>CM071841.1:35954032-37154032 GCA_036507285.1 Trichosanthes cucumerina | reverse complement strand
ATTCATGTAGTTGACATGCGAGTGGGGGCATCCTGTATGAAGAGTTCATACAAGACTGGATCGCAAATTATTAGTCTAACCAAAGATAACACCGTTAACATGATAAGACTAGTAATTTATAGATGGTCATTAGTGACTCGACACAATCTCGAGCAAGTTAAGAACTCCCGCTTATAGGAGTTTGTCCTTAGACTAGTATGGGTGAGAGTGGCACAGTAGCCAACTCAATAAGCCTACCTTCTCGTGGGACGTAACCTCGTAGGTAGTGGGAACTTAATTGTGCAAGATGGAATTCACTCATTCCTCAACTGAGGAATTAGATAGGTTGTTCCCTTAAGAACTGACTCCGTGTCTTGAACAACGGGGGCCCCCCTCTATGAGAGTATGAGTCTAAGGTAGGACTTTAGACTTGTTGTTCATTAGAGGAGAGGATCGGTGGTTAAGAGAGCAAAGAGGTAATCACAGGGGTAAAATGGTAATTTGACCCGGTTGTGATTACGAACAACCCGTGAAGGGTCGACTCATGGGTAATGACTATATCAGTGGACACAATAATATCTATAGTGAGGAGAGTGCAGCTACAAGTCTATAGTGGAGTGACTTGTAGTTAATGAATATTGATTAACTGGATCAAAGAGTTTGATTAGTTAATCTCACATCATTGGAGCTCATGATCTGTAGGTCCATTAGATCCCTCCGTTGGCTCAACCTGGTAATATTGAGGGTATAAAGTTAGGAGTGAAATTGAAGTGTTTAATTTCATACATGAGGAGTTATATCAATTATATATGATATAATTGATATAATATATAGTTTTAATGTGAATTAGATTCATATATAAACTATATACTAAAGGAAGATTAAAGGAGGGGTAGGATGGTCATTTCCATCCCATTCCCCTATAAATATGGTTGCATGAGATGCAACTAGGTTAAGGTTTTTTGACAAGCTTTTTTGTTGTTGTTGGAAGAGTTCAAAGACAACAAAAACATCTCTCTCTCAAAATACCTCACATCTCCTAAAGGGAACTCGTCTTCCTCCCTCACCTAGAGAACAACGGAGAAGATCCGGTGGTCGTGTCTTCGCACGTTTAAGTTCTTCTTGCTGAGATCGTGACCGTGGAGAGAGGAGCACTTCAAGAAAGGTTCTTCAAAGGTAAATTCTTGCTGTCCAAACTCTTATTTTATGCTTAATCTTTGTTATATATTCTTGAATTAATCGTTGTAACTAAATCAAGAGCGCGCGATTCGCAATCGCTTCCGCTGCGGGGACTTCGATTCCCTTCAATTGGTATCAGAGCCCAATTGCGTTCTTGATTTATGTTCTGGATTTTTCAAGAACAAGGTGGGATTTACTGTTTTTGCATGAGATGTATGAACGTTTTTTGCGAAATTAAATGTTTTCAATTTTGGCACATAGATTTACAATTTCCAATGAAATGTTCAATGTAAGCGCCCGGTGTTTTGGGCAAATTTAATTGTAAATCGAGTCTGTAAGTCCGTGTCGATCGAGGCAAGGCGGTTGTTGAGAAGATCGGAGCAAAAACGAGTAAGGAATGGTGATTACATGTGTTGATTTGTGAATGGCGTTGCAACGCTGCTTCATCACGCTTACGCCATCAACGCGGCATGCGCACGCATTTGTAGAAGGCGGCACAGTTACAGTAACGCCCTCAAAGTTACAACGCTTTCGGTGAAGATGACAAAAGAAACGTTGCAACGCCGGAGCCGTTTCACGCAAGCGCAAGAATTCGCGTAAACGTTAATTTTATTATATATTAAGTATAAAAACATTTTATATTTAATTTATATTTAATTAATTAATTTTAATTAATATAATTAGATTATATTATTTAAAATTAAAATTAGGGTGCCAAAATTGGTCTAATTTTTGCTATTTTAATTATGCAATTGTTGTGTAATTATTGTCATGCATAAATTATGCTTGTATTTTAGAAATCCCACCTTAGGTTAAGCATTTTCATGCATCATTTATAATATAAGGAGTTATATTATATAGTTTGCATGATTAATTAATATAAGGTTGTTATATTAATTTTTGGACAACATTGACATGCATTATTTTTCATGAGATGAATATGCTATAAATGTCTTATTATTCATGTGATGAATGATCTGTTGGAATTTATGCTCTAAACTTGTGTAATTTTGATCAATTAAATAAAGTGTTATTTGTTTTGATAAGATTACAGTCTTGCTTTTATTAAATCCAATAAACTAAGCTCCAAGGTTATAACGTTTATCTTGAAATCAGTGTAGTGGACACTATTTGGGTTGAATTCAATATTATAACCTAAATAGTATATGGTATAAGAATAAGGTTGGAAACCTCATTCTGGTAACACCATGGATGCGGCCCACTTTGTAATTAGTACAAATGAGGTAATCCAACTCATTCATGTAATTGACATGCGAGTGGGGGCATCCTATATGAAGAGTTCATACAAGACTGGATCGCGAATTATTAGTCTAACCAAAGATAACACCGCTAATGTGATAAGACTAGTAATTTATAGATGGTCATTAGTGACTTGACCTGAATCCTGAGCAAGTTAAGAACTCCTGCTTATAGGGGTTTGTTCTTAGACTAGTATGGGTGAGAATGACCTGTAGCCGACTCAATAAGCCTACCTTCTCAGGGACAGAACCTCGTAGGTAGCTGGGAACTTAACTATGTAAGATGGAATTCACTCATTCCTCTACTGAGGAATTAGATAGGTTGTTACCTTAAGAACTGACTCTAGGTCTTGAACAACGGGGCCCCGCCCTCTATGAGGGTATGAGTCTAAGGTAGGATCTTAGACTTGTTGTTCATTAGAGGATCAGTGGTGCTTAAGGAGCAAAGAGGTAATCACAGGGGTAAAATGGTAATTTGACCAAGCTGTGATTACGAACAACCTGTGAAGGGTCGACTCATGGGTAATGACTATATCATTGGACACAATAATATCTATAGTGAGGAGAGTGCAGCTACAAGTCTATAGTGGAGTGACTTGTAGTTAATGAATATTGATTAACTAGATCAAAGAGTTTGATCAGTTAATCTCACATCATTGGAGCTCATGATCTGTAGGTCCATTAGATCCCTCCGTTGGCTCAACATGGTAATATTGATGGTTTAAAGTTAGGAGTGAAATTGAAGTGTTCAATTTCATACATGATACAAACACAGTGATCCAACATGTTCGTGTAGACGACATGTGAGTGGGGATATCCTATGTGATGAGATTGTTGGGGTTTATGCCCTAAAAAAGTGCAGTTTTTTAATAATGTTAGTCAAATAAATAAAGAGTTATTTATTATATTATCACACATAAACAATATCCAATAAACTAAGTTCCAAGGTTATAATGATAGATCTTGAACAGATGTGTAGAGGACACAAGTTGGATAATGTTCTAGCATGTAACCTAAAAGGTCTATGGCATACGCATGAGGGTGGGAACCTTATACTAGTAACAGCATGGATGAGTCGCGCTTTGTATTTTAGTACAAACGAGGTATTCCAACTCGTTTATGTGGTAGGCATGCGAGTGTGGGCATCTTGTATGATGAGATCATACAAGACTGGAATTTTAATTATTAGCCTATTAGTGTAACACCGTTAACAGGATAGGTCTAATAATTATTAGATGATCATTAGTGACTTGACCTGAATCCTGCACAAGTTACGAACTCTTGCTTATGAGGGTTTATCCTTAGATTACTATGTGTGAGAGTGGCCTATAGCCTGTTGGGATGTATGTCCTAATCTCGTTTTGTTTGTAATATTACCATTTGAAATAAATAAGAGTTATTTTTTTTCATCACTTTGTGTCTCGCAATTTTACAAACTTTGTCCAATAAACTAAGCTCTAGGGTCATTGAATTTATGAGAGAACTAGAACTTGAACGGTGTGTAGTGGACACACAGGGAGGATCACGTTCGAGTTAATGACCCGAACGGTCTACAGTATATGGATAGGGTTGGAGACCTAATCCTGGATACGTTGTGGATGCGACCCGTTTTGTATTAGATACAAACGAGGTGATCTGACTCGTTCATGTGGTTGACATGCGAATGGGGGCATCCTGTGCAATGAGATTGTACAAGACCGAATCGTGAATTATTAGACCTATTGATGTAACACCATTAACAGTATGAGACTAATAACTTTGTAGATGACCAATAGTGACTTGACCTTAATCCTAAGCGTGTTACGGACTCCAGTCCGCGGGGGTATGTCTGTTGACTAGTACGGGTAAGGGTGGTCACAGTTACTCGCCCAATATGTCTATCTTCTCAAGGACAAGACCACGTGGGGAGTTGGAAACTTAACTACGTGAGATGGAATTCACTCGTTCCAGACTTTAGGGAAACTAGAGAGGTTGTTCCCTTAAGTGTTGTCTCCAGGGCTTGGAGAACGGGCGTTCACCCTCTCACTGGCCCGAGAGGGGTGTTGTATATGTTTGGACCATTACAATGTTGTTGTTCATTAGAGGAGCAGTGGGGACTTAAGGAGCAAGAAGTAGACACAGGGGTAAAACGGTAATTTGACCCAACAGTGTCTACGAACAACCTGTGAAGGGTCGACTCACGGGCATTGGTTATATTAGTGGACACAACTTGTCTTAGAGTGATGGGAGTGTAGCTACGGGCTTTAGTGGAGTGTTACCGTAGCTAATGAATGTTGATTAACAAGGTCAAAGAGTTTGACAGGTTAGTCTCAGATCATTGGAGCTCGTCATCTATAGGTCCATTAGGTCCCTCGGTTGGCTCAAACTGGATTAATAGAGGGTTTACAGTTTGGTGTGGATTTGAAGTGTTCAAATTCATTAAAGGGTAATTATGTCATTTATATGAGATATGATTGACATATTATATAGTTGAATGTGAATGAGATTCATAATAAACTATAGGTTAGCCTAATTGTTTAATTAGGGCTAATGTAGAGAAATTGGATTGAGAGAAATTAAATTGAATGTGATTCAATTTAAAATCCACAATTCTACAAATGTGATTTGTATAATAAGATATGAGATATCTTATTATATGTGGTTATGCAAATATGATTTGCATAACGTATAGTTGTGGTTAAATGGTAAATAGGTGGAGATTTCAACTTCACCTATCACCATTATTTAAACTCCTTTGCAAGAAGGATTTCGGACTCGAAAGTTCATGTTTTAGATTTCTCACCAAAAGAACTCAAGAATTCTTTCTCAACTCTCATCTCAAATCTCTACTCCCCTTTCACCAAAGGAGTCCCACATACTCTCCTTCTACCTAAAAGAGAACAACCGAGAAGCCTATCGGAGGTGTCCGATTCGTTGGTTTGTTCGAGGAGATCGAGTTCGTTGAGATCGTGTTCGCGAAGGGTTCGTGACCGGAGGAGGAAAAAGTGAAGAACAGTTCTTCAACAAATAAGTATTCCTTACTGTTGGGATGTATGTCCTCATCTCGTGTAGTTTCTAATATTCCAAGTTGTAAATAAATAAGAGTTATTTATTTGAACTTTGGGTCTCACATATTTCATAAACTTAATCCAATAAACTAAGCTCCAGGGTCATTGTATTATGAGAGAACTAAGAACTTGAACGGTCTGTACTGGACACACAGGGAGGATCACGTTCGAGTTAATGACCCGAACGGTCTACAGTATGTGGATTGGGGTTGGAGACCTAATCCTTGATACACTGTGGATGCGACCTGCTTTGTATTAGATACAAACGAGGTGATCCAACTCGTTCATGTGGTTGACATGCGAGTGGGGGAATCATGTGCAATAAGATTGTACAAGACCAGACCATGAATTATTAGACATACTGATGTAACACTGTATACAGTATAGGGCTAATAATTTCGTAGATGACCATTAGTGACTCGACCTTAATCATGAGCGTGTTACAGACTCCTGTCTGCGGGGATCTGTCCTTTGACTAGTACGGGTGAGGGTGGCCACTGTTGCTCACCGTATATGCCTATCTTCTCATGGACAGGACCACGTGGGGAGCTGGGAACTTGACTACGCAAGAAGGAATTCACTCGTTCCCGACTTAGGGAAACTAGAGGGGTTGTTCCCTTAATCGTTGTCTCCCGGGCTTGAACAACGGGGCCCCACCCTCTCGCTGGCCCGAGAGGGTTGTTGTTTACGGTTGGACCATGCAACGTAGTTGTTCATTCGTGGAGTAGTGGAGCTTAAGGAGCAAGAGGTAGACATAGGGGTGAAATGGTAATTTGACCCAGCAGTGTGTACGAAGAACCTGGGAAGGGTCGACTCACGGGTATTGGTTATATCGATGGACACAACTTGTCCTACAGTGTGAGAGTGCAACTACGGGGTTTAGTGGAGTGTTACCGTAGCTAATGAATTTTGAATAATCGAGTCAAAGAGTTTGACAGGTTAGTCTCGAATCATTGGAGCTCGTCACGTGTAGGTTCATTAGGTCCCTCAGTTGGCTCAAATTGGACAAATTGAGGGTTTACAGTTTGGTGTGAATTTGAAGTGTTCAAATTCATTATTTGGGTATTTATTTCATTTATATGAGATATTGATGACATAATATATAGTTTAATGTGAATGAGATTCATAATAAACTATAGTATAGCCTAATTGATTTATTAGTGCGGAGAAATTGAATTGAGAGAAATTAAATTGAATGTGATTCAATTTAAAAATCCACAATTATGCAAATGAGATTTGTATAATAAGGTATAAGATACCTTATATTATGTGATATGCAAATATGATTTGCATATCATATAATTGTGGTAAAATGGTGATTTAGTGGAGATATTAACTCCACATCTCACCTGAAGGGAATGAAAATCCCACGCAACAGAAGACGATTGAATCGTCGAGGTATCACTATGCAACTTGTGTTTATTAAAATTGATCTAACACTTAGATCTAGGCTAAACATGCTTAAAGAAGAAGAAATTTACAGCAAGTAGAGGTTTTACTTACTTGTTGTAGACAAATTCAACAATTTCTTCCTCGGGTCACGAACTCTTCGTGCTACTCGATCTCAACGGAATCTTCCCACAAATCAATCTCGAACACCACCAAATGATCTTCTCGGTTGTTCTCTTTTGGAGAAGGGAAGTTGGTGGGAACTTGTTTTGAGTTTTGGTGAGGGAGGAGAAATGAGAGAGTAGAGAGAATTCTCTTTTCTTCTCTTTGGTGAAAAACAAAAAATGAGAAGAGAACTTACCAAACCCTTCTTGCAAAGGGTTTAAATAGTGGAATGAGGGAGTTAATATCTCCACATTATTATCACTTTACCACAATCATAGGTTATGCAAATCTCATTTGCATAACCACATAATATAAGATATCTCATATCTCATATTGCAAATCTCATTTGCAATAATTGTGGATTAATTAAATTGAATCACATCCAATTTAATTTCTCTCAATCAAATTCTCCAATTAGCCCTAATTCAACAATTAGACTAACATATAGTTTATTATGAATCTCATTCACATTAAACTATATATTATATCATTCATATCTCATATAAATGACATAAATGCCCTTAAAGTGAAATTGAACACTTCAATTTCATACCAAAACATTAACCCTTCTTTTAACCTGTGGAGCCAACCGAGGGGACCTAATGGACCTACGTGTGATGGGCTCCAATGATCCGAGATTAACTCACAAACTCTTTGACCCTGCTAACCAACATTCATTAGCTACGGTAACACTCCACTATAGCCGTAGTTGCACTCCGATCGGTCAAGAGAATATTACGTGTCCACCGATATAACCAATACCCATGAGTCGATCCTTCACAGGTTGTTCAGAGACACTACTACTGGGTCAAATTACCGCTTTACCCCCGTGTCTACCTCTTGTTCCTTAAGTCCCTACTTGCTCCTCTAATGAACAACATATTGTGATGGTCCAACCATACACACTCCCTTCTCGGGCGGTGAGAAGGTGGGCGCCCGTCGTCCAAGCCCTAGAGACAAAGAAGCTAAGGGAACAACCCCTCTAGTTTCCCTAAAGGCGGGGAACGAGTGAATTCCATCTCGCGTAGTTAAGTTCCCACTCCCTACTTGGTTCTCATCACGAGAAGATAGGCATATTGGGCGAGTAATCGGGACCACCCTCACCCGTATTAGTCAAAGAATGCACCCTTGCAGATGGGAGTCCGTAACACGCTCGTGATTCGTGTCGAGTCACTAATGGTCATCTACGAAGTTATTAGTCTCATCACAATCTGCGGTGTTACATTAGTAGGTCTAATAATTCATGGTCCTGGCTTTGTACAATCTCATTGTACAGATGCCCCCACTCGCATGTCAACCACATGAACGAAGTTAGATCACCTCGCTTGTATCTAATACAAAGCGAGCCGCATCCACAATGTCCCGAGATTAGGTCTCCAACCCTATTCATATATCAGAGACCGTTTCGGTCATTAACTTGAACGTGATCCTCCCGTATGTCCACTACACACCGCTCAAGTTATAGTTCTCTCATGAATTCAATGACCTGGAGCTTAGTTTATTGGAAAAGTTTATAAATATTATGAGACACAAAGTGATGAAATGAATAACTCTTATTAATTTCAAACAATATATTACAAACACGAGATTAGGACAAAAATCCCAACATCACCATTATTTAAAGGCTTGGTGAGAAGTCGTTGGTCAGGTTGGTTCTCAGTTTTTTGGAAATTCAAGTTCCAAGAGACCTTCATTCTCTCCCAAACTCTCTCAATCTCTCCTCACCCAAAAGCCAAAGGGAGTCCCACCTACTCTCCCTCAACCTCTCGAGAACAACCGAGAAGACATTTTGGAAGAGTCTTGCAGTACTGTTTGAGTATCGAGTTCGAGGAGTTCGTCCGTTTGAGAGAGATCGTGACCGGAGAAGGAAAGCATTGAAGATGTATTCTTCAACAAGTAAGTAACGATTACCTTACTGTTTTTCCTCTCTTTAATGCATGTTTAGCCTAGGATCTATGAGATAGGTTCGATTTTAAGATGAGAATTACACAACAAATTAACGACGTTTCACAACGTCTTCCGCTGCGGGAATTTCAAGTCCCTTTAATTGGTATCAGAGCCAATCGCTACTCTTCGTTGTGTATTTTGTGAATTCTTAAAATTAGGTGGGTAGCATTAACTTTTCTGAGATGATTGTTAATGGTTTGCATTTTGGATGATTACGGTTTTTGGCACTTAGTTAGATTTACATTCAAAGTTGATGAGATCAATGTAAAGGCTCGATGTTTTGGGCATTTTTCGATGTAAATTGAGCCTGTAAGTCCGTGTCGTTCGTGGCATGAGATGCTGTGAAGAAATCGGAGCAGAAACAGGGGATGGGGGAACGACGAAGAACAACAAAGTGTTTGTTGTTCTGTCGACTGCGTTGAGACGTTGTTCATCGGCGTCTCAACACTGTCCATGCTGATGGAGGCACGCTGCAGGCACAACGTTGCGACGCCAGGCGCGGTGTTACAACGCTCGGGCGTTGAGAACGCGTAGTGCAACGCTGACCACGGCGTTGTAATGCTGCCGCGTAGTGGGTGGTTTCCAGTGGTTAGATCGTGCGTTAGTGGCATGAGGGGCATGTGCGGCGGTTCGAGATCCAGCAGCTGCACGATTTATTTTTAATTATTTTTTTTGTAAAATTGTATTTTATAAATGTATTTATTTAATTATTTTAATTAATATTAACATAATTGTTATATTAATTTTAATTTTATGTCCCTAGGGTGCCAAAAATTGGTCCAACAATGCTATTTATTTATTTTATGCATGAGATGTATGAAATATTTATTCTATGTGCATAATGTATGTCATATAGATTTAAAATCTCACCTTAGTTTAAACATTTCATGCATCATTTATATTACAAGAGTTATAATATATAGTATGCATGATAGGTTTATATTATAAGAGTTATAATATAAAGTTTACATGTTTTTAATTTATTTAAATATAAGAGTTATATTTTTAGATTAAAAGCATGGTCATGCAACTAGACAAATTAGAGATAATATAGCTTTTATTCACAGCATTTTTACAAAAAAGCTATTAAAAAAACTTAAAATTTTAGGCGGGCACCGTGAAAAAGAAAGAGGGGGAGTACGTATCGTCTTCCTCTCTCTTTCTCTAACACAGAAATCTTCTGCGCTTGATTTACTCCTTCACCATCCCCTCGTCTTCATCTTCTACGAACAGCAAGCCCAAATCAGCGCGACGCGAACTCCTCCGGTAGAAGCAAGCTCACAACGGTGCGACAACGAGAAAGATTGTTTTTTCTCCGCCGGTAGCAGCAAGCCCACACCGGTAGCAGAAAGCCTCTTCATTGTCTCTCTCTTATTCGGTAGCAGCAAACCCAGACCGCTAGCAGCAACCCTGACCCCTTCGTTCAATCGTTGTTTCGACTGAAGGCTTCGTTCCCTTGTTCAGGTGCACAAATTCGAGGTACATTTTTTAAGGTGAGTTCCCTCTGTTTTTTTTTTTCTAGAAATTTCTTCTTCGATTAGACCTATGTGTTTAAGCTCCATGATTTTCAAACTTGTTCTTCTCCTCTTAGCTCCTCATTGGGTGTCATTCTAAGGTGAAACATTTCTTCTATTTTCGTAGTTGTCCAATGAAGGTTAGGTTTGCAGTGGGACAGAGTTAGGGCAACTCACTCCCTCCAACTATGGTCATTGGCAAGGACAAGCAAATTTCGAGGGGAAAGAAAGGAGGCAAGAAGAAGGCCACTTATCTATATTTCAAGAAGGATTGGTATGAGATTAAGGCACCATCTTTGTTCACCGTTAAGAATGTTGGAAATTGTTGGAGCTTGAGTTCATTTTTGTTAAATTTCATTTATGTTGGATTGATCTATTTTTTGTTTAATTTTGTCTCCTATTTACGCCATTAGAGATGCAATAACCAAGCATTGGGATGATTGATCAAGCTTTAACACTATTTATTTGGAGTACAGAATGCATTTTGGTTCTTCTCAAGCCCTTAGAAATGCAAGCAATGTTGATAGGTATATAAAATGATTGAATGGATAGTATTAAAAGGCAAGATCTCAAGACACTTTTTGAAAATTGAATTTTTCCCAATTCTCATGCCTATATACTCATTTTTATCCTAATATGACTTTTATATCTTATCTTTAACTCTTGCATTGACCCTTCCAAGTTTTATTTTGTTATTTTCATGCTTTGGCCTACTTCATGCCTTGAATACAAATCATAAATGATTGAGTTCTAAGGAAGCTTTGTAGTTTCAAGGGGTTGGTCATGCCTAAAATTTCAATTGTTTTAGGATGAGCAATATCAAGTAAAATACGATAGTAGTATGTAGTAGAACTGTTAGATCTATTTGGGTCGAGCTAGAGTTCTAAAAGAATAAAACAAAAAGATGTTTAAAAAATGAGTCCAAGAATCTTGCTTTCTTGTTTTGTGGATTGAAAATAGTTTAGAAAATAAAGTGTGTTTGTTGAGAAAATCTCTCTATGTGCTCTAACAACCATCATGCCAATGGTATAAGAGGTTTGACACGTTGTAGCACTATCATCTATTGAATCTGAGTATATTGTCTTAGTTGATTGTATTAAAGAAGTAAGTACAATATTCTACGTTCTTTGGAAATGAAAATCTCGAGTTTAACTAATAGTTTTAACTTGAAATATTAAAAAAAGGATGAGAACAATTACTTATCTTTTCTCTTCATAGGTTTGTGTGTAGGAGCTCTATATGGGTACCACAATCGTCTTGCTTGATATCAATTTTGTGGTGAATTTTTAGTGCTCTTCAACTCATTCAAATTTTAGGTAATTCGGTATTAACTCTTATAGATTAGTTGAATTATATCCATACAAGCTTGCTTGCCTTCTCAGGATAATTTAATTTGTTGGTTATACGAGCTTATTTGTCTTCTCAGGATAATTTGATTTGTTGGTTATGCCTGGATTAATGCAACGCTTCCTATTCCGATATCTGTATTTGCAAGAACTATGTTTTTAGAAACTTTTTTTTTGGATATTTTTGGCTTAAACTCTGAATTCAAAATCATATATTTCTGTGTGATTATTGAGCTAAAATTTCTTAAATTGAAGTGTTTTGTTTTAGATATCTAATTTCTTCATAGTTTTTCTTTTATTATGAATAATATGCATGAATTGAAGTGTTTTTTTTGTTATTTTTATTATTTACTGCCATGATAGCTTTTTAGTATAAATTAGAAAATTTGTTCTTTAATTTCTTTTATTTGTTTCTTTTTAATCTCTAGCTTCATTTCAGACTGTTTCCAACAAGTGTAAGTTGCCATCAACCCATTTATATGCTTTCATTTATTTCTTTGGCTTGACCATCTAAGAAAAAACATACAAAACTTTATCATCGACTAGTTCAAGATGATAAGAAATTGAAGAGCGTCATACATGCACAATCTTCTCGTTGTCTACCCTCATTTTCCCTTTCTTCTTATTTCATTCATTCTTCTCGTAGCTCTCTCAAGCCCTAACAATGGCGGCTCCAATAGAATCAATGCAATGTTTCAGATGCACGAGAGATCAACACATGAAGGTAAGAGTTTCTGGCTTCCTATGTGAACTATGATGCAAGAAAATTAGTGGGGTTATTGATGATGCATATAACTTGTTCTATGTAATGCCTACATAGAGACATAGCCACTTTTTTTTAATTATCAAAGTAAAAGAAAATGAGAAAGTTTCAATTAGGCCTTTGGATGCTATTGGTTCTGCCATTGCCATTTTTTGGGACTTTTCTGTATTCTCAAACGATGGCTAAAAGGAGTGTTAAGAAGATTAAAAGGAGGAAGAAGAAGGCATGGTTTGGCTTGCTTGGAATGATGGATTTTAATTTTTTTTGGATCTGTTTTTTTTTTTTTCTTGTTTAGTTTAGGAATGACTAATGAAATTTAGATGTTGGTGTGAGTTTAAGTTATGAAATTTAGGTTTTGCAGCAATGATTTTGAGTTATTGGATTAATCTCTATGCTTCTCTTTTTTTTTAAAAAAGTTGGGTTTGTGAAGGATGAGATTGGTCTATCATTTTTATTTCTGTGTAGTTGCCAAAGTTTATTAGTTGAAACAAGGAACTGAAACAATTTGAGACTTTTAATGTTTTAATATATTGATTCAAGCTATGGTGGCTACTTAGTTTATGTTATTTGATCCTCAAAGTATATGCATAAGCTTCTTTAAGACACTTTTGTAGCATCGGGAGTTAAGAGTTTTCTTAAGCTTCAGTTTAGGTACTTTCTAAGTTTCTTTAAGATTCCAAATGACACTTAAACTCTTCTTATCCACTTTTTTGCTACTTTGTATGTTTCAAGGGCAAAGATGACACTTTTAGGTCATTTTTATATTATTTTGATCCTCAAAGTATATGCATAAGCTTCTTTAAGGCACTTTTGTAGCATCGGGAATAAAGAGTTTTCTTAAGCTTCAGTTTAGGTACCTTCTAGGTTTCTTTAAGAGTCAAAATGACACTTAAGCTCTTTTTAGCCACTTTTTGGCTACTTTGTAGGTTTACAGGGTGAAGTCGACACTTTTAGGTCGTTTTGAGTTATTTTAGTTCTCAAAGTATATTCTTAAGCACCTTTAAGACACTTTTGTAGCATAAAGGGTTAGGAGTTTTCTTAAGCTTTAGTTTAGGTACTTTCTAGGTTTTTTTCAAAGAAACCCAATGCATATTTATGGAGGCCCACATAAAAAATGACATGTATTGAAGAAGTTGTGGGTAGTACATGCCTTTGGCCTCAAAGTGTACTTAAGAGCTCGTAAGACACTTTTGTAGCATCAATGATAGGTTATTTTTTTAAGCTTTTGTTTATGAACTTTCTTAGTTTCTTAAGAGACAAAATGACACTTAAACTTTTCTTAGTCAGTTTATGGCTACTTTGTAGGTTTCAATGGGTGAAGTTGACACTTTTAGGTCATTTTAATTAAGATTTAGGCACCAAAGTATTCTTAAGCACCTTCAATGTACTTTTGTAGCATCGGGTAGTCGGTTATGTGCTACAGTTTCACTTTAGGCACTATCTTAGTTTCTTTAAAAGCACAATGTCACTTAAACTCCTTTTACACATTTTTGTTCAACTCTGTAGGTTCCATAGGTAGTTTTAGATCGTTAGTGAGTTATTTCAGGCCTCAAAGTATGCTTAAGAGCCTTTAAGACACTTTTGAAAATTTGAGAGGTCGATTGTGTGCATAAGTTTCAGTTTAGGCACTTTTTTAGTTTCTTTGAGCGTGGAAATGAGACTTAAACTCCTTTTATACGTTTATTTTGTAACTTTGTAAGTTTCATAGGTACTTTTAGGTCGTTTTGAGTTATTTTTGGACTCAAAGTGTGCTTAAGAGCCCTTAAGATACTTTTGAACATTCGAGGGGTTGGTTGTTTGCCTAAATTTTAGTTTAGACACTTTTTTAGTTTCTTTAAGTGTGAAAACGAGACTTAAACTCTTTGCATCAACTTTTTGGCTACTTTGTATGTTCCAAGGGGTGAAGTAGACATTATTAGGTTTTTTTGAGTTACTTTAAGATACTTGACTACTCTTGTTTTACTAATTGATGTAATGCATGCTAGCAACGTAGAGATCTTACTTTGTGGATTGTGTTTGTTGGAAATTAATGAACTGGTCTAGTCCTTTACATATTTAGAATATTGGTTCATTTGTGAATCTTCCATGATTTTGTGAGTTAGAGTTGAAAGTCGTGGTTGGTTAATCTTGATATAGAAGTGTTATCTTTTTTTACCAACAGGTGCTAAGCAAATTTTTTGGTTTTGTTATAGTAACGTTGTTATGCTGTCGAAATTTTCGAAGCATATAGGTTGTTAGCTTAGTGGTGTTCCTTAGATTAGATTAACATTTGGGGGAGTTAGTTGTGTTATTGGTAGTACAGTTGCATAGCCTTTTGAAAAAGTTTTAATCACTATGTATATTTATGTATTATTATTTAAACTTATTGATTTGTTTAATAATTATTTTATTTGAGTAAATATTATTTTTTATTTATTTCTTGAAATTTTTTGTAGGTTGATGACAAAATACCATGGGAAGTTCTTGGCCACAAAAACAACTAGCTCAAGAGTTATATATTTTGATATTGAATAATGAAACATTTTGTAATTTAATAAATAGTATTTGACAAATCTATATTTAGTGTCATCCCAAAGTTGATGTTCATTACTATATTTATTTTATGGGCAATAGATTGTTATGTTTTGTATCAATTTAAGTGGGATAATGTAAACCTTGAATGAATTAGAATTTGCTTGGATTAATGACACATAAACTCATTGTATAACTAATCTTGTAGATCATTTATTTATTATTTTACTTCTAATTTGAACTAAGGTAGGAAACATGAATAATACTATCATGAATAATTTCAAAAGCCATCAAAGTTACAATAGCAAAAAATTTCACAATTCAAAAGTATATTTAACTTTAATTTAAGTTAAAAAAAATAGCTACAAATAAATGCTATAATTACTAAAATGCTATTGTAGATTATTACAATATTATTATAGCATTTATAAAATGATATCATTGATTTTAAAAAGAGGAAATTATGCTATTAAAATACTTTTGATATATCATTTTTTATAACCTTTATAAAATGCTATAAATAGTTTAATTTTTATAGCTTTTATAAAATGCTGTAAAAAGTCTAATCCTTTACAGCTTTTATAAAATGCTGTAAAAAGTCTCAGACTTTTAATAGCATGGGTTGTCATGACTTTGCAGAAAAAGCTATAAAAGGATTATTACAACATTTTTTGAAGCTATCGCATACCCTTTTTCCTGTAGTGCATTTCATTCATGTGATGAATGTATGTTATAGTATAGTATTATTCATGTGATGAATGATCAAACACCATAACATAGAAATGCATGTAACCTAAGTTAATTATTAGTTTTAAAAAGTTTAGAACTTGAATAATTAGACTTAGGTTTTCTAGTTCTAATATGATTAGAATTAGGAAATCAAATATGACCTTTGAATGGAGACTGATAAGTCACTCTGTTTAAGGAAGGTTTTGTCTAAGGCTGGGGTATTTAAGCCGATGCTTTGCGGAACACTCGTACCTGGGAACCCACCTGGGAGTGAATTCGGTCCGGAGATTCATAGGTTATATTCTCGTGAGTGTCGTTAATTAAGAGTTAATTAATTTACTCACATAGACATAAGTTATTAATTTGATTATACACTTAGGCTAATCCAATATAAGAGTTATATTGGTAGACTTTGGTAAATTTTAGCCGGTTTATCTAGGTCAATCCCAATTAATTTAAAGTGCTGAGTGGGAGGAAATAAAGTGTATGAGATACATTTAATTTTCCATCCACAAATCTTCATTATGTTCGCACCGTGAGATCCATACTCGGCCTCATGGCGCAAATGAGAGAGTCTCCCTATGGGTGGCATTTGTATGGGTCAATATTAAACGTAAATGGAGAGAGTACTTATAGTGAGTCAGAGTAGGACTTGTGAAAACGGGACCCACGGTCTCTTCTATCGATTCACACCGTGAGACGCCTATGATCTGCCTGCTAGTTTGGCCTGGACCATACAATCCCTACGGAGGGTTTTGATCATGGGAGTCGGAACACTGTGAATTCCCTAAAGGGATACGATTTCCTTGTTGGTTTTCCTTCTTAGTCCTCCATACGACGACTATTCTTTGGACGAACACTTAGAAATTTAAAGATTGAGGGTGACACTCAAAAGATTCATTAAGAGTTAATGGATTTAGACCGAAAAATCGTAACTGGATGCCTAATGGAATAAGAGTTATTCTTGTATTAGGGTCTGGTCGAGAAAGTCTCGTCCTAGAGGAGGAGTGACTTTGTCTACCATACGGTGGCGGTCATTCTAAACCTTTGGGGTATCATTATAATTTTTTAATGACCTAGGGATCATAGGATAACAATTTGCTAAAACCTGATTGGTTTTTCAAAAGTTTTTGCGAGACTAATACAAAGTTTTCATTTTTCAGCAATAAAATGTCAAACGCTTTTAACGCTCCTTTAGCTTCCGTTAAGTTAGTCGACGATAATTTTTCATGGAAAAACAATATTAACACGATTTTGGTAAATGACGACCAAGAGTTCACACTCACTGAGGAGAGTCCTCAGGTGCCCGGTCCAACAGTCCTATTCAACTATCTACAAACCTTCCAGTCCTTGGTGCAAACCAGGGGACAGGAAGCTGAGGCAAATGTTGGCTTTAGACCTTTTCCCAGGGGTTCAACCTTTGAGATAAAGTTTGTAGGCTCTTCAAGCCCTAAAGGGAAGAAGGAGAAGTTGAAAGAGGATAAGGTTGACCGCGTTGCCGCCCTAAAAGGCAAAGAGATCAAGGAAGTTGCGAGAAAGTGTTTCTACTGCAACGGGGACGAACACCTGAAAAGGAGTTGTCCCAAGTTCCTTGACGAAAAGAAGATGACAGGTAAATGTGATTTACTTGTCACAGAAACTTGTTTAGTGGAAGTTGTGACTCTGTCTGGATACTATATTAAGGCACCACTAACCATGTTTGCTCTTCTCTTCAAGGATTAAGTTCCTGGCAGCGGCTGCAAGAGGATAAGATAACACTCAAGGTTGGATCCGGAGAAGTTGTCTCAGCTGCAGCAATAGGCACAGTGAAGCTATTCTTTGGCGGGAAGTACTTATTATTGGATAATATGTACATAGTTCCAGTGTTTACTAGAAACCTAGTTTCTATTTCCTACCTATTAGAACAAAATATTTCCGTTTCTTTTAAAGGTAATAAAGCGTTTATTTCTCGAAATGGAAATTTGATTTGTTCTGCTTCGCTTGAGAGTAATTTATATATTTTAAACCCTAATTTGGTCAAAAGTATTTTGAACACCGAATTGTTTAAAAAACACAAACGCGAACTAAGAGAGTAAAAGTTTCTCCAAAAGATAGTGTCCATCTTTGGCATCTACAGTTAGGCCACATTAATCTCAATAGGATTGAGAGACTAGTGAAGAGTGGACTTCTAAGCGAGTTGGAAGAAAACTCTTTACTGGTGTGTGAGTCATGCCTTGAAGGCAAAATGACCAAACGTTCTTTTAGTGGAAAAGAATATAGAGCCAAGGAGCCCATTGAGCTTATACATTCTGACCTTTGTGGTCCGATAATTGTTAAAGCACGAGGTGGTTACGAATACTTCATATCTTTCATAGATGACTATTTGAGGTATGGGTACATTTACCTAATGCATAGGAAGTCTGCAACTCTTGAAAAATTCAAGGAGTTCAAGACTGAGGTTGAGAAGCTGTTAGGTAAAACGATTAAAACACTTCGATTGGATCGAGGTGGAGAGTACATGGACACTGAATTTCAGGACTATATGATAGAACATGGAATTACGTCCCAACTATCAGCACCTGGTATGCCACAGCAGAATGGTGTATTAGAGAGGATAAACAGAACCCTGTTGGACATGGTTTGGTCGATGATGAGCTATGCTTGTCTCCCTGATTTTTTTGGGGTTACGTAGTGGAGATTGCGGTATACATTTTGAACACAGTTCCGTCGAAAAGTGTTTGTGAAACACCTTTCGAACTCGGGCATGGTCGTAAAACCAGTTTACGTCATTTAATAATTTAGGGATGCCCGACCCATGTGGTTGTGTCAAACCCAAAAAAGTTGGAACCCCGTTCATAGTTGTGCCTCTTTGTAGGTTACCCAAAAGAGACTAGGGGTGATTTGTTTTACGATCCTAAGGATAATAGGGTGTTTGTGTCGAAAAACGCCACTTTTCTTGAGGAAGACCACATCAGGGATCACTTATCCAAGAGTAAGATTGTGTTAAATGAAATGGACAGTTCATCAGCAAGAGTTGTTGATGGGGCTAGTACATCAACAAGTGTTGTTGATCCTAACTCGTCTAGTCAAGTCCGTTATCAAGAGTTGGGAATGCCTCGACGTATTGGGAGGGCTGTGAGACAGCCTGAACGTTACATGGGTTTAGCTGAAACCCAAGTCGTTACTCCTGATGATGACTGCGAGGATCCATTGACCAATGGTTAGGCAATGGCAGACGTTGACAAAGACGAATGGATTAAAGTTATGGACCAGGAAACGGAGTGGATGTACTTCAATTCCGTCTGAGAGCTTGTGGACCAACCGGATAGGGTTAAACCTCTTCGTTGCAAATGGATCTACAAGCGTAAACGTGGCGTAGATGGGAAGGTGCAGACCTTCAAAGCTAGATTAGTGGCAAACGGGTTTACCCTGGTGGAAGGGGTTGACTATGAGGAAAACTTATCACCTGTTTCCATGGTAAAGTCTATTAGAATCCTTCTGGCCATTGCCGCATATTATGACTATGAGGTATGGCAGATGGATGTCAAGACCACCTTTTTAAATGGCAACCTTGACGAGACCATCTACATGGACCAACCCAAGGGGTTCATTACCCAAGGCCAAGAACAAAAGGTTTGCAGACTTCATAGGTCTATTTATGGACTGAAACAAGCCTCGAGGTCTTGGAATATAAGGTTTGATGAGGCGATCAAATCTTATTGCTTTGATCAAAATGTTGACGAGCCTTGTGTTTACAAGAAAATCGTTAACAGTACTACCGCATTTCTAATATTGTATATGGATGATATCCTGCTCATTGGGAATGAGGTAGGATTTCTTACTGACATTAAGGAATGGTTGGCTTCACAATTCCAAATAAATGATTTGGGAGAGACATAGTATGTTCTAGGTATCTTGATAGTCCGGAACCGGAAGAACAGAACGCTAGCCATGTCTCAGGCGTCTTGTATTGACAAGATGTTATCTACATATAAGTTGCAGAACTCCAAGAAGGGCTTGCTGCCTTTCAGGCATGGGGTTCACCTGTCTAAGGATCAGTGTCCTATGACGCCTCAAGAGGTTGAGGATATGAGACGAATCCTCTATGCTTCAAATTGTAGGGAGCCCGGTGTGTATGCCATGCTCGTACTAGACCCCCGACATCTGTTATGCAGTTGGGATTGTCAGTAGGTATCAATCCAATCCAGGATTAGATCACAGGACTGTAGTAAAGGCAATCCTCAAGTATCTAAGGAGAACGAGGAACTACAACCTTGTGTATGAGAGTGGGGATTTGATCCTTACGGGATACACAGATTCTGACTTTCAGACCGATAAGGATTCTAGAAAATCCACTTCAGGGTCAACCTTCATTCTGAATGGAGGAGCTATAGTGTGGCGAAGCATCAAGCACGGATGCATCGCTGATTTCATGATGGAAGTCGAGTATGTTGCGGCTTGTGAAGCTGCAAAGGAAGCTGTCTGGCTTAAGAAGTTCATGACGGATTTGGGAGTTGTTCCAAAAATGAACTTGTCGATCACGCTATTTTGTGACAACAGTGGTGTAGTAGCCACCTCGAGAGAACCTCGGAGTCATAAAAGGGGCAAGCACAATGAGCGTAAGTATTACCTAATATGGGAAATTGTGCACCGCGGGGACGTGATAGTCATGCAGATAGTTTCGGAGCACAACGTTGCTGATCCATTTACAAAGGCCATCACGGCTAAGGTGTTTAAGGGTCACCTAGAGAGTCTAGGTCTTCGAGTGCTTCCTGACTAGGGCAAGTGGGAGTATTGTATAAGGGTATTCAATGCCCTAATTTATTGTATAACTTTATTGTATTACTTTACTGTACATTTGAGAAATGTATTATGTACTCCACTAGCTTAGTCAAAGTGGGATTTGTTGGGATGTATGTCCTCATCTCGTGTAGTTTGTAATATTCCAAGTTGTAAATAAATAAGAGTTATTTATTTGATCTTTCTGTAATAAATAAGAGTTATTTATTTGAACTTTGTGTCTCACATATTTCATAAACTTAATCCAATAAACTAAACTCTAGGGTCATTGTATTATGAGAGAACTAAGAACTTGAACGGTGTGTAGTGGACACACAGGGAGGATCGCGTTCGAGTTAATGACCCGAACGGTATATAGTATATGGATAGGGTTGGAGACCTAATCCTGGAAACACTGTGGATGCGACCTGCTTTGTATTGGATACAAACGAGGTGATTCAGCTCGTTCATGTGGTTGACATGCGAGTGGGGGGCATCCTATGCAATGAGATTGTACAAGATTGGACCGTGAATTATTAGACTTACTGATGTAACACCGTTAACAGTATAAAGCTAATAATTTCGTAGATGACCATTAATGACTCGACCTTAATCATGAGCGTGTTACAGACTCCTGTATGTGGGGATCTGTCCTGTGACTAGTACGGGTGAGGGTGACCACTGTTGCTCGCCCAATATGCCTATCTTCTCAGGGACAGAACCATGTGGGGAGATAGGAACTTGACTACGCAAGAATGAATTCACTCGTTTCCGACTTAGGGAAACTAGAGGGGTTGTTCCTTTAAGTGTTGTCTCCAGGGCTTGAACAACGAGGCCCCACCCTCTCGCTGGCCCGAGAGGGTTGTTGTTTATAGTTGGACCATGCAACGTAGTTATTCATTAGAGGAGCAGAGGGACATAAGGAGCATGTGGTAGACACAGGGGTAAAACGATAATTTGACCCAGTAGTGTCTACGAACAACCTTTGAAGGGTCGACTCATGGGTATTGGTTATATCGATGGACACAACTTGTCCTACAGTGATGAGAATGCAGCTACAAGCTTTAGTGGAGTGTTACCGTAGCTAATGAATGTTGAATAATCGGGTCATAGAGTTTGACAGGTTAGTCTCGGATCATTGAAGCTCATCACGTGTAGGTTCATTAGGTCCCTTGGTTGGCTCAAATTGGGCAAATTGAGGGTTTACATTTTAGTGTGAATTTGAAGTGTTCAAATTCATTATTTGGGTATTTATGTCATTTATATGAGATATTGATGACATAATATATAGTTTAATGTGAATGAGATTCATAATTAACTATAGTATAACCTAATTGATTAATAAGTGCTAATTGGAGAAATTGAATTGAGAGAAATTAAATTGAATGTGATTCAATTTTAAAATCTTCAATTATGCAAATGAGATTTGTATAATAAAGTATAAGATACATTATATTATGTGATATGCAAATTTTATTTGCATATCATATAGTTGTGGTAAAATGGTGATTTAGTGGAGATATTAACTCCACACCTCACCATTATTTAAAGGCTTGGTGAGAAGCCGTTGGTAAGGTTGGTTCCCATTTTTTTGGAAATTCAAGTTCCAAGAGACTTTCATTCTCTCTCAAACTCTCTCATCTCTCTCAATCTCTCCTCACCCAAAAGCTAAAGGGAGTCCCACCTATTCTCCCTCAACCTCTCGAGAACAATCGAGAAGACATTTTGGAAGTGTCTTGCACTACTGTTTGAGGATCGAGTTCGAAGAGTTCGTCCGTTCGAGAGAGATCGTGACCGGAGGAGGAAAGCATTGAAGAATTGTTTTCCTCTCTTTAATACATGTTTAGCGTAGGATCTATGAGATAGGTTCAATTTTAAGATGAGAATTACACAACGAAACAACGACGTTTCACAACGTCTTCCGCTGCGGGAATTCCAAGTCCCTTTAATTCGTATCAGAGCCAATCGTTGCTCTTCGTTGTGTATTTTATGAATTCTTAAAATTAGGTGGGTAGCATTAATTTTCCTGAGATGATTGTTAATGATTTGCATTTTGGATGTTTAGGGTTTTTGGCACTTAGTTAGATTTACATTCAAAGTTGATGAGATCAATGTAAAGGCCCGGTGTTTTGGGCATTTTTTGATACAAATCAAGTCTGTAAGTCCGTGTCGTTCGTGGGATGAGATGCTGTGAAGAAATCAGAGCGGAAACGGGCGAAAAAACGACGAAGAACAACAAAGTGTTTGCTGTTATGTCGATGACGTTTAGACGTTGTTCATCGGCGTCTCAACGCTGTCCATGCTGATGAAGGCACGCTGTAGGCAAAGTGTTGTGACGCCAGGCGCGGCGTTGCAACGCTCGGGCGTTGAGAACGCATAGTGCAACGCTGAACACAGCAGTGTTGCAACGCTGGCCACAATATGTTATAGTATAGTATTTAATTCATACATTTAATTCATGTGATGAATGTATGTTATAGTATAGTATTATTCATGTGATGAATGATCAAGCACTATGACATAGAATGCATGTAACCTAAGTTAATTATTAGTTTAAAAATGTTTAGAACTTGAATAATTAGACTTAGGTTTTCTAGTTCTAATAAGATAGAATTAGGAAATCAAATATGACCATTGAATGGTGATTGATTAGTAGCTCTGTCTAAGGAATGTTCTGTCTAAGGCTGGGGTATTTAAGCTGACGCTTTGCCGAACACCCTTACCTGGGAACCGACCTGGGAGTGAATTCGGTTCGGAGATGCTTAGGTAAAATTATCGTGAGTGGCGTGCATTAAAAGTTGATTAATTAACTCACATAGACCTAAGTTAATAATGTGATTATAAACTTAGGCTAAATCAATATAAGAGTTATATTGGTAGACTTAGGTAAATATTAGCCGATTTATCTAGGTCAATCCCGAATAATATAAAGTGATGAGTGGGAGGAAATAAAGGGTATAAGATACATTTGATTTTCTGACCACAAATCTCCGTTAAAGTCCGCACCGTGAGATCCATACTCGGCCTCGTGTTGCAAATGGGAGCGTCCCCCTTCGTATGGTATTTGTATGGATCAATATCAACGTGGATGGAGAGAGTACTTATAGTGAGTGGGAGCGGGACCTGTGAAAACGGGAACCACGATCTCTTCTTTCGATTCATTCCATGAGACACCTATGATCTGCCTGCTAGTTTGACCTGGACAAGACAATCCCTTCAGAGGGCCTTGATCATAGGAGTCGGAACATCGTGATTTCCCGAAAGGGATACATTTTCCTTGTTGATTTTCCTTCTTGGTTCACCCTTCGGTGGCTATTGCTTGGACAGATACTTGGAAGCTTAAAGATTGAGGGTGACACTCACATGATTCATTAAGAGTTAATGGATTCAGACCGAAAAATGGTAACTGGACGCCTAAAGGAATAAGAATTATTCTGGTATTAGGGTCTGGTCGAGAAAGTCTCGTCCCAGAGGAGGAGTGTTTCTGTTCACCCTTCGGTGAAGGTCATTCTAAACCTTTGGGATATCATAGCAAATTTTTAATGACCTAGGGATCATAGGATAAATTTTTGCTAAAACTTGATTGGATTTCAAAAGATTTTGCGAGACTGACACAAAGTTTTTACTTGTTTTTCAGCAAAATGTCAAGCTCAATTATAGCTTTACTTGCTTCCGAAAAACTAGTGGGAGATAATTTCCAAACTTGAAAAAACAATATAAACACGATTCTAGTAACTGACGACCTTAAGTTCGTGCTCACTGAGGAGTGTCCTTAGTTGCCAAGCTCGACCGCGTCACGAAGTGTTTGTGATGCGTACGATCGATGGATTAGGGCCAATGAAAAGGCCAAGGTCTACATTATTGCCAGCTTGTCTGAAGTATTGGCAAAGAAGCATGAGCTGATGATCACCGTTAAGAAGATCATGGAGTCCTTGCAGGAAATGTTTGGACAACAGTCCTTTCAGGTCCGACATGACTCGCTCAAACACGTCTTCAATGCTCGGATGAAAGAAGGGGCATCTGTCCGTGAACACGTTCAGGACATGAAGACCCACTTTAATCTGGCAGAGATGAACGAGGCTTCGATCGATGAATCGAGCCAGGTCAGCTTTATTCTGGAGACTCTTCCGAAGATTTTCCTTCAGTTTCGTAGCATTGCTGTTATGAACAAAATTAGCTACACTCTGACCACCCTTCTCAATGAGCTACAAAACTTCCAGTCCTTGATGAGGATTAGGACATCGGAAGCTGAGGCAAATGTTGCCTTCAGGTCCTATCACAGGAGGTTCGACCTCTGGAGAAAAATCTATGGCTCCTTCTCACCCGAAAGGGAAGAAGAAGAAGATGAAGAAGGGCAAAACTGACCGCGCTGCCGCCCAAAAGGGCAAAAAGGTCAAAGAAGTTGCTGAGAAAGGAAAGTGTTTCCACTTCAATGGGGACGACCACTGGAAGTGTAACTGTGCCAAGTTCCTTGCCGACAAGAAGAATACAGGTAAATGTGATTTACTAGTAACTGAAACCTATTTAGTGGAGAGTAATGACTCTGCCTGGATATTGGATTCGGGCGCCACTAACCATGTTTGTTCTTCTTTTCAGGGAATTAGTTCCTGGCAGCAGCTGCGAGAGGGTGAGATAACGCTATGGGTTGGATCCGAGGAGGTTGTCTCTACTGCAGCGGTCGGCATGGTGAAACTCTATTTCGACAGGAATTACATTTTATTAGATAATATGTATATAGTTCTAGGGTTTACTAAAAACCTAGTTTCTATTTCCTGCCTACTTGAACACTCTATTTCTGTAAATTTTTCTAGTAATAAATCGATTATTTCTAGAAATGGAAATTTCTTGTGTTTTGCTTCACTTGAGTCTAACTTGTACGTTTTGAATCCTAATTCGGTCAAAAGTGTTTTGAATATTGAATTTTTTAAAACGGCATAAACACGAACTAAGAGAGTGAAAGGTTCTCCAAAAGAAAATGCTCATCTTTGGCATCTACAGTTAGGCCACATCAATCTCAATAGGATTGATAGACTAGTGAAGAGTGGACTTCTAAGCGAGTTGGAAGAAAACTCTTTATTGGTATGTGAGTCATGCCTTGAAGGCAAAATGACCAAACGTCCTTTTAGTGGAAAAGGATATAGAGCCAAAGAGCCCTTTGAGCTTATACATTCTGACCTCTGTGATCCGATGAGTGTTAAAGCACGAGGTGACTACGAATACTTTGTATCTTTCATAGATGACTATTCGAGATATGGGTATATTTACCTAATGCATAGGAAGTCTGAAACTCTTGAAAAGTTCAAGGCGTACAAGACTGAGGTTGAGAACCTGTTAGGTAAAACCGTAAAAACACTTCGATCGGATCGAGGTGGAGAGTATATGGACACGTAATTCCAGTGACTATATGATAGAACACTAATTACGCCGTCCCAACTCTCACCGTATGCATGCAAATGTTAGAATGATGTATCGTAGAGAGAAATGCAACCTTGTTCGACATGGTTTAGTCGATGATGAGCTATGCTCGTCTCCCTGATTCTTTTTTGGGTTACGCAGTGGAGACTACGGTGTATATTTTGAACAATGTTCCGTCGAAGGGACGCCCGATAAATGTGTTGGTGTCATACCCGAAAAATTTGGAACCCTGTTCAAAATTGTGCCTATTCGTAGCTTACCCGAAAGAGACTAGGGGTGGTCTTCGATCCTAAGGAAAATAGGGTGCTTGTGTGGACAAACGCCACTTTCCTTGAGAAAGACCACGTCAGGGATCATTTACCTAGAAGCAAAATCGTGTTAAACGAAATGGAAGGTACGTCAGCAAGAGTTGCTGATCGAGCTAGTACGTCAACAAGGGTTGTTGATCCTAGCACGTCAAGTCAAGTTCGTTCCCAAGAGTTGGGAATGCCTCGACGTAGTGGGAGGGTTGTGAGACAGCCTGAACGTTACATGGGTTTAGCTGAAACCCAAGTCGTCACCCCTGATGATGACTGCGAGGATCCATTGACCTACGATCAAACAATGGCATACGTTGACAAAGACGAATGGATTAAAGCTATGGACCAGGAAATGGAGTCGATGTACTTCAATTCCATCTGGGAGCTTGTGGATCAACCGAATGGGATAAAACCTATAGGTTGCAAATGGATCTACAAGCATAAACGTGGCGTAGATGGGAAGGTGTAAACCTTCAAAGCACGACTAGTGGCAAAGGGTTTTACATAGGTTGAAGGGGTTGACTATGATGAAACCTTTTCACCTATTGCCATGGTAAAGTCAATCAGGATCCTTCTGGCCATTGCCGCAAATTATGACTATGAGGTATGGCAGATGGAAGTCAAAACCGCCTTTCTGAATGAAAACCTTGACGAGACCATCTACATGGACCAACCCAAGGGGTTCATTGCCCAAGGCCAAGAGCAAAAGGTTTGCCAGCTTCATAGGTCTATTTATGGACTGAAACAAGCCTCGAGGTCTTGGAATATAAGGTTTGATGAGGCGATCAAATCTTATGGCTTTGATCAGAATGTTGACGAGCCTTGTGTCTACAAGAAAATCGTCCACAAATCTGTCGCATTTCTGATATTGTATGTGGATGATATCCTTCTCATTTGGAATGAGGCAGGACTTCTTATTGACGTAAAGAAATGGCTAGCTTCGCAATTCCAAATGAAAGATTTGGGAGAAGCACAGTATGTTCTAGGTATCAAGATAGTCCGAAACCGGAAGAATAGAATGCTGGTCATGTCTTAGGCGTCTTATATTGACAAGATGTTGTCTAGAAATAAGATGCAGAACTCCAAGAAGGGCTTGCTGCCTTTCAGGCATAGGGTTCACTTGTCTAAGGATCAAAGTCCTAAGACTCCTCAAGAGGTTGAGGATATGAGACGAATCTTTTATGCTTCAGTTGTTGGGAGCCTTATGTATGCCATGTTGTGTACTAGGCCAGACATCTGTTATGCAGTAGGGATTGTCAATAGGTATCAATCCAATCTAGGATTAGATCACTGGGCAGCCGTAAAGGCAATCCTCAAGTATCTTCGGAGAACGAGGAACTACAACCTTGTGTATGAGAGTGGGGATTTGGTCCTTACGGGATACACAGATTCTGACTTTCAGACCGATTAGGATTCTAGGAAATCCACTTCGGGGTCAGCCTTGATTCTTAATGAAGGAGTTGTAGTATGGCGAAGCATCAAGCAGGGATGCATCGCTGATTCCACTATGGAAGCTGAGTACGTTGCGGCTTGTGAAGATGCAAAGGAAGCTGTTTGACTCAGGAAGTTCATGATAGATTTGGAAGTTGTTCCAAATATGAACTTGTCAATCACGCTGTTTTGTGACAACAATGGTGCTGTAGCCAACTCCAAAAAGCCTCGGAGTCATAAGAGGGGCAAGCACATTGAGCGGAAGTATCATCTGATACAGGAGATTGTGCACCGCGGCGACGTGACAACCACGCAGATAAAGTCGGAGCACAACGTTGCTGATCCATTTATAAAGGCCCTCACGGCTAAGGTGTTTGAGGGTCACCTAGAGAGTCTATGTCTTTAAGTGCTTCCTGCCTAGGGCAAGTGGGAGTATTGTAAAGGGTATTCAATGCCCTAGTTTATTGTATTATTTTATTGTAATTATTGTACATTTGAGAAATTTATATTTACTCCACTAGCTTAGTCCAAGTGGAAATTTGTTGGGATGTATGTCCTAATCTCGTTTTGTTTGTAATTTTACCATTTGAAATGAATTAGAGTTATTTTTTTTCATCACTTTGTGTCCCAAAATTTTACAAACTTTGTCCAATAAACTAACCTCCAGGGTCATTGAATTTATGAGAGAACTAGAACTTGAACGGTGTGTAGTAGACACAAAGGGAGGATCACGTTTGAGTTAATGACCCGAACGGTTTACAGTATATGGATACGGTTGGAGACCTAATCCTGGATACGTTGTGGATGCGACCCACTTTGTATTAGATACAAACGAGGTGATCTGACTCCTTCATGTGGTTGACATGCGAGTGGGGGCATCCTGTGTAATGAGATTGTACAAGACTGCATCAGGAATTATTAGACCCATCGATGCAACACTCATTATGTATGGGGGACTAATAAATTCGTAGATGACCAATAGTGAGTTGACCTTAATCCTGAGCGTGTTACGGACTCCTGTTCGCGGGGGTCTGTCCTTTGAGTAGTACGGGTGAGGGTGATCACAGTTACTCGCCCAATATGCCTGTCTTCTCAGGGATAGGACCACGTGGTGAGCTGGGAACTTAACTACACGAGATGGAATTCACTCGTTCCTGAGTTTAGGGAAACTAGAGGGGTTGTTCCCTTAAGTGCAGTTTCCAGGGCTTGGACAACGGGCACTCACCCTTTCACTGACCCGAGAGGGGTGTTGTATATGGTTGGACCATTACAATGTTGTTGTTCATTACAGGAGTAGTGGGGACTTATGAAGCAAAAAGTAGACAAAGGGGTAAAACGATAATTTGACCCAACAGTGTCTACGAAAAACCTGTGAAGGGTCGACTCACGGGCATTGGTTATATCAGTGGACACAACTTGTCTTACAGTGATAGGAATGCAACTACGGGCTTTAGTGGAGTGTTACCGTGGCTAATGAATGTTGATTAATCGGGTCAACCTGTTTTACAGGTTAGTCTCAGATCATTGGAGCTCGTCACCTGTAGGTCCATTAGGTCCCTCGGTTGGCTCAAACTGGATTAATAGAGGGTTTACAGTTTGGTGTGGATTTGAAGTGTGCAAATTCATTAAAGGGTAATTATGTCATTTATATGAGACATGATTGACATATTATATAGTTTAATGTGAATGAGATTCATAATAAACTATAGGTTAGCCTAATTGTTTAATTCGGGATAATGTGGAGAAATTGGATCGAGAGAAATTAAATTGAATGTGATTCAATTTAAAATCCACAATTATACAAATGTTGTTTGTATTATGAGATATGAGATATCTTATTATATGTGGTTATGCAAATATGATTTGCATAACCTATGGTTGTGGTTAAATGGTAAATAGGTGGAGATTTCAACTCCACCTATCACCATTATTTAAACTCCTTTGCAAGAAGAATTTCGGACTTGAAATTTAATTTTTTGGATTTTTCACCAAAAGAACTCAAGAATTCTCTCTCAACTCTCATCTCAAATCTCTCCTCCCCTTTCACCAAAGGAGTCCTGTTGGGATTTATGCCCTAAACTTGTGTAATTTTGATCAATTAAATAAAGGGTTATTTGTTTTGATAAAATTACAGTCTTGCTTTATAAATCCAATAAACTAAGCTCCAAGGTTATAACATATATCTTGAAAATCAGTGTAGTGGACACTATTTGGTTTGAGTTCAAGAATATAACCTAAATGGTCTATGGTATAAGAATAAGGTTGGAAACCTAATTCTGGTAACACCATGGATGCGACCCACTTTGTAATTAGTACAAATGAGGTAATCCAACTCAGTCATGTAGTTGACATGCGAGTGGGGGCATCCTGGATGAAGAGTTCATACAAGACCGATCAAGAAATTATTAGTCTAACCAAATAAACAATCAAGTTAACATGGATAAGACTAGTAATTTATAGATGATCATTAGAGACTCGACCTGAATCCTAGGCAAGTTAAGAACTCCTGCTTATAGGGATTTGTCCTTAGACTACTATGGGTGGGAGTGGCCTGTAGCCGACTTAATAAACCTACCTTCTTAGGGACAGAACCTCGTAGGTAGCTGGGAACATAACTATCCAAGATGGAATTCAATCATTCCTACACTAAGGAATTAGTTAGGTTGTTCCCTTAAGAACTGACTCCAGGTCTTGAACAATGGGGCCCCACCCTCTATGAGGGTATGAGTCTATGGTAGGACTGTAGACTTGTTGTTCATTAGAGAACCAGTGGTTCTTAAGGAACAAAGAGGTAATCACAGGGGTAAAACGGTAATTTGACCCAGCTGTAATTACGAACAACCTGTGAAGGGTGGACTCATGGGTAATGATTATATCAGTGGACACAATATAATCTACAATGAGGAGAGTGCTGCTACAAGTCTATAGTGGAGTGACTTGTAGTTAATGAATATTGATTAACTGGATTAAAGAGTTTGATCAGTCAATCTCATATCATTGGAGCTCATGAACTGTAGGTCCATTAGGTCCCTCCGTTGGCTCAACATGGTAATATTGAGGGTATAAAGTTAGGAATGAAATTGAAGTGTTCACTTTCACATATGAGATGTCATATTAATTATATGTGATATAATTGATATAATATATAGTTTTAATGTGAAATGGATTCACATATTGACTATATATTAAAGAGAGAATGAAAGAGGGATAGGATGGTAATTTCCATCCCTATCTCCTTATATATAGTTGCATAAGATGCAACTAGGTCAAGTGAACCTAAGGCTTTGTTGTGTTGTTGGAAAGGTTCCAAAACACAATCTCTCTCTCTCACAACATCTCATCTTACCTAAGGGGAACCCACATTCCTCCCTCACCTAGAGAACAACGGAGAAGATCCAGTGGTCGTGTCTTAGTCCGTTCGTGGTTCGTGTTGCTGAGATCTTGATCGTGAGAGAGGAGGAGCACTTGAAAAAAAGTTCTTCAAAGGTAATATTTCTTGCTGTCTATATTCTATTTTATGCTTAATCTAGTTGTTTATGTTCTTGAATGAAATCGTTGTAACTAAATCGAGAGCGCGCGATTCACAATCGCTTCCGCTGCGACATTCGATTCCCTTCAAGTCCAACATACTCTCCTTCTACCTAAAAGAGAATAAACGAGAAGCCTATCGGAGGTGTCTGGTTCATTGGTTTATTCGAAGAGATCGAGTTCGTTGAGATCGTGTTCGCGAAGAGTTCGTGACCGGAGGAGGAAAACGTGAAGAACGGTTCTTGAACAAGTAAGTATTCGTTACTCATTTTTCCTTCTAAAGCATGTTTAATCTAGTTTTTATGTGATAGAAACGATTTTAAGACAACGTTTTTTCACAACGATACCATGACGATTCAATCATTTTTCCGCTGCGTTGGATTTTCATTCCCTTCATAGCCGACTCAATATGCCTACCTTCTCAGGAACAAAACTTTGTAGGTAGCTGGGGACTTAACTCTGCAAGATGGAATTCACTCATTCCTGAATTAGGGAATCAGATAGATTGTTCTCTTAAGAACTGAATCCAGGTCTTGAACAACAGTGCCCCGCCCTCTTATTCGAATAAGAGGAATTATGTTTATGGTAGGACCATAGACTTATTGTTCATTAGAGGATCAGTAGTACCTAAGGAGCAGGAGGTAATCACAGAGGTAAAATGATAATTTGACTTAACTGTTGTTGGGATTTGTGCCCTAAACATATGTAATGTTGATCAAATAAATAAAGAGTTATTTGTGCCCTGTCTTACATCGACAAAGTGTTGTTGAGGTTTACAATGCATGACTCCAAAAAGGGTTTATTGCCTTTTAGATTTGGAGTTCATTTGTCTAAGGAACAGTGACCTAAGACACCTCAAGGAGTTGAGGATATGAGACGGATTCCTTATGCATCAGCTGTTGGGAGCCTGATGTACGCCATGTTGTGTACTAGGCCAAACATCTGTTTTGCAGTTGGAATGGCCAGTAGGTATCAATCCAATCCAGGACCTGAACACTGGACAACAGTTAAAACAATCCTTAAGTATCTACGGAGAACAACGAACTACATGCTTGTGTATGGGGCTACAAGAAATCTACATCAGGGTCAGTATTTACTCTTAACGGAGGAATTGTAGTATGGCGAAGCGTCAAGCAGGGATGCATCGCTGATTCCACCATGGAGGCCGAATATGTAGCAGCTTCTGAAGTAGCTAAAGAGGTCGTTTTGGTTAAGAAAATTCATGTTAGATTTGGAAGTTGTTCCAAATATGAGTTTGCCCATCACGCTGTATTGTGATAACAGTGGTGTCGTGGCAAATTCAAAGGAGTCCTGAAGTCACAAGAGGAGAAATCATATTGAGCGGAAATATCATCTCATCCGGAAGATCGTGCATATAGAAGACGTGATCGTCACGAAGATAGCCTCAGAGCACAACATTGTTATCCTTTTACAAAGGTTCTCACGACTAAAGTATTTGAGAGTCACCTAGATGGTCTAGGTTTACAAGTCTTCACCAACTAGGGCAAGTGAGAGTATATTGTACAAAGGGTTTCAATGCCCTAGTTTATTGTATTTACATTATTGTAATGTTTTAGTACTCCACAAGCTTTAGGTCAAGTGGGAGATTGTTGCAATTTGTGCCCTAAACTTATGTAATTTTGATCAAATAAATAAAGAATTATTTGTTTTAGTCAAATTATATTCTTGCTTTATAAATCCAATAACTAAGCTCCAAGGTTATAATGTATCTTGAACATCAGTGTAATAGACGCTATTTAGATTGTGTTCAAGAATATAACCTAAACGGACTATGGTATAAGAATAAGGTTGGAAACCTTATTCTGGTAACACCATGGATGTGACTCACTTTGTAATTAGTACAAATGAGGTAATCAAACTCATTTATGTGGTTGACATGCAAGTGGGGGCATCCTGCATGAAGAGTTCATACAAGACCGGACTGCAAATTATTAGTCTAATCAATATAACACCGTTAACAGGATAAGACTAATAATTTATAGATTGTCATTAGTGACTCAACCTAAATCCTGAGCAAGTTAAGAACTCCTACTTATAGGGGTTTGTCCTTAGACTAGTATGGGTGAGAGTGGCCTGTAGCCGACTAAATAAGCCTACCTTCTCAGGGACAGAACCTCATAGGTAGCTGGGGACTTAACTATGCAAGATGAAATTCATTCATTCCTACACTAAGGAATTGGATAGGGTGTTCCCTTAAGAGTTGAGTCCAAGTCTTGAACAACGGAGCCCCACCCTCTAAACTTGCTTTAGAGGGTATGAGTGTATGGTAGGACTATAGACTTGTTGTTCATTAGAGATTTAGTGGTGCTTAAGGAATAAAGAGGTAATCACAAGGATAAAACGGTAATTTGATCCAACTGTGATTACAAACATCTTGTGAAGGGTCGACTCATGGGTAATGATTATATCAATGGACACAATAAGAATACGCGATTCACAATCGCTTCTGCTGCGAGATTCGATCCCTTCAACTGTGATTACGAACAACCTGTGAAGGGTCAACTCACAGGTATTGATTATATCAATGGACACAACACATTCTACAGTGAGGAGAGTGCATCTACGAGTCTATAGTGGAGTGACTCATAGTTAATGAATGTTGGTTAATTAGATCAAAGAGTTTGATCAGTTAATCTTGTATCATTGGAGCTCATAATCTGTAGGTCCATTAGGTCCCTTCGTTGACTCAACATGGAAATATTGAGGGTATAAAGATTGGAGGGAAATTGAAGTGTTCAATTTCATATATGAAGAGATATATCAATTATATGTGGTATAATTGATATAATATAGTTTAATGAGAATTTGATTCACAATAAACTATATACTAAAATGGGAGATACCTTATAATTATGTAAATATGAAAATGTGATTTGCAAATACATAATAAGAACACTATGGGGATAGGATGGTAATTTTCATCCTATTTCCCTATAAATAAATGCATAAGATGCACATTTTTTATTAAGCATTTTCCAAAAGAAACCCTAGTGCTCATTATGAGTGTTGTTGGAAAAGTTCCAAAACATAAATTCTCTCAAAATTGCTTCTAACTCCAAAAGAGGAATCCCACCTTCCTCCCTCTCAAGAGATACAACGAAGAAGATCTAGCGGTATGCAAGATTGTTGAGATCGTGAGGAACGAGTAACACAAGAAGATATAGATCTACAAAGATAATAATATGTTGTCCATATTCTTATTTTATGCTTAATCATTGTAGTTTCATGTTTTTGATTTAATCTACTTAACAAAGTTCAAGAACACGCGATTAAACTCTCTTCCGCTATGAGATTCAATCCTATAAATTGGTATCAGAGCCAATTGTATTCTTATTTTTGTTCTAGATCTACCAATAACATAGGTGGGATTGAATGACATTCATGAGATGAATGTTTGGTTTGCAAACTTAGATGTTTTCACTTTTGGCACTTAGATTTGAAATTTTCATTGAATTGTTCAATGTAAGGATCAGGTGTTTTGGGCAATTTTAATTGTAAATCGAGTCTGTAAGTTCGTGTCGATCGAGGCAAAGAAGTTGCTGAGAAGAACGGGGAAAAATGAGCAAAAATGGAAGAAGGTGCATAATGTTCTGTGCACGGCGTTGCAACACTATTATTCAACGTTAGGCGGTTTTTGGCTAGAGAGACACCAACGTTGCAATGCCACAATCGGCATTGCAACGCCGAAGCTTCAACGCGCACGACTGGATGGACCAGCATTGCAACACCATCCTCGATGTTGCAACGCCGATGGAGAAACGACAGCAGCTCTCCAATGGGCAGAAATAAAAAATTTATTAAAATTTAATATATAAAAATGCTTTTGCATTAATTAATTAATATTATTAGTTTTCATTAATATAATCAGATTATATTAATTAAAATTAGTTTTAGGGTGCAAAAAGTGGTCTAATTTTGCTATTTATTTTATGCAATTGTTGTATGAATTATTTCCATGCATAGTTTATGCTATGTAGATAAATCTCACCTTAGATTAAGCATATTCATGCATCATTTATAATATAAGGTGTTATAATATATAGTTTGCATGATAAATTAGTATAAAGTATTATATTAATTTTGGATAGTATTGACATGCATTATGATTCATGAGTTGAATATGTTATATATGTTTATTATTCATGTGATGAATGATCAAGCACTTATAACATAGTATTGCATTTCACCTAAGGTTAATTAATTAGTTTTAAAATGTTTAGAACATGATATTAATAGACCTTAGGTTATCTAGTTCTAATTAGATTAGAATTAGGAACTGAATAATTTATAGACTATGATTAAAAAGGAACTCTGTCTAAGGAAAGTTCTGTCTAGGTTGGGGTATTTAAGCTGACTGAAACGGAACACCCCTACTTGGGAACTGACCTGAGAGTGAATTTAATCTAGAGTTTATAAATTATTATAACATGAACATAGTTTATTAAGGGGTTAATAAACTAGAGAACCTAGGTTTATAGACTTAGGTAAGATTCAATATAAAGGGGTTATATATTGATATGCTTAGGTGAAAATCATTAGCCGGATTTAACCTAAGCCAAAATTTCCTAAATACTTAAAGTACTTAGTGGGAGGAAATATGTGTATATGATACATCATTTTTCCACCTACATATCTTCGGGAATTTCACATCGTGAGATCCATACTTGGCCTCGTGGCACAAATGAGAGCACTCCCTTTCAGATGGTGTTTGTATGGGTTAATATCAAGGTGAATGGAGAGGGTACTTATAGTGAGTGGAAGCGAGAACTGTGAAAACAAAACCCACAATCTCCTCTATCGGTTCACACCGTGAGATCACTATGGTCAGCCTGCTAGTTTGACCTGGACCAGACAATCCCTTCGGAGGGCTTTGATCATAGAGATCGGAACACAGTGAACACCTGAAAGGGATAAAGGTTACCTTAATCTGTTTTACAACCTAGTCCTCTCTTTGGTGAATTTTGTTGGATCAGATTCTTGAATCTAAAGATAGAGGGTCACACTCACGGGATATATTAGTTGTAATTGTCTCCATACCAAATAATGGTAACTAAAGCCTAAAGGAATAAGAGTTATTCTGACATTAACTTTTTGTCAAGAATGTTTTGATCAAGAGGAGGAGTATTTTTTATTACCCTTCGGTGTCATACATTCTAAACCTTTGGAGTATCATTGCAAATTATTAATTACCTAGGAATCATTAGATAATTAGCTAAAATTGATTGGATTAGTTAAAGGTTTAGCGAGAAACTAATACAAGTAATTTGTTTTTCAGCAAAATGAATAGCTCAATCATTTCCTTATTGGTTACCGAAAAATCAATCGGAAAAAACATGATGACATGGAAGAAAAACCTTAACAGAATCTTGGTAGCAGCCGATCTTAAGTTTGTGCTTATTGAGGAGTGTCCTCAGGTGTCGAGCTCGAATGCGTCACGGAACGTTCGTGATGCATACGATTGATGGATCAAAGCCAATGACATGCCCAAGGGCTATATATTGGCAAGTATGTCTGACGTACTAGCCAAAAAGCACGAGGGCATGATGACCGCTAAGGAAATCATGGATTCGCTGTAAGGCATGTTCGGACAATAGTCTTTTCAGGTCAGGTACAATGCCATCAAATACATCTTTAACGCTAGGATGGCAGAGGGACCATCTGTTCGGGATCATGTTCTCGATATGATGGTTCACGTCCACACGACGGAGTCGAATGGTTCTTCTATCGATGAATCGAGTCAGGTCAGTTTTATATTGGAAACTCTTCAAGAGAGTTTCCTACAAATTTGAACTAACGTTTTTATGAACAAGCTTACTTTTAACCATACCACCCTTCTGAATGAACTCCAAACTGTGAGGCAAATGTTGTCAGTAGGAGTTTTCATGGAGGTTCAACCTCTGGAACAAAATAAGTGGCTTCATCTTCTTCAGGCCTGAAAGGGAAGAAGAAGAAAATGAGAAGGTTAGTAAGGGGAAACAGGTTGACAAAACTGCCGCCTATAAGAAGGTCAAGGACGTAGCAGACAAAGGAAAATGTTTCCATTGCAATGAGGACGGACACTGGAAACAGTACTGTCCAAAATACCTGGTCGAGAAGAAGAAAGAAGGTAAAAATGATTTACTTTGCTTAGAAGCTTGTTTAGTGGATGATGATAATACTCTCTGGATATTGAATTCGGGCGCCACTAATCATGTTTGTTCTTCATTTCAACGAATTAGTTCCTTGCAGCAGCTACATGAAGGGGAGATAACGCTTCGGGTTGGAACTGGAGAAGTTGTCTCAGCTGTAGCGGTTGGCACAATGAAGTTGTTGTTTGGCAAGAAATATATGTTGTTAGACAATGTATTAGTGATACCAAGGTTTACTAGAAACCTTATTTCTATTTCTTGCCTAGTTGAACAATGTATTTCAGTATCTTTTTCTTTAATAAAGTGATAATTTTAAAGGAGTTGAAATATGTGCAGTTTCATTAGAAAATGGTTTGTATGTTTTAAGGCCTAATTCAGTCAAAATAGTTTTGAATACTGAATTATTTAAAACTGCAAATACACAAACTAAGAAACGTAAATTTTGTCCTAAAGAAAATGTTCATCTTTGGCATCTTAGGTTAGGCTACATTAATCTCAATAGGATTGAGAGATTGGTAAAGAATGGACTTCTAAATGAGTTAAAAGAAAGTACCTTACCAGTATGTGAGTCTTGCCTAGAGGGTAAAATGTCTAAAATACCTTTTAGTTTAAAAGGTTATAGAGCCAAAGAACCCTTAGAGCTTATACATTCAGACCTTTGTGGTCCGATGAATGTTAAAGCTAGAGGAGGGTATGAATATTTCATCTCTTTTATAGATGATTATTCAAGATATGGGCATATTTAGGATTTAGGGCTATATGATAGTGAAGAGAATCGAATCTCCTTGAGCAGCGGAAACGTGGTGAGTTAAATTGTGATTGCTTGGTTGTTTTGGTTTACTCCAAAAACCCATACATTGGCATATTAACAGAGATAAGCAATTCTAAATTTAAGCATGGATAAACGCATAAATTAACATGTTGTATTTTCTAAACTAGAAAGGAAAAAGATTATTACCTTTGTAGTTTCAATCAATTGCAACACAACAACACAACAAAGTACTTCCAACTACTTGCAACAGGACACCACCGAAAGAAGTAAACCTTCTATATCTCTGAGTGTCAACTTAGATCTCTCCTTTGTGGGAATGAATCAACAATTGGAAGAGGTAAGGAATTTTGTGTGTTAAGAGAATTTCAACAATTCACCAATTGCTCGATGAAAGACCAACCCCTTTCTCTCCATCGAGAAGAAGATAAAAGGACAGAAGGACACTCCCTATCGATTGGGAGTTAGAGGGGAAGTGGGGAACGTGTCCTCTTGACACGTTCAAATTTATTTTTATTTTATTTTATTAAATAATAACTAATCATATTAATTACCAAATAAATTAATTAAATCACATTTAATTAAAAATAAAATAAAATAAATATCATATATTTAATTTAGATTAAATCACATTTAATCAATTTTCCCTCTAACCTATAGTTTTAATGCACATCTTATGTACATTAAATTTTAACCTAAAGTTTTTAAATATGAATCTCATTCACATTTAAAATAATATTTGAACTCTTTCAAATATTTAATTATCTCATATAATTTAATATGAACCATATTCAAATTAAATTTATAATATAAAGCTCTAAAACTTTATATTATAATGTATCTATATACATTAATGTTTATTCCCTAATTGAATTTGAACACTTTAAATTCAAACGATCTAATAACCCTTTACGAGCTTGAAGGTAGACCTAATGGACCTACAGATCAGAAGCTCCTACAATACGAGATTATTCGGTTAATCTCACTAACCTCTTAATCAACATTCGTTAACTGCGGGAACACTCCACTAAAGTCACGCAGTTGCACTCTTCTCACTGTAGATATATTTCTGTGTCCACGGATATCGACCAATAACAACAAGTCAATCCTTCACGAATGTTCATAATATAGCTGGGTCAAATTACCATTTTACCCCTAGGTTACATCTTTAACCTTAAGTTCCAGTGCTCCCCTAATGAGCAGCATGTTTGTGGTCCTACCAACAAACAGAAGTCCCTCTCTGGCCAATGAGAGAGTCGGGCTCTTGGTTCAAGTCCCGGAGAGACAACTTAAGGGAACATTCATCTACTTACCGTAATAGGCGGGAAGGAATGAATTTCATCTTGCTAGGTTAAGTCCCCAGCTTCCTGCTCGGTATTGTCCCCAAGAAGGTAAGGTTATTGAGTCGGCGAATCTGGCCACTCTCACCCATACTAGTCAAAGGAAAATCCCTCGCAAACAAGAGTTCGTAACCTGCTCAGGATTGAGATTAAGTTGCCTAGGTCATCCTAGTTAATTAGAAACCTAACTAGTCAACGGAGTTACATCTAATGGTTACTAATTCGCAGTCCGGTCTTATGCAATCTCATTACATAGGATATCCCCACTAATATGTCATCTACATGAACATGATAGGATCATTGTGTTTGTATCACATACAAAGTGGGCCATATCCATTGCATTACTAGGGTAAGGTACCCAAGCCTTATCCCCTTACTAAAGACCTTTTAGGTTGTATCTCGAAGTGAGATCCTTTATATGTACACTACATAGAGTTCAAGAGACATATTACAACCTTAGTTGTTAGTGTATTAGATTTAGGGTTAAACAATGTAGTAAATAATGAACAATAACTCTTTATTGACAATAATAACTCTTTATCAATTTAATTAGAACATTATTTACAAACTACGAATTTTAGGGCATAAAACCCAACAATCTCCCACTTCAACTAAAACTCTAGTGGGGTACATTACAATAAAAAATAATGGTTACATAGATACAAAATACAATAAATTAGGGCATCCATATACCCATTTACATATCTCCAACTTGCCCTAGATTATCCTATGTACATGTCTCGTATACCTAGACTCTCAAGATGACCCTCGAACACTTTAGTCGTGAGAGTCTTTGTAAACAGATCAGCTATGTTGTGCTCCGAAGCGATCTTCGTGACCATCACATCTCTTCATTGCACTATCTCCCGTATAAGGTGATACTTCCTCTCGATGTGCTTCCCTCGCTTATGGCTACGAGGTTCCTTTGAATTGGCTACCGCACCACTATTGTCACTGTATAAGGTGATGGAAAATTCCATATTTGGAACAACATCCAAATCAGTTAGAAATTTCCTTAGCCAAACAATCTTTTTAGCTGCTTCACAAGCCGCTACATACTCTGCCTCAATGGTGGAGTCGACAATGCATCCTTGCTTGATGCTACGCCACACTATAGCTCCTCCATTAAGGGTGAAGACTGATCCCGATGTGGATTTTCTAGAATCCTTATCGGTCTGAAAAATCAGAAGGAGTGTATCCTATAAGGATCAAATCCTTAGACCCATACACAAGCATATAGTCTCTCGTTCTCCTGAGATACTTGAGGATATTTTTAACTGCAATCCAGTGGTCTAACCCTGGATAGGACTGGTACCTACTGACTATTCCCACTGCATAACAAATGTCTGGCCTCGTGCATAGCATAACATACATTAAGCTACCAACTTCTGAGGCATAGGGAATATGTCTCATATTCTCAACTTCTTGAGGTGTGTTAGGACATTGTTCCGTAGATAGATTAATTTCATGCCTAAAAGGTAATAAATCCCTCTTGGAATTCTACATCAAATATCAAATCAACATTTTGTCGATATAAGATGCTTGAGACAGAGCTAGCGTTCTGTTCTTGCGATTCCTGAAAATTTGAATCCCAAAAACATACTGCGCCTCTCTCAAATCTTTCATTTGGAATTGGGTCGCTAGCCATTTCTTTATGTCAGTTAGGTATCCTACATCATTCCCAATGAGTAGGATATCATCCACATATAATACTAAGAATGCTACTTTATCGTTAATGGTCCTCTTGTAAACACAAGGCTCATCAACGTTTTGGTCAAAGCCATAAAACTTGATCGCAGTATCAAATCTTATGTTCCAAGATCTGGATGCTTGTTTCAACCCATAAATGGATCGATTGAGCTTGCAAATGTTTTTTCACCTTACCTTTGGCTATGAACCCTTCGGTTGAGACATATAGATACTTTCGTCAAGATTACCATTCAAAAAGGCAATTTTGACGTCCATTTGCCAGATCTCATAGTTATATAATGTGGCTATGGATAAGAGTATCCTTATTGACTTCAACATAGCAATAGGGGAAAAAGTTTCCTCATAGTCAACTCCTTCCCTTTGGGTAAAACCCTTTGCTACGAGTCTAACCTTAAAGGTCTATACCTTTCCGGCTGCATCTCTCTTTCTCTTATAGATCCATTTTCACCATATGGGTCTTATCCCTTCAGGCTGGTCTACAAGTTCCCAAACTGAATTGAAGTACATTGACTCCATTTCAAGGTCTATGGATTTGATCCATTGGTCCTTATCTACGTCATTCATTGCCTGTTTATAAGATAATGGATCCTCTACGTCGTCATCCATTATGACAACCTGAGTTTCAATTAAACCCAAGTAGCAGTCAGGTTGGGAAACACCCTCCCACAGCGTCGAGGCATTCCGAACGATTGAGAAGGACGAGATTGACTCGATGTGCCAGCTTCTTTATCAACCCTTGATGAAGGTCTAGCCTGGTAAACAACTCTTGTTGACTCCTTTGTAGCTTCATTTAATACTAACTTACTACGTGGTTTGTGGTCCCTCATGTGATCTTCCTCCAAGAAAGTGGTGTTTGTCGATACAATCACCTTATTTTCTTGTGGGTCGTAGAAAAGACCATCTCTCGTTTCCTTGGAATAACCTATAAATAGACATAATTTTGAACGAGGTTCCAATTCCTTCAGGTTTGTCACTAGCACGTGTGCTGGACAACCCCAAATCCTGAAGTGATGTAAACTAGGTTTATGTCCCTTCCTTAACTCAAAAAGTGTTTTTGAAACACTTTTTTGATGGAACTATGTTCAAGATTTGAACTGCAGTCTACTGTATAACCCCAGAACGAGTCACGCAATTGAGCATAGCTGATCATAGATCGAACCATGTCTAACAAGGTTCTATTTCTCCTTTCAGATACACCATTTTGCTGTGGTGTATTTGGTGCTGAGAGTTGAGACTGGATTCCATGTTCTATCAAATAGTCTTAGAATCTCAGGTCCATATACTTTCCACCTCGATATAATCGAAGTATTTTAATGGTTTTCCCTAATGCATTTTCAATTTCAGCCTTCTCTTTGAACTTTTCAAGAGCCTCAGACTTATGATGCATTAGGTATAGAGAACCATACCTTGAATAATCATCTATAAAAGAGATGAAATATTCGTACCCTCCTCGAGCTTTAACATTCACCGGACCACAAAGATCCGAATGTATAAGCTCTAAGGGCTCTTTGGCTCTATAACCTTTTCCAGTAAAAGGTCGTTTGGTCATTTTTCCTTCTAAGTAGGACTCACAAGGAGGTAAAGAATCATCTTCTAACTTGTTTAGAAGTCTATTCTTAGTTAATCTCTTAATCCGGTTGAGATTTATGGGACCAAGTCTTAGATGCCAAAGGTAGGTATTATTATTTGGAGAAATATTTTGCCTTTTACATTGAGTATTTGCAGTTTTAAACATCTCATGATTTGAAACTGTTTTTGTTTGGTTCGATTTAAGTACATATAAGCCGTTTTCTAATTTAGCTGAACAAATTTTGACACCATTTTTCGAAATGAACGCTTCATTGATTGAGAAAAAAAAAATACAATATCCACATTCTATTAGACAAGAGATAGATATTAAGTTCCTCTTAATTCTAGGAACTATATACAGATTTTGCAATAATAAAAATCTATCTCTAAAGAACAACTTCACATCTCCCACTGCACGAGTTGAGACGACATCTCCCGTTCCGACCCTGAGCGTCATCTCACCCTCATCAAGCTCCTTGAAGGAACTAGTTTCCTTTAAAGAAGAGCAAACGTGGTTAGTGGCCCCTGAATCAAGTATCCAGGTAATGTCATCACTTTCCACTAACCATGTTTCAGGAACAAGTAAATTACATTTATCTTTCTTCTCTTTGAGCTCAACAAGGTACTTTGGGAAGTTTCGCTTCCAATGCCCGCCCGTGTTGCAGTGGAAATACTTTCCTTTGTCTGCAACTTTGGCGTTTCCCTTGCCTTTATCCGCAGCGACAAATGCTTCCCCTTCCCTCCTTACTTCTTCTTTTGGATCTTCTTAAGACTAGAAGAGGAGTTGCAGGACTTAGTCCCAAAGATGAACCCTTCTGGAATCTTTTGGAATAGGAAAACACATTTGCCTCTCCATCGGCCTGTCCCTTATTCTTCATAAGAGACTGGAAAATCTGCAGCTCATTCAGGAGAGTAGTCAGGTTGTACCCTATCTTGTTCATCACCGCATTGCTGCGAAATTGCAGGAAACTCTTTGGAAGAGATTTTATGATGAACGACACCTGACTTTGCTCTTCGATGATCGAGTCGTTCATTTCTACCACGTTAAAGTGGACCATCAGATCGAGAACGTGTTCTCTCACCCATGTTCTCTCATTCATACATGAGTTATGAACGTACTTGAGGGATTCATGATGAAGCTGTCCAGACGGTTGTCCGAACATATTCTGCAACAAACTCATGATCTCACGATCTGTGACCATGCCCTCATACGTTTTGGCCAGAACTTCAGAAACACTAGCAAAAATATAGACCTTGGCCTTGTCATTGGCCTTGATCCAACAGTCATACGCATCCTTAACTGATTGAGGAGCCTTTTGAGTAGTGACCTGAGGACATTTGTAAATCCGAGTTTTCTCCTTGAAATTTCTTTACAAAAAAAAACACAAATGTTTAAAAGCATTTTTGGGAATTGTTGTATCAGAAATGAAAAAAAAAACAAAACAAAAGAAATGTGGAAATGAAAAAGAAAAGAAAAAGAAATAAGGAAATGGAAAAAAAAAAGAGCACTCACCGCCTACTCCTTTCTTAACCCATTTTTTCCCATTTGCTTCTCATTCTTTGAGAGAGAACCAGAGCTTTTCATGAGAGAGGGTTGAAGGAAGAAGAGAAGGGAGTTTGTTGGAGTTTAGGGTTGAAGAAGAGAGGGGGAAACTCAAACACAAGCTTCCATGGCAGCAAGGTGATCAATTCTACCCACACTGATGTTTAAATCGTTTTGAGCTCCACAAGAAGAGGTAAGAGGTGGGGTTTAATTTTCTTCAAAGTTAACCCATTTGTTAACAAATTTCGTGAAGGAAGCTCGAGCAAAATCTGACTTTAACTTATTGATTTGTGAAGAAGAAGTCAGAAGAGAGAATTTGCTGTCAAATCTGAGAAACCTCTAGTTTTTGAGACATTGTGATCTGTAGAGTTTGAATTAGAAGCTCCGTTAGGTATTGTTGGAAAGTTTATTTAATTTTCTATAACTTGCATGAAGAAGTCAAGAGAAAAAAATGATTGGAAGGGGCTTTAGCTTTCAGGTCAAGTGTGGTGTGCAGCAGAAAAATGATTCAGGAAATAGATGAAGCTTAATTTTAAGGAAGTAGATTTCGAGGTATTTAATGGTATATCCTTTGTGATTTTCAATTTCCTTTCTTCTGATAAAGTTTAGAGGGTTTAAAAAGTTTGGTATAAAGTACATCATTTTTCGCCAAGTAATGAAAAAATTATAAGTATGTGAAGTTAGGGTATGAAATTTGTAGAATGCTGGAAAATAGATGGAATAATAATTATAATCCTAGGTTTGAAATTCATGATATTGAAGCCCTAATGCTTGGTTTTGGTTTGTTTGACAGGCCAAGAGGAAATAGGTCAAGTACACGGGTCGGGGATCTAGTTTTAACGCTGTGAGTGACAAAATGAACTTCGAAAACGATTCTTATGCTTGAATTAGCTTAAATGCTTTATGTCTCTTTTTTTGTACACATACTTATGAGCATACATGGTTTCCTAGAAATGATATCAAATGCTCGTTGAGAGCTTAGTTTGCCCCAATGAAATTTACACGTGACTATATGTTAATACATTTTCTTAAATTTAGTGAGAACGTTATAGTTTAAAGCAAGCATGTACTAGCAAATATTTTCATGTGATTTTCTGAGACTCGAATGAACAAATGACTGAGATATTAAGTCGAAGGTTGTATAGTACCATGTGCACACAGGTCATTTTCTGTTGTCGACGTTGAGTGTACTCCGTGACAACAATATTGTCATGAAGGCTGGGTGGGCTTGATGCGAAAATATCGAGTGCCCTAAACTAATGCAAATTAGAATAAAACCCCGACACTTTTACGACGTGCAAGTATACACGGTCGAGAGCAGCAAGTGATAAGTTAAAAGTATCGATCCCACGAGGACTAGTTAGACCTAAATGGATGAGTGTCCTAACAAATTTTTCCTTATTTTAGTACAATGCATGGGTGTGCAATTTCCTATAGTAGATAAACAGATGTGATAAGTAAGACAAGATAAGACTAGACTCAAGAAAATAAGTAAATTTAAATGCGGGGAGAGGAGAATGCAAACAAGAAGATAGATACAAGAGATGAGATTTGTAATGAAAAATAAGCTCGGGTTAGGTTAGAGTTCTAATGTTCAATTGGAATAAATTTTTAGTGATGCCTTGAATTTACCTACGCATGCATTCAAATGATTCTTTCCAAAATCACTAAGTTTTAAAACCTACAATTTCCCAATTGTGATCTAAATTATGCCCATGATTTTAAGGTTCTAGGTGGGTTAATTATCCCTAATTAACTCAAGATCCTAGAATGAAAGTTTAATTTCCTAATTCACTAGCTTTTCCAAGTTCGTGAATTTTAGAGAAGTTAAAAGGGCCAATTTTAATTCTCATGCATCGTTGCAAACATTAAAATCTCATAAATCCAACTATGGCATCAACCATTAATTTATTACAATTTATACATTGAAGAAGAGCAACCTAACTCGTGCCTAGAAGAATTTTAGTTCATGATTTTGGTCAAATTGCACATCTTTAAGTTGAACATGCTTTCACTAATCAAGAGATTTATCAATAGCAGCATGAAAATAGTCACACAATTGTCTAAACAGTGAGCAAATTAACCTCTAATTAGTGTATAAACAACCCAACAAAAGCAATGATAATTGGCCAAAATAATAGGCAAAAGCACAAAAAGAAAGGGAACAATTTACACAGCAAGTGGCCTTGTTTTGCTACAAAGAATTGCCTAGCGGCGACCTGCATCCGATGGATCACAGGTAGGGCACTTTGCTTCAAAGAAAACCCTTTGGATGGCCTCAAAGACAGATTAGCCAATTGCTTCAGCAAAAAGGGTTCTCGGGTTCCTACTTCACAGCAGCCAGGCGATTGCTTCAGCAAACCTCGACAACTCCCAACGCCAGCAACCTCACGCGATTGCTTCAGCAAACCTCGACGCCTCCAACGCCCGCAACCTCACGCGATTGCTTCAGCAAATCGATAGGCCAACTCTCCCAATGTCGTCCCTCGCAATTGCTACAGCAAAGTGGTAGGTTGGCTCTCCCGAATGCCCTCACTAATCTACTCCCTCGGCTTTGCTGTAGCAAAATTGAAGCCCCTCTCGGTCTGCATCCAACAATTGCCTCCTCACGATTGCTACAGCAAAGACACCATCATGATTTGTCTCTCCAACGCACACTTTGCTGTAGCAATCACTTGGTTCTCCTTCTCTTCTCGACCTCTTCCTCTTGTCGCAAAATTCTCTCCTCCTTGGCACTTGTGAACCCTAGCCTCCTTATATAAGATGGTGTTGCCCTAACTCCACAAATTACAAAAATACCCTTAAGAGTAAAAAGACCATATAACCCTTTGGGTAAAATGTCTAAAATGCCCTTAGGGACTCTTGTAATTTTTAAACATCTCCTACACACAGAAAAATCCCAAATAAATTTATGAAGTCAATTATAAATCAAACTAAATACACGAGGATTTTTGGAGTTAAGAAAAATCTCAAATTTCGGTCTTTAATTAACCGTTAGCTTATTTTCCTAAATTCTTGAATTAAAACACGAAACATCAAAATTAATTCTTTTTGCACCTAATGCTTAAATTCAAGATATTAAAGCTAACACACATAATTTAGGGATAAAATAACATGAGGATAACTAAATTAAATGCAATTCAAGTGGATTAAACACTAAAATTCTAGTAAAATAACTTACTTATGGTGAGTTATCAGGGCTCCACTGCGATAAAGACGATGAGAGTGTTAGGCGGGCTCCACTACATCGTAGAGTGAACGTTGGTTGTACTGGGCGTGCCCTACACAACGTAGATTGTCATATGTTTTACAATGGTTAATATCCTTGATATGCCTTGCGAGATTTTAATGGCATACTTGCTAGATTTCTGAAAAAGCTATTATGATTACATGTTTATATTTAACGCCTGATTACAGATGCTTATGCTCATAGACTATCAGGTGATATGGCTTGCTATTTAATGGTTTTAAACTTAGACACTCACTGAGCTTCATAGCTTATTCCTTCAATGTTTTCCAACTTTTCAGGTAGAGATCGAGCTCTCGGTGCCTTTACATCCTGCCATAGTCTGCCGAAAGCTCTCAGAGTTTTATATTTTGTACGTGGGTGGGGTTGTATAACAAGTCCGTATATGTTGTAGATATTTTGAAAGGACTGTATAGTAATTTTTAAGGTTCCGTTGTGTTGTGTTTAAGCTATTTCATATACAATTATAGTGTGTTTATCACGAATAACAAGGTCAACAGGTATCATTAGATAAGTAAACGATGTCTGTTGGCTTCACGCCATCTTCCAGGCTAAGTTAGTAGGTAGTTCGGGAGAGAATGTGACAACATTCCTTAGTCATTACGAACCGAAGGTCATCAACAACCAGAATCGTATTCAGGTTGGACTTCCACTTAGTATAGTTTTCCCTAGTTAAACATTCACTTTTAAATAAGGCTATAATGGAGGACGACATGCTGAAATAAAACGTAGTTCTAATTAGTTATGCCTTTTAATCAATTAATAAAACCAATCAAATTTAGCAAAATTATTAAGAACCCTAGTGTTTAAATTAAACCTTTAGTTTTGCAACGATGCTTCAAGGGTTTAGAATAAAAACCACTGTCGGGTTGTCAGTCACTCCTCTCCTGAATTGAGATTATCTCAGCTAATTCTCACTACCAGAACATCTCATGTCCCAATGTTTCTTAGCTACCATTTGTTTGGTCAAGGACTCGTTAACTAGCTTAACTTATCCCGTAAATGTGACCCTATCATTTTCATATCCAATAGGTCCAAGCCAACAGGCTACTATTAAGAAAAACAACGGTTGGCAAATTACCTAAGAGACCATATGCATTTCTGGAGTTCGCGGTGTTCCGATCCCTATAGTCAGGTCCTCCGTAGGGATTGGCTGCTCTAGGGCAACCTAGTAGGCGAACTATAGAAATCTCACAGTGCGACCTAATGGAGGAGACCGTAGGATACGTTGACACGCGTCCTTCTCCCATTTACTATGGAGACTTCCCTCATTCACCTTGGTATTGAACCATGCAAACACTTACCGTTGGGGGACACCCTATTAACGTCTCGTAGCCGAGCATGGAACTCACGGTGTGAACTCTTGAGGACAAGAGAGTAAACTCGATGCGAACATCTCGTTTTCTCCCATTGAAGTTCCTAAAATTAGGGAATAGGTTTAACTTAGTCGGATTTTGGCTAATAGAATCTAAGTCTATGCCTATTATAACTATTATAATGTTTTCGCTTATCTCAACGTGAATAAACAATTTAATGGCCTAGATAAAATGCATACTAACAGGACTATGGTTAAGTCAACTCAAGTTCCAAGTCAGTTCTCAGGTAGGAGGTGTTCCGTTAACCATCAGCTTAAGTACCCCCAACGTTAGACAGAACATCACATGTAGAGTTCCCTTATAACCAATGCCCTATTTTCCTACTATATTTTAAACTATTTAAAATACTATGTAAGACCAACTTCCAATCCTATTAGAAATTAAACTTAGGTCTAATTAATTTTAAACATTTTTAAAATTAATTTCACCCTACCCAAGTTTCTATGTTTGCATGCAATTCTTTGTTATAGGTTATAGTTTCTAAAACCCACTTATAACTTTTATAAATTTTAATAATTAACCTACGACAAAGAACTATATGATATTTCCAACATTCAAATTCTAATTGGAAATGTATTGCTATTCAACTCACTTAATTATGCAAATTACTTAAATAATATAACACTTTATATTAAACTAAGTAATTTTATGCTCCATACTTTTCATTTTTCATATAATTGAATTATAAAAATTATAACTAATTACTCATGAAAAATAAATCATGCATTTTAATCATTCTCATATAACATTTATATAGATAAAATGCATGAACATGTTTATCCTAAGGTGGGAATAATTGTAAATGACATTCATAAAGAAAAATAGTCGTTAAACCGGAAATTTTGGCCCCTAAAGTATAAAAAATAATAAAATTACATTAATTCTATTACAAACTTGTCCAAAACACCTTGAACCGTAGCCGAACCGCTCGAACAAGACCAGAAATGAACTGAACCGCCTGAACCACATTGAACCAGCCAACCTTCAAACTGACAATGGGACAACGTTGCAATGCTAGGGGCAGCGTTGCAACGTTGTGACTGCTCGCGCTCGCGTCCAGCATTAGGCTAGCGTTGCAATGCTGCTACCCCTCGATCATCTGCGTTGCAACACCATCCACAAGCGTTGTAACGCCACAAAGGGTGTTGCAACGCTGCAGCTTCTGCCAGCAACCTTCTTTTCAAAAAACAACAGCTTCAATCAACCAATTGACACCCGAATCTCATCTGAATTTCCTCAAACTTGTCATGAACGACCCACTAACACTAATATAGACTCGATATTGCACTTTATTGCCCAAAAACGAAGGGGCCTTTACATTAAATTGATCAAATACAAAATAACACTAAGGCCAAATTTTCATAAACAGTTAAACAGCAAACCAAAATGCAATTTCTCATCTAACCAATATAATTTCGTTTCAACCAAAACAAAAACAAGCATTTCTATGATACCATTTGAAGGGAATCGAATCTCCTTGAGCAGCAGAAACGTGGTGAATTAAATCGTGATTGCTTGGTTGTTTTGGTTTACTCCAAAAACCCATACATTGGCAAATTAGCAGAGATAAGTAATTCTAAATTTAAGCATGGATAAACGCATAAATTAACATGTTGTATTTTCTAAACTAGAAAGGAGAGAGATTATTACCTTTGTAGTTTCAATCAACTGCAACACAACAACACAACAAAGTACTTCCAACTACTTGTAACAGGACACCACCAAAAGAAGTAAACCATATATATCTCTGAGTGTCAACTTAGATCTCTCATTTGTGGGAAGGAGCCAACAATTGGAATAGGTAAAGAATTTTGTGTGTTAAGAGAATTTCAACAATTCACCAATTGCTCGATGAAAGACCAACCCTCTTCTCCCCATCTAAAAGAAGATAAAAGGATAGAGCGACACTTCCCCACTCCCTATAGAGGGGAAGTGGGGTGCGTGTCCTCCTTGTTGGGATTTTTGTCATAATCTCGTGTTTGTAAATTACTGTTTGAAATTAATAAGAGTTATTCATTTCATCACTTTGTCTCTTGCAATATTTATAAACTTTTCCAATAAACTAAGCTCCAGGGTCATTGATTTTATGAGAGAACTAGAACTTGAACGGTGTGTAGTGGACACACAGGGAGGATCACGTTCGAGTTAATGACCCGAACGTTCTACAGTATATGGATAGGATTGGAGACCTAATCCTGGATACACTGTGGATGCGGCCCGCTTTGTATTAGATACAAACGAGGTGATCTGACTCGTTCATGTGGTTGACATGCGAGTGGGGGCATCCTGTGCAATGAGATTGTACAAGATCGACCGTGGAATTATTAGACCTCATCGATGTAATATCGCTTGACAAGAAGGACTAATAATTTCGTAGATAACCATTAGTGACTCGACCTGAATCCTGAGCGTGTTACGGACTCTTGTCTACGGGGGTCTGTCCATTGACTAGTACGGGTGAGTGTGGTCACAGTTACTCGCCCAATATGCCTATATTCTCAGGGACAGGACCAAGTAGGGAGCTGGGAACTTAACTACGCAAGATGGAATTCATTCGTTCCCGCCTTTAGGGAAACAAGAGGGGTTGTTCCCTTAAGTATTGTCTCTAGGGCTTGGACAACGGGCGCCCACCTTCTCACTGGCCCGAGAAGGGTGTTGTGTATGGTTGGACCATCACAATATGTTGTTCATTAGAGGAGCAGTGGGGACTTAAGGAACAAGAGGTAGACACAGGGGTAAAACGGTAATTTGACCCAGCTATGTCTACGAACAACCTGTGAAGGGTCGACTCATGGGCATTGGTTATATCAGTAGACACGTAACATTCTGCACTAACGAGAGTGCAGCTACGAGCTATAGTGGAGTGTTACCGTAGCTAATGAATGTTGGTTAACCGGGTCAAAGAGTTTGACAGGTTAATCTCAGATCATTGGAGCCCGTCACTGTAGGTCCATTAGGTCCCTCGATTGGCTCAATCTGGGTTAAAAGAAGGGTTAATATTTTGGTGTGAAATTGAAGTGTTCAATTTCACTTTAAGGGCATTTATGTCATTTATATGAGATATGAATGATATAATATATTGTTTAATGTGAATGAGATTCATAATAAACTATAGGTTAGCCTAATTGTTGAATTAGGGCTAATTGGAGAAATTAATTGAGAGAAATTAAATTTGATGTGATTCAATTTAATTAATTCACAATTATTGCAAATGAGATTTGCAATATGAGATATGAGATATCTCATATTATATGGTTATGCAAATGAGATTTGCATAACCTATGGTTGTGGTAAAGTGGTAATAATGTGGAGATTTTAACTCCATGATTATTCCACTAGATAATCCCTTCTTGCAAGAAGGAATTGACTTCAATCTCTCATTTTTTGGATTCTCACCCAAAAAGAAGAGAATTCTCTCTACTCTCTCTCAATTCTCCTCCCTCTCCAAAACATCAAAGTTCCCACAAATTTCCCTCTTTCCAAAGGAAGAACAACCGAGACTCCAAGTGGTAGTGTTCGGGTTTCGTTCGTGGAGAACATTTGTTGAGATCGAGAAGCACGAAGCGTTCGTGATCTGAGGAAGAAATCTTGAAGAGTGTCTTTCACAAGTAAGTACCTTAATCTCGCTGTAATTTCTTCTTTTCTAGCATGTTTAACTTAGATCTAAGAGTTAGATCATTTTAACAAAACCGAGTAGCGTAATGATACCATGACGATTCGATCGTCTTCCGCTGCGGCGGGGATTCTCATTCCTTCAATTGGTATCGAGCCATTTTGATGGTTTCTTCATTATCAATTGTTTTTGTTAAAATAGGTGGGTAAATTGCCTTAATTTTCATGAGATGAATGATGGTTTGCTTAAATGGATGTTTCAGTTTTTGGCACTTTTAGATTTATTTTTTGTTTGATGAGATCAAATGTAAAGGGCCCGTATTTTTGGGCATTTTAGAAAATAAATTGAGTCTGTAAGTTCGGGTCGTTCGTGGCAAGAGTTGCTGTGAAGAAGTCGGAGCGGAAACAGGCAGAAATCGGTGAAGAACAACAAAGTTGTTTGCTGTTCTGTCGATGGCGTTGAGACGCTGCCCTTCGGCGTCTCAACGCTATCCTTGCGGACGGAGGCCTGCGCCGCAGAAGTAAGGTTTGCAACGCCCCGCGCGCTGAGAACGCTGGTAGACGCCGAGGCGGCAGCGTTACAGTAACGCCGCACGCGTTGGCGAGATTCTGGCTTGCCTTCACGACGAGACGTGGGTAGTTTTTTGCTTAGAGGGGTAGTTATTTTCGGTTTTTTTTTTTATTTTTATTATTTGTAAAATGTATTTAATTTATGTATTTAATTATTTTATTAAATAATGTTAATATAAGTGTTATATTAATGTTATTTAATTAAATAATTGCCCCTAGGTGCCAAAAACCTGTCCATTTTTGTTATTTAAATATTTTATGCATGAGATGTATATTTTAATTAATTTCTATGTGCATAATGTATGTCATATAGATTTAAAATCCCACCTTAGGTTAAACATTTCATGCATCATTTATATTATAAGAGTTATAATATATAGTTTGCATGATAGGTTATATTATAAGAGTTATAATATAATGAAAATGCATGTTTAATTTAATTAATATAAGTGTTATATTTTTAGATTAAAGTATGCTCATGCATTAATATTCATGTGATGAATTATATTATGTTATAGTATATAGTTATTCATGTGATGAATGATCAAGCACTATAACATAGAAATGCATGCAACCTAAGTTAATTATTAGTTTTAAGGAGTTTAGAACTTGAATAATTAGACTTAGGTTTTCTATTTTCTAATGAGATTAGAAATTAGGAAATCAAAGTTTAGTCTATGAATGGAGACTGATTAGTAACTCTGTCTAAGGAAGGTTTTGTCTAAGGGTGGGGTATTTAAGTTGACGCTTGCGGAACACCCCTACCTTGAAACCGACCTGGGAGTGAATTCGGTCCGGAGATTCTTAGATTATACTTATCGTCAGTGCCGCTAATTAAAAGTGTTTTAATTAACTCACATAGACCAAAGTTATAATGTGATTATAGACTTAGGTTAATACCATATAAGAGTTATATTGGTAGACTTAGGTAAATTTTAGCCGATTTATCTAGGTCAATCCCTATTAAAATTAAAATGCTGAGTGGGAGGAAATAAGATGTATGAGATACATTTAAATTTCCAACCACAAATCTCCGTTAAGTCCGCACCGTGAGATCTATACTCGGCCTCGTGGCGCAAATGGGAGCGTCCCCCTTCGGGTGGCATTTGTATAGGTCAATATCATCGTGGATGGAGAGAGTACTTATAGTGAGTGGGAGCGAGACTTGTAAAAACGGGACCCACGGTCTCTTCTTTCGATTCACACCGTGAGACGCCTATGATCCGCCTGCTAGTTTGGCCTGGACCAGACAATCCCTTCGGAGGGCATGATCATGGGAGTCGGAACACCGTGAGTTCCCGAAAGGGATACAGTTTCCTGGTTGGTTTTCCTTCTTGGTTCACCCTTCGGTGGCTATTGTTTGGACGGATGCTTGGAAACTTAAAGATTGAGGGTGACACTCACGAGCAATTGCTAAGTGTTAATGAATTCGACCAAACAATGGTAATTGGACGCCTAATGGAATAAGAGTTATTCTGGGATTAGGGTCTGATCGAGAAAGTCTCGTCCTAGAGGAGGAGTATTCTATTCACCCTTCGGTGGCGGTCATTCTAAACCTTTAGGGTATCATTGCGAAATTTTGAATGACCTAGGGATCATGAAACAATTTTGCTAAAACTTGATTGGATTTCAAAAGTTTTTTGGGAGACTAATACAAAGTTTTCTTTTTTTTTTTTCAGCTAAAAATGTCTAGCGCAATAATAGCACTACTCGCGTCCGATAAGTTAGTGGGAGATAATTACCAAAGTTGGAAAAACAACATTAACACGATTTTGGTAACTGACGACATAAAGTTCGTGGCCGCCCGAGGAGTGTCCTCAGATGCCGGGCTCGACAGCGTCGCGAAGTGTTCGCGATGCATACGATCGGTGGATCAGGACCAATGAAAAGGCCAAGGTCTACATAATTGCCAGCATGTCTGATGTATTGGCAAAGAAGCATGAGCTGATGGTCTCCGCCAAGGAGATCATGGAGTCCTTGCAGGAAATGTTTGGACAACAGTTCTTTCAGGTCTGACATGACTCGCTCAAATACGTCTTCAACGCACGGATGAAGGAGGGGTTGTCTGTCCGTGAACATGTTCTAGACAGGATGACCCACTTTAATCTGGTTGAGATGAACGGGGCTTCGATCGACGAGTCGAGCCAAGTCGATTTTATTCGAGACTCTTCCAAGAGTTTCCTTGATTTAAATAGCAATGTTTGTTATGAACAAAATTAGCTACACTCGACTACCCTCCTCAATGAGCTACAGACTTCCAATCCTTGAACAGGTCAAGGAATGCGAGGCAAATGTTGCCTACGCGTGTCTTATCACAGGGGTTCGACCTCTGAGACGAAACCTGTTGCTCCTTCACGCCCGAAAGGGAAGAAGAGGACGAAGAGGGGTAAAACAGACCGAGCTGCCGCCCACAAGGGCAAGAAGGTCAAGGACGTTGCAGAGAAAGGAAAGTGTTTCCACTGCAAGGGGGCGCACACTAGAAGAGGAACTGTCCCAAATTCCTGGTTGAGAGGAAGAATCAAGGTAAATGTGATTTACTTGTGACATAAACTTGTTTAGTGGAGAGTAGTGACTCTGCCTGGATATTGGATTCGGACACCACTAACCACGTTTGTTTTTCTTTTTAACAGATTGATTCCTGGCAGCCGCTGCAAGAGGGTGAGGTGACTCTACGGGTTGGATCCGGGGAGCTTGTCTCTGCTGCAACGATCGACACGGTGAATCTACACTTTGGCGGGAAGTACTTATTGTTGGACAATTTGTACACAGTTCCAGGGTTTACTAGTAACCTTGTTTCCATTTCCTGCCTAATTGAACAATCTATTTGTGTTTCTTTTGAATTAAATAAAGCGTTTATTTCTTTCAAAGGCAATGTTATTTCTTCAGCTTCACTCGAACATAATCTGTATGTTTTGAAACCTAATTCGGTCAAAAGTGTTTTGAATACTGAATTGTTTAAAACTGCAGAAACAAGGACTAAGAAAGCAAAAGTTTCTCCAAAGGAAAATGCCCATCTTTGGCATCTACGGTTAGGCCACATTAATCTCAATAGGATTGAGAAACTAGTGCAGAGTGGACTTCTAAACGACTTGGAAGAAAACTCTTTGCCGGTGTGTGAGTCATGCCTTGAGGGCAAGATGACCAAACGTCCTTTTAGTGGAAAAGGATATAGAGCCAAAAAGCCTCTTGAGTTAGTACATTCTGACCTCTGTGGTCCGATGAATGTTAAAGCTCGGGGCGGTTATGAGTATTTCGTGTCTTTCATAGACGATTACTCCAGATATGGGTATATTTACCTAATGCACAAGAAGTCTGAAACTCTTGAAAAGTTCAAGGAGTACAAGACTGAGGTTGACAACCTCTTAGGTAAATCGCTTAAAACACTTCGATCGGATCGAGGTGGAGAGTACATGGACACTGAATTCCAGGACTATATGATAGAACACGGAATTACGTCTCAACTCTCAGCGCATGGTATGCCACAATAGAATGGTGTATTGGAGAGGAGAAACAGAACCTTGTTGGACATGGTTCGGTCGATGATGAGCTATGCTCGTCTCCCTGATTCTTTTTGGGGGTACGCAGTGGATACTGCGGTTTATATTTTGAACAACGTTCCGTCGAAGAGTGTTTGTGAAACACCTTTCGAGCTCTGGAGTGGACGTAAATGCAGTTTACATCACTTCAGAATTTGGGGATGCCCGACCCACGTGTTGGTGTCAAACCCGAAAAAGTTGGAACCTTGTTCGAAATTGTGCCTATTCATAAGTTACCCTAAAGAGACTAGGGATGGTTTGTTTTATGATCCTAAGGAAAATAGGGTGCTTGTGTCGACAAACGCAACTTTCCTAGAGGAAGACCACGTCAGGGATCATTTACCAAGGAGTAAAATTGTGTTAAATGAAATGGGCAATACATCAGCAAGAGTTGCTGATGGGGCTAGTACGTCAACAAGTGTTGTTGATCCTAGCACGTCTAGTCAAATCCGTTCCCAAGAGTTGGGAATGCCTCGACGTAGTGGGAGGACTGTGAGACAGCCCGATCGCTACATGGGTTTAGCTGAAACCTCAGTTGTCGCACCTGATGATGACTGTGAGGATCCATTGACCTTCGATCAGGAAATGGTTGATGTTGACAAAGACGAATGGATTAAAGCTATGGACCAGGAAATGGAGTCTATGTACTTCAATTCTGTCTGGGAGCTTGTGGATGAACCGGATGAGGTCAAACCTATTGGTTGCAAATGGATCTACAAACGTAAACGTGGCGTAGATGGGAAGGTGCAGACCTTCAAAGCCCGACTAGTGGCAAAGAGTTTTACCAAGGTTGAAGGGGTTGACTATGAGGAGACCTTTTCACCTGTTGCCAGGGTAAAGTCGATGAGGATCCTTCTCGCCATTGCCGCGTATTGTGACTACGAGGTATGGCAGATGGACGTCAAGACAGCCTTTCTGAATGACAAACTTGATGAGACCATCTACATGGACCAACCCAAAAGGTTCATTGCCCAAGGCCAAGAGCAAAAAGGTTTTTCGGCTTCATAGGTCCATTTCTCGGATCAAACAGAAGCTTCGAGGTCTTGGAATATAAGGTTTGATGAGGCGATCAAATCTTATGCCTTTGAACAAAATGTCGACGAGCCTTGTGTTTACAAGAAAATTATTGACAAAACTGTTGCATTTTTTGGTGTTGTATGTGGACGATATTCTTCTCATTGGGAATGAGATAGAATTTCTTACTGACAGTAAGAAGTGGCTAGCTTCGCAATTCCAAATGAAAGATTTGGGAGAAGCTCAGTATGTTCTAGGTATCCAGATAGTCTGGAACCGAAAGAACAGAGCGGTAGCCTTGTCTCAGGCGTCTTATATTGACAAGATGTTGTCTAGATATAAGATGCAGAACTCCAAGAAGGGCTTGCTGCCTTTCAGGCATGGGGTTCACTTGTCTAAGGATCAGTGTCCTAAGACTTCTCAAGATGTTGAGGATATGAGATGGATTCCATATGCTTCGGCTGTAGGGAGCCTGATGTATGCCATGTTGTGTACTAGGCCCGACATCTGTTATGCAGTAGGAATTGTCAGTAGATATCAGTCAAATCCAAGATTAGATCACTGGACAACCGTAAAGGCAATCCTCAAGTATCTTAGGAGAACGAGGAACTACAGCTTAGTGTATGACAGTGGGGATTTGATCCTTACGGGATATATGGATTCTGATTTTCAGACCGATAAGGATTCTAGGAAATCCACTTCGGGGTCAACCTTCATTCTGAATGGAGGAGTTGTAGTATGGCGAAGCATCAAGCAGGGATGCATCGCTGATTCCACTATGGAAGCGGAGTATATTGCGGCTTGTGAAGTTGCAAAGGAAGCTGTTTGGCTTAGGAAGTTCATGATGGATTTGGAAGTTGTTCCAAATATGAACTTGCCGATCACACTGTTCTGTGATAACAGTGGTGCAGTAGCCAACTCTCATGAGCCTCAGAGCTATAAGAGAGGCAAACACATTGAGTGCAAGTATCATCTGATACGGTAGATTGTGCACCGCGGAGACGTGACGGTCACACAGATAGCGTCGGAGCACAACGTAACTGATCCATTTACAAAGCCCCACACGGCTAAGGTGTTTGAGGGTCACCTAGAGAGTCTAGGTCTTCGAGAGCTTCCTGACTAGGACAAGTGGGAGATGTGTAAACGGGTATTCAATGCCCTAGTTTATTGTATTAGTTCATTGTAATTTATGTACATTTCGGAAATGTATTTTCTCCACTAGCTTAGTCCAAGTGGGAGTTTGTTGGGATTTTTGTCCTAATCTCGTGTTTGTAAATTCATCGCTTTGAAATTAATAAGAGTTATTCATTTCATCACTTTGTGTCTTGCAATATTTATAAACTTTTCCAATAAACTAAGCTCCAGGGTCATTGATTTTATGAGAGAACTAGAACTTGAACGGTGTGTAGTGGACACACAGGGAGGATCACGTTCGAGTTAATGACCCGAACGATCTACCAATATATGGATAGGGTTGGAGACCTAATCCTGGATACACTGTGGATGCGGCTCGCTTTGTATTAGATACAAACGAGGTGATCTGACTCGTTCATGTGGTTGATATGCTAGTGAGGGCATCCTGTGCAATGAGATTGTACAAGACCGGACCATGAATTATTAGACCTACTGATGTAACACCGTTGACAGTAAGGACTAATAATTTCGTAGATGACCATTAGTAACTCGACCTGAATCCTGAGCGTGTTACGGACTCCTGTCCGCGGGGGTCTATCCTTTGACTAGTTCGGGTGAGGGTGGTCACAGTTACTCGCCGAATATGCCTATCTTCTCATGGACAGGACCAAGTAGGGAGCTGGAAACTTAACTACGCGAGATGGAATTCACTCGTTCCCGCCTTTAGGGAAACTAGAGGGGTTGTTCCCTTAAGTGTTGTCTCTAGAGCTTGGATAACGGGCGCCCACCTTCTCACTGGCCCGAGAAGGGTGTTGTGTATGGTTGGACCATCACAATATGTTGTTCATTAGAGGAGCAGTGGGGACTTAAGGAACAAGAGGTAGACACAGGGGTAAACGCAGTAATTTGACCCACCTGTGTCTCTGACACACTGTGAAGGGTCGACTCATGGAGTGTTACTGTAGCTAATGAATGTTGGTTAATCGGGTCAAAGAGTTTGACAGGTTAATCTCGGATCATTGGAGCCCGTCACTGTAGGTCCATTAGGTCTCTCGGTTGGCTCAATCTGGGTTAAAAGAAGGGTTAATGTTTTGGTGTGAAATTCACTTTAAGGGCATTTATGTCATTTATATGAGATATGAATGATATAATATATAGTTTAATGTGAATGAGATTCATAATAAACTATAGGTTAGCCGAATTGTTGAATTAGGACTAATTGGAGAAATTAATTGAGAGAAATTAAATTGGATGTGATTCAATTTAATTAATGCACAATTATTGCAAATGAGATTTGCAATATGAGATATGAGATATCTCATATTATATGGTTATGCAAATGAGATTTGCATAACCTATGGTTGTGGTAAAGTGGTAATAATGTGGAGATTTTAACTCAATGATTATTCCACGATATAATCCCTTCTTGCAAGAAGGAATTGACTTCAATCTCTCATTTTTTGGATTCTCACCCAAAAAGAATAGAATTCTCTCTACTCTCTCTCAATTCTCCTTCCTCTCCAAAACACCAAAATTCCCACAAAGTTCCCTCTTTCCAAAGGAAGAACAACCGAAACTTCAAGTGGTAGTGTTCAGGTTTCGTTCGTGGAGAGCATTTGTTGAGATCGAGAAGCACGAAGCGTTCGTGATCTGAGAAAGAAATCTTGAAGAGTGTCTTTAACAAGTAAGTACCTTAATGTTGCTGTAATTTCTTCTTTTCTAGCATGTTTAACTTAGATCTAAGAGTTAGATCATTTAACAAAACCGAGTAGCGTAATGATACCATGACGATTCGATCGTCTTCCGCTGCGCGGGGATTCTCATTCCCTTCACTCCTAACACCTATAGGAATAAGAGTAACTAAAACCTATAGGAATAAGAGTTATTCTGGTATTAGGTTTTGGTCAAAAGTGTCTTGATCCAGAGGAGGAGTGTTTTTGATTACCCTTCGGTGTCATACATTCTAAACCTTTAGAGTATCATTGCAAATTATAAATGACCTAGGAATCATTTGATAATTAGCTAAAACATGATTAGATTAGAGTTATAACAAGAAACTCATACAAATTTGTTTGTAAATTTTTCAGCAAAAATGTCTAGCTCTATAATTTCCTTATTGGGTGCGGAAAAGTTAACCGGAGAGAATATGATGAGATGGAAAAACAAAGTCAACACTATATTGGTAGTGGATGATCTGAAGTTTGTGCTAACTGAGGAGTGTCCTCAAAAGCGACTCAATGCGCCACGAAAATGTTCGTGATGCATATGACCGGCGAGATCAAGGCCAATGATAAGGCTAAGGTCTACATGCCGCAAGTATGTCCGACATATTAGCCAAGAAGCATGAGGGCATGATTACTGCCAAGGAAATCATGGATTCTGCGGTATGTTTGGACAATAACCACACAGGCCCGACATAATGCCCTAAAGTACATATTCAACTCAAGGATGCCAGAGGGTACATCTGTTCGGGATCATGTCTTGGATATGATGGTGTACTTTAACATCGCGGAGTCGAATGGTGCTTCCATCGATGAGTCGAGCCAGTCGACTTCATTCGAAACCCTTCCGCATAGCTTTCCTCGATTTAGAAGTAATCTTTGTATATGAACAAGCTTACTTTTAATCTCACCTCCTTCTCGAATGAACTCCACCTTTCAATCTTTGATGATAATTCGTGGATCGAAAGGTGAAGCAAATGTTGCCGAGGAGGAGTTATCACGCAGGTTCGACCTCCAGGACAAAAATGCGATGGCTTCATCTTCTTCTAACCTCGAGAGGAAAGAAGAAGAACATGAAGAAGGTTGGTAAAGAGAAACAGTGACAAAGTCGCCCCGTAAGGGCAAGAAGTCAAAGACGTTGCTTGACAAAGGAAAAGTGTTTCCACTGCAACGAAGACGGACATTGGAAACGGAATCGTCCAAGTACATTGCGTAAAAAGAAGAAGGATGGTAAATATGACTTACTTTGCCTAGAAGCTTGTTTAGTGGATAATGATAAAATAGCTTGGATACTTGATTCTCGCGCCACTAATCATGTTTGCTCTTCTTTTCGTGGAATTGATTCTGGCAAAGAATACAACAAGGAGAGAAAACGCCCGGTTGGAAATGGAGAAGTCGCTCTCACCAGTGTAGCAAAGAGGCACAATGAAGCTTTATTTTGGCAAGAAATATGTATTGTTGGACAATATATTAGTGATACCAGGGTTTACTAGAAACCTTATTTCCATTTCTTGCCTTATAGAACAATGTATTTTTGTTTCCTTTTCGATGAATAAAGTGTTTGTTTTGAAGAAAGGTTTAGAAATATGTTCAGCTTCGTTAGAAAATGGATTGTATGTTTTAAGGCCTAATTCAGTCAAAATGGTTTTGAACACTGAATTATTTAAAACTGCAATCGCACAAACTAAGAAACGTAAAATTTCTCCTAAACAAAATGCTCATCTTTTGCATCTAAGATTGGGTCACATTAATCTCAATAGGATTGAGAAATTGGTAAAGAACGGACTTCTAAACGAGTTAGAAGAATATTCTTTGCCAGTATGTGAATCATGCCTTGAAGGTAAAATGACTAAAAGACCTTTTAGTGGAAAAGGTTATAGAGCCAAAGACCCTCTAGAGCTTATACATTCAGACCTTTGTGGTCCGATGAATGTTAAGGATATGAATATTTCATCTCTTTTATAGATGATTATTCTAGATTTGGGCATATTTACCTAATACACCACAAGTCTGAAGCACTTGAAAAGTTCAAGGAATTCAAGACTGAGGTTGAAAATCAATTAGGTAAAACTATTAAAACACTTCGATCGGATCGAGGTGGAGAGTACATGGATTTAAAATTCCATAACTATATGATAGAACATAGAATTATATCCCAACTCTCAGCTCCCGGCACACCACAGCAAAACGGTGTATCGGAAAGGAGAAATAGAACCTTGTTGGACATGGTTCGATCAATGATGAGTTATGCTCATCTCCCTAGTTCTTTTTGGGGTTACGCAGTGGAGACTGTAGTATACATTTTGAATAATGTGCCCTCCAAAAGTGTCTCTGAAACACCTTTTGAACTCTGGAAAGGACGTAAAGGTAGTTTATGTCACTTCAGAATATGGGGTTGTCCGACACATGTTCTTGTGACAAATCCAAAGAAGTTGGATTCACGTTCAAAATTATGCCTATTCGTAGGATACCCAAAAGAAACAAGAGTTGGTTTATTCTATGATCCTGAAATTTTCTAGATTAAGAAAGCAGAAGCAATTTTGGATCTTTAACACTCTAAGTTGATCAATTTTGTAAAACAAAATGCATGCTCAAAGCTGGAAAAACAGAGGGATAGAAAACTCAACTTTGAAGATCAAATTCTCTTCACCCGGTGGATGGTTTTCAGCACGAACACTTCGTGGATAACCGTTAGAGTCTTCCCTACTATCCTCAGGCCTTAGAACGGATTGTGGGATCCTAGGTTGAGAGAATTCGGAAGAAAAGACCTCAAAGGTCACTAATTCAGAAATTTAGAATTTTTTGCAAAATTCTATCAACCTACCTTAAATCACCATTATATAAAGCTTCAATAACCTTCATTAGAGTGACATCTCAACAGTGATGTGGATGGATTGAGGTGGAGGTGGCCAATTTTCGCCAATTTTGAAGATGAGAGGGATTGGGCAAGTTGCACTTTGGATTTTATTGAAAATCCACTAATTTTCATTTAATTTTAATTCAAAAATCAATATTAAATTGATTTAAATTAAAATTAATTTAATTAATTAAATAATTCAAAAATTAATTTAATTAATTAATTTTTAATTTAATTTAATATCAAATATTAAATTAAATAAATTGCCCGATCCCGATCAATTTTCCGAACATGAATCCTTATTCATGCTATAAACCGATCTAATATTTAAATCATATTTAAATATATCCACCTCCTATTAATCATAGCTTAATTCATAATTAAGTTATGACTCGTTAAATATATCACATATAATTAACGATTTCTCCCAAAACCGAATTTGAACAATTCAAATTCTTTTCTCTCAAAAAGTTACAAGGCTTAGTCTGAGCTAGTAAGGAGGACCTAATGGACCTACAGATCATCAACTCCAACGATATGAGATTAACCGACCAAACTCTTTAGCCTAGCTAATCAACATTCGTTAACCACCGGGGCACTCCACTAAAGCCCAGTGGCTGCACTCTCCTCATCAGAGATATATTTCACGCCCACTCGATAAAACCATGATTAGTAAGTCGATCTTTCACAGGTCGTTCGTAATTACAGCTGGGTCAAAATTACCGCCTTACCCTGTAATTACCTCTTGTTCCTTAAGTCCCACTGATCCTCTAATGAACAATTGGTTTGTGGTCCAACCAGCAAACCAAATCCCTCTCGGGCCAATGAGAGGGTTGGGCCCATTGTTCAAGACCCGAGTCGAAGACTTAAGGGAACAACCTCTCTACTAATCCCTAAAGCGGGTAGGAGTGAATTCCATCTTGCGTAACTATGTTCCCATTATCTACCCGCTTTATCCCTGAAATGGGAGGCATATTGAGTCGACAGTCTCGGGCCACTCTCACCCATGCAAATCTAAGGATAATTCGAATAAACAGGAGTTCATAGAACGCTCAGGATTAAGATCGAGTTACCTAGGTCATCGTATGAATATAGTCAGTTAAGATAGTAAACGGAGTTATAAAGTCTAAGTGACTATTTCGCAGTCCAGTCTTATGCAAACTCATTGCATAGGACCCCCCCACTCGCATGTCTCTACATGAACGATTTAGGATCACATCGTTTGTACTCTACAAAGTGGGTCGCGTCCATAGTGTCCCCAGGATAAGGTACCCAACCCTATCCTTATACTATAGACTGTTCTGGCTATAACTTGAACTTGATCCACTTTTATGTCATATATAAAGTTCAAGTATTCATCCTATGGCCAAGGGTTCTTTATTGGATTAAGGTTACACAATACACAATTCACTTTATTCAATAACACCTTTACTGAATAAATTTCAATAACAACTTTATTGCAAAATAGAATATACATTCAGTTTAAAAAACCACGAGTTTTAGGACATAAAACCCAACAATCTCCCACTTGGACTAAAACGTTAGTGGGGTAAAATATGTTGAGCAAAGAAAAACTGCCCTACTGTACAACCCGTAGTCCTAGACTCTCTGGGTGCCCCTCAAACACTTTAGCCGTGAGGGGTTTTGTAAACGGATCAACAATGTTGTGCTCCGAAGCGATCTGTTTGACGATCACGTCTCCTCGTTGCACAATCTCCCTGATGAGATGGTATTTGCGCTCTATGTGCTTTCCACGCTTATGGCTTCGAGGTTCTTTGGAATTTGCCACTGCACCACTATTATCACAATAAAGAGTGGTAGGCAAATTCATATTTTGAACAACTTCCAAATCAGTCAAGAACTTCCTAAGCCATACAGCCTCCTCCGCTGCTTCGCAAGCTGCGACATACTCAGCCTCCATGGTGGAGTCAACAATACAACCTTGCTTTATACTCCTCCATACTATAGTTCCTCCGTTAAGAGTGAACACTGATCCTGATGTGGATTTCCTCGAATCTACATCAGTCTGAAAATCAGAGTCAGTGTATCCTGCAAGGATAAAATCCTTTGCACCATACACAAGCATATAGTCCCTCTTTCTCCTAAGATACTTGAGGATGTTCTTAACGGCAGTCCAGTGATCATATCCTGGATTAGACTGATATCTGCTGACTATTCCTACTTTGCATAGCATATGTCGGGTCGAGTACATAGCATGGCATACATCAGACTACCGACAGCTGAAGCATAGGGAATGCGACTCATATCCTCAACTTCTTGAGGTGTCTTAGGACATTGTTCCTTAGACAAATGAATTCCATGCCTGAAAGGTAATAAGCCCTTCTTGGAATTCTGCATCTTATATCTAACCAACATCTTGTAAATATAAGATGCCTGAGACAATGCTAGCGTTTTGTTCTTGCGATTTCGAACAATTTGGATTCCAAGAACAAACTGAGCCTCTCCCAAATCTTTCATTTGGAATTGGGTCGCTAGCCATTGCTTAATGCCAGTCAGGAACCCTACATTATTCCCAATGAGCAAGATATCGCCTACGTATAGAACTAAGAAAGCTACAGTAGTATTGACTATCTTCTTGTAAACACAAGCTCGTCAATATTCTGTTCAAAGCCATAAGATTTGATCGCAGTATCAAATCTTATATTCCAGGATCTAGAAGCTTGTTTCAATCCATAGATGGATCGTTTAAGCTTGCAAACCTTTTGCTCTTGACCCTGAACTATGAACCCCTCTGGTTGATCCATATAGATACTCTCTTCAAGATTGCCATTCGTAAAGGTCGCTTTGACATCCATTTGCCAAATTTCATAGTCATAAAACGTGGCAATGGACAAGAGTATTCTAATGGACTTGAGCATGGCAACAGGGGAGAAGGTTTCTTCATAGTCCACCCCTTCCCTTTGAGTATAACCCTTTGCCACAAGTCGAGCCTTAAAGGTTTGCACCTTACCGGCTTGATCTCGTTTCCTCTTGTAGATCAATTTGCAACCGATAGGTCTTTCACCATCTAGTTGATCTACAAGTTCCCAGACTGAATTGAAGTAATTGACTCCATTTCAAGGTCCATGGCTTTAATCCACTGGTCCCTATCTATATCATTCATTGCCTGTTTATAGGTCAATGGATCCTCAACGCCATCATCGTATATGACGATCGGGTTTCGAGTCAAACCCATGTAACGGTCGGGTTGTCTAACATCCCTCCCACTACGTCGAGGCATTCTCAACTCTTGAGAAGGACCGGCTTCATCAACAACTCTTGTTGATTTATCTGTAGCTTCCCTGGAAATTTCGCTTAACACAATCCTGCTACGAGGCTGATGATCTCTCATGTGGTCTTCCTCTAAGAACGTGGCATTTGTCGACACAAGCACCTTGTTCTCTTGAGGATCATAAAACAGACCACCTTTCGTTTCTTTGGAGTATCCTACGAATAGGCATAATTTTGAACGATGTTCCAATTTCTTTGGATTGGACACCAACACATGTGCCGGACATCCCCAAATCCTAAAGTGACGTAAACTCCCTTTACGTCCTTTCTATAACTCATAGGGCGTTTCTGAAACACTCTTAGAGGGAACCATGTTTAAAATATATACAACAGCTTCTACTGCATATCCCCAAAACGAACTAGGCAGTTGAGCGTAACTCATCATGGAACGAACCATGTCTAACAGGGTTCTATTTCTCCTTTCAGATACACCATTCTGCTGAGGTGTACCGGGCGCTGAGAGTTGGGATACGATTCTTGGAATCTCAAATCCATATACTCTCCACCTCGATCTGATCGAAGTGTTTTAATCATTTTACCTAATGTGTTTTCAACCTCTGCCTTATACTCCTTGAACTTTTCAAGGGTTTCGGACTTATGATGCATTAGGTATAGATAACCATACCTAGAATAATCATCAATAAAACTTATGAAATATTCATACCCTCCTCGTGCCTTGACATTCATAGGACCACGAGAGATCCAATGCACACGAGTTCCAAGGGCTCTTTGGCTCTATAACCTTTTTCAGAAAAAGGTCTTTTAGTTATTTTTCCCTCAAGACAGGACTCACATGGTGGTAAAGAGTTGTCCTCTAACTAACTTAGGAGACCACTCTTGACCAATCTCCCAATCCTATTGAGATTAATGTGGCCTAGTCTCAAGTGCCAAAGATAGGTACTAGGAGAAAGTTTCGCTTTTATTTTGAGTATCAACTGCTTTAAACATCTCGGTGTTCAAAATAGCTTTTACTTGATTGGTCTTAACACGTATAAGTTGTTTTCAAGTTTAGCAGAACATATTCGTACACCTCTTTTGCAAATGAACGCTTCATTATGATCAAAAGATACTTTATACATATGTTCAAGCAAACAAGAGATAGATACAAGATTTCTTTTGATTCCAGGAACCAAAAGTACATTTTCTAATAAAGCGAATCTATCTCTAAACAACAGCTTCACTGCTCCCACTGCTTTGGCTGAGACAACCTCTCCCGTTCCAACCCTGAGAGTTATCTCCTCATCAGCAAGCTGCTGCCAGGTACTAGTTTCCTGTAAAGAAGAACAAACATGGTTAGTGGCTCCTGAATATAATATCCAGGCGGAATCATCATGTTCCACTAAACATGTTTCAACAACAAGTAAATCATATTTACCTTGTTTTTCCTTCTCAGCTTTCTTTTCTGCAAGGTTCTGTGCGCAATTCCTCTTCCAAAGCCCGTCTCCACCACAATGGAAACATTTTCCTGTGACTTTCGCCTTGCGTGTGGGAGCTTGTCCCTTCCCTTTGTCCTTCTTCTTCTTCTGAATACTCTTATTCTTGGTAAAAGAAAGACCAGACTTGGTCCCTGAGGACGATCCTTTTAGGAACTTATTCGAAGTGACAACATTTGCCTCCTTCTCTTTTCCTTTTGATTTCATCAGGGATTCAAAAGTTTGAAGCTCATTGAGGAGAGTAGTCAGGTTATACTCTATTTTATTCATTACCGCATTGGTGCGGAATGACAGGAAACTCTTCGGAAAAGATTCCATAATAAAGGCTACCTGACTTTTCTCATCTATGACAGCCCCATTTACCTCAGCCACGTTGAAGTGGACCATCATGTCAAGGACATGTTCCCTAACAGAGGCTCCCTCCTTCATACGGGAGTTGTAAACGTATTTGAGAGCATCATAATGGACCGATGAAGATGGTTGTCCGAACATCGCCTATAATGATCCCATGATCTCCTTAGCAGTGACCATGCTCTCATGTTTCTTAGACAACACATCAGATATGCTGGCTAAGATATAGGCTCGAGCTTTCTCAGTAGCCCTAATCCATCTGTCATAAGCATCCCGAACAATTCGGTTTGCTGTCGAGCTGGAAGGGGGAGGACATTCCTCCGTTAAGACGAACCTCAGATCATCAAGAACAAGAATCATATTCAAGTTTGATTTTCAGGTTCCATAATTGTCGCCACTGAGTTTATTGAAGGCGAGTAACTGGATAAAAGAGTTTGACATGCTGAAGAAGAATGAATTCTATTAGTGAATTGTTTGTAACCTATCCAATTTAAGAATTTAGCAAAAGTAATAATGTACCCATAAACTCATTATTATTTTTGCAACGATACTTCAGTGAGTCAGAGCAACGCTACCGAGGGGCAGTCAATCACTCCTTCACTGAACCAAGACATTCTTGACTAAATGTTAATACCTGAATAACTCTTATTCCTATAACATTCTAGTTATCGCTACTTTGGTCAAGAATTTACTAACACTTAGCAATTCTTGTAAGTGTGACCCGCCATTTTCAGACCTCAGAGGTCGGCCCCAACAATGCTACCGAATTGGAAAGACAAAGCTGGGAATGGACCTAAGAGACCCTATCCATTTCTGGAGTTTGAGTTGTTTTGAATCTCATGTTACATCCTCCGAATGGATGGTGCTACTTGGGCAACTGCGCAGCGCAACATGGGAATCTCACGGTCCAACCTAATGGAGGAGACCGTAGGATGTGTTGACACACTTCCTTCGCTCACTTACTATAAATACTTTCTCCATTCACCTTACTCTTGATTTATGTAAACACCATCCGAATGGGGATGCCCTATTGACATCACGAGGCCGAGCATAAATCTCACGGTGTGAACTTCGTGGAGAGCGTAAGAGGAAATTGATATATCATATATACCTTTTCACTCCCACTAAGTATTTTAATCTTTTTGGGTATACTTTTACTTAGGCATATTCGGGCTAAAACAATATGACCTAAGTCTACTAATATAACAATTATACTGGAATTACCTAAGTCCTATTAGCCTTCTAATAAACCTAGGTCTATGAGTTTAATTTATTAACTTTTAATAAACGCCACTTACGAAAGATAATTTATAAATCTATGGATTAAATTCACTCCCAGGTCAGTTCCTAGGTAGGGATGTTCCGTTTCCGTCAGCTTAAGTACCCCAACCTAGCCAGAACCTTCCTTAGTCAGAGTCCCTCTTTAATCAAAGTTTATAAATTATTGGTTTCCTAATTATAATCTTATTAAAACTAGATAACCTAAGGTCTAATTAATTCCAGTTCTAAAACCATTTTAAAACTAATTAATTAACCTTAGGTTACATGCATTTCTATGTTATAAATTGCTTCATCATTCATCACATGAATAAACATTCATTTATAACAAATTCATCACATGAATAAATGCATAGCAATTATATGTTTAATTTTTATTAATATAGCCCTTATATTAATTATAATTAAAACATATAATATTTGTTTCATAAATTAATATAACACTTATATTAATTCTTATGAAACCCAATAACCATGCATACAATATATTATAACACTTATAACATACTTTCAATGCATGGAGCATGCTTCCTATGGTGGGATTTTAAAATCTATATGACATACTTTATGCACATACAATTAGGGATTTTAATTAAAACATACATTCACAATGCATAATTAATTAAACACACTAAAGTGGACTGGTTTTGGCATCTAATGCAAGCAAACTACTAAATTATTACAATAATAATCTAGGATTAACATCGAACCACTTCGAATACTTCGAATTTGGGTCGAACCGACTTGCAAATGTGTGAACCGGACCTTCAGGTTGAACCGGGCTGTAAAAGGCTGAACCAGGCCTCCAATTGGTGTAACAGACCTCTAAAATGGAAAAATCGGCCTCGAAATAGTCAGAACCGGTCTAAAACTACTCGAACCGGACCAAAATCGAGCCGAATCGGTCCAAAAAAGATTGAACCGGTCAAAGTTAACCAAACCAGTCAAAGGTCAAAGTCAACTTCATTTTCCTTTTTGAAAACCTAAAATTCACGGTCCTGAAGGAAAATTTCATCAGAAATGAAATTTAAAAAAACACACACAGACTTGCTCTGTTTTTTCGATTCAATGACCTCTTGACTTCAAACGTCAAATTGAAGGCCTTTCGAACTCCAATCGATTCGAAATTTTTACAGCTTATTCTACACACATTAATGCTCAAACACACTTGAGCAATTTAAAAATAAAGCACGAATTAATGCTCAATTTAAATGCCAAAGTCAGAAGAACACTTTAGACGCCCAGAAAAAATAGATTTCAAAAAACACCCACCACATAACAAAACAGATCAAATTGAGTGCTCAAAATTGCTCAGATACCAGTTTAAAGTGTCTAGATTAAGAAAGCGGAAGTAATTTTGGATCTTGAACACTCTAAAATGATCAATTTTGTAAAACAAAATGCATGCTCAAAGCTGGAAAAACAGAAGGATAGAAAACTCAACTTTGAAGATCAAATTCTCTTCACCCGGTGGATGGTTTTCAATACAAACACTTCGTAGACAATCGTTTGAGTCTTCCTTACTATCCTCAGGTCTTAGAACGGAATGTGGGATCCTAGGTTGAGAGAATTTGGAAGAAAAGACCTCAAAGGTCACTAATTCGGGAATTTAAAATTTTCTGCAAAATTCTATCAACATACCTCAAATCACCATTATATAAAGCTTCAATAAGCTTCATTAGAGTGACATCTCAACAGTGATGTGGATGGATTGAGGTGGAGGTGGCCAATTTTGGCCAATTTTGAAGATGAGAGGGATTGAGCAAGTTGCACTTTGGATTTTATTGAAAATCCATGAAAATCCACTAATTTTCATTTAATTTGAATTCAAAAATCAATATTAAATTGATTTAAATTAAAATTAATTTAATTAATTAAATAATTCAAAAGTTAATTTAATTAATTAATTTTTAATTCAATTTAATATCAAATATTAAATTAAATAAATTTCTCGATCCCGATCGATTTTTCGAACATGAATCCTTATTCATGCTATAAACCGATCCAATATTTAAATCATATTTAAATATATCCACCTCATATTAATCATAGTTTAATTCATTATTAAGCTATGACTCGTTAAATATATCACATATAATTAACGATTTCTCCCAAAACCGAATTTGAAAAATTCAAATTCTTTTCTCTCAAAAAGTTACAAGGCTTAGCCTGAGAAAGTAAGGAGGACCTAATGGACCTACAGATCATGAGCTCCAACGATACGAGATTAACCGACCAAACTCTTTAGCCTAGCTAATCAACATTCGTTAACCACCGGGACACTCCACTAAAGCCCAGTGGCTGCACTCTCCTTACTGTAGATATATTTCTGTCCACTCGATAAAACCATGATTAGTAAGTCGATCCTTCACAGGTCGTTCGTAATTACAGCTGGGTCAAAATTACCGCCTTACCCCTGTAATTACCTCTTGTTCCTTAAGTCCCACTGATCCTCTAATGAACAATTGGTTTGTGGTCCAACCAGCAAACCAAATCCCTCTCGGGCCAATGAGAGGGGTGGGCCCATTGTTCAAGACCCGGAGTCAGCACTTAAGGGAACAACCTCTCTACTAATCCCTAAAGCGGGTAGGAGCGAATTCCATATTGCAGAACTATGTTCCCAGCTATCTACCCAGTTTTATCCCTGAAATGGGAGGCATATTGAGTCGGCAGTCTCGGGCCACTCTCACCCACGCAAATCTAAGGATAATCCGAATAAACAGTAGTTCATAGAACGCTCAGGATTAAGATCGAGTTACCTAGGTCATCGTATGAATAAAGTTAGTTAAGATAGTAAACGGAGTTATAAAATCTAAGTGACTATTTCGCAGTCCAGTCTTATGCAAACTCATTGCATAGGACGCCCTCACTCGCATGTCTCTACATGAACGATTTAGGATCACATCGTTTGTACTCTACAAAGTGGGTCGCGTCCATAGTGTCCCCGTGGATAAGGTACCCAACCCTATCCTTATACTATAGATCGCTACGCTATAACTTGAACATCCACTTTTATGTCACACATAAAGTTCAAGTATTCATCCTATAACCAAGGGTTCTTTATTGGATTAAGGTTACACAATACACAATTCACTTTATTCAATAACACCTTTATTGAATAAATTTCAATAAAAACTTTATTGCAAAATAGAATATACATTCAGTTTACAAAACCACGAGTTTTAGGACATAAAACCCAACAGATCCTAAGGAAGATAAGGTTTTTGTGTCGACAAATGCCATTTTCTTGGAGGAGGACCACATACGGGACCACAAACCAAAAAGTAAAGTAGTGTTGAGTGAGTTAGACAGAACAATAGCAAAGGTTGCTAATAAGAACACTAGCATGTCAACCAGAGTTTTTGATACTAGTTTGTCTAGTCAAGAGAGTCCATCTTAAGAGTTGAGTATGCCTCGACGTAGTGGGAGGGTTGTAATACAGCCTGAGCGTTACATGGGTTTAGCTGAAACCCAAGTTGTCATACCAGATGACAACTGCGAGGATCCATTGACTTATAATCAAGCAATGGTTGACAAAGACAAAGACAAATGGGTCATAGCCATGGACCAAGAAATGGAGTCGATATACTTCAATTCTGTTTGGGATCTTGTAGATAGGCCTGATGGGGTAAAACCTATAGGTTGTAAGTGGATCTACAAGAGAAAACGTGGTGTAGATGGGAAGGTGAAAACCTTTAAAGCTAGACTAGTAGCAAAGGGTTATACCCAGGTTGAAGGGGTTGACTATGAGGGGACCTTTTCACCTGTTGCTATGGTAAAGTCTATCCGTATCCTTCTTGCCATTGCCGCATATTATGACTATGAGGTATGACAAATGGATGTCAAGACAAGCTTTTTGAATGGCAATCTTGAGGAAAACATCTACATGGATCAACCCAAAGGGTTCATTAAACCAGGACAAGGGAAAAAAGTTTGCAGGCTTAAAAGGTCAATTTATAGACTGAAACAAGCCTCTAGGTCCTGGAATATAATATTTGATGAGGCAATCAGATCTTATGGTTTTGACCAAAATGATGATGAACCTTGTGTCTACAAGAAAATCATCAATAGTTCTGTCGCATTCCTAATTCTCTATGTGGATGATATAGGTTATCTTACTGACATCAAGGAATGGCTAGCTACGCAGTTCCAAATGAAAGATTTGGGTGATGCGCAGTTTGTTCTTGGGATCCAGATTGTCCTGAACCGCAAGAATAAAACACTAGCCTTGTCTCAAGCATCATACAAAGACAAAGTGTTGTCAAGGTTTAAGATGCAAGATTCCAAAAAGGGCTTGTTGCCTTTTAGACATGGAATCCATTTGTCTAAGGAACAGTGTCCTAAGACACCTCAAGGAGTTGAGGATATGAGACGGATTCCTTATGCATCGGCTATTGGGAGCCTGGTGTACGCCATGTTGTGTACTAGGCCTGACATCTGTTTTGCAGTTGGGATGGTCAGTAGGTATCAATCCAATCCAGGACTTGAACACTGGACAACGGTTAAAACAATCCTTAAGTATCTTCGGAGAACAAGGATCTACATGCTTGTGTATGGGGCTACGGATTTGATCCTTACAGGATACATGGATTATGACTTTCAGACTGATAAAGATTCTCGAAAATCTACATCAGGGTAAGTATTCACTCTTAACGGAGGAGCTGTAGTATGGCGAAGCGTCAAACAAGGATGCATCGCTGATTCCACCATGGAGGTCGAATATGTAGCAGCTTGTGAAGCAGGTAAGGAGGTCGTTTGGTTAAGGAAATTCATGCTAAATTTGGAAGTTGTACAAATATGACTTTGCCCATCACACTGTATTGCGATAACAGTGGTGCAGTGGCAATCTCGAGGGAACCCCGAAGTCACAAGAGGGGAAAACTCATAGAGCGAAAGTATCATCTCATCCGGGAGATCATAGAGGAGACGTGATTGTCACGAAGATAGCCTCAGACCACAACATTGCTGATCCTTTTACAAAGGCTCTCACGGCTAAAGTATTTGAGACTCACCTAGAAGGTGTAGGTTTACAAATCTTTCCCAACTAGGGCAAGTGGGAGTATTTTGTACAAAGGGGTTTAAATGCCCTAGTTTATTGTATTTACATTATTGTAATGTTTTAGTACTCCACAAGCTTTAGGTCAAGTGGGAGATTGTTGGGATTTATGCCCTAAACTTGTGTAATTTTGATCAATTAAATAAAGTGTTATTTGTTTTGATAGAATTACAGTCTTGCTTTATAAATCCAATAAACTAAGCTCAAAGGTTATAACTTTTATCTTGAAACATCAGAGTAGTGGACACTTTTTTGGTTGAGTTCAAGAATATAACCTAAATAGTCTATGGTATAAGAATAAGGTTGGAAACCTCATTCTGGTAACACCATGGATGCGGCTCACTTTGTAATTAGTACAAATGAGGTAATCCAACTCATTCATGTAGTTGACATGCGAGTGGGGGCATCCTGTATGAAGAGTTCATACAAGACTGGATTGCAAACTATTAGTCTAACCAGTGTAACACCGTTAACAGGATAAGACTAGTAATTTATAGATGGTCATTAGTGCTCGACCTGAATCCTGAGCAAGTTAAGAACTCCTGCTTATAGAGGTCTTGGAATATAAGGTTTGATGAGGTAATCAAATCTTATGGCTTTGATCAAAATGTCGACGAACCTTGTGTGTACAAGAAAATCGTTGACAAAACTGTCGCATTTCTGGTGTTGTACGTGGACGATATTCTTCTCATTGGGAATGAGGTAGAATTTCTTACTGACGTTAAGAAATGGTTAGCTTCACAATTCCAAATGAAAGATTTGGGAGAAGCTCAAGATGTTCTAGGTATCCGGATAGTCCTAACCGAAAGAATGTAATACTAGCCTTATGCAGAGAGGCATCTTATATTGACAAGATGTTGTCTAGATTTAAGATGCGTAACTCCAAGAAGGGCTTCTTTGCTTTTAGGCATGGGGTTCACTTGTCTAAGGATCAGTGTCTTAAGACTCCTCAAGATGTTGAGGATATGAGACGTATTCCATATGCTTCAGCTGTAGGGAGCCTGATGTATGCCATGTTGTGTACAAGGCCCGACATCTGCTATGCAGTCGGAATTGTCAGTAGATATCAGTCCAATCGAGGATTAGATCACTGGACAGCCGTAAAGACAATCCTCAAGTATCTTAGGAGAACGAGGAACTACAACTTAGTGTATGGGCGTGGGGATTTGATCCTTACAGGATACACGATTCTCGATTTTCGATCGATAAGGATTCTAGGAAATCTACTTCAGGGTCAACCTTCATTTTGAATGGAGGAGTCAGAGTCCGCGAAGCATCAAGCAAGGATGCATTGCTGATTCCACTATGGAAGCAGAATATGTTGCGGCTTGTGATGCTGCAAAGGAATCTGTTTGGCTAAGGAAGTTCATGATAGACTTGGAAGTTGTTCCAAATATGAACTTGCCAATCACGTTGTTCTGTGATAACAGCAGGTGCAATGCAATTCACGTGAACCTCGAAGCCATAAGAGAGGTAAACACATTGAGCGCAAGTATCATCCGATCACGGAAATTGTGCACCGCGAGACGTGATGATCACGCAGAGAGATAGCATCGGAGCACAATGTAGATGATCCATTTACAAAGCCCCTCACGGCTAAAGTGTTTGAGGGCCACCTAGAGAGTCTAGGTATTCGAGAGCTTCCTGACTAGGGCAAGTGGGAGATGTGTAAATGGGTATTCAATGCCCTAGTTTATTGTAATTTTTATTGTAATTGAAATACATTTTGGAAATGTACCTTCTCCACTAGCTTAGTCCAAGTGGGAGTTTGTAGGGATTTTTGTCCTAATCATGTTTGTAAAATATTAATAAGAGTTATTATTTTCTTCACTTTGTGTCTCGCAAATATTTTAAACCTTTCCAATAAATTAAGCTCCGGGGTCATTGAATATATGAGAAAACTAGAACTTGAACGGTGTGTAGTTGACACACAAGGAGGATCACGTTCGAGTTAATGACCCGAACGGTCTCATGATATAAGGATGGGGTTGGAGACCTAATCCACGGATACATTGTGGATGCGCGCCCGCTTTGTATTAGATACAAACGAGGTGATCGACTTCGTTCATGTGGTTGACATGCGAGTGGGGCATCCTGTACAATGAGATTGTACAAGACCGACCGTGAATTATTAGACTTCACCGATATAACACCGCTAATAAAGAAAAGACTAATAAATTCGTAGATGACCATTAGTGACTCGACACGAATCCCGAGCGTATTACGGACTCACATGCAGCCGGGTCCATCCTTTGATTAGTACGGTGAGGGGTGGTCTCGATCACTCGCCCAAGATGCCTATCTTCTCGTGATGATCCAAGTAGAGAGTCGGGAACCTAATTACGCGAGATGGAATTCACTGCTCCCGCCTATAGGAAACTAGAGGGGTTGTTCCCTTAAGTCTTTGTCTCGTGGCTTGGACAACGGGCGCCCACCTTCTCACCGGCCCGAGAAGGGTGTTGTGTATGGTTGGACCATCACAATATGTTGTTCATTAGAGGAGCAGGTGGGGACTTAAGGAACAAGAGATATAGACACGAGGAGTAAAGCGGTAATTTGACCCACCTGTCTATGAACAACCCGTGAAGGGTCAACTCATGAGAATTGGTTATATCGGTGGACACGTAATATTCTACATCGATGGGAGTACAGACTCACAGTTTAGTGGAGTGTTCTTCGTAGCTAATGAATATTGGTTGACCGGGTCAAAGAGTTTGACTGATTAACCTCGGATCATTGGAGCCCGCCATCATCAGAGGTCCATTAGGTCCCTTGGTTGGCTCAATCTGGGATAAAAGAAGGGTTAAAGTTTTGGTATGAAATTGAAGTGTTCAATTTCACTTTAAGAGTGATTATATCATATAGATGATATAATAAATAGTTTAATATGAATGAGATTCATAATAAACTATATGTTAGCCTAATTGTTGAATTAAAGGCTAATTGGAGAAATTGATAGAGAGAAAATAAATTGAATGTGATTCAATTTGATTAAATCCACAATTATTGCAAATGAGATTTGCAACATAAGATATGAGATATCTTATATTATATAATTATGTGAATGAGATTTACATAACATATGGTTGTGGTAAAGTGGTAATTATGTGAAGTTGTGAACTTCATCATTCCACTATTTAAACTCTTTGTTAGATGGGTTTAAAAAGGAAGTTATCATTTTTTTGGATTTTGACCTAAGAATCCAAGAGGGCTCTCTCCCCACTCTCACATTTCTCCTCTCTTCCAAAACACAAAAGAAGTTCCCACCAACTTCCCTTCTCCTAAAGAGAACAACCAAGAAGATCTATTTTGGTAGTGTTCGAGATCCGTTCGTGGGAAGAATTCGTGAAGATCGAGGAGCGCGAAGAGTTCGTGATATGCAAGGAGAGGTTGCTGAATCGATCTACAACAAGTAAGTTATTCTAACCGTTGTAATCTTTTCAGCAGGTTTAGCCTAGATCTAATAGGTAGATCAATTTTAGTAAACACGTTGCATGATGATACCATGACGATTCGATCGTCTTCCGCTGCGCGGGGATTCTCATTCCCTTCAATTATCTATAGTGAGGAGAGTGCATCTACAAGTCTATAGTGGAGTGACTTGTAGTTAATGAATATTGATTAACTTGATCAAAGAATTTGATCAGTTAATCTCACATCATTGGAGCTCATGAACTGTAAGTCCATTAGATCCCTCCGTTGGCTCAATATGGTAATATTGAGGGTATAAAGTTAGGAATGAAATTGAAGTGTTCAAATTCATACATGGGATGTTATATCTATTATATATGATATAATTGATATAATATATAGTTTTAATGTGATTTAGATTCATATATAAACTATATACTAAAGAGAGAATAAAGGAGGGGTAGGATGGTCATTTCCATCCCATTCCCCTATATATATGGTTGCATGAGATGCAACTAGGTTAAGTCATCCTAAGTGATTCCTAGCATTTTGTTGTTGTTGGAAAGGTTCCAAGACAACAAACATCTCTCTCACAAAACACCTCACTTTTTCTAAAGGGAACCCACCTTCCTCCCTCACCTAGAGAACAACGGAGAAGATCCGGTGATAGTGTCGGTGTTCGTACGAGTTCGTGTTGCGTTGATATTGATCATGAGAGAGGAGGAGCACTTGAAGAAAGGTTCTTCAAAGGTAACTTTCTTGTTGTCCATTATATTTATATGCTTAATCTAGTTATATTTGTTCTTTAATTTATCGTTGTAACTGAATCAAGAGCGCGCGATTCGCAATCGCTTCCGCTGCGGGACTACGATTTCCTTTAGTGTCTACAAGAAAATCATCAATAGTTCTATTCCATTCCTTATCTTATATGTGGATGATATCCTACTCATTGAGAAGAATGATGTAGGTTATCTTACTGACATTAAGAAATGGCTAACAACGCAATTCCAAATGAAAGATTTGGGAGAGGTGCACTTTGTTCTTGAAATTCAGGTTGTTCGAAATCGCAAGAACAAAACTCTAGCATTGTCTCAAACATCTTACGTCGACAAAGTGTTGTCAAGATTTAAGATGCATGACTCCAAGAAAGGTCTATTACCTTTCAGGCATGGGGTCCATTTGTCTAAGGAACAATGTCCTAAGAAACCTCAAGAAGTTAAGGACATAAGACGAATTCCTTATGCATCAGCTATTGGGAGCCTGATGTATGCTATGTTGTGTACTAGGTCGGACATTTACTTTGCAGTAGGAATGGTCAGTAGATATCAATCCAACCCAGGACCAGAACACTGGATGACGGTTAAAATATTCCTCAGGTATCTCCGGAGAAAGAGGTATTACATGCTTGTGTATGGAGCTCATGATTTGGTCCTTGTAGGATACTCAGATTCTAACTTCCAAACCGATAAAGATTCTAGGAAATCTACATCGGGATAAATTTTCACTCTTAACGAAGGAGTTGTTGTTTGGCGAAGAATCAAGCAAGGATTCATAGCAGATTTAACTATGGAAGCCGAATATGTAGCAGCTTGTGAAGCAGCTAAAATGGTCGTTTGTCTAAGAAAATTCATGATGGAATTGGAAGTAGTTCCAAATATGAGTTTGCTAATCACACTTTATTGTGATATGGTGTTGTGAAAAATTCGAGGGAACCCCGAAGTCACAAGAGGGGTAAACACGAGCGAAAAGATCAACTAATCTGGGAGATAATGCATCGAGGAGACGTGATAGTCACAAAGATAGCTTCGGAGCACAATACTGTTGATCCCTTTACAAAGGCTCTGATGGCTAAAGTATTTGAGAGCCACCTAGAAGGTCTAGGTCTACATGTCTTACCCTAACTAGGGCAAGTGGGAGTATGTTGTACAAAAGGTATTCACTTTAGTATTTATTATGCACTCCACTAACTTTAGGTCAAGTGCGAGATTGTTGGGGTTTATGCTCTAAACAAGTGTAGTTTTGTAATAATGTTATTCAAATAAATAAAGAGTTATTTATTATATTCTCGCACATAAACCTAAATCCAATAAACTAAGTTCCAAGGTTATAATGATAGATCTTGAACAAATGTGTAGAGGACATAAGTTGGATAATGTTCAAGTATATAACCTAAAAGGTCTGTGGCATACGCATGAGGTTGTGAACCTTATACTGGTAACACCATGGTTGCGACCCCATTTGTATTTAAGTAGAAACGAGGTAATCCATTTCGTTCGTGTGGTAGACATGCGAGTGGGGGCATCATGTATGATGAGATCATACAAGACCGGACTGTAAATTATTGGCCTATTAGTGTAACACCGTTAACACGATAGGCCTAATAATTTATAGATGATCATTAGTAACTTGATCTGAATCCTGAGCAAGTTACGAACTCATGCTTATGGGGGTTTATCCTTAGATTAGTATTGGTGACAGTGGCCTATAGCCGACTCAATATGCCTACCTTCTCTGGGACAAAACCTTGTAGGTAGCTGGGGGCTTAGCTTTGCAAGATGAAATTTACTCATTCCTGAATTAGGGAATCAGATAGGTTGTTCTCTTAAGAACCTAATCCAGGTCTTGAACAATGGGACACCGCCCTCTTACTGGCATAAGATGGATTATGTTTATGGTAAGACCATAGACTTGTTGTTCATTAGAGGATCAGTAGTGCTTAAGGAGCAAGAGGTAATCACAGGGGTAAAACGATAATTTGACCCAACTATGATTACGAACAACCTGTGAAGGGACAACTCACAGGTATTTATTATATCAAATGACACAACACAATCTACAGTGAGGAGAGCACAACTACGTAGTGGAGTGACTCGTTGTTAATGAATGTTGGTTAATTAGATCAAAGAGATGATCGGTTAATCTCGTATCATTGGAGCTCATAATCTGTAGGTCCATTAGGTCCCTCCATTGGCTCAACATGGAATTATTGAGGATATAAAGATTGGAGTGAAATTAAAGTGTTGAATTTCATATATGAAGACATATATCAATTATATGTGTTGGATTTTATGTCCTAAAACTCGTAGTTTAAAATTGATAAACATTTTTCGTATTTCTTCTTCGATAAAAATGTTATTGAATTAGTATACCGTAATCTTGAATCCAATAAACTAAGGTCACGAGGCTATTTAATGTAGACTTGAACTTTATGGGATGACATAAAACATGGATCAAGTTCGAGTATATAGCCTTAAAATGGCTATAGTATAAGGATAAGGTTGGGCGACTTATTCTGGGGACACAATGGATGCAACCTACTTTGTAGTTAGTACAAACGATGTGATCTTGAATCGTTCATATAGAGATATGTAAGTGGGGGTATCCTATGCAATGAGTTTGTATAAGACTGGACCACGACTTAGTCACTTTTGCTTTATAACATCGTTTACTGTATAAAATTGACTAATTCAATTTTGATGACCTAGGTAACTCGATCTCAATCTAGAGCTAACTATGAACTCCTGTTTATTCAGGTATATCCTTAGATCTGCATGGGTGAGAGCAGCTCAACAGCGTTGGCTCAATAAGCGTCCAATTTCAGGGGTAAGACCGGGTAGATAGCTAGGGACATAGAGTACAAGACGGAATTCACTCCTACCCGGCTCTAGGGATAGTAGATAGGTTGTTCCCTTAAGTGTTGACTTTGGAACTAGAACAAAGGGCCCCACCCTCTCAATATGCTGAGAGGGACTAGATTTGTTGGTTGGACCACAAATTAATTGTTCTATAGAGGTTCAGTGGGACTTAAGGAACAAGAAGTGTTCTCGGGGGTAAAACAAAATTTTGACCTGTTGGGGTTTGTGCCCTAAAACTCTTAGTTTGTAATTATGTTCTAATTTAATAAAGTGTTATTGTTCATTATCCATGATATTGCTTTTGTTTTAACTCTAAATCCAATAAACTGAACATCCAAGGCTATTAAATGAATCTTTAACTGAATGTAGTGTACATATAAAGGATCTCGGTTCAAGATACAGCCTAAAGATTCTATAGTTACAGGATAAGGTTTGGGTACCTTACCCTGGTAAAACTATGGATGTGGCCCACTTTGTATTTGATACAAACACTGTGATCCTAACGTGTTTGTGTAGATGACATGTGAGTGGGGATATCCTATGTAATTAGATTACATAAGACCAAACCACGAAATAGTAACCTCTAGTCAGAATTCACGTTGACTAGTTAGGTTTCCATTTCACTAGGATGACCTAGGCAACTTGATCTCAATCCTGAGCAGGTTTCGAACTCCAGTTCGCGAGGGATTGTCCTTTGACTAGTGTGGGTGAGATTGACCAGATTCGTCGACTCAATATGCCTACCTTCTGTTGGGATTTGTGCCCTAAAACTCGTAGTTTGTAATTATGTGCTAATTAATGTAATAAAGTGTTATTATTTCAATAAAGTGTCATTGTTTGTTATCCACGAGTTTGCCTTTATTTAAACCCTAAATCCAATAAACTAAACATCCAAGGTTGTTATATGAATCTTTAACTGAATGTAATGTACATAAAAAGGATCTCGGTTCAAGATACAACCTAAAAGGTCTATAGTTAGGGGATAAGGTTTGGGTACCTTACCCTGGTAAAACTATGGATGTGGCCCACTTTGTATTTGATACAAACACTGTGATCCTAACGTGTTCGTTTAGATGACATGTGAGTGGGGATATCCTATGTAATGAGATTACATAAGACCGGACCACGAAATAGTAATCTCTAGCTGTATCTCCGTTGACTATTTAGATTTCTATTTCACTAGGATGACCTAGGAAACTTGATCTTAATCCTGAGCAGGTTACGAACTCCTGTTCGCGAGGGATTGTCCTTTGACTAGTATGGGTGAGAGTGGCCAAATTCGTCGACTCAATATGCCTACCTTCTTGGGGACAAGACCGAGTGAGCGACTGGAAACTTAACATAGCAAGATGGAATTTACTTCTTCCCGCCTACTAGGGTAAGTCGAGGAATGTTCCCTTAAGTGATGTCTCCGGGACTTGAACAAAGGGCCCCACCCTCTCATTTGCCCGAGAGGGACTCTGTTTGTTGGTAGGACCACAAACAAATTGTTCATTAGAGGAGCACTGGTACTTAAGGCACAAGATGATGTAACCCAGGTAAAACGGTAATTTGACCCACCGGTGTTACGAATATTTGTGAAGGATTGACTTGCTGTTATTGGTCAATATTCGTGGACACAGAAATATATCTGCAGTGGGAAGAGTGCAACTGCGGGACTTTAGTGGAGTGTTCCCGCAGTTAACGAATGTTAATTGGGAGGTTAATGAGATTAATCGAGCAATCTCGTATCGTTGGAGCTTCTGATCTGTAGGTCCATTAGGTCAACCTTCTAGCTCGTAAAGGGTTCTTAGATCATTTGAATTTGAAATGTTCAAATTCATTAGGGAATAAACTTAATGTATATTGATACAATATAATATATAGTTTTGGAACTATATATTATAAATTTAATGTGGATATGATTTATATTAAATTTTGTGAGAGAATTAAATATTTGAAAGAGTTCAAATATTGAACTCAAGTGTGAATGTGATTCATGTTTGAAAACTATAGGTTAAAATTTAATATGCACTGGATGTACATTAAAACTATAGGTTAAAGGGGTAATATGATTAAATGATAATTAATCCAAATTAAATATATGATATTAATTTGTATTATTTAAATATGATTTAAATTAATAATTAAATTTGATTTAATTATATTATTATTATTATTATTATTTTAATAATAAAAAGGGAACGTGTCATCCAGACACGTTCCCCACTACCCCTCCCCTTTTCCCTATCGACAGTTTAACAGGGAGAAGGGGGTTGCACTTTCAATCGATGAATTTGATGCAATTGGAGAATTGCTGCAAAAAATCTCTCTCTCTCTCAATCTCCATAACTCCCTTCTTTTTCCAATTGTTGGACCCTTCCCACCAAGGAAGATCTAAGCACTCAGAGACATAGGAGGTTCTCTTGTTGGTAGTGTCTTTCCTGAAGAAAACAAAGAAGTTTCTTGGAAGTTCCTGTGTTGTTGTACTGTTTGGAGCAAGGAGTTGCTGCAAGTTGAAACTACAAAGGTATTCCTTCTTTTCTCCTTTAGTTTAATTGTTAAACTTAATATGTTTGCATGTATGCTGTTATCCATGTCTAATAGGATTAGAATTTCCATGCTTGTTCTGTTTTTTTTGTCAATGTATCGGTTTTTGTTTCAAGCAAAACAATCAAGCAATTTACGATCTCAAACACGTTTCCGCTGCTCAAGGAGATCAGATCTCCATCAATTGGTATCCGAGCAATGCTTGTATTGTTTTGTTTTGAAACAAATTGCATTGATTTGGTGGGAAATGCATTTGGTTTGCTATAAAACGTTTTAGTAGTGTTTTTGCCTTAGTTTACTTTGATTTTGATCAAATAGTATGTAAAGGCCTCTGCGTTTTTGGGCATTAAGTGCATAATTGAGTCTATAATTGAGTTACGAGTCGTTTGGGACTGGTTTCATGCAATTCGATTGAGAATCGAAGGAGAAATTGAAGAACGAAGTTGTTGTGTTCGAAGAAGAAAGTTGTTGCCGAAGCAGCAGCATTGCAACGCCGTTCATCTGATGGAGATCTGATCTCCTTGAGCAACGGATACGTGATTGGGATCGTTAATGTGCTTGATTGTTTTGCTAAAAATAAAAACCAGTACATTGACCAAAAATACAGAACAAGCATATAATCAACTCTAATCTAATTAGGCATGGATTAAATGCATACAAACATACATGGAGTTTAACTATTAAACTAAAGAATGCAAAGGAAATTATTACCTTTGTAGACTCACAGCAACTCCTTGCTCCAAGCAATTTACAGTAACTCAACAAGCTTTAGCTTCTCTGTTTTACAGAACACCACGAAAAGAATAAACCTTCTATCCTCTGAGTGCTTAGATCTTTCCTTTGTGGCAAGGGTTCCAACAGTTGGAAGAACTTTTGGGAATTCTAGAATTGAGAGAGAGTGAGAGAGCAATTCACCAATTGCTTCAATAATATCGTTGATCGATACCCAGCAATACACACCCCTTCTCCCTGTTAAGCTATCCATAGGGAGAAGGAAGGGGATAGTGGGAACGTGTCTGGATGACACGTTCCCTTATTTTATTATTAAAATAATAATAATAATAATAATAATAAATAATAATAATTAAATAAAATTTAATTATTAATTTAAATAATACAAATGAAATATCATATATTTAATTTGGATTAAATCTCATTTAATCATATCACCCCTTTAATCTATAGTTTTAATGTACATCCAGTGCACATTAAATTTTAACCTATAGTTTTCAAATGTGAATCACATTCACATTTAATATAATATTTGAACTCATTCAAATATTCAATTCTCTCATAAAATTTAATATGAATCATATTCACATTAAATTTATAATATATAGTTCAAAAACTATATATTATATCGTATCAATATACATTAAATATATTCCCTAATGAATTTGAACATTTTAAATTCAAATGATCTAAGAACCCTTTACGAGCTAGAAGGTTGACCTAATGGACCTACTGGATCGAAGCTCCACGATACGAGATTGCTCGATTAATCTCATTAACCTCCCAATCAACATTCGTTAACTGCGGGAACACTCCACTAAAGTCCCGCAGTTGCACTCTTCCCACTGCAGATATATTTCTGTGTCTATGGATATTAACCAATAACAGCAAGTCAATCCTTCACGAATGTTCGTAACACCACACCGGTCAAATTACCGCTTTACCCAGGGTTACATCTTCTCGCCTTAAGTACCGTGCTCCTCTAATGAACAATTTGTTTGTGGTCCTACCAACAAATAGAGTCCCTCTCGGCCAATGAGAGGGTCGGGCCCTTTGTTCAAGTCTCGGAGACACCACTTAAGGGAGCATTCCTCTACTTACCCTAGTAGGCGGGAAGGAGTGAATTCCGTCTTGTTAAGTTAAGTTCCTAGCCGCTCACTCGGTCTTGTCCCCAAGAAGGTAGGCATATTGAGTCGCGAATCGCCACTCTCACCCATACTAATCAAAGGACAATCCTCGCAAAAAGGAGTTCGTAACTTTGCTCATGATTGAGATCAAGTTGCCTAGGTCATCCTAGTGAAATAGAAACCTAACTAGTCAACTGAGTTACTGACTGAGAGTTACTATTTCGTGGTCCCGCTTATGTAACCTCATTACATAGGATATCCCCACTCACATGTCATCTATACGAACACGTTAGGATCACAGTGTTTGTATCAAATACAAAGTGGGTCACATCCATAGTTTTACCAGGGTAAGGTACCCAAACCTTATCCCCTAACTATAGACCCTTTAGGCTGTATCTCGAACCGAGATCCTTTTTATGTACATTACATTCAGTTAAATATTCATTTAACAGCCTTGGATGTTTAGTTTATTGGATTTAGGGTTTAAATGAAAGCAAACTCGTAGATAACGAACAATAACACTTTATTGAAATAATAACACTTTATTACATTAATTAGAAAATAATTACAAACTACGAGTTTTAGGGCACAAATCCCAACATCATCAGCGTTGCAACGCTGAAGAACGGCGTCGCAACGCCAGCGCTCCCTATCGACGCGGGCGCTCAAGGGGTCAGCGGCGTTGCAACGCCGCCTCCGGCGTTGCAACGCCACTCCGATAGCAGGCGCGCACGAGGATGAAGCGGGCGTTGCAAAGCTAGCATCAGCGTTGCAACGCCGTGAGGCATTTCAAGCAGTAGATGACCGGTTCAAGCTGGTTCATTATTTTTGGTCCGGTTCGAGTGGTTCAAGGCCGGTTCAGGGTATTTTTGGACCGGTTTCATGAAATAAAATTAATGTAATTTTCTTTTTTTCACTTTAGGGGCCAAATTATTCTGGTTTTACAGCTATTTGTCTTTATGAATGTCATTTAGATTTTTCTCACCTTAGGATAAGCATGATCATGCATTTTATTTATATAAATGTTATATGAATATGGTTAAATGCATGATTAATTTATTTTTCATGAGTAATTAATTATAATTGGTATGATTAGATTATATGGAAAATAAATTGCATGGAGCATGAAATTACTTAGTTTAAAATAAATGTTATTTTGTTTAAGTAATTTTATAATTCAATTAGTTGAATTCCTTTTATAATTCTAATTTGAATATTGATTGTTGGATTTAATAATTAGTTTCTTTCATAGGTTAATTATTAAAATTTATAAAAGTTATAAATTAAAGGGGTTTTAGAAACCATAACTTATAATAAAGAAATGCATGCAAACATAGGAACTTCGGCTAAAAGATTAATTAGTTTTAAATCGTTTAAAATTAATTTAGACCTAAGTTTCAATTTCTAATATGATTAGAAATTAGTCTTACGTAGTATTTTAAATAGTTTAAAATATAGTAGGACCTTAGGACTTTGGTTATAAGGGAACTCTACCGGTGAAGTTCCGTCTAAGGCTGGGGGTACTTAAGCTGACGGTTAACGGAACACCTCCTACCTGGGAACAGACCCGGAACCTGAGTTGAATTAACCTTAGTTCTGTTTTATCTCTAGGTAATTAAAATGTTTATTCACCTAGACATAAGGTTAAAAGACCTATTTATAATAGTTTTAATAGGCATAGACTTAGATAGATTCTTTTAGCCGGAATCCAACTAAGTTAAATCTATACCCTAATCTTAGGAGCTTCAGTGGGAGAAAAACGAGATGTTCGCATCGAGTTTACTCTCACGTCCTCAAGAGCTCACACCGTGAGTTCCATGCTCGGCTACGTGGCGTCAATAGGGCGTCCCCCTACGGTATGTGTTTACATGGTTCAATGCCAAGGTGAATGAGGGAAGTATCCATAGTAAATGGGAGCAGGACGCTGTCAACGTATCCTACGGTCTCCTCCATTAGGTCGCACCGTGAGATTTCTATAGTCCACCTGCTAGGTTGTCCTGGAATGTACCAAACCCTACGGAGGGCCTAACTATAGGGATCGGAACACCGCGAACTCCAGAAATGGATAGGGTCTCTTAGGTTGTTTGCCAACAATTGTCTTTCTTAATACTAGCCTGTTGGCTCGGGTCTATTGGATCTGAAAATGGTAGAGTCACATTTACGAGATGAGTTAAGTTAGTTAACAAATCCTTGACCAAACAAACGGTAGCTAAGGACCATTGGGACATGAGATGTTCTGGTAGTGAGAATTGGCTGAGAAAGTCTCAATTCAAGGGAGGAATGATTGACCGCCCGACGTAGGCTTTTGTTCTAAACCCTTCAAGAATCGTTGCAAAATTAAAGGTTTAATTTAAACAGTGGGTTAGTTTAAACACTAGGGTTCTTTAATAATTTTGCTAAATATGATTGGTTTTTACAATGGGTTAAAAGGCATGACTAATTAGAACTATTTTGGATTTTCAGCATGTCGTCCTCAATAATAGTCTTTCTTAAAAGCGACCGTTTAACTGGTGAGAATTTTACTACGTTGAAGTCTAATTTGAATACGATTCTCGTTGTTGACGACCTATAGTTTGTACTGTTTGAGGAATGTCCTCAGATCCCTGCTCGTAACGCTCCTCAATCTGTTATGGAGGCGTACGACCGTTGGATCAAGGCCAATGATAAGGCCAAGGTCTACATTTTGGCTAGTATTTCTGAAGTTCTGGCCAAAAAGCACGAGGGCATGGTCTCAGCTCGTGAGATCATGAGTTCGCTGCAGGAAATGTTTGGACAACCGTCTGGAAAGATTCGACACGAATCCCTCAAATATGTTTAAAACTCCCGTATGAAGGAGGAGTCATCGGTGAGAGAACACGTTCTTGATCTGATGGTCCAGTTCAACGTGGCTGAGATGAACGGAGCGGTCATTGACGAGCAAAGTCAGGTATCGTTCATCCCGAGTCTCTTCCAAAGAGTTTCCTTCAATTAAAGTAGCAATGCGGTGATGAACAAGATAGAGTATAACTTTGACTACTCTCCTTAATGAAGTCTGAGACTTTCCAGTCTCTTATGAAGAATAAGGGGCAGTGATGGAGAAGCAAATCTGTTTGCCCATTCCGGAAGGTTCCGAAGGGTTCATCCTCCGGACTAAGTCTCAGTAGCTCATCTTACAGGCTTAAGAAGACCCAAAAGAAGAAAATAGGAGGGAAAGGGAAGGCACCTACTGCTAACAAAGGCAAGGGAAAAGCCAAAGTTGTAGATAAAGGAAAATGTTTCCACTGCAACGTGGATTGGCACTGGAAGCGAAACTGCCCAAAATACCTTGCTGAGCTCAAAGAGAAGAAAGGTAAATCAGATTTACTTGTTCTTGAAACTTCTTTAGTGGAAAATAATGATTTGACCTGGATACTTGATTCAGGAGCCACTAATCACGTTTGCTCTTCATTTCAGGAAACTAGTTCCTTCAAGGAGCTCGAAGAGGGTGAGATGACGCTCAGGGTCGGAACGGGAGACGTTGTCTTAGCTCGTGCAGTGGGAGATGCCAAGCTATTTTTCGGAGATAGATTTCTTTTATTAAAAAATCTGTATATAGTTCCTAAGCTTAAAAGGAACTTAATCTCTATCTCTTGTTTAATAGAACTTGGATATTGTATTTCTTTTTCAATTAATGAATCGTTCATTTTGAAAGAGGGTGTCAATATTTGTTCTGCTAAATTGAAAAATGGCTTGTACGTACTCAAACCGAATAAAACCAAAGCAATTTTAAATCATGAGATGTTTAAAAATGATAGTACTCAAAATAAAAGGTAAAGAATTTCTCCAAATAATAATACCTATCTATGGCATCATAGACTTGGTCATATTAATCTCAACCGGATTGAGAGACTCTCTAATAATGGACTTCTAAATAAGTTAGAATATGATTCTTTACCTCCTTGTGAATCTTGCTTGGAAGGTAAAATGACCAAGTGACCTTTTACTCGAAAAGGTTACAGAGCCATAGAACCCCTAGAACTTGTGCATTCGGATCTTTGTGGTCCAGTGAATGTCAAAGCTCGAGGAGGGTACGAATATTTCATCTCTTTCATAGATGATTATTCGAGGTATGGTTATCTATATCTAATGCATCACAAGTCTGAAGCTCTTGAAAAGTTCAAAGAGTATAAGGCTGAAGTAGAGAATGCATTAGGGAAAACCATTAAAACACTTCGATCCGATCGAGGTGGAGAGTATATGGATTTGAGATTCCAGGACTATATGATAGAACATGGAATTAAATCTCAACTCTCAACACCTAATACACCACAGTAAAATTGTGTGTCAGAAAGGAGAAATAGAACCTTGTTAGACATGGTTCGTTCTATGATGAGCTATGCTCAATTGCCTGCCTCGTTTTGGGGATACGCAGTAGAGACTGCAGTTCAAATCTTGAACAGTGTTCCATCAAAAAGTGTTTTAGAAACACCTTTTGAACTTTGGAAGGGGCGTAAACCTAGTTTACAACACTTCAGGATTTGGGGTTGTCCGACACACGTGCTCGTGACAAACCCAAAGAAACTGGAATCTCGTTCAAGATTGTGCCAATTTGTTGGCTATCCCAAAGAAACGAGAGGTGGTCTTTTCTACGACCCAAAAGAAAACAAGGTGATTGTATCGACAAACGCCGCGTTCTTGGAGGAAGATCACATGAGGAACCACAAACCGCGTAGTAAATTAGTACTAAATGAAGCTACACATGAACAAACAAGAGTTGTTTATCAAGCTGGACCTTCATCAAGAGTTGATGGAAGAACCAGCACCTCAAGTTAGTCTCATCCTTCTCAATCGTTTGGAATGCCTCGACGCAGTGGGAGGGTAGTTTCCCAACCTGACCGCTACTTGGGTTTAGCTGAAACTCAAGTTGTCATACCTGATGACGGCGTAGAAGATCCATTGTCTTATAAATAGGCAATGAATGACGTAGACAAGGACCAATGGATCAAAGCCATGGACCTTCAAATGGAGTCAATGGACTTCAATGCAGTATGGGAACTTGTAGACCAACTTGAAGGGGTTAGACCCATAGGGTGTAAATGGATCTATAAGAGAAAGAGTGATGCAACCGGAAAGGTACAGACCTTTAAGGCTAGCCTTGTAGCAAAGGGTTTTACCTAAAGGGAAGTAGTTGACTATGAAGAAACTTTTTCCTCTGTTGCTATGCTGAAGTCTATAAGGATACTCTTGTCCATAGCCGCATTTTATGATTATGAAATTTGGGAAATGGACGTCAAGACTGACTTTTTGAATGGTAATCTTGACGAGAGCATCTATATGTCTCAGCCCGAAGGGTTCATAGCCCAAGGTCAGGAGCAAAAAGTTTGCAAGCTCAATCGGTCCATTTATGGGCTGAAACAAGCGTCAAGATCTTGGAATATAAGATTTGATACTGCGATCAAGTCTTACGACTTTGACCAAAACGTTGATGAGCCTTGTGTTTACAAGAGGATCATCAACGAAAAAGTAGCTTTGTTAGTACTTTATGTGGATGATATCCTTCTCATTGGGAATGATGTAAGATACCTTACTGACATAAAGAATAGGCTAGCGACCCAATTCCAAATGAAAGATTTGGGAGAGGCGCAATATGTTCTTGGGATTCAGATCTTCAGGAATCGCAAGAACAGAACGCTAACACTGTCTCAAGCGTCTTATATCGACAAAATGTTGTCTAGATATTCGATGCAGAATTCCAAGAGGGGCTTATTACCCTTCAGGCATGGAGTTCATCTGTCTAGGGAACAGTGTCCCAAGACACCTCAAGAAGTTGAGGATATGAGACATATTCCCTATGCCTCTGCAGTGAGGTAGCTTAATGTATGTTATGTCATTGCACGAGGTAGGACATTTGTTATGCGATGGGGAATAGTTAGTAGGTACCACCAAATCCGAGGTTAGACCACTCGGACAACGATTAAAAATATCCTCAAGTATCTAAGGAGAACGAGGACTATACGCTTGTGTATGGGTCTAAGGATTTGATCCTCACTGGATACACCGATTACGATTTTCGGGCCGATAAGGATTCTCAGAAATCCACATCGGGATCAGCTTTTACCCTTAACGGGGAGCTATAGTATGGCGAAGCATCAAGTAAGGATGCATCGCTGACTCCAAGATGGAGGCTGAGTATGTCGCTGCTTGTGAAGCAGCTAAAGAGGCTGTTTGGCTAAGGAAATTCCTTACTGATTTGGAAGTTGTTCCAAATATGGAATCTCCCATCACCTTATACTGTGACAACAGTGGTGCGGTAGCCAATTCGAAGGAACCTCGCATCCATAAGCGACGTAAGCACATCGAGAGGAAGTATCACCTGATACGAGAAATTGTGCAACGAGGAGATGTGACAGTCACGAAGATCGCTTCGGAGCACAATATTGCTGATCCGTTTACAAAGACTCTCACAGCTAAAGTGTTCGAGGGTCATCTGGAAAGTCTGGGTCTACGAGATATGTACATATGCTAATCTAGGGCAAGTGGGAGATATGTAATGGGGTATATGGATGCCCTAGTTTATTGTATTTCTATATCTTGTAACCATTGTTTTAAATTATGATGTACCCCACTAGAGTTTTAGTTCAAGTGGGAGTTTGTTGGGATTTGTGCCCTAGAACTCGTAGTTTGTAATTATGTTCTAATTAATGTAATAAAGTGTTATTAATTCAATAAAGTGTCATTGTTCATTATCTACGAGTTTGCCATTATTTAAACCCTAAATCCAATAAACTAAACATCCAAGGCTGTTAAATGAATCTTTAACTGAATGTAATGTACATAAAAAAGATCTCGGTTTGAGATACAACCTAAAGGGTTTATAGTTAGGGGATAAAGTTTGGGTACCTTACCCTGGTAAAACTATGGATGTGGCCCACTTTGTATTTGATACAAACACTGTGATCTTAATGTGTTCGTGTAGATGACATGTGAGTGGGGATATCCTATGTAATGAGATTACACAAGACCGGACCACGAAATAGTAATCTCTAGCTATAACTCCGTTGACTAGTTAGATTTCTATTTCACTAGGATGACCTACGCAACTTGATCTCAATCCTTAGCAGGTTACGAACTCCTGTTCGCGAGCGATTGTCCTTTAAGTAGTATGGGTGAGAGTGGCCAAATTCGCCGACTCAATATGCCTACCTTCTTGGGGACAAGACCGAGTGAGCGACTGGGAACTTAACTTAGCAAGATGAAATTCACTCCTTCCCGCCTACTAGGGTAAGTAGAGAAATGTTCTCTTAAGTGGTGTCTCCGGGACTTGAACAAAGGGCCCGACCCTCTAATTGGCCCGAGAGGAACTCTGTTTGTTGGTAGGACCACAAACAAATTGTTCATTAGAGGAGCACTAGTACTTAAGGCACAAGATGTAACCCAGGGGTAAAACGGTAATTTGACCCAGCTGGTGTTACGAATATTCGTGAAGGATTGACTTGCTGTTATTGGTCAATATCCGTGGACACAGAAATATATCTGCAATGAGAAGAGTGCAACTGCGAGACTTTAGTGGAATGTTCCATGATTAACGAATGTTGATTGGGAGGTTAATGAGATTAACAAGCAATCTCGTATCGTTGGAGCTTACGATCCAGTAGGTCCATTAGGTCCACCTTCTAGCTCGTTAAGGGTTCTTAGATCATTTGAATTTGAAATATTCAAATTCATTAGGGAATAAACTTAATGTATATTGATACAATATAATATATAGTCTTGGAACTATATATTATAAATTTAATGTGGATATGATTCATATTAAATTTTGTGAGAGAATTAAATATTTGAAAGAGTTCAATATTGAACTCAAGTGTGAATGTGATTCATGTTTGAAAACTATAGGTTAAAATTTAATGTGCACTGGATGTACATTAAAACTATAGGTTAAAGGGGTAATATTATTAAATGAGATTTAATCCAAATTAAATATTTGATATTTAATTTGTATTATTTAAATATGATTTAAATTAATAATTAAATTTGATTTAATTATTATATTATTATTATTATTATTATTTTAATAATAAAAGGGAACGTGTCATCCAGACACGTTCCCCACTACCCTCCCCTTCTCCCTATTGACAGTTTAACAGGAAGAAGGGGGTTGCATTTTCAATCGATGAATTTGATGCAATTGGAGAATTGCTGCAAAAAATCTCTCTCTCTCTCAATCTCCATAACTCCCTTCTTCTTCCAATTGTTGGATCCTTCCCACCAAAGAAGATCTAACCACTCAGAGACATAGGAGGTTCTCCTGTTGGTAGTGTCTTTCCTGAAGAAAACAGAGAAGTTTCTTGGAAGTTCCTGTGTTGTTGTACTGTTTGGAGCAAGGAGTTGCTGCAAGTTGAATCTATAAAGGTATTCCTTCTTTTCTCCTTTAGTTTAATTGTTAAACTTAATATGTTGGCATGTATGCTATTATCCATGTCTAATAGGATTAGAATTTTCATGCTTTTTCTGTTTTTTTTTGTCAATGTATCGGTTTTTGTTTCAAGCAAAATAATCAAGCAATTTACGATCCCAAACACGTTTTCGCTGCTCAAGGAGATCAGATCTCCATCACCTTCTTGGGGACAAAACCGAGTGAGCGGCTGGAAACTTAACTTAGCAAGATGGAATCACTCATTCCCGCCTACTAGGGTAAGTAGAGGAATGTTCCCTTAAGTGGTGTCTCAGAGACTTGAACAAAGGGTCCACCCTCTCATTGGCCCGAGAGGGACTCTGTTTGTTGGTAGGACCACAAACAAATTGTTCATTAGAGGAGCACTAGTACTTAAGGAGCAAGATGTAACCTAGGGGTAAAACGATAATTTGACCCAGCTGGTGTTACGAACATTCGTGAAGGATTGACTTGTTATTATTGGTCAATATCCGTGGACACAGAAATATATCTACAGTGAGAAGAGTGCAGCTTGGGGACTTTAGTGGAGTTGTCCCGCAGTTAACGAATGTTGATTGGGAGGTTAATAAGATTAACCGCGCAATCTCGCATCGTTGGAGCTTCTGATCTGTAGGTCCATTAGGTCTACCTTGTAGCTCGTAAAGGGTTCTTAGATCATTTGAATTTGAAATGTTCAAATTCATAAGGGAATAAATTTGATGTATTTAGATACGATATAATATATAGTTTTGGAACTATACATTATAAATTTAATGTGGATATGATCCATATTAAATTACATGAGAGAATTAAATATTTGAAAGAGTTCAAATATTAAATTCAAATGTGAATGTGATTCATATTTGAAAACTATAGGTCAAATTTAATGTGCATTAGATGTGCATTAAAACTATAAGATAGAGGGATAATTGATTAAATGTGATTTAATCTAAATTAAATATAAGATATTTAATATAATTTAATTAAGTTTTATTTGATTTATTAATTAATCGATTAATTAATTAAAAATAAAACAGGAAACGTGTCAGGAGGACACGTTCCCCCTCTCTCTCCCAACTCCCTATTCGATAGGGAGTGGGAGATGCCCTCTGCACAGTTTTCTTCTCTTGGTGAGAAGAGATTATTGAGATTCGATTCATACGATTGAACGGAGAAGAAATTCTCTCTCTCTCAATTCCCTGTTACTCTCTTCCAAATTGTTGGAAATTCCTCCCACCAAAGGATTTGTTCTAAAAACTCAGAGATATAGAAGGTTTTCTCTTTTGGTAGTGTTATGTTGGAGAAAAACAGAGAAGTATATAAGTCATTGTTCGTGCTTGTTGTCCTGCTGTGATCCTTGTAGCAAGGAGTTGCTGTGTGGAAAAACTACAAAGGTAATTACCTTCTCTCCCTTTATTGGTTTAATTGTTAAACTTTTAGCATGTTTGCATGATATATCTCCATGCCTAATTTGGATTAGATAATAATGTTTGTTCTGTTTTATCAATGTACTAGTTTTTGCATTTCAACCAAAATAAACTTGCATATTACGATTCCAAACACGTTTCCGCTGCTCAAGGAGATTAGTCTTCATCAATTGGTATAAGAGCAATGCTTGTTTTGTTATGGTTGAAGCAAAATTCCATTGATTTGGTGGGAAATGCATTTAGTTTCTTGTAAAACTAGTGTAGGAATATTTTGGCCTTAGTTTACTTTTGATTTGATCAATTTGTATGTAAAGACCCCTGTGTTTTGGGCAATTAAGTGCTTTATCGAGTCTATATTCGAGTTATGAGTCGTTCGGGACCAGTTTCATGCAAATTGGTTGAGAATCGAAAGAGAATTTGATGATTGAAGCTGATGTGTTCGAAGAAGAAAGCTGCTACCGAAGCAGCAGCGTTGCAATGTCGTTCATCAGCGTTACAACGTTGAGGAACGGTGTCGCAACGCCAACATCCCTATCGACGCGAGACTTCCAGGGGTCAGCGCTGTTGCAACGCTGCCCCTCAGCGTTGCAACGCCACCCCGATAGAAAGCGCAAGCCGCGGACGAAGCGAAGCGTTACAACGCCGCGTGATGATTTTCCAAAGTGCGCACCGGTTCAAGCGGTTCAGTGGTTTGCGATCCGGTTCGAGCAGTTCAAGCCCGATTAAAGGTGTTTTGGACCGGTTTATATAATAAAATTAGTGTAATTTTATTATTTTGCACTTTAGGGGCCAAATTATTATGGTTTTACATCTATATGTCTTTATGAATGTCATTTAGATTTTTCCCACCTTAGGATAAGAATGTTCATGCATTTTATTTGTATTATTATTATATGAATATGGTTTAGATGCATGATTAATTTATTTTTCATGAGTAATTAATTATAATTTTTATAATTAGATTACATGGAAAATAAATTGCATGGAGCAGGGAATTACTTAGTTTAAAATAAATGTTATTTTATTTTAAGTAATTTAATTATTCAATTGGTTGAATATTTTTTTTTGTATAATTCCAATTTGAAAAATAATTATTTGTTTTATAATATAGTTTCTTTAACATAGGTTAATTATTAATTTTATAAAAGTTATAAATTGAATAGGTTTTAGAAACCATAACTTATAATAAAGAAATGCATGCAAACATAGGAACTTGGGTAAATTAAAATTAGTTTAAAATTAATTTAGACCTACGTTTTAATTTCTAATAAGATTAGAAATTAGTCTTACATAGTATTTTAAATAGTTTAAAATATAGTAGGACATTAGAACTTTGGTTATAAGGGAACTCTACTGGTGAAGTTCAGTCTAAGGTTGCGGGTACTTAAGCTGACGATTAACGGAACACCTCGTACCTGGGAACTGACCCGGAACTTGAGTTGAATTAACCTTAATTCTATTTTATATCTAGGTAATTAAAATATTTATTCACCTAGATATAAGGTTAAAAGACCTAGTTATGATAGTTATAATAGACATAGACTTAGATAGATTCTTTTAGGCAGAATCCAACTAAATTAAACCTATACCCTAATCTTAGGAGCATCACTGGGAGAAAACGAGATGTTCGCATCAAGTTTACTCTCACGTCCTCAAGAGTTCACGCCATGAGTTACATGCTCGGCTACGCGGCGTCAATAGGGTGTCCCCCTACGGTATGAGTTTGCATGGTTCAATACCAAGGTGAATGAGGGAAGTATCCATAGTAAATGGGAGCAGGACGCGTGTCAACGTATCCTACGATCTCCTCCATTAGGTCGCAGCGTGAGATTTCTATAGTCCGTCTGCTAGGTTGTCCTGGAACAGGCAAACCCTACGGAGGGCCTGACTATAGGGATCGAAACACCGCAAAATCCAGAAATGGATAGGGTCTCTTAGGTAATTTGCCAACAGTTGTCTTTCTTAATAGTAGCCTATTGGCTCGGACCTATTGGATTTGAAAATGGTAGGGTCACATTTACGGGATGAGTTAAGCTAGTTAACAAGTCCTTGACCAAACAAATGATAGCTAAAGACCATTGGGACATGAGATGTTCTAGTAGTGAGAATTGGCTGAGAAAGTCTCAATTCAGGGGAGGAATGACTGACCGCCCGATGAAGGCTTTTGTTCTAAACCCTTGAAGTATCGTTGCAAAATTAAAGGTTTAATTTAAACACTGGGTTTAGTTTAAACACTAGGGTTCTTTAATGATTTTTCTAAATTTGATTGGTTTATAATGTGTTAAAGGCATAACTAATTAGAACTATTTTGGATTTTCAGCATGTCGTCCTCAATTATAGCATTATTAAAAAGCAATCGTTTAACTGGTGAGAATTTTAGTACGTGGAAGTCCAACCTGAATACGATTCTTGTTGTTTGTTGATGCAAAATTTATGATAATGCAATACCGCATTGTATGGGTCAAGTTTTAGTATAGTGATTTAAGCGTCCAAGTATCGTCCTCGGGAATGGGTTTCTAGATTAATTAATTACGAAGATACCAATTCTCAATTTTAGCTAAAGAAACATAACATGGATAGTTGATTGAAAGTAAAGACAAGCAAACAAACAAACATTTGGAGACACGAATTGATAGATTTGATGGAAGTGATTATACAAGTTAATGACTCACTTAACACATGCAATGAACCAATGAGATGAATTTATAAACATGAAGTAAAATACTCAAGAAAATCTCTGGATTCTTATTGAGCCTCACACATGCAATAAACTCCATAGTCTCCATATGAACCTACGACATGCATGGCATTAAGCTACTTCTTTATGTGTTTCCCTAAGATTTCTAAGTCATTCTCATGCCAGATTTCTAAGGGTTTTGACAATTTTGCTCTAATTCAAGCTTTATCTCTCGAGTCCACTTAAACCAACAAATTAAGAAGTAAAGAACGAATTGCAAAAAATAAGGACAAAACATGCTTCAATACATAGCAAGAAAGTCATAACAAGTAAATCAAATCCTAACTACAATGTTTAGCTACTCAAAATCACATGAAAATCAGACTAAACATGTAGAAAACATCTTAGAACGCTATTACAATTTGAAAGAAAAGGAAATTAAACTTATATGTCGATGTCGGTCCTTCGTCTCCGAGCTCACGCCTTTGATCTCGAACCTTCACGGATGCTTTGGCTCTCAAAAACGCTCTTTTCTCTCTTCTTACAAAGTGTATTTCGAAATTAGGGTGGAAAATCTACCAAATTCGGCTCCCCTTACAAGAATGCATAATGATATATTTATAGGTTCAATCGGTGCAGCGTTGCAACGCTAAGGAAAGCGTTGCAACGTTGTACCCTAGGCGGCTGGTAAATAAGAAAACTCCCTATGGCGTTGCAACGCCGCTACTCTAACGCGCGCGCCTCTTATCGATCTGGCGTTGCGACGCTGGAAGGCAGCGTTGCAACGCCCGTTGTGTGGTCCTTCATATGCGCTTCCTTATCGAGATAACATTGTGACGCTGCTAGGCAGCGTTGCAACGCTATCACCTGGAGTCTTCAAAGCCAGTAAACAGCAATCACGGCGTTGCAACACTATCACCTCGGGTCTACTAGCTTAGATTGATCTTTCTACTTCCATTTGATGTTATTTTTAGCTCCAAAAAGCCTCGTTTTGATCCCGAGTGACCCAAAATGTCTCCAAATGTCATGTTTAAGCTCCTAACCTGAAATTGAATGATTTAAACTTGTAAAAGCCCTGAAATCATTATAAAACTAGCAATTATTAAGCCTAAGGATAGCACATTTTGTGTGCTATCAAATACCCCCAAACTTAAACTTTTGCTAGTCCCGAGCAAAAACAGAATTAAACATCAGATCGTTCTTAAACATACATTTGATTCAAGCCTCAAAAATTTAAGAGAAAATCTAGTAATCACAGGAAACACTCAAACATAACACTTCAGCAAGCAATTTAAAACTTTTCCTAAAGTGTTCCTACGTGTGTGTGTGATTAGCTTATGTTCCCTTCATTTTTACTAAGCCCGGATCAACTTTATTAGGCTCTCCATTCAACTTCCCCCTACACTGGTCTTAATTACTAATCTTTAAGCCTCCTTACATTTTTAGAATTAAATAACTCTATTCAGTACTTACTCACTTTTTTACCAATTTTTCTATTTTCTTCTTTTTTTTGTGCAAGGACACTAGCTTTCACACATCCACTGCAGGGACCCTTACCCAGAGCACTCGCTCAATGAGTGGCCTACCTGATTACAATGAAGGTAGCTCTTTTTGCCCTCACAATTTTTTTTTTCTTTAGCAAACAAATAACAAAAGCCAACTAATTCACATATTATACAGGTCATGCAATTCATATTGTTATTCACCCTATCCTGCAGTTTAGCTCTCAAATCAGTTCTTAGACCTATCGAAGTGACATCAAACTTCTGAACCTAATAACTTTGTTCTAAGTATTTCAAAACTACAGGAACACAAACTATGTGCATAATGGTGCAGGAAAAACTCAAGAAAAAATTTAAATTAACTCGAATTCATGTCATGCTCTCAAGTTTCAGCAAAATCACAAATATTTCAATTAAATCTCATCCTAGGCTATCATGATCATACTTCTGTAAAGGATCAATAACCAATTAAGAACATACTCAGGACAGTCACAACAAATAAACACATCTCACCCCCAAACTTAAACTAAATATTGTCTCCAATGTTTGCAGAATTAAGCACAAATTAAGTATAAGGGTAAGAGTGAACAATACTGTCCTGGGTAATGGAGATCTTTCTGAGTTTCTTGGATAGCCAAAGCATGTGTGTTAGAGTTCCTTAGAACGGGAGCATGGATTTCAACGAAGAAAGGCATCGTCGAAACCTTCAAGGCAAACAACAACTAGTAAAAAACACAAACTAAGAATTGAAAAACAACAAACTAAAGACAAATAAAAGAAAAACTGAAAAAGCTTGGGTTGCCTCCTAAGAAGCGCTTTCTTTAACGTCTTTAGCTAGACTGTACTCCCTCAAGGTGCTTCCTTCCTTGCTTGCAGTGCCTGGAGTGATGTGTTCATTTGGCTAAGTTGGGTTTCTATATTCTTTATTGCAGCTCCATGGCTAGTGACAATACCAGATAGACTGGTGACTGCATTCTCCAGCTGGTTGGACCGACTTCTGGATTCAACTATGAAGGAGTGTAATGTGTCTTCTAGAGATGGTTTCCTCTCTGATGTAGAAGCATTCCCTGTAGGACGATTCAACACATTTTTGTTGTTAGCATAAGAGAAATTCTCATGATACCTCAAACCTGGATTGTAATGTGTTGGTAGGTTATTCTGAGTCTTATTTCCTCCATTGGTGTTGCTTCTGTTGTTCAGGTAGTACAATTGCTCCATAGTGGATTCTCCATTAGGCTGGGAGCATTGAGAGGACATTCCTTTTTGTGGTGATCCTGCAAAATTATTCAGAGCATGAGTGAGAGATGCCATATGAGATCTAAGAGAAGTTAGCTCATCCAGTTGATATAATCCAGCTACTGGTTTAGATCTGTCATTGTCTGTAGGCCACTGGTAGCTGGCAGTTGACACTTCCTCAAGGAGGGCACGTGCTTCTGGCACAGTCTTCGCCATGAAAGCCCCTCCAGTAGTGGCATCCAGAATTGTCCTGGTCTTACCTTCCAGGCCATTGTAAAACAGTTGTACCTGGACCCAATCTTGGTAGCCATGTTGTGGGCACCTCCTGAGCATGTCCTTGTACCTTTCCCATGCCTCAAATAGTTGCTCTCCCTCCTGCTGCCTGAATGTTCCAATCTCAGTCCTTAACTTTGCAACCTTCACAAGTGAAAAGAATTTGGTCATGAAGGCTTGGGCCAACTCCTCCCAAGAAGTGATACTTCATGAGGAAAGAGACCCTAGCCATTCTTTGGCTCTACCCTGCAAGAGAAAAGAAAGAGACGTAAGCGAATACTATCAACAGAGATACCATTCATTTTAAATGTACAACAGATTTCTAAGAAATTTTGAAGATGAGAGTTAGGATCTTCTGTGGCTAAGCCTCTAAAAGCACCTTCCCTTACCATTTGTATCAGCCCTGTCTTAAGTTTAAAATTATTAGCATTTATAGGGGCATGGACTATTCCAGCCTGCTCAGAATTAAACACAGGTTGGAAATACTCGCTGATAGGTTTAGGGTTATTGATGAGCTCCTGATCAGCCATTTCCTGTGGTTCTGCTCTTCCTTCCCTTAAGAGTCTTCTACAGGTCCTCTCGATCTCAGGATCAAAAGGGTGCAAATCTGCAACTCTCCCCTTGATCATATACCTGGAGGAACAAAAAGAAAGAAATTAGACAAAAACACAAAAGGAACTAGAAAATAAAACAAAAAATAAAGACATGAAACATTAAACTTGGGTTGCCTTCCAAGAAGCGCTTTCTTTAACGTCTTTAGCTAGACGGTGACTTATCAGGGCACATAAAACTGCTCATATTTTTTCGGGCTCTTCTTGCTCGAATAGATATAGCCTTCTAAGTCTAAAAGGCTATCCTGCTTTTCATTGGCACCAGAGATGAAATTATATTTGGTATTTTTATTTAATGAAATGAAAAAACTGAAATCAAAGCAAGACTCGTGAGTATAAGACAAATGGTTATAAAAAATAAAGGAAATTTCTGGGGATAAAAGGAAAGAAAACTTTTCAGTCTCTAACTCTATCACCTGGATCTTCCCTGTAGAACTAAGTGTATCACCACTGCCTTCCTCACTAACCTGATCATGGTGTGCCTCAGTCACCCTCAAACTATCATCATTATCATCTAAACAAATCCTCCTAGGTGGCACCTCCTGAATGGTAAGTATAAGAAAGTGTTCCTGTAAGGCCTTAAGGGAAACTACTAGCTGGTTAAGATACTGAGCTCTATCCTGTACTATTTCCCAAAGTCTTACCACCTTAGCTTCTAACTCATTCAACCTTTCGAATTCATTATGTACCAAATTTTTAAATTTCAATTCTAAGGTGTATTCTGCCAATTGGTCCATAAGAGAAGATTTGTCTATGGGTTGGTTAAGGTACGAAAACTATGGTTCCAACTGCCTAGATAACTACCATTACATGAATGTTTATCACTTTCAGGTACAGACTGGTAAAAATTAGACAGATGAAATTCAAAGAAATTATGATGCACATACCTAGGGTCCTGAGAGGGATGATAGAATGGTGCAGAATCAAAATCATGCAAAGTCATAATTAGAAAATTGAATAATTCCGATCAAGACTTCTACACAATAGCAACACAACAAAAACAGGGGACAAAGACTCAAAAACACACAAAACTAAAATAAAACAAATGAGAAAACAAACAAACACACAAAAACAAATAAGGAAAAACACACAAACAAGCTTTAGTCTAAAATTTCAAATTTTCTCCTAACATTAATTAATCTAAATAATCGCCATTCCCCGGCAATGGCGCCAAAAACTTGTTGATGCAAAATTTATGATAATGCAATACCACAGTGTACGGGTCAAGTTTTAGTATAGTGATTTAAGAGTCCAAGTATCGTCCTCGGGAATGGGTTTCTAGATTAATTAATTACGAAGATACTAATTCTCAATTTTAGCTAAAGAAACATAACATGGATAGTTGATTGAAAGTAAAGACAAGCAAACAAACAAACATTTGGAGACACGAATTGATAGATTTGATGGAAGTGATTATACAAGTTAATGACTCACTTAACACATGCAATGAACCAATGAGATGAATTTATAAACAAGAAGTAAAATACTCAAGAAAATCTCTGGATTCTTAGTGAGCCTCACACATGCAATAAACTCCATAGTCTCCATATGAACCTACGACATGCATGGCATTAAGCTACTTCTTTATGTGTTTCCCTAAGATTTCTAAGTCATTCTCATGCCAGATTTCTAAGGGTTTTGACAATTTTGCTCTAATTCAAGCTTTATCTCTCGAGTCCACTTAAACCAACAAATTAAGAAGTAAAGAACGAATTGCAAAACATAAGGACAAAACGTGCTTCAATACATAGCAAGAAAGTCATAACAAGTAAATCAAATCCTAACTACAATGTTTAGCTACTCAAAATCACATGAAAATCAGACTAAACATGTAGAAAACAACTTAGAACGCTATTACAATTTGAAAGAAAAGGAAATTAAACTTATATGTCGATGTCGGTCCTTCGTCTCCGAGCTCACGCCTTGGATCTCGAACCTCCACGGATGCTTTGGCTCTCAAAAACGCTCTTTTCTCTCTTCTTACAAAATGTATTTCGAAATTAGGGTGGAAAATCTACCAAATTCGGCTCCCCTTACAAGAATGCATAATGATATATTTATAGGTTCAATCGGTGCAGCTGTTGCGCGCTTACGCTAAGGAAAGCGTTGCAACGTTGTACCTATATGCGGCCGTAAATAAGAAAACTCTCGATGGCGTTGCAACGCCGCTACTCTAACGCGCGCTCTCTGCTCGATCTGGCGTTGCGGCCTTTGGAAGCGGCGTTACAACGCCCGGGTGTGTGGTCCTTCATATGCACTTCCTTATCGAGATAGCATTGCGACGCTGCTAGGCAGCGTTGCAACGCTATCGCTTTGAGTCTTCAAAGCCTGTAAACAGAAATCACGGCGTTGCAACGCCATCACCTCGGGTCTACTAGCTTAGATTGATCTTTCTACTTCCATTTGATGTTATTTTTAGCTCCAAAAAGCCTCGTTTTGATCCCGAGTGATCCAAAATGTCTCCAAATGTCATGTTTAAGCTCCTAACCTGAAATTGAATTATTTAAACATGTAAAAGCCCTGAAATCATTATAAAACTAGCAATTATTAAGCCTAAGGATAACACATTTTGTGTGCTATCAAACACCCCTAAACTTAAACTTTTGCTAGTCTCGAGCAAAAACATAATTAAACATCAGATCGTTCTTAAACATACATTTGATTCAAGCCTAAAAAATTTAAGAGAAAATCTAGTAATCACAGGAAACACTCAAACATAACACTTTAGCAAGCAATTTAAAACTTTTCCTAAGTGTTCCTACGTGTGTGTGTGATTAGCTTATGTTCCCTTCATTTTTACTAAGTCCGGATCAACTTTATTAGGCTCTCCATTCAACTTCCCCCTGCACTGGTCTTAATTACTAATCTTTAAGCCTCCTTACATTCAAGAATTAAATAACTCTATTCAGTACTTACTCACTTTTTTATCAATTTTTCTATTTTCTTCTTTTTTTTGTGCAAGGACACTAGCTTTCACACATCCACTGCAGGGACCCTTACCCAAAGCACTCGCTCAATGAGTGGCCTACCTGATTACAATGAAGGTAGCTGTTTTTGCCCTCACAATTTTTTTTTCTTTAGCAAACAAATAACAAAAGCCAACTAATTCACATATTATACAGGTCATGCAATTCATATTGTTATTCACCCTATCCTGCAGTTTAGCTCTCAAATCAGTTCTTAGACCTATCGATGTGACATCAAACTTCTGAACCTAATAACTTTGTTCTAAGCATTTCAAAACCACAGGAACACAAACTATGTGCATAATGGTGCAGGAAAAACTCAAGAAAAATTTTAAATTAACTCGAATTCATGTCATGCTCTCAAGTTTCAGCAAAATCACAAATATTTCAATTAAATCTCATCCTAGGCTATCATGATCATACTTCTGTAAAAGATCAATCAACAATTAAGAACATACTCAGGACAGTCACAACAAATAAACACATCTCACCCCCAAACTTAAACTAAACATTGTCCCCAATGTTTGCAGAATTAAGCACAAATTAAGTATAAGGGTAAGAGTGAACAATACTGTCCTGGGTAATGGAGATCTTTCTGAGTTTCTTGGATAGCCAAAGCATGTGTGTTAGAGTTCCTTAGAACGGGAGCATGGATTTCAACGAAGAAATGCATCGTCGCAACCTTCAAGGCAAACAACAACTAGTAAAAAAAACAAACTAAGAATTGAAAAACAACAAACTAAAGACAAAGAAAAGAAACACTGAAAAAGCTTGGGTTGCCTACTAAGAAACGCTTTCTTTAACGTCTTTAGTTAGACTGTACTCCCTCAAGGTGCTTCCTTCCTTGCTTGCAGTGCCTGGAGTGATGTGTTCATTTGGCTAAGTTGGGTTTCTATATTCTTTATTGCAGCTCCATGGCTAGTGACAATACCAGATAGACTGGTGACTGCATTCTCCAGCTGGTTGGATCAACTTCTGGATTCAGCTATGAAGGAGTGCAATGTGTCTTCTTGTGATGGTTTCCTCTCTGATGTAGAAGCATTCCTTGTAGGAGGATTCAACACATTTTTGTTGTTAGCATAAGAGAAATTCTCATGATACCTCAAACCTGGATTGTAATGTGTTGGTAGGTTATTCTGAGTCTGATTTCCTCCATTGGTGTTGCTTCTGTTGTTCAGGTAGTACAATTGCTCCATAGTGGATTCTCCATTAGGCTGGGAGCATTGAGAGGACATCCCTTTTTGTGGTGATCCTGCAAAATTATTCAGAGCATGAGTGAGAGATGCCATATGAGATCTAAGAGAAGTTACCTCATCCAGTTGATAAAATCCAACTCTTTGGTTTAGATCATCATTGTCTCAGAGGCCACGGTGGTAGTGGCGATTGACACTTCCTCGAGAGAGCACGTGCTTCTCGGCACGATCTTATCCATGAAAGCCCCTCCAGTAGTGGCATCCAGAATGGTCCTGGTCTTACCTTCCAGTCCATTGTAAAACAGTTGTACATGGAGCCAATCTGGGTAGCCATGTTGTGGGCACCTCCTGAGCATGTCCTTGTACCTTTCCCATGCCTCAAATAGTTGCTCTCCCTCCTGCTGCCTGAATGTTCCAATCTCAGTCCTTAACTTTGCAACCTTCACAGGTGAAAAGAATTTGGTCATGAAGGCTTGGGCCAACTCCTCCCAAGAAGTGATACTTCATGAGGGAAGAGACCCTAGCCATTCTTTGGCTCTACCCTGCAAGAGAAAAGAAAGAGACGTAAGCGAATACTATCAACAGAGATACCATTCATTTTAAATGTACAAATGATTTTTCTAAGAAATTTTGAAGATGAGAGTTAGGATCTTACTGTGGTTAAGCCTCTAAAAGCACCTTCCTTACCATTTGTATCACCTGTCTTAAGTTCAAAATTATTAGCATTTATAGGGGCATGGACTATTCCACTTTGCTCTCGTAATTAAACACAAAGTTGGAAATACTCACGATAGGTTTAGGGTTATTGATGAGCTCTGATCGGCTATTTCCGAGGTTCTGCTCTTCCTTCCCTTAAGAGTCTCCTACAGGTCCTCTCGATCTCAGGATCAAAAGGGTGCAAATCTGCAACTCTCTCCTTGATCATACGCCTGGAGGAACAAAAAGAAAGAAATTAGACAAAAACACAAAAGGAACTAGAAAATAAAACAAAAAATAAAGACATGAAACATTAAACTTGGGTTGCCTCCCAAGAAGCGCTTTCTTTAACGTCTTTAGCTAGACGGTGACTTATCAGGGCACATAAAACTGCTCATATTTTTTCGGGCTCTTCTTGCTCGAATAGTTATAGCCTTCTAAGTCTAAAAGGCTATCCTGCTTTTCATGGGCACCAGAGATGAAATTATATTTGGTATTTTTATTTAATGAAATGAAAAAACTGAAATCCAAGCAAGACTCGTGAGTATAAGACAAATGGTTATCAAAAATAAAGGAAATTTCTGGGGATAAAAGGAAAGAAAACTTTCAGTCTCTAACTCTATCACCTGGATCTTCCCTGTAGAACTAAGTGTATCACCACTGCCTTCCTCACTAACCTGATCATGGTGTGCCTCAGTCACCCTCAAACTATCATCATTATCATCTAAACAAATCCTCCTAGGTGGCACCTCCTGAGTGGTAAGGATAAGAAATTGTTCCTGTAAGGCCTTAAGGGAAACTACTAGCTGGTTAAGATACTGAGCTCTATCCTGTACTATTTCCCAAAGTCTTACCACCTCAGCTTCTAACTTATTCAATCTTTCGAATTCATTATGAACCAAATTTTTAAATTTCAATTCTAAGGTGTATTCTGCCAATTGGTCCATAAGAGAAGATTTGTCTATGGGTTGGTTAAGGTAACGAAAACTATGGTTCCAACTGCCTAGATAACTACCATTATGAATGTTTATCACTTTCAGGTACAGACTGGTAAAAATTAGACAGATGAAATTAAGAGAAATCATGATGCACATACCTAGGGTCCTGAGAGGGACGATAGAATGGTGGAGAATCAAAATCATGCAAAGTCATAATTAGAAAATTGAATAATTCCGATCAAGATTTCTACACAATAGCAACACAACCAAAACAGGGGACAAAGACTCAAAAACACACAAAACTAAAATAAAACAAATGAGAAAACAAACAAACACACAGAAACAAATAAGGAAAAACACACAAACAAGCTTTAGTCTAAAATTTCAAATTTTCTCCTAACATTAATTAATCTAAATAATCGCCATTCCCAGGAAATGGCGCCAAAAACTTGTTGATGCAAAATTTATGATAATGCAATACCACAGTGTACGGGTCAAGTTTTAGTATAGTGATTTAAGAGTCCAAGTATCGTCCTTGGAAATGGGTTTCTAGATTAATTAATTACTAAGATACTATTATCAATTTTAGCTAAAGAAACATAACATGGATAGTTGATTGAAAGTAAAGACAAACAAACAATCAAACATGTGGAGACACGAATTGATAGATTTGATGGAAGTGATTATACAAGTTAATGACTCACTTAACACATGCAATGAACCAATGAGATGAATTTATAAACAAGAAGTAAAATGCTCAAGAAAATCTCTCGATTCTTAGTGAGCCTCACACATGCAATAAACTTCCATATGAACCTACGACATGCATGGCATTAAGCTACTTCTTTATGTGTTTCCCTAAGATTTCTAGGTCATTCTCATGCCAGATTTCTAAGGGTTTTGACAATTTTTCTCTAATTCAAGTTTTATCTCTCGAGTCCACTTAAACCAACAAATTAAGAAGTAAAGAACGAATTGCAAAAAATAAGGACAAAACATGCTTCAATACATAGCTAGAAAGTCATAACAAGTAAATCAAATCCTAACTACAATGTTTAGCTACTCAAAATCACATGAAAATCAGACTAAACATGTAGAAAACATCTTAGAACGCTATTACAATTTGAAAGTAAAGGAAATTAAACTTATATGTCGATGTCGGTCCTTCGTCTCCGAGCTCACGCCTTGGATCTCGAACCTCCACGGATGCTTTGGCTCTCAAAAACGCTCTTTTCTCTCTTCTTACAAAGTGTATTTCGAAGTTAGGGTGGAAAATCTACCAAATTCGGCTCCCCTTACAAGAATGCATAATGATATATTTATAGGTTCAATCGGTGCAGCGTTGCAACGTTGTACCCTAGGCGGCTGGTAAATAAGGAAAATTTCGATGGCGTTGCAATGCTTAGGGCAACGTTGCAACACCGCTACCCTAACGCTAACGCGTGCTCCCTTATCGATCACGGCGTTGCGGCCGCCGCAAGGCGGCGTTGCAACGCCTGGGTTATCTGATCCTTCATGTGCACTTCCTATCGAGATAGCGTTGCGGCCGCTGCTGCTAGCGGCGTTACCAACGCTATCGCTGAGTCTTCAAAGCCTCTAAACAGCAATCACGGCGTTGCAACGCTCTGCTTGGCGTTGCAACGCCATCACCTCGAGTCTACTAGCTTGTATTGATCTTTCTACTTCCAATTAATGTTATTTTTAGCACCAAAAAGCCTCGTTTCAATCCCGAGTGATCCAAAATGTCTCCAAATGTCCTGTTTAAGTTCCTAACCTGAAATTGAATCATTTAAACATGTAAAAGCCCTGAAATCATTATAAAACTAGCAATTATTAAGCCTAAGAATAACACATTTTGTGTGCTATCATTGTTGACGACCTACGGTTTGTACTGACTGAGGAATGTCCTCAAGTCCCTACTCGAAACGCTCCTCAATCTGTTAAGGAGGCGTATGACCGTTGGATCAAGGCCAAGGTCTACATTTTGACTAATGTTTCTGAAGTTCTAGCCAAAAAGCACGAGGGCATGGTCTCAGCCCGAGAGATCATGAGTTCATTGCAGGATATGTTTGGACAACCGTCTGGACAGCTTCGGCACGAATCCCTCAAATACGTTTATAACTCCCGTATGAAGGAGGGGTCATCCGTGAGAGAACACGTTCTCGATCTGATGGTCCACTTCAACGTGGCTGAGATGAACGGAGCGGTAATTGACGAGCAAAGTTAGGTCTCGTTCATCATGGAATCTCTTCTGAAGAGTTTCCTGCAATTCTGTAGCAATGCGATGATGAACAAGATAGAGTATAACCTGACTACTCTCCTTAATGAACTACAAACTTTCCAGTCTCTTATGAAAATTAAGGGACAGGCTGATGGAGAGGCAAATCTGTTTGCCCATTCTAGAAGGTTCCAAAAGGGTTCATCCTCTGGGACTAAGTCTTGTGGTTCATCTTCTAGGCTCAAGAAGACTCAAAAGAATAAGATAGGAGGGAAAGGGAAGGCACCTGCTGCTGACAAAGGCAAAGGAAAAGTTAAGGTTCCAGGCAAAGGAAAGTGTTTCCACTGCAACATGGATGGGCACTGGAAGTGAAACTGCCCAAAATACCTTGCTGAGCTTAAAGAGAAGAAAGGTAAATTAGATTTACTTGTTCTTGAAACTTGTGTAGTGCAAAATGATGATTTTACCTAGATACTTGATTCAGGAGCCACTAATCACGTTTGCTCTTCGTTTCAGAAAACTGGTTTCTTCAAGGAGCTCGAATAGGGTGAGATGACGCTCAGGGTCGGAACGGGAGACGTCGTCTCAACTCGTGCAGTGGGAGATGCCAAGCTGTTTTTCGGAGATAGATTTATTTTATTAAAAAATTTGTATATAATTCCTAAGATTAAGAGAAACTTAATTTCTATTTCTTGTTTAATAGAACTTGGTTATTGTATTTCCTTTTCTTTGAATGAAGCGTTCATTTTAAAAGAGGGTGTCAATATTTGTTCTGCTAAATTAAAAAACGGCTTGTATGTACTTAAACCGAATCAGACTAAAACAATTTTAAATCATGATATGTTTAAAAATGCTAATACTCAAAGTAAAAGGCAAAGAATTTTTCCAAATAATAATACCTATTTATGGCATCTTAGACTTGGTCATAATAATCTCAACCGGATTGAGAGACTATCTAAAAATGGACGTCTAAATAAGTTAGAAGATGATTCTTTACCTCCTTGCGAATCTTGCTTGGAAGGTAAAATGACCAAGCGACCTTTTACTAGAAAAGGTTACAGAGCCATAGAACCCTTAGAACTTGTACACTCGGATCTTTGTGGTCCGGGGAATGTTAAAGCTCGTGGAAAGTACGAATATTTCATCTCCTTCATAGATGATTATTCGAGGTATGGTTATCTATATTTAATGCATCACAAGTCTGAGACTTTTGAAAAGTTCAAAGAGTATAAGGCTGAAGTAGAGAATGCATTAGGGAAAACCATTAAAACACTTCGATCCGATCGAGGTGGAGAGTATATGGATTTGAGATTCCAGGACTATATGATAGAACATGGAATTAAATCTCAACTCTAAGCACCTAATACACCACAACAAAATGGTGTGTCACAAAGGAGAACTAGAACCTTGTTGGACATGGTTCGTTTTATGATGAGTTATGCTCAATTGCCTGCCTTGTTTTGGGGATATGTAGTAGAGACTACAATTCAAATCTTGAACACTGTTCCATCAAAGATTGTTTCAGAAACACCTTTTGAATTGTGGAAGGGGCGTAAACCTAGTTTACAACACTTCAGGACTTGGGGTTGTCCGGCACACGTGCTAGTGACAAACCCAAAGAAACTAGAACCTCATTCAAGATTGTGCCAATTTGTTGGCTATCCCAAAAAAATGAGAGGTGGTCTTTTCTACGACCCACAAGAAAACAAGGTGATTGTATCGACAAACGCCACTTTCTTGGCGGAAGATCACATGAGAAACCATAAACCGCATAGTAAATTAGTGCAAAATGAAGCTAAAGATGAACCAACAAGAGTTGTTGATCAAGATGGACCATCATCAAGAGTTGATGGAGAAGTCAGCACCTCAAGTCAGCCTCGTCCTTCTCAATCGTTGAGAATGCCTCGACGCAGTGGGAGGGTTGTTTCCCAACCTGACTGCTACTTGGGTTTAGCTGAAACTCAAGTCGTCATACCTGATGACGGCGTAGAAGATCCATTTTCTTATAAACAGGCAATGAATGACGTAGACCCCAAATGGATCAAAGCCATAGACCTTGAAATGGAGTCAATGGTCTCCAATTCAGTATGGGAACTTGTAGACCAACCTGAAGGGGTTAGACCCATAGGGTGTAAATGGATCTATAAGAGAAAGAGAGATGCAGTCGGAGAGGTACAAACCTTTAAGGCTAGACTTGTCGCAAAGGGTTTTACCCAAAGGGAAGGAGTTGATTGTGAAGAAATTTTTTTCCTGTTGCTATGCTGAAGTCAATCAGGATACTTTTGTCCATAACCGCGTTTTATGATTATGAAATTTGGCAAATGGACGTCAAGACTGCCTTTTTGAATGGTAATCTTGACGAGAGCATCTATATGTCTCAGCCCGAAGGGTTCATAACCCAAGGTCAGGAGCACAAAGTTTGCAAGCTCAATCGATCCATCTATGGGTTGAAACAAGCATCCAGATCTTGGAATATAAGATTTGATACTGCGATCAAGTCTTATGGCTTTGACCAAAACGTTGATGAGCCTTGTGTTTACAAGAGGATCATTAATGACAAAGTAGCTTTCTTAGTACTTTATGTGGATGATATCCTACTCATTGGGAATGATGTAGGATACCTAACTGACATAAAGAATTGGCTGGCAACCCAATACCAAATGAAAGATTTGGGAGAGGCGCATTATGTTCTTGGGATTCATATCTTCAGGAATCGCAAGAACAGAACGTTAACTCTATCTCAAGCGTCTTATATCGAGATAATGTTGTCCCGATATTCGATGCAGAATTCCAAGAGGGGCTTATTACCCTTCAGGCATGGAGTTCATCTGTCTAAGGAACAGTGTCCTAAGACACCTCAAGAAGTTGAGGATATGAGACGTATTCCCTATGCCTCTGCAGTAGGTAGCTTAATGTATGTTATGTTGTGCACGAGGCCAGACATTTGTTATGCAGTGGGAATAGTCAGTAAGTACCAATCCAATCCAGGGTTAGACCATTGGACAGCAGTTAAAAATATCCTCAAGTATCTTAGGAGAACGAGGGACTATACGCTTGTGTATGGGTCTAAGGATTTGATCATTAATGGATACATTGATTCTGATTTTCAGACCTATAAGGATTCTAGGAAATCTACATCGGGATCGGTTTTCACCCTTAACGGGGGAGCTATAGTATGGCGAAGCATCAAGCAAGGATGCATCGCTGACTCCACGATGGAGGCTGAGTATGTCGCCGCTATGGCGTAGCTAAGGAGAATTCGTTTGGCTAAGGAAATTCTTCACCGATTTGGAAGTCGTTCCAAATATGGAATTTCCCATCACCTTATACTGTGACAAAAGTGGTGCGGTAGCCAATTCGAAGGAACCTCGTAGCCATAAGCGAGGCAAGCACATCGAGAGGAAGTATCACCTGATACGAGAAATAGTGCAACAAGGAGATGTGATAGTCACGAAGATCGCTTCGGAGCACAATATTGCTGATCCGTTTATAAAGACTCTCATGGCTAAAGTGTTCGAGGGTCATCTGGAAAGTCTGGGTCTACGAGATATGTACATAGGCTAATCTAGGGCAACTGGGAGATATGTAATGGAGTATATGGATGCCCTAGTTTATTGAATTTTCTTATCTCCGTAACCATTGTTTTAGATTATGATGTACCCCACTAGAGTTTTAGTTCAAGTGGGAGTTTGTTGGGGTTCGTGCCCTAAAATTTATAGTTTGTAATTATGTTCTAATTTAATAAAGTGTTATTATTTCAATAAAGTGTTATTGTTCATTATCCATGATATTGCTTTTGTTTTAACCCTAAATCCAATAAACTAAACATCCAAGGCTGTTAAATGAATCTTTAATTGAATGTAGTGTACATATAAAGGATCTCGGTTCAAGATACAACCTAAAGGGTCTAAAGTTAGGGGATAAGGTTTGGGTACCTTACCCTGGTAAAACTATGGATGTGGCCCACTTTGTATTTTATACAAACACTATGATCCTAACGTGTTCGTGTAGATGACATGTGAGTGAGGATATCCTATGTAATGAGATTACATAAGACCGAACCACGAAATAGTAACCTTTAGCTGTAACTTCGTTGACTAGTTAGGTTTCTATTTCACTAGGATGACCTAGGCAACTTGATCTCAATCTTAAGCAGGTTACGAACTCCTGTTCGCAAGGGATTGTCCTTTGACTAGTATGGGGGAGAGTGGCCACATTCGCCGACTCAATATGTCTACCTTCTTGGGGACAAAACCGAGTGAGCGGCTGGGAACTTAACTTAGCCAGATGGAATTCACTCATTCTCGTCTACTAGGGTAAGTAGAGGAATGTTCCCTTAAGTGGTGTCTCCGGGACTTGAACAAAGGGCCCGACCCTCTCATTGGCCCGAGAGGAACTCTGTTATTTTGTAGGACGACAAACAAATTGTTCATTAGAGGAGCACTGGTACTTAAGGCACAAGATGTAACCCAGGGGTAAAACGGTAATTTGACCCAGCTCGTGTTTCAAACATTCGTGAAGGATTGACTTGCTATTATTGGTCAATACTCGTGGACACAGAAATATATCTGCAGTGAGAAGAGTGTAGCTGAAGGACGTTAGTGGAGTGTTCCTGCAGTTAACGAATGTTCATTCGGAGGTTAATGAGATTAACCGAGCAATCTCGCATTGTTGGAGCTTCTGATCTGTAGGTGTTGGGTTGGATGTCCTAATCTCGTGTAGTTTGTAATATTCCAAGTTTTAAATGAATAAGAGTTATTTATTTCAACATTGTGTAATACTTTGTGTCTCGCATTTTTTCATAAACTTAATCCAATAAACTAAGCTCCACGGTCATTGCATTATGAGAGAACTAAGAACTTGAACGGTGTGTAGTAGACACACAGGGAGAATCACATTCGAGTTAATGACCTGAACGGTCTACAGTATATGGATAGAGTTGGAGACCTAATCCTGGATACACTGTGGATGCGACCCGCTTTGTATTAGATACAAACGAGGTGATCTGACTCGTTCATGTGGTTGACATGCGAGTGGGGGCATCCTGTGCAATGAGATTGTACAAGACTGGACCGTGAATTATTAGACTTACTTATGTAACACCGTTAACAGTATAGAGCTAATAATTTCGTAGATGACCATTAGTGACTCGACCTTAATCCTGAGCGTGTCACGGAATCCTGTCTGCGGGGGTATGTCCTTTGACTAGTACGGGTGAGGGTGGCCACGGTTGCTCGCCCAATATGCCTATCTTCTAAGGGGCAGGATCACGTGGGGAGCTGGGAACTTTACTACGCAAGAAGGAATTCACTCGTTCCCGACTTTAGGGAAACTAGAGGGGTTGTTCCCTTAAGTGCTGTCTTCAGGGCTTGAACAACGGGGCTCCACTCTCTCACTGGCCTGAGAGGGTTGTTGTTCATGGCTGGACCATGCAACGTAGTTGTTCACTAGAGGAGCAGTGGAACTTAAGGAGCAAGAGGTAGACATAGGTGTAAAACGGTAATTTGACCCAACATTACTTACGAACTACCTGTGAAGGGTCGACTCATGGGTATTGGTTATATCGATGGATCAACTTGTCCTACGGTGATGAGAGTGCAGCTACGGGCTTTAGTGGAGTGTTACCGTAGCTAATGAATGTAGAATAACCCGGTCAAAGAGTTTGACAGGTTAGTCTCGGATCATTGGAGCTCGTCACGTGTAGGTCCATTAGGTCCCTCGGTTGGCTCAAATTTGACAAATTGAGGGTTTACAGTTTGGTGTGAATTTGAAGTGTTCAAATTCATTATTTTGGTATTTATGTCATTTATATGAGATATAGATGACATAATATATAGTTTGATGTGAATGAGATTCATAATAAACTATAGGATAGTCTAATTGATTAATTACTGCTAATTGGAGAAATTAAATTGAGAAAATTAAATTGAATGTGATTCAATTTATAATTCCACACTTATGCAAATGAGATTTGTATAATAAGCTATGAGATACCTTATCTTATATAATATGCAAATATGATTTGTATATTATATAGTTGTGGTAAAATGGTGATTTGGTGGAGATGTTAACTCCACATCTGACCATTATTTAAAGGCTTTGCAAGAAGCCTTTGGTAGAGCTTTTCCATTTTTTGGATTTCCATCCAAAGATAGCAAAGCAATTCTCTCTAGAACTCTCTCAACTCTCCAAAATTCTCTCCTCACCCAAAATCAAAGGGAGTCCCACTCACTCTCCCTCAACCTCCCGAGAACAATCGAGAAAACGTTTTGGAGGTGTCTCCCTGTTCGGATCAAGGATCGAGTTCGAGGAGTTCGTTGGTACGAGAGAGATCGTGACTGGAGAAGGAGAAAACGTTGAAGAAGTGTTCTTCAAGAGGTTAGTATCCATTATACTTACTGTTTTCTCTAGCTTTTTGCATGTTTATCCTAGGATCTATGAGATAGATTTAATTTTAAGGTAGGAATTACACAACGGATCAACGACATTTCACAACGTCTTCTGCTGCGGGAATTCAAAATCCCTTCAATAGGTCTATTAGGTCCACCTTGTAGCTCGTAAAGGGATCTTAGATCATTTGAATTTGAAATGTTCAAATTCATAAGGGAATAAATTTGATGTATTTAGATACGATATAATATATAGTTTTGGAACTATACATTATAAATTTAATGTGGATATGATCCATATTTAATTACATGAGAGAATTAAATATTTGAAAGAGTTCAAATATTAAATTCAAATGTGAATGTGATTCATATTTGAAAACTATAGGCCAAATTTAATGTGCATTAGATGTGCATTAAAACTATAGGATAGAGAGATAATTGATTAAATGTGATTTTATCTAAATTAAATAAGTTTTATTTGATTTATTAATTAATACGATTAATTAATTAAACATAAAATAGGGAACGTGTCAGGAGGACACGTTCCCCTCTCTCTCCCAACTCCCTATTCGATAGGGAGTGGGAGATGCCCTCTGCACAGTTTTCTTCTCCTGGTGAGAAGAGATTAGTGAGATTGGATTCATACGATTGAACAGAAAAGAAATTCTCTCTCTCTCAAATTCCCTCTTACTCTCTTCCAAATTGTTGGAAATCCTGCCCACCAAAGGATTTGTTCTAAGAACTCAGAGATATAGAAGGTTTTCTCTTTTGGTAGTGTTCTGTTGGAGAAAAACAGAGAAACAGAGAAACAGAGAAGTCCTTGTTCGTGCTTGTTGTCCTGCTGTGATCCTTGTAGCAAGGAGTTGCTGTGTGGAAAAACTACAAAGGTAATTACCTTCGCTCCCTTTATTTGATTAATTGTTAAACTTTTAGCATGTTTGCATGATATATCTCCATGCCTAATTATGATTAGATGAGGATGTTTGTTCTGTTTTGTCAATATTCTGATTTTTGCATTTCAACCAAAATAAACTTACATATTACAATTCCAAACACGTTTCCGCTGCTCAAGGAGATCAGATCTCCATCATGACCAAGCCGAGACCACGAACAACTTGTGAAGGATTGAGTTACTGGTTACGGTTATATCAGGTGGATAAAAATATATCTACAATGAGAGGAGTGCAACTACGGGACTTTAGTGGAATGACCCACTAGTTAACAAATGTTGATTAATTAGGTTAAAGAGTTTGACCGGTGAATCTCGGATTGTTGGAGCCCATGATCTATAGGTCCATTAGGTTCCCCTACTAGCTCATATGGATTAAACTTAGAACAGTATGTTGGATTAATTCGAATTATTCGACTTAGGTAAGAAGTTTTGAACCGACTAGTATATGTGATATAACTATTGGTTTTTATGACACATTATATTCAAATGTGATTTGAATTTCAAACATAAGAATGCGGATTCATGTTCAGGATGTCAAAATTAATCAAGAGGGTGAAAATCGTAAAAAGTCAAAGGGTTGACTTTTTTGCTCGGGAAAGTCAAAGTTTGACTTTGACCAAATGGAAAAAGACTATTTTACCCTTGACTAGAGTTAGTGGAATTATCCAAGTTTTTGTTGGACAATCCCACTAAGTTAAGTGGACTATGTGTAAACATTATAGAATGACACAAAGCTCACTTTAGTTATTGTTTTGTGAAGTGTTGCATTTTGGTGAGCTTTGACATGCATTTGATGCATATAATTGCTTTATAAGTAGGTTTGTTTTCAAAACAAAGGGTTCCTTTTGCTGAAGTTTTAGTTTTTAAAAAATAAATCTCATCAAAACTTACTTCTTTTTCCTTTTTCCTCACTTAATACTTTGAACCTCCCATTCTTCCTTTTCAATCCTTCATTCATCGGGTCCCACTACCTGGTTCTGAGTCCAGAGGATAGCAGGGAAGCTCTAGTGGTGGTCCGGTTTGTATTCGATTTGTGCTTTGGAAAGGAGATCGTGAAGAAATTGAGCTACAAATGTTGTATTTTCTTCCCTTTTTTAGTTTACTGTTTTTTGTATGTTTGCATGTTAATTTCTATTAAGTTAGATGCAATTAGAGTGTCATTAGATCCTTTTTTCCGCTGCGTATGTCTCGTGTTCCATCATGTGGTATCAGAGCATGCTTTAATTTCACTCAATTGCATATGGTGGGTTGTTATTTTTCATGTGATGAAATTGTTGGAAGCTAAAATTGGCTCATTGTTTTGGCATCTTTTAGGCTTTAATTCCTTGTTATAATTTGTAATTTGCTCAAGGGTTTTGAGCCTTAATGTGTGCCCAAGGAGTCTGTGAAATTTGGGAGTCAATACAGTTGAAATTAGGTTGTAATTGGAGTTTCAACCGACGTTGCGCACTGCCAAAAAAAACTGCACTGTGTTGTTTTTTTGGAGCCATTTTTCAGCCGCTGTCAGTGTGAAGTTACTGCCTTTTTCAAGCTGGTTTGGGCTGGTGTTCAAGATTGGTTCGGAGCTGATTTTTAAATTATTATTGTAATAATTTAGTTAATTGCTTGTTTAGGATGCTAAAACGGGTCCAATTTTATGTTTTGTTTTCTTTATGCATTATGAATGTGTTTAATTGTTTAAATCTTTATTGTGCATAAAGTATGCCATGTAGATTTAAATTTCCACCATACGTTAACATGCACATGCATGGAAAGTATGTTATAATGGTTATAATATATATAGTATGTATGTTGAATTTCATGGATTAATGTAATCGTTATATATAATTCATGATTTGTTTAAGTAACTTAATAGTTAATATGGTAATTGATTAATTAAATTTTTTAATTAATTAATTTAATTTGTTTAATTTAATTTCTTTAAATTAAGTAAATTAAATCCATATTAAATTTTCTTTATATAAGTTTTATGTAATGAATGTGGAATGTATGTTATAGATTTGTCAATTCTTTTTATAAGTGTTATAAAATCAATTAGACTTCTTAAATCTATAACAAAGATAAGGTGCATGCTCACTTAGGTTAACCATCGACAATTTCTTTTTCATAGAAATTAGGTCGATATCTTGTAAAACCGAAGTTACAAGAAAACTCATCCGACAAGATCTTGACAAAAAGTCATATAAGATTACTAAGGTTGAAAGGTTTTTAAGTTGACGGTTCACGAAACACCTTCTACCTGGAGATCGAGTCGGCGTCGGAGTTAGGTTAAATTGGTTTTATGAGCATGCGTGAGCAGTGTGAGGTTATGAAATTTGTTTATCACCTAGACATCGTAGGTTAAAGTTCAGTATAAAAGTTATACTCGGATGTTTCGCCTAGACTTAGGATATGTTTTAGTTAGCCGAAATATATTGTTAAGTAATTTATCCCCTAACCGTCTAGAACACTTTAGCTGGAGAGAAGTAATGTACTTTTAACTCTAGCGTTCCTAAGAGTTCACACCATGAGATTCATGCTTGGCTTTGGGCCGCCCTGGGAGCGGACTCCATTCGGAGAGTGTTTGCATGAGTCAATATCAAGGTGAATAGGGGAAGTCGTTCATAGTATGTGGGAGAAGGAAGTATGTCACTGCATCCTACGATCTCTTCCATTAGGTCGCACCGTGAGATTCCTATAATTCACCTGCATGTCTGCACTGGAGCGACTTTACCAATCGGAGGGTTGTAATATAGGATTCGGAACACCGCAAACTCCAAAAATAGATAGGGTCTCTCAGGTCCGTTTTCATTCTTGTCTTTCCAATTTCGGGAGCATAATGATCCTGATCTTTGAAGTCTGAAAATGGAAGTTTACACTTACAAGAATTACTAAGTGTTTGCAAATTCTCGACTAAAGGAGCGATAACTAAGTTACTATAGGAATAAGAGTTATTCTGGTGATAGTATTTAGTCAAGATAGTCTTGGTTCAACAGAGGAATGATCGGTCATCACTCGGTGAAGGTTATTCTAAACCGTTGAAATATCGTTGCAAACATAATAATGATGGGTACATTATTTTTTGCTAAAGTTGATTGGATTGTAAAGGTTATTTATTTTTTTTTACTAAAAATGATATGTTTTTTTTCCAGCATGACTAGCTCTTTAGTTCAACTATTAGCTTCCGAAAAGCATAAAAACGACAACTACACAACATGGAAAACAAATTTGAATACAATACTAGTAATAGATGACTTGAGATTTGTCTTAACTGAGGAATGTCCTCAGGCCCCTGCCTCAAATGCTAACCGAACTAGTTGGGAAGCTTATGATCGATGGAATAAGGCTAACGATAAAGCCCGTGTTTATATTCTTACCGGCATGACTGATGTATTGGCAAAGAAATATGTATTCTTGAGCACGACTAAGGCTATCATGGATTCGTTAAAAGAGATGTTCGGGCAACCTTCATCGGTTTAAAGACACCAGACTATTAAAACATTTACAACAAGCGTATGAAGGAAGGGACCTCTGTTAGAGAACATGTCCTGGACATGATGGTCCACTTCAATATTGTTGAAGTAAATGGTGGCGCCATCAACGAGGCAAATCAGGTTAGCTTTATTATGGAGTCTCTTCCGAAGAGTTTCATACCATTTCAGACGAATGCTTCTCTAAATAAAATAGAGTTTAATCTGACAATCCTTCTTAACGAGCTCCAACGTTTTCAAACTCTTACAAAAGCTAAGGGAAAAGAGGTGGAGGCAAATTTTGTCACCACAAGGAAAGTCTTAAGAGGATCGTCCTCTAAAACTAAAGTTGGGCCTTCAAAGAACAAGAATGTTCAAATGAAAAAGAAGGGCAAGGGGAAGGCTCCCATGACAAAGAAGGGAAAGAAAGTTGCAGAAAAAGAAAAATGTTTTCACTGCAACCAAAACGGGCACTAGAAGAGGAACTGCCCGAAGTAACTTGCTGAGAAAAAAGCAGATAAAGAAGCACAAGGTAAATATGATTTACAAGATGTTGAAACATGTTTAGTGGAGTATGATACCTCAACCTTGATATTGGATTCAGGTGCCACTAATCATATTTGCTTCTCTTTTCAGGAAACTAGTTCCTGGAAAAAGTTAGAAGAAGGCGAGATCACCCTCAAGGTTGGAACAGGAGAGGTTGTCTCGATCGATGCAGTGGGAGACTTGAAATTGTATTTCGACGATAGATATATCATACTTAAAGATATTTTGTATGCTCCTAAAATGAAACGAAATTTAATATCTATCACATGTATATTAGAACAAATGCATAAAATATCCTTTGAAATCAATGAAGCATTCATTTTCAAAAAAGGTATTCAAATTTGTTCTGCTATATTAGAAAACAACTTATATAAGTTCAGACCAACAAAAGAAATTTTTTTCTTAAATACTGAGATGTTAAGAACCATCGAAACTTGAAATAAAAGACAAAAAGTTTCTTCCAATGCCTATTTATGGCACTTAAGACTTGGTCACATAAATCTCAATAGGATTGGGAGATTGGTTAAGAATGAACTCCTAAATCAGTTAGAAGACAATTCTTTACCTCCATGTGAGTCTTGTCTTGAGGGAAAAATGACTAAGAGATCTTTTACTGGAAAAGGTCTCAGAGCAACAATACCCTTAGAGCTCGTACATTCAGACCTCTATGGACCGATGAATGTCAAAGCTCGAGGTAGGTATGAATATTTCATCAATTTCATTGATGATTATTCAAGGTACGACCATATTTACCTAATGCATCACATGTCTGATTCTTTTGAAAAGTTCAAAGAATATAAGACTGAGGTTGAACAAGTTAGGTAAAATGATTAAGACACTTCGATCAGATTGAGGTGGGGAGTACATGGACTTAAGATTCCAAGACTATATGATAGAGCATGGAATCAAGTCACAACTCTCTGCACCTAATATGCCTCAACAGAACAGTATATCTGAAAGAAGAAACAAAACCTTGTTGGACATGGTTCGCTCAATGATGAGGTTTGCTAAGTTATCTGATTCCTTTTGGGGACATGCATTAGAAACTGATGTCTATAATTTGAATAACGTTCCCTCTAACAGTGTTTTAGAAACACCTTATGTGTTAGGGAAAGGGCGTAAAGGCAATTTACGTCACTTTAGGATCTTGGGATGCCCGATGTTACAATCCATTGGGTGATGATTTGGATTAAAACCCCGAGTAAGTCATCGAGGACGATGGCGAGATTAAGTGGGGGAGAATGTCACAATCATACTAGAAGAGCGTATGTTTGTGAACCTCATAGTGACAAGTCGTGCCATGATGCGATCGAGGAGGACAGTGCATCATCTAACACACCAAGATAGGTGGGCTTGAAGGCAAGTGAGATTGGGGCCAACCGTGTCGTCGGAGGGGTCGATGTATGGGCGTATGACTCCTCGCCAAAATGACGTGAAAGGGAGGAAGACCCAATATTTTACATAATATACTATAGGGGGTACCATAGTGTCGACTCTCCACCACCCCTGGGCTTGTGGGCCTAAGTGAGTCACCCCGTGGCACGTTAGCGTGTCGTGGCTGGGGCGAGCGTCACAAGAGAAGTGTCTTGGGCATTTCCTTTGTAACGGGCTTTCAAGAGACAGTGTCGGACGGCACAGGTGTGCCGACATTGCACCCATTCCCATGGCTTGGAGGTTCAGATATAAGGGACATTAGCGGCCAGCGATCCGACAATGTCCCATCCAAGCCAACTCATGGGAAAGACAGGTGCAAGTACACGGACGAACGACGTGTACGACCGAGTTGTATTCCGTTGCTTATTTACTTGATGCTTGGTTGAGGACTGAAGAACCTCGCCTAAGGCCCGACGAAACCACAAAGCGTTGCGATCATAGAGATGGGGCAGGAGTTCCCCTTAAGGCTGGCCATGTTCGAGGGATGATTCATGGCGCCGCATGGTGCGAGAGGTGCGACCGTGACATTTGGTATCAGGGCCAACCTTTGTGCGCGCAGTCGGATTAGAGTTGAATTAACGTTAGCAAGAGAAATCATATGTTAAGCAAGAATGGGCAACAGTTTGGCGTATGAGGACAATGTTGGCGGTTGTTCAGTTTGAGAGAGTTGTCCAAACGAAACGCGACTTCCACATGATGCCCAAGAGGGGCAAGTCGAGCTGTTGGCGTGTGCAAGCCAACGAGTGAGTTGTGCGGGCGGTGGTGCCCGATTGAAGCGCCATAGTGCACAAGTTGAGCAGTTGGCGTGTGAAAGCCAACGAGTTGTACGGGCGGTGATGCCCGAGTGAAGCGCCAGAGTGCACAAGCATAGGGATGTGGCCAGAAGTGCCATCGTGAAAGTGCTCGTGCGGAGTGAGCACGTTGAGGGAGAAGAAGCGCTGAGGCGCTGTGTTATACTGCCACATGGTGTGGCCAGTTGAGAGTTTGCTGAAGGGGAGTGCCAATAGACAGTGGGCTATGTCAATGTGCTTTAAGACTTTGCTACCGTGAGAGTTTGTGTCACGATGAGTCCATTCCGTGCACCATGATGTGCCACTCAGAGAATATGTGATGTGGTGGCCAGAGTGGCCTAGTGTGTTGGGGTGCGCTCCCCGTGGCTAGGTAGGAGAATGCCTATGCCTGTTGCCATGACCTGTCTGGTGATTCCCAGGTCGAGTCCTAAAGTTGGGCGAGGTAGGCCCCAGAAAGGGATAGCCCACAGGGTGGCAGTTATTCTTGCTTGTCATTTTGGTCGTCGGGCCAAGTCCTAGAGTTGGGCGCAGTAGGTCCCTTGGGCGGTACAGTTCATGAGTAGGTGGCAATTGTTCGTGCTGTGATTCTGGTCGTCGGGCCAAGTCCTAGAGTTGGTGTAGTAGGTCCCTTGGGCGGTACAGTTCATGAGTAGGTGACAGTTTCCATATTCGATCTGATGCACGATTATATTCAGCAAGTCCATCAGTTGCAAGCCCGAGAAGCGGATCGTCATCGGGGATCATGCCGAGTTTAAGTGGGGGAGAGTGTTACAATCCATTGTGTGATGATTTGGATTGAACCCCCGAGTAAGTCATCGAGGACGATGACGAGATTAAGTGGGGGAGAATGTCACAATCATACTAGAATAACGTATGTTTGTGAACCTCACAGTGACAAGTCGTGCCATGATGCGATCGAGGAGGACGGTGCATCATCTAACACACCAAGATAGGTGGGCTTGAAGGCATGTGAGACTGGGGCCAACCGTGTCGTTGGAGGGGTCGATGTATGGGCGTATGACTCCTCGCCAAAATGACGTGCAAGGGAGGAAGATCCAATATTTCACATAATATACTATAGAGGGTACCATGGTGTCGACTCTCCACCACCCCTGGGCTTGTGGGCTTAAGTGAGTCACCCCGTGGCACGTTAGCGTGTCATGGCTGGGGCGAGTGTCACAAGTGAAGTGTCTTGGGCGTTTCCTTTGTAATGGGCTTTCAAGGGACAGTGTCGGACGACACAGGTGTGCCGACATTGCGCCTCTTCCCATGGCTTGGAGGTTCAGATATAGGGGTCGTTAGCGGCCAGCGATCCGAGAATGTCCCGTCAAAGCCAACTCATGGGAAAGACAAGTGCAAGTACACGGACGGGCGACGTGTACGACCGAGTTGTATTCCGTTGCTTATTTACTTGATACTTGGTTGAGGACTGAAGAACCTCGCCTAAGGCCCGATGAAGCCACAAAGCGTTGCGATCATAGAGATGGGGCAGGAGTTCCCCTTAAGGTTGGCCATGTTCGAGGGATGATTCATGGCGCCGCATGGTGCGAGAGGTGCGACCGTGACACCCGACACACGTGTTGGTGCAAAATCCTAAAAAATTAGAACGTCGTTCAAGGTTATGTCTATTTTTAGGTTATCCAAAAGAAAAAAAAGGCGGTCTTTTTTATGATCCTCAAGAGAATAAGGTTTTTTTTGTCTACAAATGCAACATTCTTAGAGGAAGATGTTGCGTAAAATATTGATATTTGCAATACCGCAAGTGTACGGGTCAAGTTTTAGTATATTGATTTAAGAGTCCAAGTATCGTCCTCGGGAATGGGTTTGTACATTAATTAACTACCAAGATATTAATTCTCAATTTTAGCTAAAGGAACATAACGAGGATAGGTGATTGAAAGTAAAGACAAACAACAACTAACCCATGGAGACACGAATTGATAGATTTTAGGAAAGTGACTTTACAAGTTAATGACTCAATCAACACATGCATTGAACCAAAGAGATGAATTTATAAACAAGAAGTAAGATATTCAAGAAAACCTCTCGATTCTCAGTGAGCCTCGCATATGCAATAAAATCTATAGTCTCCATATGAACCTACGACATGCACGACATTAAGCAAATTCTTTATGTGTTTCTCTAAGATTTCTAGGTCATTCTCATGCAAGACTCCTAAGGGTTTTGACAATTGTGCTCGAATTCAAGTTTTATCTCTCGAGTCCACTTAAACCAACAAATTTAAGAGTTAAAGAACGAATTGTCAAAAATAAGAACAAAACATGTTTCAATACATAACAAATAAGTCTTAACTAGTAAATCAAATCCTAACTACAACATTTAGGTACTCTAAATCACATGAAAATCAAGCTAAACATGTGGAAAACGTCTTAAAACCGTATTACAATCTAAAAGAAAAGGAAATTAAACTTATGTGTCGATGTTTGTCCTTCGTCTCCGAGCTTCCGTCTTCAATCTCGAACCTCCACGAATGCTTTGGCTCTAAAAAACGCTCTCTTTTCTCTCCTTACAAAGTGTATTTCGAAAATAGGGGCAAAAGTCTATCAAATTCGGCTCTCCTTAGATGAAAATATAAGGTTGTATTTATAGGCTCAATCGGTACAGCGTTGCAACGCTATGCCCTAGGCGGCTGGCATATATGGAATGTCTCGATGGCGTTGCAAGGCTGAGGGCAGCGTTGCAACGCCGCTACTTTAACGTGCGCGCCTTACTATCGAAGTGGCGTTGCAAGGTAGCGTTGGAACGCCCTTTGTGCGGTTCTTCAAGTGTGCCTTCTTATCGAGATTGCGTTGCGACGCTGCAAGGTAGCGTTGCAACGCTATCGCCTAGGGTCTTCAATGCCTCTAAACAGCAATCACGGTGTTGCAACGCTCTGCATGGCGTTGCAACGCCATCACCTCGGGTCCTCAAGCTCGATTGATCATTCTACTTCCAATTGATGTTATTTTTAGCTTCAAATAGCCTCGTTTCGATCCCGAGTGATCCACAATGTCTCCAATTGTTCTGTTTAAGCTCTTAACCTTAAATTGAGTGATTTAAACACGTAAAGGCTTTCATAATCGTACTTATGCAAAAGATCAATCAGTAATTCAGCACCCCCAAACTTAAGCCTAAGGATAACACATTTTGTGTGCTATCAAACACCCCCAAACTAAGGATAACACATTTTGTGTGCTATCAAACACCCCCAAACTTAAACTTTTGCTAGTCCTAAGCAAAAACAGAATTAAACATCGGATTGTTCTTATTCATACATTTGATTCAAGCCTCAAAGATTTAAGAGAAAATCTAGTAAACACTTTAGCAAGCAATTTAAAACTTTTCCTAAGTGTTCCTACGTGTGTGTGTGATTAGCCTGTGTTTCCTTCATTTTTACTAAGCCCGGATCAACTTTATTAGGCTCTCCATTTAACGTCCCCCTACACTAGTCATAATTACTAATCTTTGAGCCTCCCCACAATCAAGAATTAAATAACTCTACTCAGCATTTACTCATTTTTTATCACTTTTTCTATTTTCTTCTTTTTTTTTTGTGCAAGGACACTAACTTTCACACATCCACTACAGGGACCCTTACCAAGAGCACTCGCTCAATGAGTGGCCTAACGGATCCCAGTGAAGGTAGCTCTTTTTGCCCTCACGAATTTTTTTTCTTTAGCAAACAAACAACAAAAACCAACTATTTCACATACTATATAGGTCATGCACTTCATATTGTCATTCACCATATCTTGCAGTTTAACTCTCAAATCAGTTCTTAGACTTATCGAGGTGACATCAAACTTCTAAGCCTAATAACTTTGTTCTAAGCATTTCAAAACTATAGGAACACATGCTATGTGCATAATAGTGCAGGAAAAACTCAAGAAAATTTTTAAATTAACTCAAATTCATATCATGCTCTCTAGTTTCAACATAATATAAAAAATTTTCAATTAGTACTCATCCTAGGCTATCATAATCGTACTTATGCAAAAGATCAATCAGTAATTCAGCATATACTTAGGACAGTCACAACAAATAAACGACATCCCACCTCCAAACTTAAACTAAACATTTTCCCCAATGTTTGCAGAAATAAGCACAGATTATGTATAAGGGTAAGAGTGAACAATAGTGTCGTGGGTGATGGAGATCTTTCTGAGTTCCTTTGATAGCCAAAACATGTGTGTTGGAGTTCCTTAGAACGGGAGCATGGATTTCAACGAAGGAGGACATCATCACAACCTATAAAGCAAAACAAACTAGTAAGTAAACTAAGAACTGAAAAACAACTAAAGCAAGAAAACAACAAAACTATAAAGCTTGGGTCGCCTCACAAGAAGCGCTTTCCTTAACGTCTTTAGCTAGACTGTACTCCCTCAAGGCGTTTCTTTTCTATCCTCCACCGCACGGAGTGATGTATTCATCTGGCTAATCTGAGACTCAATATTCTATATTGCAGCTCCTGTTGGGATTTGTGCCCTAAAACTCGTAGTTTGTAATTATGTTCTAATTATTGTAATAAAGTGTTATTATTTCAATAAAGTGTTATTGTTCGTTATCTACGAGTTTTCCTTTATTTAAACCCTAAATCCAATAAACTAAACATCCAAGGCTATTAAATGAATCTCTAACTGAATGTAATGTACATAAAAGGGATCTCGGTTGGAGATACAGCCTAAAGGGTCTATAGTTAGGGGATAAGGTTTGGGTACCTTAACCTGGTAAAACTATGGATGTGGCCCACTTTGTATTTGATACAAACACTGTGATCCTAACGTGTTCGTGTAGATGACATGTGAGTGGGGATATCCTATGTAATGAGATTACATAATACCGGACCACGAAATAGTAACATCTAGTTGTAACTCCGTTGACTAGTTAGGTTTCTATTTCACTAGGATGACCTAGGCAACTTGATCTTAATCCTTAGCAGGTTACGAACTCCTATTCACGAGGAATTGTCCTTTGACTAGTATGAGTGAGAGTGGCCAGATTCGCCGACTCAATATGTCTACCTTCTTGGGGACAAGACCGAGTGAGCGGCTGGGAACTTAACTTAGCAAGATGGAATTCACTCCTTCCCGCCTACTAGGGTAAGTAGAGGAATGTTCCCTTAAGTGGTGTCTCCGGGACTTGAACAAAGGGCCCGACCCTCTCATTGGCCCGAGAGGGACTCTGTTTGTTGGTAAGACCACAAACAAATTGTTTATTAGAGGAGCACTGGTACTTAAGGCACAAGATGTAACCCAGGGGTAAAACGATAATTTGACCCAGTTGGTGACGAACATTCGTGAAGAATTGACTTGCTGTTATTGGTCAATATCCATGGACACAGAAATATATCTGCAGTGAGAAGAGTGCAACTGCGGGACTTTAGTGGAATGTTCCCGCAGTTAACAAATGTTGATTGGGAGGTTAATGAGATTAACCGAGCAATCTCGTATCATTGGAGCTTCTGATCTGTAGGTCCATTAGGTCCACCTTCTAGCTCGAAAAAGGTTCTTAGATCATTTGAATTTGAAATGTTCAAATTCATTAGGGAATATATTTAATGTATTTAGATACGATATAATATATAGTTTTGGAACTATATATTATAAATTTAATGTGAATATGATTCATATTAAATTATATGAGAGAATTGAATATTTGAAAGAGTTCAAATATTATATTAAATGTGAATGTGATTCACATTCGCAAACTATAGGTTAAAATTTAATGTGCATTAAAACTATAGGTTAGAGGGAAGGATATGATTAAATATGATTTCATCTTAATTAAATATAAGATATTTAATTTGATTAATTAAATATGATTTAATTAATGTTTAATTTAATTTAATATTAATTAATGGAAACGTGTCAGAAGGATACGTTCCCCACCTCCCTCCCCATCGATAAGGAGTAGGGAGGTGATCCCTCGTTTTATTCCTCTCCAATGGAGGAGAGGAGGTTGATCGATCATTTTGGTTGATTCAAGCAATTAGAGAATTGCTCTCTCACTCTCAAATTCCCTCAATCTTCCCAAAAGTTGGAATCCTTCCCACCAAGGAAGATCTAAGAATTCAGAGATATAGAAGGTGCTCACTGTTGGTGGTGTTCTGTTGGTGAAAAAAAGAGAACTTTTGAAGTTCCTGAGTTGCTGAACATTGGAGCAAGGAGTTGTTGTTCTACGAAACTACAAAGGTAATAATTTCTTTTCCATCTTTAGATTAATTGTTAAACTTAATGTGTTTGCATGTATGCAATTAATCCATGCCTAATTAGATTAGAGTTGATTCCATGCTTGTTCTGTATTATTTATCAATGTACAGGTTTTTTGTTTTAAGCAAAACAATCAAGCACATTAACGATCCCAAACACGTTTTCCGCTGCTCAAGGAGATCAGATCTCCATCAATTGGTATTAGAGCGATTCTTGATTTGTTTTGTTTTGAAACAAAATTTCATTGATTTTTGTGGGAAATGCATTTGGTTTGCTGTAAAACTTCTTTAGGAATTTTTTGGCCTTAGTTTACTTTGATTTTGATCAATTAGTATGTAAAGCCCCCTGCGTTTTTGGGCATAAAGTGCAAAATTGAGTCTGTAATTGAGATACGAGTCGTTCGGGCCAGTTTCATGCGATTCGGTTGAGAATCGAAGGAGAAATTGAAGAACGAAGCTGTTGTGTTCGTGAGTTTCAGTTGTTGCCGAAGCAGCAGCGTTGCAACGCTACCAACAACGTTGTAACGCCGTTCATCAGCGTTGCAACGCTGAAGAACCGGCGTCGCAACGCCAGCGTTCCCTATCGATGCGGGTGTTCAAGGGGTCGTGGCGTTGGCGCCTCGGCGTTACCGCGCTACCCGATCTGCGCGCGCAAGCAAGACGACGGCGGGTGTTTGCAACGCCGTGGGGCATTCCAAAGACAGAGAATGCACCGGCTCGACTGTTCGATGAGTTTTGGTCCTGTTCAAGGCGCTTGTGGTGTTTTTGGACCAGTTTCATGAAATAAAATTAATGTAATTTTATTTTTTTGCACATTAGGGGCAAAATTATTCCGGTTTTACAGCTATTTATCTTTATGAATGTCATTTAGATTTTTCCCACCTTAGGATAAGCATGTTCATGCATTTTATTTATATAAATGTTATATGAATATGGTTGAAAATGTATGATTAATTTATTTTTCATGAGTAATTAATTATAATTGTTATGATTAGATTATATGGAAAATAAATTGCATGGAGCATGAAATTACTTAGTTTAAAATAAATGTTATTTTGTTTAAGTAATTCTATAATTCAATTAGTTGAATTCCTTTTATAGTTCCAATTTGAATATTCATTGTTGGATTTATAATATAGTTTCTTTCATAGGTTAATTATTAAAATTTATAAAAGTTATAAATTAAAGGGTTTTAGAAACCATAACCTATAATAAAGAAATACATGCAAACATAGGAACTTGGGTTAAAATTTAAATTAGTTTTAAATCGTTTAAAATTAATTTAGGCCTAAGTTTTACTTTCTAATAGGATTAGAAATTGGTCTTACGTAGTATTTTAAATAGTTTAAAATCTAGTAGGACATTAGAATTTTGGTTATAAGGGAACTCTACCGGTGAAGTTCTGTCTAAGGCGAAAAGTACTTAAGTCGACGGTTAACTAACACCTCCTACCGAGAAACCGACCGGAACTGAGTTGAATTAATCTTAGTTCTGTTTTATCTCTAGGTAATTAAAATGTTTATTCACCTAGACATAAGGTTAAAAGACCTATTGGGACATGAGATGTTCTGGTAGTGAGAATTGGCTGAGAAAGTCTCAATTCAAGGGAGGAATGACTGACTGCTTGACGGAGAGGTTTTGTTCTAAACCCTTGAAGTATCGTTGCAAAATTAAAGGTTTAATTTAAACAGTGGGTTTAGTTTAAACACTAGGGTTCTTTAATAATTTTGCTAAATTTAATTGGTTTTTCGATGGGTTAAAAGACATAACTAATTAGATCTATTTTGGTTTTTCAGCATGTCGTCCTCTATTATAGACTTACTTAAAAGCGACCGTTTAACTGGTGAGAATTTTACTACGTGGAAATCCAACCTGAATACGATTCTGGTTGTTGATGATCTGACGCTTTGTCTTGTCGAGGAATGTCCTCGGATCCTCTCCGTAACGCTCCTCAATGCATTGGAGGCGTCGATCCACCGGATCAAGGCCAATGACAAGGCCAAAGTCTACAATTTGACTAGTGTTTTTGAAGTTCTGGCCAAAAAGCACTAGGGCATGGTCTCAGCTCGTGAGATCATGAGTTCGCTGAAGGAAATGTTTGGAAAACCGTCTGGACAGATTCGACACGAATCCCTCAAATACGTTTATAACTCCCGTATGAATGAGGGGTCATCCGTGAGAGAACACGTTCTTGATCTGATGGTCCACTTCAACGTGGCTGAGATGAATGGAGTGGTCATTGACGAGCAAAGTCAGGTATCGTTCATCCTGGAGTCTCTTCCGAAGAGTTTCCTGCAATTTCGCAGCAATGCGGTGATGAACAAGATAGAGTTATAACCTGACTACTCTCCTTAATGAGCTACTAACTTTCCAGTCTCTTATGAAGAATAAGGGACAGGCTGATGGAGAGGCAAATCTGTTTGCCCATTCCAGAAGGTTCCAGAAGGGTTCATCCTCTAGGACTAAGTCTTGTAGCTCATATTCTGGGCTTAAGAAGACCCAAAAGAAGAAAATAGGAGGGAAAGGGAAGGCACCTGCTGCTGACAAAGGCAAGGGAAAAGACAATGTTGTAGATAAAGGAAAATGTTTCCACTGCAACGTGGATAGGCACTGGAAGCGAAACTACCCAAAATACCTTGCTGAGGTCAAAGAGAATAAAGGTAAATCAGATTTACTTGTTCTTGAAACTTGTTTAGTGGAAAATAATGATTTGACCTGGATACTTGATTCAGGAGCCACTAATCACGTTTGCTCTTCATTTCAGGAAACTAGTTCCTTCAAGGAGCTCGAAGAGGGTGAGATGACGCTCAGGGTCGGAACGGGGGACGTCGTCTCAGCTTATGCAGTGGGAGATGCTAAGCTATTTTTCGGAGATAGATTTCTTTCTTTAAAAAATCTGTATATAGTTCCTAAGCTTAAAAGAAACTTAATCTCTATCTCTTGTTTAATAGAACTTGGATATTGTATTTCTTTTTCAATTAATGAAGCGTTCATTTTGAAAAAAGGTGTCAATATTTGTTCTGCTAAATTGAACAATGGCTTGTATGTACTGAAACCGAACAAAACGAAAGCAATTTTAAATCATGAGATGTTTAAAAATGCTAACACTCAAAATAAAAGGCAAAGAATTTCTCCAGATAATAATACCTATCTATGGCATCTTAGACTTGGTCATATTAATCTCAACCGGATTGAGAGACTTTCTAAGAATGGACTTCTAAATAAGTTAGAAGATGATTCTTTACCGCCTCACGAGTCTTGCTTGGAAGGTAAAATGACCAAGCGACCTTTTACTGGAAAAGGTTACAGAGCCGTAGAGCCCCTAGAACTTGTGCATTCGGATCTTTGTGGTCCAGTGAATGTCAAAGCTCGAGGAGGGTACGAATATTTCATCTCTTTCATAGATGATTATTCGAGGTATGGTTATCTATACCTAATGCATCACAAGTCTGAACCTCTTGAAAAGTTCAAAGAGTATAAGGCAGAAGTAGAGAATGAATTAGGAAAAGCCATTAAAACACTTCGATCCGATCGAGGTGGAGAGTATGGATTTGAGATTCGAGGACTATATGATAGAACATGTAATTAAATCTCAACTCCCAGCACCTAATACACCACAGCAAAATGGTGTGTCAGAAAGGAGAAATAGAACCTTGTTAGACATGGTTCGTTCTATGATGAGTTATGCTCAGTTGCCTGCCTCGTTTTGGGGATACGCAGTAGAGACTGCAGTTCAAATCTTGAACAGTGTTCCATCAAAAAGTGTTTCAGAAACACCTTTTGAACTTTGGAAAGAGCGTAAACCTAGTTTACAACACTTCAAGATTTGGAGTTGTCCGGCACACGTGCTCGTGACAAACCCAAAGAAACTTGAACCTCGTTCAAGATTGTGCCAATTTGTTGGCTATCAAAGAAACGAGAGGTGGTCTTTTCTACGACCCACAAGAAAACAAGGTGATTGTATCGACAAACGTCACGTTCTTGGAGGAAGATCACATGAGGAACCACAAACCGCGTAGTAAATTAGTACTAAATGAAGCTACACATGAACCAACAAGAGTTGTTGATAAAGGTGGACCTTCATCAAGAGTTGATGGAAGAGTCAGCACCTCAAGTCAGTCTCGTCCTTCTCAATCGTTGGGAATGCCTCGACGCAGTGAGAGGGTTATTTCCCAACCTGACCGCTACTTGAGTTTAGCTGAAACTCGAGTTGTCATGCCCGATGACGGCGTAGAAGATCCATTGTCTTATAAACAGGCAATGAATGACGTAGACAAGGACCAATTGATCAAAGCCATGGACCTTAAATGGAGTCAATGGACTTCAATTTAGTATGGGAACTTGTAGACCAACCTAATGGGGTTAGACCCATAGGGTGTAAATGGATCTATAAGAGAAAGAGAGATGCAACTGGAAAGGTACAGACCTTTAAGGCTAGGCTTGTAGCAAAGGCTTTTACCCAAAGGGAAGGAATTGACTATGAAGAAACTTTTTCCCCTGTTGCTATGCTGAAGTCTATAAGGATACTCTTGTCCATAGCCGCATTTTATGATTATGAAATTTGGCAAATGGACGTCAAAACTGCATTTTTGAATGGTAATCTTGACGAGAGCATCTATATGTCTCAGCCCGAAGGGTTCATAGCCCAAGGTCAGGAGCAAAAAGTTTGCAAGCTCAATCGATCCAGTTATGGATTGAAACAAGCGTCAAGATCTTGGAATATAAGATTTGATACTGCGATCAAGTCTTACGGCTTTGACCAAAATGTTGATGAGCCTTGTGTTTACAAGAGGATCATCAACGACAAAGTAGCTTTGTTAGTACTTTATGTGGATGATATCCTACTCATTGGAAATGATGTAGGATACCTTACTGACATAAAGAATTGGTTGGCGACCCAATTCCAAATGAAAGATTTGGGAGAGGCGCAGTATGTTCTTGGGATTGAGATCTTGGGAATCGCAAGAAACGAGAAACGCTAGCACTGTCTCAAGCGTCTTATGTCGACAAAATGTTATCCAGATATTCGATGCAGAATTCCAAGAGAGGCTTATTGCCCTTCAGGCACGTAGTTCATCTTTCTAGGGAACAGTGTCCCAAGACACCTCAAGAAGTTGAGGATATGAGACATATTCTCTATGCCTCTGCAGTAGGTAGCTTAATGTATGCTATGTTTCACACGAGGCGGACATTTGTTATGCGATGGGGAATAGTCGGTGAGGTACCACCCAATCCGAGTTTAGACCAGCTGGACAACGATTAAAAATATCCTCAAGTATCTAAGGAGAACGAGGGACTATATGCTTGTGTATGGGTCTAAGGATTTGATCCTTACTAGATACACTGATTCTGATTTTCAGACCGATAAGGATTCTCAGAAATCCACATCGGGATCAGTTTTCACCCTTAACGGGGGAGCTATAGTATGGCGAAGCACCAAGCAAGGATGCATCGCTGACTCCACAATGGAGGCTGAGTATGTTGCTGCTTGTGAAGCAGCTAAAGAGGTTGTTTGGCTAAGGAAATTCCTTACTGATTTGGAAGTTGTTCCAAATATGGAATCTCCCATCACATTATATTGAGACAACAGTGGTGCGGTAGCCAATTCGAAGGAACCTCGCAGCCATAAGCGAGGTAAGCACATCGAGAGGAAGTATCACCTGATACGAGAAATAGTGCAACGAGGAGATGTGATGATCCACGAAGATCGCCGAGAGCACAATATTGCTGATCCGTTTACAAAGACTCTCACGGCTAAAGTGTTCGAGGGTCATCTGGAAAATTTGGGTCTACGAGATATGTACATAGGCTAATCTAGGGCAAGTGGGAGATATGTAATGGGGTATTTGGATGCCTTAGTTTATTGTATTTCTATCTCTTGTAACCACTATTTTAGATTATGATGTACCCCACTAGAGTTTTAGTTCAAGTGGGAGTTTGTTGGGATTTGTGCCCTAAAACTCGTAGTTTGTAATTATGTTTTAATTATTGTAATAAAGTGTTATTATTTCAATAAAGTGTTATTGTTCGTTATCTACGAGTTTGCCTTTATTTAACCCTAAATCCAATAAACTAAACATACAAGGTTGTTAAATGAATCTCTAACTGAATCTAATGTACATAAAAGGGATTTCGGTTCGAGATACAGCCTAAAGGGTCTATAGTTAGGGGATAAGGTTTGGGTACCTTACCCTGGTAAAACTATGGATGTGACCCACTTTGTATTTGATACAAATACTGTGATCCTAATGTGTTCGTGTAGATGACATGTGAGTGGGGATATCCTACGTAATGAGATTACATAAGACCGGACCACGAAATAGTAACCTTTAGCTGTAACTCCGTTGACTAGTTAGGTTTCTATTTCACTAGGATGACCTAGGCAACTTGATCTTAATCCTGAGCAGGTTACGAACTTCTGTTCACGAGGGATTGTCCTTTGACTAGTATGGGTAAGAGTGGCCAGATTCGCCGACTTAATATGCCTACCTTATTGGGGACAAGACCGAGTGAGCGGCTAGGAACTTAACTTAGCAAGATGGAATTCACTCCTTCCTGCCTAATAGGGTAAGTAGAGGAATGTTCCCTTAAGGGGTGTCTTCGGGACTTTAACCAAGGGCCCGACCCTCTCGCCCGACCCTCTCATTGGCCGAGAGGGACTCTGTTTGTTGGTAGGACCACAAACAAATTGTTCATTAGAGGAGCACTGGTACTTAAGGCACAAGATGTAACCCAGGGGTAAAACAATGGTTTGACCCAAATGGTGTTACGAACATTCGTGAAGGATTGACTTGTTGTTATTGGTCAATATCCGTGGACACAGAATTATATCTGCAATGAGAAGAGTGCAGCTACGGGACTTTAGTGGATTGTTCCCGCAGTTAACGAATGTTGATTGGGAGGTTAATGAGATTAACCGAGCAATCTCGTATCGTTGGAGCTTCTGATCTGTAGGTCCATTAGGTCCACCTTCTAGCTCGTAAAGGGTTCTTAGATCATTTGAATTTGAAATGTTCAAATTCATTAGGGAATATATTTAATGTATTTAGATACAATATAATATATAGTTTTGGAACTATATATTATAAATTTAATGTGAATATGATTCATATTAAATTATATGAGAGAATTGAATATTTGAACGAGTTCAAATATTATATTAAATGTGAATGTGATTCACATTCGCAAACTATAGGTTAAAATTTAATGTGCATTAAAACTATAGGTTAGAGGGAAGGATATGATTAAATATGATTTAATCTTAATTAAATATAAGATATTTAATTTGATTAATTAAATATGATTTAATTAATGTTTAATTTAATTTAATATTAAATTAAAGTAAACTTGTCCGAAGGATACGTTCCCCACCTCCCTCCCCATCGATAGGGAGTGGGGAGGTGATCCCTCGTTTTATTCCTCTCCAATGGAGGAGAGGAGGTTGATCGATCATTTTGGCTGATTCAAGCAATTAGAGAATTGCTCTCTCACTCTCAAATTCCCTCAATCTTCCCAAAAGTTGGAATCCTTCCCACCAAGGAAGATCTAAGAATTCAGAGATAGAGAAGGTGCTCACTGTTGGTAGTGTTCTGTTGGTGAAAAACAGAGAACTTTTGAAGTTCCTGAGTTGCTGAACGTTGGAGCAAGGAGTTGTTGTTCTGCGAAACTACAAAGGTAATAATTTCCTTTCCATCTTTAGTTTAATTGTTAAACTTAATGTGCTTGTATGTATGCAATTAATCCATGCTTAATTACATTAGAGTTGATTCCATGTTTGTTCTCTATTATTTATCAATGTACTGGTTTTTGTTTTAAGCAAAACAATCAAGCACATTAACGATCCCAAACACGTTTTTCGCTGCTCAAGGAGATCAGATCTCCATCAGCTCCATGACTAGTAACTATACCAGATAGACTGGTGACTGCATTCTCCAGCTGGTTGGACCGACTTCTGGATTAAGCTATGAAGGAGTGCAATGTCTCTTCCAGAGATGGTTTCCTCTCTGATGTAGAAGCATGCCCTGTAGGAGGATTTAACACATTCTTATTGTTAGCATAGGAGAAATTTTCATCATACCTCAAACTTGGATTATAATGTGTTGGGAGGTTATTCTGAGTCTTGTTTCCTCCATAGTTGTTGTTTCTGTTGTTCAGGTAGTGCAATTGCTCCATAGTGGATTCTCCATCGAGCTGGGAGCATTGAGAGGACATCCCTGTTTGTGGTGATCCTGCAAAATTATTCAGAGCATGAGTGAGAGATGCCATATGAGATCTAAGAGAGGTTACCTCATCCAGTTGATACAATCCAGCTACTGGCTTAAATCTTTCATTGTCTGTAGGCCACTAGTAGCTGGCAGTTGACACTTCATCGAGGAGGGCACGTGCTTCTGGCACAGTCTTCCATATGAAAGCCCCTCAAGAAGTGGCATCCAGAATGGTCCTGGTCTAACCTTCCAGTCCATTATAAATTAGTTGTACTTGGAGAAAATCTGGGTAGCCATGCTGTGTGCACCTCCTGAGCATGTCCTTGTACCTTTCCCATGCCTCAAATAGCTGCTCTCCCTCTCCTGCCTAAATGTTCCTATCTTCGTCCTTAACTTTGCAGCTTTCACAGGTGGAAAGAATTTGGTCATGAAGGCATGGGTCAATTCCTCCCAAGAAGTGATACTGCCTGAGGGAAGGGACCATATCCATTCTTTAGCTCTACCCTGCAAAGAGAAAGAAAAGTGACGTAAGCGAATATTATCAGCAGAGATACCATTCATTTTAAATGTACCATAGATTTCTAAGAAATTCTGCAAGTGTAAGTTAGGATCTTCTGTGGCTAATCCTCGAAAAGCGCTTTCCCTAACCATCTGTATAAGCCCTGTCTTAAGTTTAAAATTGTTAGCATTTATAGGGGATAGACTATTCCAGCCTGCTCAGAATCAAACACAGGTTGGAAATACTCCCTGATGGATTTAGGTTATTGATCAACTCTTGATCAGTCATGGTTTGAGGTTATGCTCTTCCTTCTTTTAGGAGTCTCCTACATGTCTTATCGATCTCTGGATCAAAAGGGTGCAAGTCTGCAACTCTCCTCTTGGGCATACACCTGGAGGTACAAAAAGATAAGAAATTAGATAAAAACAATAAAACTAGAAAATGAAATAAAACATAAAAAGAAAGAAAACACAAAAACAGAGAACATAAAACATAACACTTGGGTTGCCTCCAAAGAAGCGCTTTCTTTAACGTCTTTAGCTAGACGGTGACTTATCAGGGCACATAAAACTGCTCATATTTCTTTGGGCTCTTCTTGCTTGCATCAATATAGCCTTCTAAGTCAAAAAGGCTATCATGTTTCTCAAAGGCACCAGAGAGAGAATTATTTTTGATATTTTTATTTATCAACATAAAAGAACAAAAATCAAAACAAGACTCGTGGGTGTAGGACAAATGGCTATGAAGATTAAAGGAAATTTCTGGAGACAAAAGGGGGAAGGACTTCTCAGCCTCGACCTCTATCACCTGAATCTCCTCCGTAGAAGTGATTGTATCACCAATATCTACCTCACGACCCTGACTATGGTGTGTCTCAGTCTCCCCCAAACTATCCTCACTATCGTATGAATAAGTCCTCCTGGGTGCATATTCTTAGTGGTAAGGATAAGAAATTGTAAGGCCTTAAGGGAAATTACCAGCTGATTAAGATATTGAGCTCTATCCTGTATTATTTCCCAAAGTCCTACCACATCAGCTTCTAATCTATTCAATTTTTCTAAATCATTATGAACCAAATTTTTAATTTTCAATTATAAGGTATATTCCATTAATTGGTCCACAAGAGAAGATTTTTCATTAGGTTGGTCAAGGTACGAAAAATTATGGTTCCAAGTGCCTAAATAACCACCGTCACATGAATGTTTATCAATTTCAGGTACATAATGGTAAAAATTAGACAAATGGAATTCAGAGAAATCATGATGCACATACCTAGGGTCCTGAGAGGGACAATAGAATGGTGGAGAATCAAAATCATGCAAAGTCATACTTAAACATCAGAATTTCACATCAAGACTTATATACAATAGCAACACAACCAAAACAAGGTATGAAGACTCAAAACACACAAAACTAAAATATGACAAAAATGAAACAAACAAACAAACAAAAAATGAACTAAAACACACAAACACACTTTAGTCTAAAATTTCAAATTTTCTCCTAATATTAATTAATCTAAATAATCGCCATTCCCAAGCAACGGCGCCAAAAACTTGTTGCGTAAAATATTGATATTTGCAATACCGCAAGTGTACGGGTCAAGTTTTAGTATAGTGATTTAAGAGTCCAAGTATCATCCTCGGGAATGGGTTTCTAGATTAATTAATTACCAAGATATTAATTCTCAATTTTAGATAAAAGAACATAACGAGGATAGGTGATTGAAAGTAAAGACAAACAACAACTAACCCATGGAGACACGAATTGATAGATTTGAGGAAAGTGACTTTACAAGTTAATGACTCAATCAACACATGCTTTTAACCAATGAGATGAATTTATAAACAAGGAGTAAGATATTCAAGAAAACCTCTCGATTCTCAATGAGCCTCACACATGCAATAAATTATATAATCTCCATATGAACCTACGACATGCACGACATTAAGCAACTTCTTTATGTGTTTCCCTAGGATTTCTAGGTCATTTTCATGCTAGACTCCTAAGGGTTTTGACAACTGTCCTCTAATTCAAGTTTTATCTCTCGAGTCCACTTAAACCAACAAATTTAAGAGTTAAAGAACGAATTGCCAAAAAAAAGAACAAAACATGCTTCAATACATAGCAAATAAGTCTTAACAAGTAAACCAAATCCTAACTACAACATTTAGCTACTCTAAATCACATGAAAATCAAATTAAAAATGTGGAAAACGTCTCTGATGTCGGTCCTTCATCTCCGAGCTCTCGTCTTCGATCTCGAACCTCCACGAATGCTTTGGCTCCAAAAAACGCTCTCTTTTCTCTCCTTACAAAGTGTATTTCGAAAATAGGGGCAAAAGTCTATCAAATCCGGCTCTCCTTAGATGAAAACATAAGGTTGTATTTGTAGGCTCAATCGGTACAGTGTTGCAACGCTAGGGACAACGTTGCAACACTATACCCGGCTGGGATATGTGGAATGTCTCGATGGCGTTGCAACGTTGAGGACAGCGTTGCAATGTTGCTACCCTAACGCGCGCGCCTTTCTATTGAAGTGGCGTTGTGACGCTGCAAGGCAGCGTTGCAACACCCTTTATGTGGTTCTTCAAGTGTGTCTTCTTATCGAGATAGCGTTGCGACGCTGTAAGGCAGCGTTGCAACGCTATCGCCTGGGGTCTTCAATGCTTCTAAACAGCAATCACGACGTTGCAATGCTCTGCATGGCGTTGCAACGCCATCACCTCTTGTCTTTAAGCTTGGATTGATCCTTCTACTTCCAATTGATGTTATTTTTAGCTCCAAATAGCCTCGTTTCGATCCCAAGTTTTCCACAATGTCTCCAATTATTATGTTTAAGCTCTTATCCTGAAATTGAGTGATTTAAACACGTAAAAGCCCTAAAATCATTATAAAACTAGAAATAATTAAGCCTAAGGATAGCACATTTTGTGTGCTATCAGAAGTCATCAACCTCGCAGTAGACTAGTATTAAATGAACTTTCCAAAGACGCTACAGATAAAGCTAGTTGATCTACTAAAGTAGTAGATAAAACTAGTACATCTGGTCAGTCACATCCTTCTCAAGAGTTGAGAATACCTCGACGTAGTGGGAGAGTTGTTCATCAGCCTGACTGTTACTTAGGTTTAACTGAAACTCAAGTCGTCCTCCCTAATGACGGCATAGAGGATCCATCGACCTATAAAAAGGCGAAGAAAGATGTGGACCATGGCCAGTGGGTCAAAGCCATGGACCTCGAAATGGAGTCTATATTCTTCAATTCCGTCTGGATACTTGTAGAACAACCAAATGACGTAAAACCAATTGGTTGTAAGTGGATCTACAAGAGAAAACGAGACTAAGTCGGTATAGTACAGACTTTTAAGGCTCGACTTGTGGCAAAGGGTTATTCGTAAAGAGAAGGAATGGACTATGAAGAAACTTTTTCTTCCGTTGCCATGCTTAAGTCGATTAGAATACTCTTATCCATCGCCAGTTTTTATGACTATGAAATTTGGCAGATGGATGTCAAGACAACCTTTCTAAACGGCGATCTTGAGGAGAGTATCTTTATGGCTCAATTAGAGGGGTTTATTGCACAAGGTCAAGAACAAAAAGTTTGTCAGCTTCATAAATCCATTTATGGGTTGAAACAAGCTTCTAGATCTTGGAATATAAGATTTGATGTTGCGATTAAATCTTATGGTTTTGAACAGAATGTTGATGAGCCTTGTGTGTACAAGAAGATCGTCAATTCTACTATAGCGTTCTTAGTTTTATACGTTGATGACATTCTACTCATTGGGAATGATGTACGTTACTTGACTGACATCAAGAAATGGCTACCTACACAATTCCAAATGAAAGATTTGGGAAATGCACAATATGTTCTAGGGATTCAAATTGTTCGGAACCGCAAGAACAGAACACTAGCCATGTCTCAAGCAACTTATATAGAGAAAATGTTGTCTAGGTATAAGATGCAGGATTCCAAAAGAGGTTTGTTACCTTACAGATATGGAATTCATGTGTCAAAGGAACAATGCCCTAAGACACCTCAAGAGGTTGAGGACATAAGACGCATTCCCTATGCTTCCGCAGTTGGGAGTCTGATGTATGCAATGTTATGTACTAGACCAGACATATGCTACGCAGTAGGGATAGTCAGTAGGTATCAGTCCAATCCTGGACATGATCATTGGACTGCCGTTAAGAATATCCTCAAGTATCTTAGGAGAACGAGGAACTACATGCTCGTGTATGGTGCTAAGGATTTGATCTTTACTAGATACACTGACTCTGATTTCCAGACCGATAAAGATGCAAGAAAATCCACATCGAGATCATTGTTCATTCTGAATGGAGGAGCAGTAGAATGGAGAAGTGTGAAGCAAAACTGTATTGCAGACTCCACAATGGAAGCTGAGTACGTAACTGCATGTGAAGCAGCAAAGGAAGCAGAATGGTTGAGGAAATTCTTTAAGGATTTGGAAGTTGTTCCAAATATGCATTTGCCTATCACCCTATATTGTGATAACAGTGGTGCAGTTGCAAACTCAAGAGAACCGAGAAGCCATAAGCGCGACAAGCATATTGAGCGCAATTACCATCTCATCTGGGAGATTGTAAATCGTGGAGACGTTGTAGTGACCCGCATATCTTCTGAGCAAAACATTGTTGATCCTTTTACAAAGACCCTCACGACTAAAGTGTTTGAAGGTCACCTACAGTCTCTAGGTCTACGAAATTAGTAAACTAGGACAAGTGGGAGAACATTTGGGCATATGCCCTGGATTATTGTATTCATATGTTTATTATACTCATATGTTTCTCACTTAAATTCAACATTGGGATATTCCACTAGGAGTTTTAGTCCAAGTGGGAGTTTGTTGGATTTTATGTCCTAAAACTTGTAGTTTGTAATTGATAAACATTTTTCGTGTTTCTTCTTCGATAAAATTGTTATTGAATTAGTATACCATAATCTTGAATCCAATAAACTAAGGTCACGAGGCTATTTAATGTAGACTTGAACTGTATGTGATGACATAAAACATGGATCAAGTTCGAGTATATAGCCTAAAATGGTCTATAGTATAGGGATAAGGTTGGGCGCCTTATTCTGGGGACACTATGGATGCGACCTACTTTGTAGTTAGTACAAACGATGTGATCCTGAATAGTTCATATAGAGATATGTAAGTGGGGCATCCTATGCAATGAGTTTGTATAAGACTGGACCACGACTTAGTCACTTTTGCTCTATAACACCGTTTACTGTATAAAATTGACCAATTCAATTTTGATGACCTAGGTAGCTCGATCTCAATCCAGAGCTAACTATGAACTTCTTTTTATTCGAAATTATCCTTAGATCTGTATGGGTGAGAGCAACTCAACAACGCTGACTCAATACGCCTCCCATTTCAGGGGTAAGACCGGGTAGATAGCTGTGGACATAGAGTGCAAGACGGAATTCATTCCTACCCGACTCTAAGGATAGTATATAGGTTGTTCCATTAAGTGCTGACTTTGGAACTAGAACAAGGGGCCCCACCCTCTCACTAGGCTGAGAGGGACTAGATTTGTTGGTTGGACCACAAATCAATCGTTCTATAGAGGTTCAGTGGGACTTAAGGAACAAGAAGTGTTCTCGGGGGTAAAACAAAATTTTGACCCAGCCGAGAGCACGAACAACGTGTGCAGGATTGGCTTACTGGTTACGGTTATATCAGGTGGATAGAAATATATCTACAGTGAGAGGAGTGCAACTACGGGACTTTAGTGGAATGACCCATTAGTTAACAAATATTGATTAATTAGGTTAAAGAGTTTGACCGGTGAATCTCGGATTGTTGGAGCCCATGATCTGTAGGTCCATTAGGTCCCCCTGCTAGCTCATATGGATTGAACTTAGAACAGTATGTTGGATTAATTCGAATTGTTCGAATTAGGTAAGGAGTTTTAAACCGACAAGTATATGTGATATAACTATTGGTTTTTTATGACACAATATATTCAAATGTGATTTGAATTTCAAAAATATGAATGTGGATTCATGTTCAGGAGGTCAAAATTAGTCAAGAGGGTCAAAATCGTAAAAAGTCAAAAGGTTGACTTTTTTGCTAGGGAAAAGTCAAAGTTTGACTTTGACCAAATGGAAAAGACTATTTTACCCTTGATTATAGTTAGTGGAATTATCCAAGTTTTTGTTGGACAATCCCACTAACTTAAGTGGACTATGTGTAAACATTATAGAATGACACATAACCCACTTTAGTTAGTGTTTTGTAAGGTGTTGCATTTTGGTGAGCTTTGACATGCATTTGATGCATGTAATTTTTTTATAAATAGGTTTGTTTTCAAACAAATGGTTCATTTTGCTGAAGTTTTAGTTTTTAAAAAAGAAATCTCACCAAAACTTACTTCTTTTTTCTTTTTCCTCACTTAATACTTTGAATCTCCCATTCTTCCTTTTCAATCCTTCATTCACCATGTCCCACAACCCGATTCTGAGTCCAGATGATAGCGGAGAAGCTCTAGTGGTAGTCCGGTTTGTGTTGGGGATTTCTGCCCTAATCTCGTGTTTGTAAAATATTGTTTTGAAATTAATAAGAGTTATTCATTTCTTTACTTTGTGTCTCACAAATATTTTAAACTTTTCCAATAAACTAAGCTCCAGGGTCATTGAATATATGAGAGAACCAGAACTTGAAACACCATTTGAGCTCTAGAGTGGTCGTAAAGGCAGTTTACATCACTTCAGAATTTTGGGATGCCCGACCCATGTGTTGGTGTCAAATCCGAAAAAGTTGGAACCCCGTTCGAAATTGTGCCTATTCGTAGGTTACCCTAAAGAGACTAGGGGTAGTTTGTTTTACGATCCCAAGGTAAATAGGGTGCTTGTGTCGACAAACGCCATTTTCTTAGAGGAAGACCACATCAGGGATCATTTACCAAGGAGTAAAATTGTACTGAATCAAATGGATGATTACATCGGCAAGAGTTCTTGATAGGGCTAAATCGTCGCCAAGCGTTGTTGACCTAGCACGTCTAGTCAAATCCGTTCCCAAGAGTTGGGAATGCCTCGACGTAGTGGGAGGATTGTCAGACAGCCCGATCGCTATATGGGTTTAGCTTAAACCTCAGTTGTCGCTCCTGACGATGACTGTGAGGATCCATTGACCTATGCTCAGGCAATGGCTGATGTTGATAAAGACGAGTAGATTAAAGCTATGGGCCAAGAAATGGAGTCTATGTACTTCAATTCTGTCTAGGAGCTTGTGGATCAACCGGATGGGGTCAAACCTATTGGTTGTAAATGGATCTACAAGCGTAAACGTGGCGTAGATGGGAAGTTGCAAACCTTCAAACCCCGACTAGTGGCAAAGGGTTTTACCCAGGTTGAAGGGGTTGACTATGAGGAGACCTTTTCACCTGTTGCCATGGTAAAGTCAATCAGGATCCTTCTGGCCAACGTCGCGTATTATGACTACGAGGTATGGCGGATGAATGTCAAGACGACCTTTACGAATGGCAAACTTGATGAGACCATCTACATGGACCAAATTTCAAAGGGTTCATTGCCCAAGACAAGAGCAAAAGGTTTGCTTACTTCATAGGTCCATTTATGGACTGAAACAAGCTTCGAGGTCTTGGAATATAAGATTTGATGAGGCAATCAAGTCTTATGGCTTTGATCAAAATGCCGACGAGCCTTGTGTCTACAAGAAAATCGTTGACAAAACTGTCGCATTATTGGTGTTATATGTGGACGATATTCTTCTCATTGGGAATGAGATAGAATTTCTTACTGACGTTAAGAAGCGGCTAGCTTCACAATTCCAAATGAAAGATTTGAGAGAAGCTCAGTATGTTTTAGGTATCCAGATAGCCCGAAACCGGAAGAACAGAATGCTAGCCTTGTCTCAGGCGTCTTATATTGACAAGATGTTGTCTAGATATAAGATGCAGAACTCCAAGAAGGGCTTGCTGCCTTTTAGGCATGGGGTTCACTTGTCTAAGGATCAGTGTCCTAAGACTCCTCAAGATGTTGAGGATATGAGACGCATTCCGTATGCTTCAGCTGTAGGGAGCCTGATGTATGCAATGTTGTGTACTAGGCCCGACATCCATTATCATGCAGAGGGAATTGTCGATGAGATATCACCAATCCAGATTAGATCACCGGGGGTACCGTAAAGACAATCCTCAAGTATCTTAGGAGAACGAGGAACTACAGCTTAGTGTATGGTCGTGGGGATTTGATCCTTACAGGAATACACGGATTCGATTTTCAGACCGATAAGGATTCTAGGAAATCCACTTCGGGGTCAGCCTTCGTCTTGAATGGAGGAGTTGTAGTATGGCGAAGCATCAAGCAGGGATGCATTGCTGATTCCACTATGGAAGCAGAGTATGTTGCGGCTTGTGAAGCTGCAAAGGAAGTTGTTTGGCTAAGGAAGTTCATGACGAATTTGGAAGTTGTTCAAAATATGAACTTGCTAATCACGCTATTTTGTGATAACAGTGGTGCAGTAGCCAACTCACGTGAGCCTCGAAGCCATGAAAGAGGTAAACACATTGAGCGCAAGTATCATCGTCACGATACGGAAATTGTGCACCATGAGACGTGGCATCCACGCAGATAGCATCGGAGCACAATGTAGCTGATCCATTTACAAAGCCCCTCACGGCTAAAGTGTTTGAGGGTCACCTAGAGAGCCTAGGTATTCGAGAGCTTCCTAACTAGGGCAAGTGGGAGATATGTAAACGAGTATTCAATGCCCTAGTTTATTGTATTTTTATTGTAACTCAAATACATTTTGGAAATGTACCTTCTCCACTAGCTTAGTCCAAGTGGGAGTTTGTTGGGATTTCTGTCCTAATCTCGTGTTTGTAAAGTATTGTTTTGAAATTAATAAGAGTTATTCATTTCTTTACTTTGTGTCTCGCAAATAATTTAAACCTTTCCAATAAACTAAGCTCCAGGGTCATTGAATATATGAGAGAACTAGAACTTGAACGGTGTGTAGTTGACACACAAGGAGGATCACGTTCGAGTTAATGACCCGAACGGTCTACAATATAAGGATGGGGTTGGAGACCTAATCCACATATACATCGTGGATGTGGCCCGCTTTGTATTAGATACAAACGAGGTGATCCGACTTCGTTCATGTGGTTGACATGCGAGTGGGGGGCATCCTGTATAATGAGATTGTATAAGACCGGACCGTGAATTATTAGACTTCTCGATATAACACCGCTGATGGTAAAAAGATTAATAAATTCATAGATGACCATTAGTGACTCGACCTAAATCCTCGAGCGTATTACGGACTCGCTTACATTTGCGAAGTCCATCATTTTACTAGTACGGGTGAGGGTAGTATCGATTACTTGCCCAATATGCCTATCTTCTCGGGGGACGAGAACCCAAGTAGAGAGTGGGAACCTAATTACGCGAGATGGAATTCACTCGTTCCTTTATATAGGGAATCTAGAGGTTGTTCCCTTAAGTCTTCGTCTCCGGGGCTTGGACAACGGCGCCCACCTTCTCACTAGCCCGAGAAGGGTGTTGTGTATGGTTGGACCATCACAATATGTTGTTCATTAGAGGAGCAATAGGTTCTTAAGGAATAAGATGTAGACACAGGGGTAAAACGGTAATTTGACCCAGCCGTGTCTATGAACAACTTTGTGAAGGGTCGACTCATGGGCATTGGTTATATCGGTGGACACGTAATATTCTACACCGATGGGAGTACAACTACAGGGCTTTAGTGGAGTGTTCTCAGTAGCTAATGAACATTGGTTGACCGGGTCAAAGAGTTTGACTGGTTAACCTCAAATCATTGGAGCCCGTCACTGTAGGTTCATTAGGTCCCTTGGTTGGCTCAATCTGGTATAAAAGAAGGGTTAATGTTTTGGTATGAAATTGAAGTGTTCAATTTCACTATAAGAGTATTTATATCATATAAATGATATAATATGAATGAGATTCATAATAAACTACATGTTAGCCTAATTGTTGAATTAAAGGCTAATTGGAGAAATTGATAGAGAGAAAATAAATTGAATGTGATTCAATTTAATTAAATCCACAGTTATTACAAATGAGATTTGCAACATAAGATATGAGATATCTTATATTATATAATTATGTAAATGAGATTTACATAACATATGGTTGTGGTAAAGTGGTAATAATGTGAAGTTGTGAACTTCATCATTCCACTATATAAACCCTTTGTAAGATGGGTTTGCTAAGCTAAGCTAAGCAAAGCTAAGTTCTCATTTTTGGATTTTGAGCTAAGAATCCAAGAGCAAAATCCAAAAATGAACTCTCTCCATTCTCTCATTTCTCCTCTCTTTCCAAAAACAAAAGTTCCCACCAACATCCCTTCTCCAAAAGAGAACAACCAAGAAGATCATTTGGTAGTGTTTGGGATCTGATCGTGGAAGAGTTCGTAGAGATTAAGAAGCACGAAGAGTTCGTGATTAACAAGGAGAGTTTGCTGAATTGGTCTACAACAAGTAAGTGTTTTTCTTCTTGCTGTAAAATTTCAGCATGTTTAGCCTAGATCTAATAGTTAGATCAATTTTAATAAGCATGTTGCATGATGATACCATGACGATTCGATCGTCTTCCGCTGCGCGGGGATTCTCATTCTCTTCAATTGGTATCAGAGCCATTTCGATGGTCATTCATCTATGTACTGTTTTATTAAGATTAAGGTGGGTATTTTACAATGTTTTCATGAGATGAATGTTTAGTTTGCGAAATGGATGTTTTCGGTTTTTGGCACTAGATTAGATTTACAATTATATTGATGAGATCAATGTAAGGGTCCGTTGTTTTGGGCAATTTTGTTGTAAATCGAGTCTGTAAGTCCTGGTCGTTCGTGGCAAGAGTTGCTGTGAAGAAATTAGAGCGGAAACAGGTGAAAAACTGGAGGGAAAAACAGCAGTTGGCATGCTGTCTGTCAATGGCGTCTCAACGCTGCCCAACAGCGTCTCAACGCCATGCTCGCGGTCGAAGGCCCTTAAGCACGATGGCGTTGCAACGCCGCTGGCATTGAGGACGCGCCTCTACGCCATGGGCAACAGCGTTGCAACGTTGCCCACAGCGTTGCAACGCTGTATGCGTTAAGGAGTTATTGCGCGCGACGTGGCGTTTTCTGTCCGTTGGTTTTAATTATTTTTCAGTTTTTTTTTTATAAAAATGTTTTTTAATTTATTTATTTAATAATTTTATTAAATATTATTAATATAAATGTTATATTAATTTTATTTAATTAAATAATTGCCCCTAGGTGCCAAAAACCAGTCTAATTTTGCTATTTAATTATTTTATGCATGAGATGTATAATTTTAATTAATTTCTATGTTCATAATGTATGACATATAGATTTAAAATCCCACCTTAGGTTAAACATATTCATGCATCATATATATATTATAAGAGTTATAATATAGTTTGCATGATAGGTTATGTTATAAGAGTTATAATGTAATTAAATGCATATTTAATTTAATTAATGTAAGTGTTATATTTTTTAGATTAAAGTATGATCATGCATTTATATTCATGTGATGAATGATATTATGTTATAGTATATAGTTATTCATGTGATGAATGTTCAAACACTATAACATAGAAATGCATGCAACCTAAGTTAATTATTAGTTTTAAAGTGTTTAGAACTTGAATAATTAGACTTAGGTTTTCTAATTTTCTAATTAGATTAGAAATTTAGGAAATCAAATATAATCTTTGAATGGAGACTGATTAGTAACTCTGTCTAAGGAAGGTTTTGTCTAAGGCTGGGGTATTTAAGTTGACGCTTGCGAACACCCTACACCGAAACCGACACGGGAGTGAATCTGATGCGGAGATTCTTAGGTTATATTTACGTTAGCGCCAAGTTAATTAAGTGTTAATTAATTTTCTCACATAGACCTAAGTTAATAATGTGATTATAGACTTAGGCAAAATACCATATAAGAGTTATATTGGTAGACTTAGGTATTTTTTAGCCGATTATCTAGGTCAATCCCTATTAAAATCAAAGTACTGAGTGGGAGGAAATATAGTGTATGAGATACATTTCAATTTCCAACCACAAATCTCTTTTAAGTCCACACCGTGAGATCTATACTCGGCCTTGTGACGCAAATGGGAGCGTTCCCCTTCGGGTGGCATTTGTATAGGTCAATATCATCGTGGATGGAGAGAGTACTTATAGTGAGTGGGAGCGGGGCTTGTGAAAACGAGACCCACGGTTTCTTCTTTCGATTCACACCGTGAGACACCTATGATCTGCCTGCTAGTTTGGCCTGGACAAGACAATCCCTTCGGAGGGCTTGATCATGGGAGTCGGAACACAGTGAATTCCCGAAAGGGATATAGTTTCCTGGTTGGTTTTCCTACTTAGTTCACCCTTCGGTGGCTATTGTTAGGACAGATACTTGGAAACTTAAAGATTGAGGGTGACACTCACAGAATTCGTTAAGTGTTAATGAATTTGACCGAACAATGGTAATTGGATGCCTAATGGAATAAGAGTTATTCTGGGATTAGGGTCTGATTGAGAAAGTCTCGTCCTAGAGGAGGAGTGTTCTGCTTCACCCTTCTATTGGCGCTCATTCTAAACCTTTAGGGTATCATTGCAAAATTTTGAATGACCTAGAGATCATGAAATATTTTTGCTAAAATTAGATTAGTTTTCAAAAGGTTTTTAAGAGACTAATACAAAGTTTTTCTTAAATTTTCACTAAAAATGTCTAGCGCTATTATTATAGCTTTACTTGCTTCCGATAAGTTAGTGAGAGATAATTACCAGAGATGGAAAAACAACATCAATACAATATTGGTAACTGACGACATAAAGTTCGTGTTGTCTGAGGAGTGTCCTCAGATGTCGGGCGCGACCGCATCGCGAGTTGTTCGCGATACATACGATCGATGGATCGAGCCAATGAAAAGGCCAAGGTCTACATAATTGCCAAATATGTCCGATGTCTTGGCAAAGAAGCATGAGTGATGGTTTCGCTAAGAAATCATGGAGTCCTTGCGAGAAATGTTTGGACAACGATCCTTTCGGTCCGACATGACTCTCTCAAATACATTTTCAACGCTCGGATGAAAGAGGGTCGTCATCCGTGAACATGTTCTAGACATGATGACCCGCTTTAATCTGGCCGAGATGAATGGGGCTTGATCGACGAGTCGAGCCAGTCGATTTATCATGGAGACTCTTCCAAGAGTTTCCTTGATTTAAAGTAGCAATGTTTGTTATGAACAAAATGAGCTACAATCGACTACCCTCCTCAATGAGCTACAGAATTTCCAGTCCCTGAACAGGGTCAAGGAATCTGAGGCAAATGTTGCCTACAGGTCTTATCACAGGGGTTCACCTCTGGGACAAAATCTGTTGCTCCTTTACGCCCAAAAGGGAAGAAAGAGGATGAAGAGGGTAAATCGGCCGAGTTGCCGCCCGGAAGGGCAAGAAGGTCAAGGAGGTTGCGAGAGAAAGAAAGTGTTTCCCACTTTGCAATGGAAGCGGACAACGGAAGAGAAACTGTCCCAAATTCTGGCCGAGAGGAAGAACCAAGGTAAATGTGATTTACTTGTGGTAGAAACATGTTTAGTGGAGAGTAATGACTCTTCCCGGATATTAGATTCAGCGCCACTAACCACGCTTTTCTTCTTCTTTTTTCAGGATTGATTCTGGCGGCCCATTGCGAGAGGTGTGAGGACTCTCTACGGGTTGGATCGGGGAGCTTGTCTCTGCTGCAAAGAATTGACACGGTGAAGTCGCATTTTGGCGGGAAGTACTTATTGTTAGACAATTTGTACATAGTTCCAGGGTTTACTAGAAACCTTGTTTCTATTTCTGCTTAATTGAACATCAGTATTTGATTTCTTTTGAATTAAATAAAGCGTTTATTTCTTTCAAAGGGAATGTTATTTGTTCAGCTTCACTTGAAAATAATCTGTATGTTTTAAAACCCAATTCGGTTAAAAGTGTTTTGAATACTGAATTGTTTAAAACTGCGAAAACACGAACTAAGAAAGCAAAAATTTCTCCAAAAGAAAATGCCCATCTTTGGCATCTACGGTTAGGCCACATTAATCTCAATAGGATTGAGAAACTAGTGAAGAGTGGACTTCTAAACGAGTTGGAAGAAAACTCTTTTCCAGTATGTGAGTCATGCCTTGAAGGCAAAATGACCAAACGTCCTTTTAGTGGAAAAGGATATAGAGCCAAAGAGCCGCTCGAGTTAGTACATTCTGACCTCTGTGGTCCGATGAATGTTAAAGCTCGGGGCGGTTATGAGTACTTCGTGTCTTTCATGAGCGATTACTCCAGGATATGGGTACATTTACCTAATGCATAAGAAGTCCAAAACTCTTGAAAAGTTCAAGGAGTATAAGACTGAGGTTGAGAACCTCTTAGGTAAATCGCTTAAAACACTTCGATCGGATCGAGGTGGAGAGTACATGGACACTGAATTCCAGGACTATATGATAGAACACGGAATTACGTCCCAACTCTCAACACCGGTATGCCACAATGAGAATGGGTGTATCGGAGACGAAAGCGTAACCTTGTTGGACATGGTTCGGTCGATGATAAGCTATGCTCGTCTCCCGATTCTTTCGGGGTACGCAGATGAGATCTGCGTTTACATTTTGAACAATGTTCCATCAAAGAGTGTTTGTGAAACACCCTTTGAGCTCTGGAGTGGTAGTAAAGGCAGTTTACATCACTTCAGAATTTGGCGATGCCCGACCCATGTGTTGGTGTCAATCCCAAAACAGTTGGAACCCCGTTCGAAATTGTGCCTATTCGTAGGTTATCCTAAAGAGACTATGGGTGGTTTGTTTTACGCTCCCAAGGTAAATAGGGTGCTTGTGTCGACAAACGCCATTTTCTCAGAGGAAGACCACATCAGGGATCATTTACCAAGGAGTAAAATTGTATTGAATCAAATGGACAGTACATCAGCAAGAGTTGTTGATAGGGCTAGTACGTCAGCAAGCGTTGTTGACCCTAGCACGTCTAGTCAAATCCGTTCCCAAGAGTTGGGAATGCCTCGACGTAGTGGGAGGACTGTGAGACAGCCCGATCGCTATATGGGTTTAGTTGAAACCTCAGTTGTCGCTCCTGACGATGACTGTGAGGATCCATTGACCTATGATCAGGCAATGGCTGATGTTGATAAAGATGAGTGGATTAAAGCTATGGACCAAGAAATGGAGTCTATGTACTTCAATTCTGTCTGGGAGCTTGTGGATCAACCGGATGGGGGTAAAACCTATTGGTTGTAAATGGATCTACAAGCGTAAACGTGGCGTAGATGGGAAGGTGCAAACCTTCAAAGCCCGACTAGTGGCAAAGGGTTTTACCCAGGTTAAAGGGGTTGACTATGAGGAGACCTTTTCATCTGTTGTCATGGTAAAGTCAATCAGGATCCTTCTGGCCATCGCCGCGTATTATGACTACGAGGTATGGCAGATGAATATCAAGACAACCTTTCTGAATGGCAAACTTGATGAGACCATCTACATGGACCAGCCCAAAGGGTTCATTCCCCAAGGCCAAGAGCAAAAGGTTTGTCGGCTTCATAGGTCCATTTATGGACTGAAACAAGCTTCGAGGTCTTGGAATATAAGATTTGATGAGGCAATCAAGTCTTATGGCTTTGATCAAAATGTCGACGAGCCTTGTGTCTACAAGAAAATCGTTGACAAAGCGTATCGCATTTTTGGTGTTGTATGTGGGCGATATTCTTCTCATTGGGAATGAGGTAGAATTTCTTCTTGACGTTAAGAAGTGGCTAGCTTCACAATTCCAAATGAAAGATTTGAGAGAAGCTCATATATTCTAGGTATCCGAGATAGTCCTAACCTAAGAATGTAATGCTAGCCTTGTCTCGAGCGTCTTATATTGACAAGATGTTGTCTAGATATAAGATCTGAGAACTCCAAGAAGGGCTTCTTTGCCTTTTATGCATGGGGTTCACTTGTCTAAGGATCGAGTGTCCTAAGACTCCTCAAGTTGTTGAGGATATGAGGCGCATTCCATATGCTTCAAATTGTGGGGAGCTTTGATGTATGCAGTGCATGTACTAGGCCCGACATCTATTATGCAATAGGAATTGTCGGTAGATATCAGGTCAATCGAGATTAGATCACCGGGGCATACCGTAAAGACAATCCTCAAGTATCTTAGGAGAACGAGGAACTACTACTTAGTGTATGGTCGTGGGGATTTGATCCTTACAGGATACACGGATTCTGATTTTCAGACCGATAAGGATTCTAGGAAATCCACTTCGGGGTCAGCCTTCGTCTTTAATGGAGGAGTTTAGTATGGCGAAGCATCAAGAAGGGATGCATTGTTGATTCCACTATGGAAGCAGAGTATGTTGCGCCTTGTGAAACTGCAAAGGAAGCTGTTTGGCTAAGGAAGTTCATGACGGATTTGGAAGTTGTTCCAAATATGAACTTGCCAATCACGCTGTTATGTGATAACAGTGGTGCAGTAGCCTAATTACGCGAGATGGAATTCACTCGTTCCCGCTTATAGGGAATCTAGAGGGGTTGTTCCCTTAAGTGCTGTCTCCAGGGGCTTGGACAACGGCGCCCACCTTCTCACCGGCCGAGAAGGGTGTTGTGTATGGTTGGACCATCACAATATGTTGTTCATTAGAGGAGCAGTGGGGACTTAAGGAACAAGATGTAGACACAGGGGTAAAACGGTAATTTGACCCAGCCGTGTCTACGAACAACCTGTGAAGGGTCGACTCATGGGCATTGGTTCTATCAGTGGACACGTAATATTCTACACTGTTGGGAGTACAGCTACAGGCTTTAGTGGAGTGTTACTGTAGCTAATGAACATTGGTTGACCGGGTCAAAGAGTTTAACTGGTTAACCTCAAATCATTGGAGCCCGTCACTGTAGGTCCATTAGGTCCCTTGATTGGCTCAATCTGGGATAAAAGAAGGGTTAATGTTTTGGTATGAAATTGAAGTGTTCAATTTCACTATAAGAGTATTTATATCATATAGATGATATAATATGAATGAGATTCATAATAAACTACATGTTAGCCTAATTGTTGAATTAAAGGCTAATTGGAGAAATTGATAGAGAGAAAATAAATTGAATGTGATTCAATTTAATTAAATCCACAATTATTGCAAATGAGATTTGCAACATAAGATATGAGATATCTTATATTATATAATTATGTAACTGAGATTTACATAACATATGGTTGTGGTAAAGTGGTAATAATGTGAAGTTGTGAAGTTCATCATTCCACTATATAAACCCTTTGTAAGATGGATTTGCTAGACTAAGCTAAGCAAAGTTAAGTTCTCATTTTTGGATTTTGACCTAAGAATCCAAAAGTGAACTCTCTCCATTCTCTCATTTCTCCTCTCTTTCCAAAAACAAAAGTTCCCACCAACTTCCCTTCTCAAAAAGAGAACAACCAAGAAGATCATTTGGTAGTGTTTGGGATCTGATCGTGGAAGAGTTCGTAGAGATCGAGAAGCACGAAGAGTTCGTGATTAACAAGGAGAGTTAGTTGAATTTGTCTACAACAAATAAGTGTTTTTCTTCTTGCTGTAAAATTTCAGCATGTTTAGCCTACATCTAATAGTTAGATCAATTTTAATAAGCATGATGCATGATGATACCACGACGATTCGATCGTCTTTCGCTGCGTGGGGATTCTCATTCCCTTCAATTGGTATTAGAGCCATTTCGATGGTCATTCATCTATGCACTGTTTTATTAAGATTAAGGTGGGTATTTTACCATGTTTTCATGAGATGAATGTTTGGTTTGCGAAATGGATGTTTTCGGCTTTTGGCACTAGATTAGATTTACAATTATATTGATGAGATCAATGTAAGGGCCCGTTGTTTTGGGCAATTTTGTTGTAAATCGAGTCTGTAAGTTTGGGTCGTTCGTGGCAAGAGTTGCTGTGAAGAAATCGTGAGCGAAACAAAGCGGCGGCGGGGGAAAAAAGCGGCGGTTGGCATCTTTGTCTGTCGATGGCATTGAGACGCTGCCCAACGGCGTCTCAACGCCATGCTCGCGGTCGAAGGCCCTGAAGCATGATGGCGTTGCAACGCCGCTGGCATTGAGGACGCGCCTCTACGCCATGGGCAACAGCGTTGCAACGCTGTGTATGCGTTAAAGAGTTATTGCGCGCGACGTGGGCGTTTTCTGTCCGTTGGTTTTAATTATTTTTCAGTTTTTTTTTATAAAAACATTTTTTAGTTTATTTATTTAATTATTTTATTAAATATTATTTATATTAATTTTATTTAATTAAATAATTGCCCCTAGGTGCCAAAAATTGGTCCAATTTTGTTATTTAATTATTTTATGCATGAGATGTATAATTTTAATTAATTTCTATGTTCATAATGTATGACATATAGATTTAAAATCCCACCTTACGTTAAACATATTCATGCATCATATATATATTATAAGAGTTATAATATAGTTTGCATGATAGGTTATGTTATAAGAGTTATAATGTAATTAAATGCATATTTAATTTAATTAATGTAAGTGTTATATTTTTTAGATTAAAGTATGCTCATGCATTTATATTCATGTGATGAATGATATTATGTTATAGTATATAGTTATTCATGTGATGAATGTTCAAACACTATAACATAGAAATGCATGCAACCTAAGTTAATTATTAGTTTTAAAGTGTTTAGAACTTGAATAATTAAACTTAGGTTTTCTAAAATGGGAGATGCCTTATAATTATGTAAATATGCAAATGTTATTTGCAAATACATAATAAGAGCACTATGGGGATAGAATGGTAATTTCCATCCTATTTTCCTATAAATACATGCATAAGATCCACATTTTTTTACTAAGTATTTTTCAAAAGAAACCCTAGTGCTCATTGCGAGTGTTGTTGGAAAAGCTCCAAAACACTAATTTTCTCAAAATCTCTCCTAACTCCAAAAGAGGAATTCTCCCTTCCTCACTCTCCAAGAGATACAACGGGGAAGATCTAGCGGTTGTGTCAAATTTGTTCGAAGTTTGTGGAGAACGCAAGATCGTTGAGATCGTGAGGAACTAGTAGCACGAGAAGATATAGATCTACAAAAGTAATAATATGTTGTCCATATTCTTATTTTATACTTAATCGTTTTAGTTTCATATTTTTTATTTGATATATTTAACAAAGTTCAAGAACACGCGATTAAACTCGATTCCGCTGTGGGATTCGATCCTATCAGAGATTACATAAGATCGGACCACGAAATAGTAACTGATTGATGTAACTCTGTTGACTAGTTAAGTTTCTATTTCAATTGGATGACCTAGGCAACTTCATCTAAATCCTAAGTAGGTTACGAACTCCTGTTTGCAAGGGATTGTCCTTTGACTAGTATGGGTGAGACTGGCCTGAAACGCTGACTCAATAAGCCTACCTTCTTGCGGACGAAATCGTGCAGGCAGCTGGGAACTTAACCTAGCAAGAAAGAATTCACTCCTTCCCGATTTTAGGGTAAGAAGATCAGTGTTCCCTTATGTGGTGACTCTGGGACTTGAATAAAAGGTTCAACCCTCTCACTTGCCCGAGAGGGACTTCTATTTATTGGTATGACCATAAACAAGTTGTTCATTAGAGGAGCACTGATACTTAAGGTAAAATATGTAACCAATGGGTAAAATAGTAATTTGACCCATCTGGTGTTACGAACACTCGTGAAGGATCAATTATTGGTCGTTATCCATGGACAAAGAAACATATCTGCAGTGAGAAGAGTGCAACTGTGGGACTTTAGTGGAAGGTTCCCGCGGTTAAGGAATGTTGATTAGGCGGTTAATGTGATTAAAGTATTAATCTTGTATCGTTGGAGCATCTGAACTGTAGGTCCATTAGGCCCACTTCCTAGCTCTTAAAGAGTTCTTAGATTGCTAGATCTTAATTACAATTTGAATTGTTCAAATTTACCTTGAGAATTAATTTAATGAATAGAGATACATTATAATATAAAGTTTTTGTGTACATTAAAACTTTATAGTATAAATTTAATTTGAATATGATTCAAAGTAAATTTATGAGAGAATTGATTATTTTAAAGGGTTCAAATAGTGTTTTAGTGTGAATGGGATTCATATTAAAAGACTATAGGTTAAAATTTAATGCACATAAGATGCACATTAAAACTATAGGTTAAAGGGAGTATGGTTAAATATGATTTAATTATTCATAACTAAATATTGTTTGATTAAATTAATTAAAACTCCAGGTTATGTAGTATATATATATATTTAATTAAATATGATTTAGTTAAATATGTTTTAATTAATTAATTAATTAGTTAATTAACGAAATGGGGAACGTGTGACACGTTCCCCACTCCCTTTCACCTTCTCCCTCACTCTGTCGATAAAGACTAAGGGAGTTAGGAGAAGTTGATCGATTGATAGGCTTGACATACTGACACTTTTCGCCTGAAAAATTCTCTCTCAATAATTCCTCCCAAAGATCAAGAAGTATTTCTACAAAAATTTCAGTCTAAGCATCCATAGAATAGGAAGTTTTCCTATTGGCAGTGTCCTGTTCAAAGTAGGAAAAGTTCCAGTTCGTGTTGCTGCAAAAATCACTATCGGTGAATTCCAAAAGCAAAAGGTAAAAAATCTTAACCTTTTAGTTTAGAAAAAGTTTCAAACATGCTTCTGTATTCTAAATTAAAATATCCATGCTTTTGTATGTTTATCGATTTATATTTTGTCAATGTGTGAGTTTTTTAGTTTGCCAAATGAAAAACGTGTTTTTCGATTCAATTGAGACTTCCACTGTGCAATTTGATTTCGATTCCATCAGAGAGTGCATCTACGAGTCTTTAGTGGAGTGACTCGTAGTTAATGTATGTTGGTTAATTTGGTCAAAGAGTTTAATTGATTAACCTCGTATTATTAGAGCTCATGATCTTTAAGTCCATTAGGTCCTCCTGCTAGCTCACCATAGATTAAACAAGAATTATATGTTTGGAACAAATTTGAAATGTTCATATTATCAAGGGAATATATATGTATATGAATTATATGAGATATAATTGATATGTCATAAAATTTAATTATGAATAAGATTCATAATTAAACTATATAGTATATTTGAATTAGATTCAAATAATAATATGAATTGGAATCATATTAAAACTATATGTTATATAAGAGAAATAGATTTAATTAAATAAAATATATTTAATTAAACTATAAATTTATGTTTGTATGTTATGGAATTATATGTTATGGAATTAAAAGTGATGAAATAATAACATATATGTGATGGAATAGTAAATAGATGGAGGAATTAACTTCCATCCTATTCACTATATGTACACATGCATGGATGCGTATGAAGGAAAATGCAATTGAAATCTTACCCACCTTTGTGAGACAAAGTGTGCAATTCCATATTTTCTATAACACTTCTCTCAAACTTTCTCTATTCCTTTTCTAAGAGAAAAATATTTTCTCCTTAGAATTTCTTCCTAAAAGTAAGGCTCCCACATGCCAGACATTGTTCAAGAGGATAACAGGGAAGATCAATTGGAGGTGTCTCAACATAGATCTAAATATCGTTCGGTGCGAAGAGCAATGAAGCATTTGGGAATCACGATCTACAAAGGTATGTTGTAGATCTAGGTTTCCATGCTTAATGTTTAGAAATTTGTGTAGTTTTTACAATTTCTTCTTAATACAAAGAAAATGTGATCATTCGCTCCCATTCTGAGAATTCGATTTCATTTCACCTACTTGGTGATTGTAGGCAAAGGATCGTTTGAATTCCTCCCTCCCAATTTGGTATTCATGTTCAACACAAGTTAGATTTCTCTATGCTTCCATTAAATCAATAAATTGTCGTCCCTTTTTAGCCTACAAGTGGTTGGATTATCCCTAAAACAACCTTGTAAACTATATTCACACTTGCTCTACATGAGTATTTCGACATGTCTTGACCCTTCCGGTGCCTAAAGCATGCTACTACTTTATGTCGATTGATCAAGCGGACAAGAGAAATTTAAACATAACAACTCTCAAGTAAAAGAACAGTAATAAGTTTCATAGAAATTTCAATTCAAATAGGAGAAATTACAACATAGGGCTTTTAATCAAGGTTTGCATGAAAAACTAACACATGCTTGAAAATAGAGAAACAAACATTACAAAGAAAAACATGTTGTTGGAAGTATAATAAAACAATAAAAAAGACTAAGGTAGATGAAAAACCAAAGCGGTAGACTGCAATGGATTGCTACTACCTCTCAACCTTCTTCCACTCTTTAGCTTTTTAAGAGTGTTGTCACTCCATTTTAATTTTTGGAGGTTGAAGATGAAGATGAATGGATGGTGGAGGAAGATGATCATGGAAAATGGACACTCCCAAATGTCGTAAAAATGAGAGGAAAATGGTCTATTTATAACATACTCCCACCAATGAGAATGGGGCAAAGGACCAATGCTTTATGTAGGTGTTGAAGGGGACAAAAATTATTTATGCAGGTGCTGCAAGTCAGGTGCAGTAGTCCCCCAACGGTGTACTTTTTTTCGGGCCTGAGGAGGATGTTATATGAAGCGACCCCCTACAATTCTCGGTTCCTCATTTTCTACTGCTCCACTTTCTATCGCGTCACCATTCTGTTGATTCGTTTTCTATTGCAACCTCATTTTTCTACTGCGTCAATACTTTTTCTCCATGCAGTTTACCTCCATTTATTTTTTTTAAACTTTGACACTTTGGATTTAAATTCTCCTACAGAAATACTGGTTAAGAATGACATAATAATAGAAGAAATTCTCAAGTTTTCAATAAATATAATGCATTGGTCATGTAATGCACCCATCACACATACACTTATGTAATTGTTGCTTTATTTTCTTCTATGTCGTATAGTCAAATTAAAGGACTCAAATAAATTATATTATTACAAGTTATCAATATCTTAGATAATTCGGGAGAATGTCGTGATCACTGTGGTGAATTGATTGATCTGAATGTATGCTCAAGCTAGAGTGTAATCAAATGCATGATTTGTTTCTAATTCGAACCTTTTCATTAGCATTATTATTTTAATCCAGTTCTTACTTGTTTTCTATTAATTCCTTTTCTTATGATTTGTTATCACATTTATTTTCTTTCCAGCATCTTTAAGTTGATGTTGTTCTCTTCCCTTGATAATTTGTTTGGTTACTATTTGAGTTTTCTAAGAGTTAATTTGGGTAAAATAGGAATACTAGATAATTTACTTGTTGTTAGCTACAATTATGTGTATACTTGCATATAAGACAACAAACAAAGTTAAATTATATCTATCGTTGTAACAAATAAAGTGTCACACACCCCTGGGCAGAATATAATATATCCAAAATATACAATATATTCCTAACAAACATAAATATTGTAAATTCATAGAATTCTAAGGTTTTCTTTGATTATTTTATATAAACTTCAAATTATCGCACAATGAATGTTTTGAAACTTTACGAAATTATAAATTATGTTATTCGATTATTTTATAGAATATTGAACTGTCATTGGACGAGAACTCAAACTCACTCGAATCGTAGCAAGAGAGAAACCAAAGAATGTTGAACACTGCATTACGTTCGCCAGAGAGAATCAATACCACAACTAGAGGAGAATCAAAATCGTTGCTGAATTTTTCAAACACCCTCAAACCGTCTGCGTATACTCTCTCATACTCTCAATTTTTTTTTGTTTGTTGAAACAGAGAGACGGTTCACTCAATTTTTTTTTGTTGTTGAAATGGATGAGACGAAGCTAAGATCAAATGGATAAACATAAATAATTTCGAGGAAAGTTATGGGATATATGTGGGAGATTTGGGAGATTTTTGTTATAGAATATATGTGTTGTTTTTAGAGGATGGAGGGGAAAAGGGAGAGAACACAAAGGGTGACTAGGGTTTAAATTGTGAATTGATATTGTGTTGATTTTTGTTATTGAAATACAAGGCTAAAGGTCCTATTTAACTAAAATAAAATCTAATCTAATGCAATAAAAACTAAGATATTCTAACCTCCCCTCTCAAACTCACATTTGCTAGGATGAGGCAGGCATACCATGAAGCACCAGCTGCCGAAGCACAACAGAGGCGGCGGGCAGGTGTCGAAGCACAACAAACAGGTGTCGAAGCACAACAAAGGCGGCGGACAAGTGTCGAAGCATTACATGACAAACTAATCTAAACCAAATAAAGCAAAATGAACAAAATAAAGTGGCTCAACCAAAACGGTCTGAATAAGACGAACCAAACCGAGCCGGGTTGAGAAAACCAGACTTGAGTCAGACGACGAGATTTGCAGTGATCGACGCAATCTGAGATAGACGAACGACCGGATCTACAGTGGTGCTGAGACGAACAGTGAGATATGAGTCGGACGGCAAGATCTGCATCGGGTCGGATCTGAGCGGCAAATGATGCAAAACGAAAACTGAGTCGAACGACGAGATCTCCACCAGGACGAACCCTCGATCTGAACAGGCGCTGATCTGGAGATAGAGATCTGAAGTAGGGATCTGGAGATAGATATCTGAAGCAGGGATCTGGAGATGGATATTTGAGGCTCGATGAGACAGAGATCGGAAACCTCAACGAGATCTGAGGATGTTTGAATCCTGGAGGAGACAGAGATCTGAAGCGGACACGGATCTGATCGGACGACAGTGAACGAACGGTAGCGGCGACAATAATGATGGTGAAACCCTAACTTAGGGCTCTGATACCATGTTGTTTTTAGAGGATGGAGGGGGAAAAGCGAGAGAACACAAATGGTTGCTAGGGTTTACATTGTGAATTGATTTTGTGTTGATTTTTGTTATTGAGATATAAGGTTAAATGTCCTATTTAAATAAAATAAAATCTAATCTAATGCAATAAAGACTAAGATATTATAACAGTATGAAAGATTTGAGGGTTTTTGTTATGGAATATATGAGAGATGTAAGGAAATTTTCAAATCTGTTCAACTATAATTATGAAAAATATTCCTCTTTCTTTTTATCTTTATTACCTCATAAATTTACATAATTAGAACATAATATAACAGGCATATATGTCAATTCAACCGTCTATTAGACTTTAAATGGCTTTGTTTAAGATAAAGCTGAAATTTATTCAAAACTTCACATTTAATTTGTGTAATTCTAGGGTCGAAATGAGTTATTTATGTAGTTGACCCTTAAGTATATTAGAGCGCGACACAAACATGACCCAAGTTGACCTACTTTGTTCATTTAACCTAAGGCTTTCTACGTGAATTGACTACTAATAGGCTTATTTTACCTAGTTCACCTAGACCCATTATTTTTTACAAGTTTAGCCAATATACCTTAACCCCTATTTCCTTATATGACAATAATTAAAAAAAAATAAAAATACATATATGGAATATCCCACGATTTTAGATTTATTTTTTTTTTCCATTTATCTCTTTTGTTCTTAGGATTTTGTTCCATGATCTTAGCAACTGGTTCACATAGAAATATGACTTCCAGCCATCCATTTACCTCATTTTACAGAAAAGTGCATTTCATTTGTTTTTTATTTTTCTTTTTTTGAATTTGTATATTAAAGTAACTTATTTTAATATATTTACTTCTATTTAAAAAATCATATATAACTCTGTACATACCTCATACCGATGCGCGTGCATAACTTATTTTAACTTATAATGTGTATCCTTACCTCTGTACATACTTGCACATCCTTACCTCATTAAGTATCCAGATGAAAGATTTGATACATATATAGGTAACACCATTAGTCGGGTTTAGCCTAAGTCAATTTCCTATAGAGTTAAAGTATCCCGTGGGAGGAAAAGTGTATATGATACATATAATTCTACCTACGTTTCTCCGATAAGTTCACACCGTGAGACTCATACTTGGTCTCGTGGTGCAAACGGGAGCATCTCCCTTCAGATGGTGTTTGTATGAGTCAATATCAAGGTGAATGAAGAGGGTACTTATAGTGAGTGGGAGTAGGTTTAGTGAAAACAAAACCTATGGTCCCTTCTGTCGGTTCACACCGTAAGATCATTATGGTCAGCCTGCTAGTTTGGCATGGACCAGACAATCCCTTCGTAGGGCTTCATCATAGGGGATCGAACACAGTGGACACCCGAAAGGGATAAAGATTTCCTTAGTCTGTTTTTCAACCTAGTCCTCCCTTCGGCAGATTTTGTTGGATGGGGACTCTGGGGTGTAAAGACAGAGAGTTACACTCACAAGGTACATAAGAAGTGTATGTATCCTGACCAAATAATGGTAACTAAGGCCTATAGGAATAAGAGTTATTCTGGCATTAGGTTTTGGTCAAGAGTGTCTTGATCTAGAGGAGGAGTATTTTTTATTACCCTTTGGTGTCATACATTCTAAACCTTTGGAGTATCATTGCAAATTATTAATGACTTAGGAATCATTAGATAATTAGCTAAAATATGATTGGATTAGACAGTTATAGCGAGAAACTTATACAAGTTTTTTTTAAAAAAAATTCAACAAAATATCTAGCTCTATTATTTCCTTACTGGGTGCGGAAAAATTAACCGGAGAAAACATGATGACTTGGAAAAATAAACTTAACACTATTTTGGTAGTGGATGATCTAAAGTTTGTGCTAACTGAGAAGTGTCCGCAGGTACCAGGCTCGAATGTTACACGAAATGTTCGTGATGCATATGATCGATGGATCAAGGCCAATGATAAGACCAAGGTCTATATGTTGGCAAGTATGTCTGACATATTAGTCAAGAAGCACGAGGACATGATGACCGCTAAGGAAATCATGGATTCAGTGCAGGGTATGTTTGGACAACAGTCTACACAGGCCCGACACAATGCCCTCAAGTATATATTCAACTCGAGGATGCCAGAGGGTTCATCTGTTCGGGATCATGTCCTAGATATGATGGTACACTTTAACATCGCGAAGTCGAACGGTGCTTCTATCAATGAATCAAGTCAGGTCAGCTTCATTCGGAAAACTCTTCTAGATAGTTTCTTACAGTTTAGAAGTAATGTTGTTATGAATAAGCTTACTTTTAATCTTAGCTCCCTTCTGAATGAACTCCAGACCTTTCAATCTTTGATGAAAATTCAGGGATCGAAAGGTGAGGCAAATGTTGCCAGTAGGACTTATCACAGAGGTTTGACCTATGAATAAAAAACAATGACTTCATCTTCTTCTAACCTGAAAGGGAAGAAGAAGAACATGAAAAAGGTTGGTAAAGGAAAACGAGTTGACAAAGTTGCCACCCAGAAAGGCAAGAAGGTCAAAAAAGTTGCAGACAAAAGAAAATGTTTCCACTGCAATGAAGACGGGTATTGGAACGGAACTATTAGTCTAATCAGTGTAACACCGTTAACAGGATAAGACTAGTAATTTATAGTTGGTCATTAGTGACTCGACCTGAATCCTGAGCAAGTTAAGAACTCCTGCTTATAGGGGTTTGTCCTTAGACTAGTATGGGTGAGAGTGACGTGTAGCCGACTTAATAAACCTACCTTCTCAGGGACAGAACCTCGTAGGTAGCTGGGGACTTAACTATGCAAGATGGAATTCACTCATTACTACACTAGGTGTTAGGGCTTGTCCCCTAAAACTCGTAGTTTGTAATTATGTTTTAATTATTATAATAAACTGGTATTATTTCAATAAAGAGTTATTGTTCGTTATTTACGATATTGCCATTATTTTATCCCTAAATCCAATAAACTAAACATCCAAGGCTGTAAAATGTATCTTTAACTGAATGTAGTGTACATATAAAGGATCTCGATTCGAGATACAACCTAAAGTGTCTATAGTAAGGGGATAAGGTTTGGGTACCTTACCCTGGTAAAACTATGGATGTGGCCCAATTTGTATATGATACAAACTCTGTGATCCTAATGTGTTCGTGTAGATGACATGTGAGTGGGGATATCCTACGTAATGAGATTACATAAGACCAGACCGCAAAATAATAACCACTAGGTGTAACTCCGTTGACTAGTTAGGTTTCTATTTCACTAGGATGACTTAGGCAACTTGATCCCAATCCTGAGCAGGTTACGAACTCCTGTTCGCGAGGGATTTTTCTTTGACTAGTATGGGTGAGAGTGGCCAGATTCACCGACTCAATATGCCTACCTTCTTAGAGACAAGACCGAGTGAGCAGTTGGGGACTTAGCCTAGCAAGATGGAATTCACTCCTTCCCGCCTATTAGGGTAAGTAGACGAATGTTCCCTTAAGTGGTGCCCCCGGGACTTGAACAAAGGGCCCGACCCTCTCATTGGCCCGAGAGGGACTTCTGTTTGTTCGGTAGAACCACAAACAAATTGTTCGTTAGAGGAGCACTGGTACTTAAGATACAAGATGTAACCAAGGGGTAAAACGGTAATTTAACCCAGATGGTCTTACGAACATTCGTGAATGATTGACTTGTTGTTATTAGTCAATATCCGTGGACACAGAAATATATCTGCAGTGAGAAGAGTGCAGCTGCGGGACTTTAATGGAGTCCGCAGTTAATGAATGTTGATTAGGAGGTTAATGAGATGAACCGAGTAATCTCGTATCGTTGGAGCTTCTAATCTGTAGGTCCATTAGGTCCACCTTCTAGCTCGTCAAGGATTCTTAGACCGTTTGAATTTGAAATGTTCAAATTCATTAGAGAATAAATTTAATGTATATAGATACGATATAATATAATGTTTTGGAATTATATATTATAAATTTAATGTGAATATGAATTATATTAAATTATATGAGAGAATTAAATATTTGAAAGAGTTTAAATATTAAATTTAAATGTGAATGTGATTCATATTTGAAAATTATAGGTTATAATTTAATGTGCATGAGATGTACATTAAAACTATAGGTTAGAGAGAATATTGATTAAATATGATTTAATCATAATTAAATATATATGATATTTAATTTAATTTTTGTTAAATGTGATTTAATTAAAATTAATATTAATTTATAATTAAATATGATTTAATTATTAATTTAATTTATTTAATTATTTATTAAATTAATTAAAGGGAACGTGTCATGATGACACGTTCCTACCTTCCCTCTTCCTCTCCCTATCGACAGTTAAACAGGGAGAGGGTATCTGTGAATTGACTGATCGATCAATCATTCGATGTTGTGGAATTGGAATTGCTCTCTCTCACTCAAAAATTCTCTCTGAATTTCCTTCTCATTTTTCTCTCCAAAAGTTGGATTCCTTCCCACCAAAGGAATAGATCTAAGTAGAACTCAGAGGATATGAGGTTTACTGAGTGGTGTTGTCCTGTTGGACAAAACATAGAATAAAATTTCCAGTTCCTGTGTTGCTGAGGAAAAAGGAAGCAAGAAGTTGATGCTTGTAATTTGTATCTACAAAGGTAACTAAACTTTTTCTTTTAGTTTAGTTAATTGTACAACATCTTTGCATGTTTAATTTCCATGTCTAATTAGATTAGAGTTGTATGCTTATCTCGGATTTTCACCAATGTATTGGTATTTGTGTTCAATCAAAATAAACTACCAAAATCGATTTCAAATCACGTTTCCATTGTTCAAGGGGATACGATCTCCATCACTAAGGAATTAATAGGTTGTTCTTTAAGAACTGAGTCCAGGTCTTGAACAACGGGGCCCCGCTCTCTAAACAAGCTTAAGAGGGTATGAGTTTATGGTAGGACCATAGACTTGTTGTTCATTAGCAGATCAATGGTGCTTAAGGAACAAAGAGGTAATCACAGGGGTAAAACGGTAATTGACCCAACTGTGATTACGAACAACCTGTGAAGGGTCGACTCATGGGTAATGATAATATCAATGGACACAATATAATCTACAATGAGGAGAGTGTAGCTACAAGTCTATAGTGGAGTGACTTGTAGTTAATGAATATTTATTAACTGAATCAAAGAGTTAGATCAGTTTATTTCACATCATTGGAGCTCATGAACTGTAGGTCCATTAGGTCCCTCAGTTTATTTCACATCATTGGAGCTCATGAACTGTAGGTCCATTAGGTCCCTCCGTTGGCTCAACATAGTAATATTGAGGGTATAAAGTTAGGAATGAGATTGAAGTGTTTAATTTCATATATGAGGTGTTATATCAATTATATGTGATATAATTTATATAATATATAGTTTTAATGTGAATTAGATTCATATATTAACTATATAATAATGAGAAAATGAAGAAGGGATAGCATGGTAATTTTCATCCTATTTCTCTATAAATAGTTGCATGAGATGCAACTTTGGGTTAAGACTTTCACATAAACCCTAGAATTCTCTCATTTGTGTTGGAAAGAGTTCCAAACACAATTCCAAAAGATCTACTCACCTCATCCTAAAGGAACCCACCTTCCTCCCTCACCTAGAGAACAATGGAGAAGATCTAGTGGTGGATCCTCAGAAAGTTCGGGTTTGTTGCTGAGATCGTGATCATTGGAGGAGGAATTCGTGAAGAAAGTATTCTTCAAACGTAATATCTTGTTGTCCTACTTTGTAAAGCATGCTTAATCTTAGATTTAGTTCTTGTATTTTAAATCTATGTAACAAAACCATGAACACGCGATTCACAATCCATTCTATTGCGGGGATTCGATCCCTTCAGTATACACAACCTAATTACAGCAAGTGATAAGTAATTTAATCGATTCCACGGAGATTAGTGAAAAGAAGATTTATTGAACTAGAGTTTATTCTAGTGAACCTTAGGTAACCAGAGATTAAAGTGGAAATGAAACACCTCAAAACTAAACTTTAAAGAAGTAAAGTGCTAAGCAACTCAAGACCCTTGAGTAATAGGAACAAAAACTTAACTCTAATGATTAAGACAGATGTTTAATTAGGGGGATAATTATGCTTCATCAAGCTAAATGCTACAACAATTTGACTGCTCCAACACTTAATGCAAGTTCTCACAGACTCTTTCCAGAGATCTTTAATAACGGCAAGGAATTCCCATTACATTGTCTTTTTACTTACTCTCTCCTTGCATTCATTAGGTGAGTTACTATCCCTATTATCCTTAATTACCTTGAGGTTAACCCCTAATCAGAACTAATCCTAATCACAGAGATCAGTTTATCCTTCCTTTTTCCAAATTTAGGATAAACGCAACCCAAACCAGTTGGCCAGACGAATTTCAGCTTTAATTAAGCACACAATGATTATAAGTGAGGATGAATGCAGCTCATGCTATCAAATTTATCTCAGATCCACATTAACCTCCCATAATTCTTCCCCTAAGCTAAATTAGTTCATGTTGAATGAATGAGAACAACCAACAAAACTTAGATTGAATCGACAAGATAATTGACCCATAATTGAAATTGCAAAATAAAACAAGAACTTTAGAAGAAGAAACGATGCAAAATAAAACATAATTGAAATTGCATAAAGTATAATAGTGAGTAAAATAGGTGCAGCTCCCGAGAGTGAGGTCAGGCTTCTTTCCCAAGAGGTCTTCTCTTTCAATCAGTAGCTTCAACGATCCCAAAGAAGAAGAAAAAACTATGCTTATCAAAAAAAAAATGCTCCCCCCAAGCTACTCTCTTCTCTAAATGGCAATAAAGGGCTTAAATATCACCTCCTAATTAAAGAATCAGGGCCTCTATGGCAATGTTACTCAAAAGAGCAACTACCAATTGGTCCAGCGAAGGTCAACTGTCAGATACATTAATTGAGGTGGTTGTCACGGGTTTCGGTTGCTTGTACTTTCCAACTGAGTCCTCGAGACATAACTGCAGCTTCAACATTCTTGCATTTCTTTGCTCCAACAACTGGAATATTGCTGAGACATTTCAAATGCTCCAGCATTTGGTGCTTTCTTTTCCCTTTTGCAACAGATGCTACAACAATTTGTTATTAGGCTCTCTTCACTTTGATCATTATGCTGCAACAATTCCCTTACAAGGATCACAGTGACATCAATCATACACCACTTAACTTAAAACATTAACAGAGGAATTTTGACAACCACAAAGGGGATCTAACTATTCAAAACACAACTTCTAGCAAAGAGATATACAGGTCCAAACTCAAAGAGACTCAATTATCAAAATAATCCACTTAATAGCTCTCTTTTGCAGAGCTATCAGGCGTGCAAATTTTATTTTATTTGTAATTTATTTATTAAATTAAGTTTAATTAATTTTAATTAATATAATTTGATTATATTAATTTAATTAATTTTAGGGTGCCAAAATGTGGTCTATTTTTTCTATTTATTTTATGCAATTGTTATATGAAATATTATATGAATAATGTATGTCATTTAGATTAAAATCTCACCTTAGGTTAAACATAATCACGCATCATTTTATAATATAAGGTGTTATATTATATAGTATGCATGCTTAATTAATATAAATATTATATTAATTTAATGAAAGCATTATCATGCATTTTCATGTGATGATTATGTTATGAATGTATAATTATTCATGTGATGAATGATCTAGCACTTATATCATAGAAATGCATGTAACCTAAGGTTAATTAATTAGTTTTGAAATGGTTTTAGAACATGGAATTAATTAGACCTTAGGTTATCTAGTTCTAATAGGATTAGAATTAGGCAACTAATAATTTATAAACTATGATTAAATAGGGACTCTATCTAACGAAGATTCTGTCTACGGTTCGGGTATTAAGCTGACAGAAACGGAACACCCCTACCTGGGAATCGATTTGCGAGTGAATTTAATCTGGAGGCTTATAAATTATTTATCGTGAGTGGTGTTTATTAAAAGATTAATAGACTTAGGTAATTCAAGTATAAATGTTATATTGGTAAACTTAGGTAAATTATAGTCAGATTTATCTAGGTCAAAATCGTTAATTATAAAGTACTGAGTTGGAGGAAATAGGTATATATGATACATCAAATTTTCTACCCACAAATCTCTGTTAAGTTCACACTGTGAGATCCATACTCGGCCTCGTGGGCACAAACGGGAGTGTCCTCCTTCGGATGGTGTTTGTATGGGTCAAAATCAAGGTGAATGGAGAGAGTACTTATAGTAAGTGGGAGTGGGGCTTGTGTCAAGGGACCCACAGTCTCCTCTGTTGATTTGCACTGTGAGATTCCTATGATCCCCTGCATGTTTGCCCTGGAGCAGACGAACCCTTCGGAGGGCCTGATCATATGAGTCAGAACAACGTAAACTCCAGAAAGGGATAGGGTTGCCTTAGTTTGTTTTCCAACTTAGTCCTCCCTTCGATGGATTTTGTTGGATGGGAACTCTGGAATCTATAAGAGAGTCACACTTACGGGTTACATTAAGGGTTAATGGATCCAGACCGAAAATGGTAACTAAAACCTATAAGAATAAGAGTTATTCTAGAAGTAGGAGTTTGGTCGAGATAGTCTCGTCCCAGAGAAGGAATGATTTGACTAACCTTCGGTGGCAGGTTATTCTAAACCTTTGGGATATCATTGCAAATTATTATGACCTAGGGATCAATATTTAATTATGCTAAAATTGAATGGATAAGAAATAATAGTTTTTGCAAGTAACTAATACATGAAATTTATTTTTCAGCAAAAATGTCTAGCTCGATAATTTCTTTATTGGTCACTAAAAAATTAAATAGAGATAAATATCAAACCTGAAAGAACAATTTGAACAAGATTTTGGCAGTGGACGACCTGAAGTTCATATTCACTGAGGAATTCCTCAGGTGTCGAGCTCGACCGTGCCACGAAACTTTCGTGATGCACACGATAGATGGATCAAGGCCAATGACAAGGCCAAGGTCTACATCATAGCTAGTTTATCAGATATTTTGGCAAAGAAATACGAGAGCATGGTCACCGCCAAGGAGATCATGGGATCATTGCAGGACATGTTTGGACAACAGTCTTTTCATGTCCGACACGATGCTCTCAAGCACGTCTTCAATGCAAGAATGAAAGAGGGAACGTCAATCAGGGAACATGTTCTCAACATGATGGTCCATTTCAATGTGGCGGAGATGAATGGTGCGACTATCGATGAGTCGAGTAATGTCAGCTTCATTTTGAGACTCTTCTAAAGAGTTTCCTTTAGTTTCATAGCAAAGTTATTATGAACCTACCCATCCTTTATGAAAGTCAAGGGATGGAAAGGTGAGGCAAATGTTGTCTACCGGTCCTTCCATAAGGATTCGACCTCAGGGACCAAATTTGTAGCTTCTCCTCTTCATGCTCGAAAGGGAAGAAGAAGAAGATGAAGAAGGTTGGAATGGGGAAACAAGCTGACCAAGCTACCGCACAAATGGAAAAAAATGTCAAGGAAGTTGCAGATAAAGAAAAGTGTTTCTACTGCAACACTGATTGGCACTAGAAAAGGAAATGCCCCAAGTACTTAGCCGATAAGAAGAAATAAGGTAAATATGAATTACTATGCATTGAAACTTGTTTAATGGAGAGTGATGGATCTGCCCGGATACAAGATTCAGGCGCCACTAACCATGTTTGTTCTTCTTTTCAGGAAATTAGTTCCTAGCAGCAGCTACAGGAAGGGGAGATAACACTCAGAGTTGGTACTGGAGAGGTTCTGTCAGCCGCCGCAGTAGACACAGTAGAGTTGTTGTTTCGAATGAAACGTTTGTTATTAAATAACTTGTACATAATATCAGGGTCTACTAGAAACCTTATTTATGTTTCTTGTTTGTTAAAACAATATGTTTCAATTTCCTTTTCAATTAATAAAGAGTTTATTTCTATGAAAGATGTTGACATTTATACAGCTTTACTTGAGAATTGTTTGTATGTTTTAAGGTCTAATTCAATCAAAATTATGTTTGCACGCTGAATTATTTAAAACTGCAAATACACGAACTAAAAAGCAAAAAGTTTCTTCTAAAGAAAATACCTAACTTTGGCATCTTAGGTTAGGTCACATAAATCTCAATAGGATTGAGAGACTAGTAAAGAGTGGACCTCTAAACGAGTTAGAAGAAAGTTCTTTACCTGTATGTGAGTCATGCCTTGAAGGCAAAATGACCAAAAGACCTTTTACTGAAAAATGTTATAGAACCAAAGAGCCCTTGGAGCTTATACATTTAGACCTTTGTGGTCCTATAAGTGTTAAAGCCACAGGAGGGTATGAATATTTCATCTCTTTTGTAGATGATTATTTGAGAAATGGGTATATTTACCTAATGCATCACAAGTCTAAAGCACTTGAACAGTTCAAGGAGTTTAAGACTGAGGTTGAGAACCTTTTGGGTAAATTAATCAAAACACTTCGATCCGATCGAGGTGGAGAGTATATGGACCTTAAATTCCAGGACTATATGATAGAACATGGAATTACGTCCCAACTCTCAGCACCTTGTATGCCACAGAAAAATGATGTATCAGAAAGGAGAAATAGAATCATGTTGGACATGATTTGGTTAATGATGTGTTATTTTTTTACCCTGACTCGTTTTGGGGTTATGCAATGGAGACTGCAGTTTACATTTGAACAATTTTCCATCGAAGAGTGTTTCTGAAACATCTTTTGAACTCTAGAGAGAACGTAAAGGTAGTTTACATCATTCCAGAATTTGGGGATGTCTAGCCCATGTGCCTGTGACAAACCCAAAGAAATTGGAACCTCGTTCAAAATTATGTCTGTTTGTAGGCTACCCAAAAGAAACGAGAGGTGGTCTATTTTATGATCCTATGGAAAATAGGTTGCTTGTGTCGACAAACGCCACTTTCCTAGAGAAGGATTACATAAGAGATCATAAACCAAGAAGTAAGGTCATGTTAAATGAATTAGACAGTACATCAGCAAAAGTTGTTGATGATGCTAGCACATGAACAAAAGTTGTTGACACTAGCATGTCTTGTCAAAAGCGTCCATCTCAAGAGTTGAGAGAGCCTTGACGTAGTGGGAGGGTTGTAGCACAGCCTGACCGTTACATGGGTTTAACTGAAACCCAAGTTGTCATACCTAATTACGACTGGGAGGATCCATTGACTTATGATCGAGAAATGGATGACGTAAACAAGGACGAATGGATTAAAGCCATGGACCAGGAAATGGAGTCTATGTACTTTAAATCCGTTTGGGATCCTGTTGAAACTTGATGGGCTAAAACCTATGGGTTGCAAATGATCTACAAGAGAAAATGAGGTGTAGATGGGAAGGTACAAACCTTCAAAGCTAGATTGGTGGCAAAGGGTTATACCCAGCGAGAGGGGGTGGACTATGAGGAAACCTTCTCTCCTGTTGCCATGATAAAGTCTATCAGAATCCTACTGACTATTGCCGCATATTATGACTATGAGGTATGACAGATGGATGTCAAGACAACCTTTTTGAATGGCAATCTTGACGAAAATATCTACATGGACCAACCCAAAGTGTTCATTGAACAAGGCCAAAAGCAAAAGGTTTGCAAGCTTAAACGGTCTATTTATGGACTAAAACAAGCCTCTAGGTCTTGAAATATAAGGTTTGATGAGGCAATCAAATTTTATGGTTTTGACCAAAGTGTTGATGAGCCTTGTGTATACAAGAAAATCATCAACAGTACTGTCGTTTTTCTAGTGTCGTATGTGGTTGATATCCTACTCATTGGGAATGATGTAGGATTCCTCACTGCCATTCAGAAATGGCTAGTTATGCAATTCCAAATGAAAGATTTGGGAGAAACTTGATAAATGCAACACGCAAGCGCACGTGATCGAAGTAATATAAAACTGGAAGTATTCCAGAGTATCAAACCCAAGGGAATGAGTTTTAATAAAATTGATTGAGAAAACATAAATTGTTGACAAATTGCAATTGAAAGGTAACCAAAAGTAACAAAAATGATTTTTGGGTGATTTTTAACTAAGAAAAAAAGGAATGAAAACAATGGGAAAGGCGAGAGACTCAAGAATGTGTGTGCCACTAAATTGGAAAGGCAACGCAACTTAACGCAACTGTCTTGAACTGTAGCTACATCGCAATTGCACAGTACTGCAATTGCAACACAATCGTTTGGCAATTGCAAGGCAACTGCAAGTTCAATGGTGATTTGAACTATCCTTCAAATATTGTAACAACTTCTACTCCTATTCGACCCTCCTTGAGGTGTCTTTAGGAGACTGGGTGATTAAACCTATATGTCTATCGTTAATCTATCACAAGTGAATATGCATACAACTCTAAGGTTTTGGAGACCTGCCCTATGTCTAGGGTCGAAGTTTAGGACTTATGTCTAAGCCCTTTTCCTCCATTACTTTTGGGAAATTTGCTTTAACTCAACCCTTTCGGTGTCAAGTTAAAGCTGAACAAGTAACTCTAGATGGTCGGCTAAAGCTACCCACATTAAGGCTCACCAAAAGTAAACTCCAGTTGAAGTTAGTTGAATTGCCTTTGCTTTAGATCTTATTGCCCTCCACTAGGCCATTCACATCTTGAATTCCTTAGGGAATAGCTCCTCATGAATAAATGAATAAACTACAAAGAAATTAATTTAACTTGCATAACAAAATTAAATTGGAAAATGATGAATATGGATTCAACAGCTAATAACTTCCAATAATGAAGATAGAAACAAAAGGTTTAAAACAATAACTAATAGAGTTTAATTAACATAAATGAAAAATTCAATACTTGAAGAAAACTATGGAATTGAAACTACACGACCACCTTATGTTCTTCATTCAATATCAACACCAATATTCTTGATGATGAGATGAAAGAGAGGTTCAGGTGTTGGAAAAATAAAGAAAATACAACAATGAACTAATGGAAATAAAAGAAACTAGAAGCTATAAAAAAAACCCCAGAAAAATGGAATTCTTCTCCTCTCGACTCGAGCTTTTCGTTTAATACCACCTCCAACTCTTGTTTTTATAGGATTGAAAAAGAGAATCCGGTTGAGAAGTAGAGGAAAATACAATAGAAGCTATGAAGAAAAAAACAGAATGTTGTTGTCTTCATAAATGAAAGAAACCTCATAAACTAAATTCAACAAAACTTCTAAAATCAAGCTCTTAGATCAACTCCACCAACAACTTTCGTTGTGATGGGATTGAAGAAGAGAAGCAACCTGATAACTAGAAGAAACTACAACAGAAACTAAAAAGAAAAAATTACAGAACTGAACAAAAACCCAAAACTGAAAAAGTGGAATTCTCCTCCGTGGACGAGCTCTCCTTTGAAGGCTCCCTCCTCCAAAATATATAGGTTTTACATGCTAGGGTTTTCATCTTGGTGGGTCAACTTGTCTTGCTGTAATTTTGAAGAAAAACGGAATAAAATCCCTTAAAATCACGGAATTCCCGGATTTCCTGCGTATTCTGTGTTTTTCCAGATTTTTCAGAATTGCAATTGCTACAATGCAATTGTATAGAATTTGCACTCTGCCTAAAATTAGGGTTTTCAATTCGCACTTCAACTTCAACTCCACGTGGCGCTTCCAGCTCTTTAATCCGTGATTGACGTCATTATGTTAAGTTTTGAGTCTGGCGCAAGTATGCAACTGCTATGCGATTGCATAACAATTGCGTTCCATTTGCATTCTGCATTTAAAACTAAAAAATATGAGATTTTGCTTCCATGTTTGCTTGTTTTCCCTCCTACTTCAAGAATTTTTTTTCTCTTCCTTAATTATATGCAATCGACTCCACTTTATCCACTTTTTACATAAAGAGATGAAGAAAACATACAAGTATAACTAAGTGTAAAGGCTAAATAATTCTCATAAATGAGAATTATCAAAACGCAGTGTGTTTTAGGGATCCAGATTGTCCGGAACTGCAAGAACAAAACTCTTGCCTTGTCTCAAGCATCGTATATCGACAAGATATTGACTCGATATAAGATGCATGACTCCAAGAAGGGTTTATCGCCTTTCAGGCACGAGGTTCATCTGTCTAAGGAATAGTGTCCTAAGACACCTCATGAAGTTGAGGGCATGACACAGATTCCTTATGCATCAGCTGTAGGTAGCTTTATGTACGCCATGTTGTGTACCCAACATCTGTTATGTAGTAGGGATTGTCATTAGATACCAATCCAATCAAGGATGTGATCCCTGAACAGCGGTTAAGGCAATCCTCAAATATCTTAGAAGAACGAGGGACTACATGCTCGTGTATGGAACTAAGAATTTGATCCTTACAAGATACACGGACTCTGACTTTCAGACCGACAAGGATTCTAGGAAATCTACGTCGGGGTCAGTGTTTACTCTTAACGGAGGAGTTTTAGTTTGGCAAAGCATCAAGTAAGGATGCATCACAAACTCCACAATAAAGGTCGAATACGAAGCAGCTTGTGAAGCAGCTAAAGAGGCGGTTCGACTGAGGAAATTCTTGACAAATTTGGAAGTTGTTCAAAATATGAATCTGTCAGTCATCCTTTATTATGATAATAGTGGTGCAGTGGCGAATTCGAGGGAACCACAAAGTCATAAGAGGGGAAAGCTCATCGAGCGAAAGTATCACCTGATATGGAAAATTGTGCATCAAGGAGACGTGGTCGTCACGGAGATAGCTTCGGAGCACAACGTTGTTGATCCTTTTACAAAGGCTAGGTCGACGAGAGATACCCTGACTAGGGCAAGTGAGAGTATTTTGTATTGTACAAAGGGTATTCAATGCCCTAGTTTATTGTATTTTGTAGTTTTGGTATTGTACTCCACTAGCTTTCGGTCAAGTGGGAGTTTGTTGGGATTTGTTGCCCTAAACACGTGTAGTTTGTAATTATTTGGTGAAGTGAATAAAAGGTTTTTTTCATCAATTCTTATAATCTCGCATTTAATACTTAAATCCAATAAACGATGTTCCAGGATTATAAAAATGAGATCTTGAAATAGTGTGTAGTGGACACACATGGAGGATTATGTTTGAGTATATAACCCAAATGGTCTATAGTACATGGATAAGGTTGGAAACCTCATCCTGGTAATACTATGGATGCGGACCACTTTGTATTTGATACAAACGAGGCGATCTAACTCGTTCATGTAGTTGACATGCGAATGAGGGCATCCTATGCGATGAGATTGTACAAGATCGGACTGCGAATTATTAGCCAACTATTGCAACACCGTTAACACATTAGGTCTAATAACTCATTGATGACCATTAGTGACTCGACTTAAATCCTAAGCGGGTTACAAACTCCTGTCTGCGGGGATTTGTCCTCAGACTAGTATGGGTGAGAGTGGCCACAACTGCTGACTCAATATGCTTACCTTCTCAAGGACGAAACCTCGTGGGGAGCTGGGAACTTAACTCTGCGAGATGGAATTCACTCGCTCCCAAGCTAGGGAAAATAGATCAATTGTTCCCTTACAGACTGAATCCAGGTCTTGAACAATGGAGCCCCACCTTCTCACTAGCCCGAGAGGGACATTGTTTATGGTAGGACCATAAACTAGTTGTTCATTAGAGGATCAGTGGTACTTAAGGAGCAAGAGGTATTCATAGGGGTAAAATGGTAATTTGACCTAGTTGTAACTATGAACAACGGTGAAGGGTCGTCTCACTGACATTGGTTAAATCAATGGACACAACTTGTCCTACAGTGAGGAGAGTGCAGCTACGAGTTTATAGTGGAGTGGCTCGTAGTTAATGAATGTTGATTAATGGGATCAAAGAGTTTGATCAATTAATATCGTGTCATTGGAGCTCATGATTTGTAGGTCCATTAGGTCCCTCCGTTGGCTCAATATGGATATAACGAGGGTAAAAAGTTTGGAATGAATTTGAAGTGTTCAAATTCATATAAGGGATTTATATAAATTATATGTGATATAATTGATATAATATATAGTTTGATGTGAATATGATTCATATAAACAATATACTTAAATTTTGATTAATTTTCAAATTATTACTTAATTATGAAATTGTTTCATGATTAGAGGAATTAATTATGAGAAACATGAAAAATTGAATATGATTCAATTAATAATGCACACTATACAAATATGATTTGCATAATAAGGTATAAGATACCTTATATTATGCAATTATGCAGATATGATTTACATAATGCCCAATTTGTGCATTAGCGGGATAATGGGTGGAGAATTTATCCCTACCCTTACTCGTGTTTTGATGTACGACAGGTACATGACCAGTGCCCAGTCATTCCACACCGGAAACATTTGTGTTCATCACCTTTTGAACTTCTATCTTGTGGAGTCTTTCCTTTATGACCATCACTTCGTGTGAGTTTCTTAAAATTACAATGCCCACCACGAAAATAGGTATTCCTTCCTCTACCGCGGTCACGACCTCGACTACGACCACGACCTCGACCACGATTATTAAAATTGGCATTCAGTTCAGGGAATGGTGTTGCTTCAGTTGGTCGAGATTCATGATTTTTCATTAATAGCTCGTTATTTTGTTCAACCACAAGAAGACATGAAATCAGTTCTAAATATTTTTTAAAGCTTTTCTCTCGATATTGTTGTTGCGCATATTCGAGACATGAAAAGTGGAAAATGTCTTCTCTAACATATCAACATCAGTAATCCCTCCTCCGCATAAGTTTAATTTTTAACTAATTCTGAGTAGTGTGGAATTATATTCACTTACTGTTTTGAAGTCTTGCAACCTCAGGTGCATCCAATCATAACGAGCTTTTGGAAGAAAACTATTTTTTGATGATCTTACCTTTCTTTCAAACCTTGTCATAGAATGTAAGAATCTTTTATTCTAAGATACTCCATTTGATGGCAAAGGAAGATCGTGGCTTTTGTTTTTTCTTGATTTGATGCATCATTTCCTTATTTAATTGTTTCTCCAAGATTCATGGAATTTAAATGGATCTCAGCGTCAAGTACCCATGACAAGTAGTTATTTCCATTAATATCCAGGGCCGTAAATTCTAATTTTGCAAAATTTGTCATAGTAATATTATCAAAAGGCATTATATTTATATTAGAAAATTAATATAAACTAGACATGCAATATAACATTAAAAAAAATGGCTTACCAGGAAGACCTACCTTCAATGGAAAAACTAACAGAGTTTCGTGATGATAACGTATTGTGAAAATAGGATGAAAACTGAGTATAATTTTACCAATATTTAAATACAAATATAATATAATAATAATAATAATAATAATAAAAGGAAATTGGAATATAATATAAATAGGTATATAATATTAATAATGAGATAGTGGAAAATATATATAATATAAATATGTGATAGTGGAAAATCAAGAGTTAAATAAAACAAATAAAAGAGAAAGTGAGTGAAGAGAAAAAGAATTGGTCTAAACTTTGTTTTTACATAAACCACCATAAACCACTCTTTATAGGTAAAATGACAAGAAAGATGTGGAACAATTGGACACCAAACTATGATTTTTGTTGAACACATGGGAGACACCATGGGGGTGTTTGGCCCATGGGTTTGGATTTGGATGAGTTTGGATTCCAAATCCAAACCCATGTTTGGAGCAAGGTGTTCCAAATCCTGGTTTTGAAATCCATTCCCATGGGTTACAACAATACAATCCCATGGGTTACAACGAAAGTAATCTCATGGAATTTGTTCCATGTTTTTTCATCCATTTGTCGACTACTTCGACAACTCCGATAAAAACTCCGGCGACCATCGACAACGCGACTCGGTAAAAACTCCGGCGACCACCGACAACGACAACTCCGGTAAAAACTCCGACGACCATCGACAACGATAACTCCGACGACCGCACCTGGCGACCACTTTCGCAAACAACTTCGACGACAACTCCGACGACCACTCAACAACCACCGACAACGACAACTCTCGACGATCGTCTGGCGACCACTTTGGTAATAACTCCGGTGACAACTCCGACGACAACTCCGCGCGACCACGACACCATCGACAACGACAACTCCGTCGACCACCGACACCATCGACCTAAGTTTGTTACCATTTTTCAGCCACCACTTCGACAACAACTCCGGTGACAACTCCGCGACCACGGACAACGACAACTCGGCGACCACATCGGCGAGCTAGCCACCACCGATGGTTGCCTCAACGACCATTTTAACAACAACTCCGACGCGACCCAATGACCACCGACAACCAAAAATCCAACGACCACCTCGACAATCTCACCACCTCATCAACTCGACCACTCCAATAATCCAACAATCTAGTCAATTTTTAAAAGGTTAAAATAAAACTAAAAATGGTTAATAAACATTTTTTTATGTTACTCTCAACACCTTTGAATTTTGTGAAATTTTTATTAAAAAAAAAACTTGATATTTTTTTAATATACACTCAAATGACTCAATTTTATAATTTTTTTAAAGTTAGAAAAAATGAAATAATTTTTTTTTTCGCACAAAGCGTTTTATGTTCTTTTGTTTCATGTTAGTTGCAACACTTTTGGACGATGTATCTATATGTGCAACTCGTGGTAGAGGTATTAAAAAAACTACCTAAATTGAAAGGTTCATGGAAAAGTTACTTAAAAAAATTGATCCATATTAGACATTAACTTATACAATTCACATAAGATCAATTACAAAAATTTGAAAGGAATAAAATAGCTAAAAGAAAAAATGTGAAACAAAATCAGCATTAAATCTAGAGTTCGTAAAATCGCGCCAAGACACACGCTCTCTCGATTCACGCTTCGAACATCGCACTCTCAAACACGCTTTTACGATTCCCATACTTCGTAAGATCGCACTTCAAACACGCTGATTTACTCTGAACTTCAACCCCCTCGGGATAAACCTCCGCACTTCTCATTCCCAAGATTCTCATTCCGAACTCAAGAGCCCCAAACAAATTTCCCATGAGTATGGAAATTTTGCCACTTAGCATGAATAATATAATGACATGTGGACCAATATTTACATTGCACATGCTTAAGATGTATATCAATTTGTTTCATTAATAACCTTTTTAAGCGGACGAGACAGCGAAATTGAGAAAACAAAGGAAGAGGAAGAAGAGAGCAAAGGTCTGTGAAGAAACGAAAACGGCGTCAAAGAGAAAAAAACGGAGATGGGGAAAGTAATTCAACTTTTTTTTGCCATTCTATTTTTCGCTTTTTTTTTTTTTTTGGCCTCTAGCTTTTAATTTAGAAAAGCCATCCACGACTCTCTAACAAACCAACTCCGTCCGTAAAGCCACCTCTTAAGATCACATTTCCCATAGAAAAAAAAAATAAAAATTATATAAACATATATATATATCAACAAAATCACATTTTCTATTTCAGAGGTGGAGCTACTTCGTCTGATTGATCTTCTCCATTTGGGTTCCCCTCTCCCACATTTTTTGTTGCACAATTGCGATGCTTAATGGCCATGGATGGTTGATCTTGGCCAAGCCAAATGGAGTATGAAGGCAGCGGACATATCCTTGATATCTTCTGCGGCGGTGGAGGACGACGACGGAGATATGACTCTTGCTCAATCGGCCAAGAGCCCCGTGCACAGGCTTGCTTCCTCCTCGGTCTGTATCCCTCTCTCTCTCTCTCGATTTGATGTATAGACGGTATGAACGGAATGGATTCAGATCGCTATTCTGAGATTTAATTTTTGGTTATGATCCTCTTTGTGTTCGCGATTAACAATAGGTGATACGCATTGGTACTAGGGTAAAACGCGAAAGCCAATGGAGGACAATCCCATGCTTAAGAAGGTTAAGAAGAGGCTTGCAGATTGGAAAACTAGCCATGTGAGATTCCCTTTGTTTTATGTTCTTCATTTCCTTTATATGTATTACCTAAAAGAGTTGGGAGATTCTTTTCTTCCCAATGTTTATTATGTAGTTTGATATTTGGTTTATTTCCAATGACGACGACAGGATTTTTTCATCAACAACTTTTAATATTGAATGGACCTAGATTTTAATACCTTGGATACACCTTATTTCTAGCTTTAGTGGTGCATGAAATCCTAACTCCGTTGATACCCTGCCTTCTTTACTTAGCAACTTATAATTGTTATAATTAGTGTTGGACTTTTGGGAACTCACTGATCCAAAATTCTTATTGATGCTTGAGCAGGCTGTAACGGGTCCTGGAGGGAAGTTTATGAGGTAGGTGAAATATGGCCTATGGTTTGCGACAGTTACGTATGTGTGTATCATTGTGCATACATACACAAACACATAACACGACTATCATTTAATATGATCTTATGGAAAAAATGTTTTTGTTTTCCAAGCTTTGAGCAAAATAAGGCAGCATATGACGAGCAATGCTCTCCTGGGGAATTTAAATCATCCGCTGTGATGCGAGCACTTGAGATTCGATCAAAATTGGAACAAGAATTTCCTAGCTTTGTGAAATCATTGGTCAGATCACATGTTGCTAGCTGTTTTTGGATGGTAGGCTTCATAAAAATACATTATTTTAAGTTGACTTGTTGATCAAGTAACTGGTAGTCTTTCCAATATTTTTCTCTTTATAAAATAACAGGGGCTTCCTGGGGCATTCTGTAAGTCATACTTGCCAGTAAGAGATAGTACAATGATTTTAGAAGATGAAGCTGGGAGACATTTTCAAGTAAAATATATTGCACATAAGACTGGGTTGAGTGCTGGATGGAGACAATTTTCTGCTGCACACAAGTTATTTGAGGGTGATGTTCTGGTCTTTCAACTAGTAGGGCCCACAAAATTTAAGGTAATATCTTGAATTATTTCATTATATATGCATATGATGTTCATCAACTTGTTCAATTCTGAATATAAACATGAATAAGATGATATAACCATAGTCAACACATCATACATTTTAATTCAAAAAATTTATAGTTAAAATACCATTTTGGTCAATGTACTTTGGATTTCCTCCCATTTTAGCCCATAATATTTCTAAATGTCCAATTTTAGTCTCTACACTTTCAATAAAACATAAAATTGGTCCCTTATTGTTAACCTTCCTACACAAAATTTAGTCTCTACTGGTCTTCATTTTATAAATTTTGGAAACATGTTCATATTAAGTATTTTCTTTCATGATATTATTATTATTTAATCAATTTTGAAAAACAATTAACTTCAAGCCCCAACGGTAGGGACCAATCTGAAGCTTTATTAAATGTACTGGGACTAAATTGGACATATGAAAGTACCAAGACTAAAATAGAATGAAATCAAAAGTACAGAGACCAAAATAGTATTTTAACTCAAATTTATTTAAAAGCAGAAAAAAAAACATTAACTATATTAATCAGATAGACAGACAATATGACAAGTTGGACTACAAAATTGAGTCCATGTTATAGAAGATAGGGTTGGGAATATAATCATTTGAATATGCCCCTTCATGTGTGAACTGCTTTATTTTGTTGGACAGTGAGTTATGTCAATATTTTATTATGTATTTAGTATAAATATTGAGATGAGAAAACTACAGTACAAGGTTTTAGTTGAAGATCTCTTCCTACAGATCTATATGAAGAAATTGTCATTAATTGTAAATGTGTAAGTTACTTAATTTTTCTGAGTATTTTCTTAACAACATTCACCTATAAAAGAGAAAAAACCAAAAGTTATGTGAATCAACTATGCTCCCCCCCTCCCCCACAAATTCATAACTACAATCTTAGATATTTTAGAAATGTGAAGGGTATCGTGTGAAACATATATTGAATCCATGGCTACCTTAAAATCAATCAACTTCATCATACACTGGCAAAAGTTTTTGGGTAAAGTTTACGTTTGTTTTGTTCACTTTTCTACTTATAAGAAATGCTAAGGCTCCAGTATGTTGTTATATATACAAGGAAAAACGTGGGTAAGGGCAGTGGGGAAGCTAAGGGGATGGATTCTATTATGAGCGAGTGAGTGGTGCATGTGACAACTGACATGAGGCTAGGGAGGCCTTTCCTAAATACATACAAAAATGATGTTCGTTAGAGTGAGAGTAGTATCAAACTGGTTAGTAGTAAGGAGCTACAATTAGCTAGTAGTATCTCACTACCTTACTTGAAAAAGACTTGTTATTAAGTTGTATAACTGTGCCCTTGAGTTCTAAAAATTAACTAGCAGCATCTCTATGAGTAATCCCATGAGAAAGGGAAAGCTTCGAACCTCTTGAACGTTTGCCATGTCTAGTAAATTGCTTTTGAGAACCTCTTGAACCTCTTGAAAGCAAACTTCTGAAAAAGTTGGAAGAGTCAGAGTGGATCAACACGTTAGGTAGTAACCACAAATAACCTGTGAAACACAGAAAACACACAAACAAGAGAATAGAGGGGAAACCGTGGTTCATTGGAAAGTTCCCCAATAGGCGTGGGTTTATTCAGCCAATTTGATTGATAATCAAAGAAAAACCACAACAGTAACCAACTATTCGAGAGAGCTGGTTGGTTTCCTCCTCCCCAAGACATAACTGTCTACAAAATTCCACATGAAACACAGTCGCCGTCCAGACCTCTAATAACCTGCCACTCCCTAACCCGTACAACCGTTTTTAGGTTTTTGGAAAAATGAAAAGGAATCTCTCTCCTCCCTCTCTCAGCCTTCCACACCTAGCCCTCACCTGACCATCTTCGGGCACCATTGGTCCCTTGGATACACACCTCTCTTCTCCTTGGAACTACTCCACACGATCAGTTTTAATTGATCGGAGAACATTTTCAATCGCATTCGATGAATCTTCTAGGAGAAGTAAAGCCAAGGTTACTGAACATGGGAGGGCACTCATCTCACTCTTTATCACTCTTCTAGCACTCCCTAATTTGGATAGCATCATTTTTTTTAATCTCTTTATAAGTTCTTCAAGAAACTTCCAAAAAGCCTCACATCCTTCATTGTACGAGGTATAGTGATGTGAAACCCCTAGTGAATTGGAATTAGGAACCATTTGGTTATGTGAACCCGTAATTCACAAATATTTGTGAGAGTACTAGTGTGGTTTAGTATGGGTTCCATGTGGGAGATTAGTAGTATTTCTGGGGTATTTTGGGGAATTTAGCTAGGGGTGTCTTTATTATAAATAGCAGTGTTAGGGTATTCGTTGGGTGTGCTTCATTTTGGTAGTGTCCATTGTTGGACTTTGGGAGAGAGATAGCCTTCTCGAAAGGCTATTGGATATGTAATTTTCTTAATTGATATTGCAATATATTAGTTTCGTTGTGTTCTTAATATTTTCAAATTTGGATACCTAACAATATTAAAGCCCCCAAATCTGAAAATATACGAGGTATAGTGATGTGAAACCCCTAGTGAATTGGAATTAGGAACCATTTGGTTATGTGAACCCGTAATTCACAAATATTTGTGAGAGTACTAGTGTGGTTTAGTATGGGTTCCATGTGGGAGATTAGTAGTATTTCTGGGGTATTTTGGGGAATTTAGCTAGGGGTGTCTTTATTATAAATAGCAGTGTTAGGGTATTCGTTGGGTGTGCTTCATTTTGGTAGTGTCCATTGTTGGACTTTGGGAGAGAGATAGCCTTCTTGAAAGGCTATTGGATATGTAATTTTCTTAATTGATATTGCAATATATTAGTTTCATTGTGTTCTTAATATTTTCAGATTTGGATACCTAACAATATTAAAGCCCCCAAATCAAATGGTTTCATTCCCAAGGGAAGGAATAGATAGAAGATTACCTTGTTGATCAAAGATCAAGAGGTAAGGAAATTAGTTCCTCACCCAAGGATTAAACACTCCACACGCAAATTGATCAGACTTACTTGAATGTTCAGACATGCAACCCTAGAATAAGAATTGAAAAATTCAAGAAACTCTTGGCTAAACTTGAAACGAAAAGCACAGAGGCTAAAAACTCAAATTCATCGTCAAAACTTTTCTATACAACTTAATGGCCAAGCTTTAGATAGCTTCCCAAACCCTAAAGGCTACATCATCCATCATACTAGAAGAAAACAAAAAGACCCCTACTTAATATGCCATAAAAAGGATAAAATAGAAAATCAATAAAATAACATCATGTGTTTTTCCCTATTTATCAACTTTTCTCTATTTTGCCCTTTCTTGAATAAGTGTGTATAATTGGAGGCCTCACACAACACCAGGCCAATAGTGCAAGGAGGTAGTGGAATTTCGCAGGCAAGTCTAGCGCTTAGAAACTAGAAAAGAACGTGAGATAGGATGAAGAAAGTTGGAGATACCGTCACTGATGGAACAGATCCTACTGGGTGGATAGTCTATTTGGGTTGTTTTTTTAATCAACCGAATGATGGAAGTGGAGAGAATGGAAGCCATTGTTATGAATATCTCTAGTGAGGCCTTGTCATGGTACCGATTGGGAGGAAGAAAGGCGAAGAACTATTGTGAATTTAAGGTACTATATTTAATCGATTTTGATACTTGCAGGATGTGACGTTGTATGAGAGATTTTAGCCATTTAACCGGGAGGTAAGAGTGGGAGACTATTAAAGAGAGTTCAAGGATAATGTTAGGGACACAAGGATCCAAGGATGATGTTAACAGTTACTTTTCAAATAGGTTGGGTTGAAGCTTGAAATCAAGATTGAGGTTTGGATGTTAAGGCCGATTGGGCAAGGAAAAATTGGAATGGTGAGTCGAAACTCTGGGTCCCCATTGGGTTTTTACGAAAGAGGTCAGTCCACTGCATGGGAACTTTGGCTATTGCAACTATTGAGGAGAAGACTGATACAATTGGGGTTCACCTAACTCCAGTGGCTAAGAATTTCGCAACAGTCAAGATTAAAGTAGACAGAATTATGCACTTCGGTTTATGCCGTAAGGAGAAGTGCTATATTGGCCAAAAATGCAAAACAAAAGAACTCAAAATCTTGTTGGGGTATGAATCGTATGATTTCTTCAAAATTCAGAAAAGACCAGGCACGAAAATAGAGCAATTGGCACTCTATCCATTTTCTACCCAATGTAACTCTCACATGTGTTTCAATAGTCCAGGAGGATGAGACAAGCACACAACAATTATAGGACTCATTGCTCTTCCAAATGAAGATGATTTTACATGACAGAATAATTTCCCATAATTCAGTTTGAAGGAGAGTCTTTGGAATACAAAGAGAGTATTATTTTATCGAAGAACTTTCCATTGTTGATACTGTCCTTCAAAATTATTGTTCCAATTTAGTGGTGGCTCAAGAGCTTAAAACCTACAAGATGATGTATGCTCACGTTTATTGTGAAGGTATGCAAAAAATAATGAAGGAATTTGTAGCAAACTGTGATGCGTGCCAGTGCAAAAGTACTCAGCATTGTCTTTAGCAGGTTGAAGGTGGTTAATACTAAGAGTGCGCTTGTAATTATTTTTTGAATATTCTAAAATTGATTTTCACTAATCAAAATACTTTTTGAAATTTTTGATGATATTTTTAACATTTCACTATGTGTTTTAAAAACCACTTTAAAATACTTAATTAGTATTATACTATTATTAGGTGCTTGTATGAATTGTATTTCATTAAAAAATTTACTCTCAAGAGAATTGAGTAAAATATTTTCGTTGCATGTTTCTGGAGAGACAGCGCAAGTGGGCATTTCAAAGTGTTTTAACATGCTTTTTTTGGTTATTAATGACTAATATCTTATTTTTTACTTCCAATAATTTACTTCTACTGTAGGTATATGTTGTAAGGGCATGTGATCTAGCAGAAGTGGATGGCGCCCTTGGCCTACTAAATTTGGAGTCTCATACTAAACACAGTGATGCAGGTAAGTCCATTCGCTAATACTCTGTTGATACCCATCTGTCATTTGCAAATTCGTATATGTTAAATTCCTAATTCTCTTGAATGTTGGCTACAGGAAAAGATACTGAAAATAAGGGTGGTGACGTGGCTAGCAACGACATTTCAAACAAGAAACATGCAAAGTCTGCCCTTCTCGATACAGCTGAAAAGCAGAGAAAACCTAGCCCATTGAGGTCAGTTCCAAGGAACCAGGTAGCAGAACATTCTGAAAAAATCAGTGAAGAAGTTGTTTTAGAAACAATGGAGGATTTCAACTTCTATCAGCCAGCGGTTCCATTTAAGAACATCAAAAGCTTCGAGGACTTCAACATTATAATAGATGGGCTATCAATAAACTCTGAGCTGCGAAGAGACATGCGGAAGAAGTATTATAAGCTTTGTTGCAGTCAGAATATGTTTCTCCATGAAAATCTCATCCAAGGCATGAATCGAAACTTAGTTACCGGAGTTATCTCCGAAACAATTACTATCTCAAATGCCATCAAAGCTAGCGACCTCTCTACTACACGTGACGAGTTCTCGTCATGGGATAAAACTCTTCGAGCCTTTCAACTTTTCGGTATGAATGTTGGATTTTTACGTAATCGTCTCCATAGGCTGGCAAATATTGCTTATGAATCGGAAAATGCCTTGGATCTAAGAACATTGGTAGATGCCAAAAATGACCAAGTGCATGTGCATGATGAAATCAGAAATATCGAGTCAAAGCTTGTTGAATTGAAGGAAGCTTGTGATAGATTTGGAGCTGCCATTGATGGCTTAGATTCAAAGGCTGAGGTGTACAAGTCCAAGTTCCAGGAAGAAGTTTCTGCTCCATGGTAATAATGTGTACTCTACTCCCTGTAATATAACCATTATATTTGTTTCCATGTCTTCTTTCTTTCTTTCTTTTTTTCTTTTAATAATGCTTTGTGCTTCTTTTTTTAACTAATTCCCCCGTCTGCCAACAAGAATCATTACAATGGTGGAGATGGCTTGTGAAAAGGTGCAGTCTAATAAAAAATAGGCTCTGTGAATACATGGCTCGTATTGTATTTTATATTTTACAGCGAAGGGGATTACATATGGACACGAACACAAAAAGAATTTCTCATGTAATAGTAATTTACAAATAAAAAGAACATTTAACAAAACAAAACATGAGATGAGGATGAGTTTCTTTTTTTAACAACGTTGGGATGGTAAGAGCAATGCTCAGATTGGATGATAATAATTGAGGAAACGATTTAATCATATGAAGTTGGCCAAATATTCATTAGAAGGATTGGTCAACTTTAATCGACTAAAATGCCACTTTTTGCTTGTGTTATGCACTTCAACATTATTAAAATCATAACTAGTTTTTAATAAAACAAATGAATGACCCTTTTCAATTAACCTTGGAGTATTTGTGTATAGCATTTTGTGGGCTGTTATTTGTGGGCTGTTACTAGGCTATAAACCAAAGGGAAAACATCAGGCAGGAACACTATAAAGGACAAAGCATCATGAAAAAAAAAAGAAGCCTAAATTAAAGTTGAAGCACAATTAGTTTTTCACAGTTGGTTCGATAATGTTCTCGTTTCATATTTTTTCTTTTTTATTTCTCGTTTTTCAAGAACTAAAAACAAAGAAATTGAAATAGCAATGTGTTTGATAATTTTCTTTTTTTTTTTTTAAGTACAATTGGGGTTGGGGGATTCGAATCACAAACCTTGTAGTTATTAACACATTGATCATTTCAGTTGAGCTATGTTCTCTTTGGCGTGTTTGATAATTGTCTTCTTTCTTATTTTCTTAGTTAAAAAATTTAGTACATATAATATAATAAAATTATTTGTCTAAGAAATAATGTTCTAAGGCACCTCAAGAGGTTGAGTATGTGAGACGGATCCCTTATGCTTCAGCTTGTAGGGAGCCTGATGTACGCTATGTTGTGTACTAGGCCCGACATCTTTTATGCAGTTGGGATTGTCAGTAGGTATCAATCCAATCCAGGATTAGATCACTAGACAACAGTAAAGGCAATCCTCGAGTATCTTAAGAGAACGAGGGACTACATGATTGTGTATGAAAGTGGGGATTTGATCCTTACGGGATACACAGACTCCGACTTTTAGGCCGATAAGGATTCTAGGAAATCCACATCGGGGTCAGTGTTCATTCTTAATGGAAGAGCTGTAGTGTGGTGAAACATCAAGCAGGGATGCATCGCTGATTCCACGATGGAGATCGAGTATGTTGCGGCTTGTGAAGCTGTTAAGAAAGCTGTTTGGCTTAGGAAGTTCATGGTAGATTTGGAAGTTGTTGCAGATATGAACTTGTCAGTTACCCTGTTTTGTGACAATAGTGGTGCAGTAGCTAACTCCAAAGAACCTTAGAGTCATAAAAGAGGCAAGCATATTGAATGCAAGTATCACCTGATACGGGAGATTGTGCATCACGGAGACGTGACGATCACGTAGATAGCTTCGGAGCACAATGTTGTTGATCCATTTACAAAGACTCTCACGACTAAGGGTGTTTGAGGGTCGCCTAGAGAGTGTAAGTCTTCGAGTGCTTCCTGACTAGTGCAAAGGGGAGTATTGTAAAAAGGGTTTTCAATGTCCCTAGTTTATTATATTACTTTATGTATTACTTTACATTTGGAAAATGTATTATATACTCCACTAGCTTAGTTCTAGTGGGAGTTTGTTGGGGTGTATGCCCTAATCTCGTGTAGTTTGTAATACTTGTTGATTTAATAAATAAATCAAGCTTTGTATCTCACATTTTATAAACTTAATCCAATAAACTAAGCTCTAAGGTTATATTATTTGAGAGAACTAGAACTTGAACAGTGTGTAGTGGACATACAAGGAGGATCCAAACGGTCAGTCTACTGATAGGGTTGGGAACCTCATCCTAGTAACACTGTGGATGTGGTCCGCTTCGTATTAGATACAAAAGATGTGATCCAGCTTGCGTTCATGTGGTTGACATGTGAGTGGGAGCATCCTGTGCAATGAGATTGTACAAGACCAGATCGTGAATTATTAGTACTGATGTAACACCGTTAACAATATAAGACTAATATTTTGTAGATGACCATTAATGACTCGTCCTTAATCCTGAGCGTGTTATGAACTTCTGTCTGCGGGGGTCTATCCTTTGACTAGTATGGGTGAGAGTGGCCTGAGTCGTTCGCCCAATATGTCGATCTTCTTGGGGACAAGACCACATGGGGAGCTGAGAACTTAATTACACAAGAAGGAATTCACTCATTCCCGAGCCAAGAAAACTAGAGGGGTTGTTCCCTTAAGTGTTGTCTCCAGGCTTGGACAACGGGCGCCCACCCTCTCACTGGCTCGAGAGGGATGTTGTTTATGGTTGGACCATGCAACAAAATTGTTCATTAGAGGAACAGTGAGACTTAAGGAGCAAGAGGTAGACACAGGGGTAAAATGGTAATTTGACTCAGCTATGACTACGAACAACCTGTGAAGGGTCGACTCACGGGCATTGGTTATATCGATGGGTACAACTTGTCCTATAGTGAGGAGAGTGTAACTATGAGCTTTAGTGGAGTGTTACCGTAGTTAATGAATGTTGATTAACCGGATCAAAGAGTTTGATCGGTTAATCTGGTATCATTGGAGCTCTTCATCTGTAGGTCCATTAGGTCCCTCGGTTGGCTCAAATTGGACTAAATGAGGGTTTATAATTTGAAGTGGATTTGAAGTGTTCAAATTCATTAAAAGGGTATTTATGTCATTTATATGTGATATAATGGACATAACATATAGTTTAATGTGAATGAGATTCATAATAAACTATAGTGTAGCCTAATTATTTTATTAGGGCTAGTTTGAAGAAATTAGATTGAGAGAAATTATATTGAATATGATTCAATTTAAAATTCCACAATTATGCAAATGTGATTTGTATAATAAGGTATGAGATACCTTATATTATATGATATGCAAATATGATTTGCATATTATATGCTTGTGGTATTTTGGTGAATTAGTGGAGATTTTAGCTCCACCACACACCATTATAAATAGGTGGATTGAAAGACTTTTTACAACTTACACTCTCATTTTTCGAAATCCACTAGAAAAGTGAGAAAGAGTTCTCTCTCAAAATTCTCTCAATTTCCATAACAATTCTCTCAAACCCAAAATCTAAAGTGAGTCCCACAACTCTCCCTCATCCTCCCGAGAACAACTGAGAAGATCAAGTGGTAGTGTCCGGTTGATCAGTTCGTGGTTCGTGATTGGAGAAAGATCGTTGGATCGAGAGTTTGTGACAGGAGAAGAAATTCCCAAAGAAGAGTTCTTTAAGAGGTATTTTTTCATATACCTTTCTGTTTTTTCTTCTCATTTTCATGCTTAATCTAGATTGTATGTTGGTACTTTTAATTTTAAGAAAATTAGAACAACAACGAAACAACGATGATTCACATCGCTATTCCACTGCGAGAAATTCAATCCCTTCAAACTAAGGTGATCGTATCCCTTTCGGAAATTCATGGTGTTCCGACCCCCATGATCAAGGCCCTCCGAAGGGATTGTTTGGTCCAGGCCAAACTAGCAGGCAGATCATAAGTGTCTCACGGTGTGAATCGATAGAAGAGACCGTGGGTCCCGTTTTCACAGATCCCGCTCCCACTCACTAAAAGTACTCTCTCCATTCACCTTGAATTTTGACCCATACAAATACCATCCGAAGTGGGACCTTCCCATTTGTGCCATGAGGTCGAGTATGGATCCACGGTGTGAACTTAACGGAGATTTGTAGGTGGAAATTAAAATGTATCTCATACACTATATTTCTTCCCACTAAACACTTTATTTAACGGGATTGACTTAGATAAACCAACTATATTTACCTAAGTCGACTAATATAACTCTTATATTGGATTAACCTAAGTCTATAACAACGTATTAACTAATGTCTTTGTGAGTTTGAATTATTAACACTTAATTATCGCCACTCACGAAAATATAACCTATGAATCTCCAGACCAAATTCACTCCCAAGTCGGTTCCCAGGTAGGGGTGTTCCGTAAACCGTTAGCTTAAATACCCCAACCTTAGACAAAACCTTCCTTAGACAGGGTTACTAATTAGTCACCATTCATAAGTCATATTTGATTTCCTAATTCTAATCTTATTAGAACTAGAAAACCTAAGTCTAATTAATTCAATTTGTAAACCATTTAAAACTAATTAATTAACTTAGGTTACATGCATTTATATGTTATATTGCTTGATCATTCATCACATGAACAACATACTATATAAAATACATTCATCACATGAATAAATGCATGTCAATGCTCTTTATCTAATTAATATAACCCTTATATTAATTAAACATGCATATATTATATTATAGTATAAGTGTTATAATATAACACTTATACTATATATTATAACACTTATAATATAAACATGATGCATGAAATGCTTAACCTAAGGTGGGATTTTAAGCTATATGACATACATTATGCATATAATAATTCATACAACACTTTTATAAATTTAAATAGCAAATTGGACCGGTTTTGGCATCCCAAGGGACATTAATTTAATTAATTAACATTAATATAACATTTATATTAATATTAATTAATTTAAATTAATAAAAAAACTCATTTTACAAAAAAATAAACAAAATAATACATTTTCTGTGAAAAAACCGTCTCTTAAGCCATCACACCCACATCTCGCGAAAAATGCTCGTAGAACTGCTCCACTAGCGCACGATGTTGCAACACCGTGGGATGCGTTGCAACTCTGGTACCGCGTTCTTAACGCGCACGACATTGCAACACCATGTCTCGCGTTGAAACGTTGCGCCTGCAGCGTGCCAATTTCCCCAAGGATGGCGTTGCAAGGTTGCAACGCCACCTCTGTTCCAGAACTCCAAGCTCCCGTTTTCGCTCCGTTTCTTCACAGCAACTCCTTGCCACGAACGACACGGACTTACAGACTCTATTTACATTGAATTTGCCCAAAAACAACGGGCCTTTACATTGATCTCATCAATGTAAATGTAAATCTAACTAAGGTGCCAAAAAACCGAAACATCCAATTGCAAACCGAAACATTCCTCTCATGAAAAAGTAAGACTACCCACGTAATTTTAAGAAATTTACAGAACCAACGATGATTGATAACGATTGTCTTTGATACCAATTGAAGGGAATGGATTTCCCGCAGCGGAAGCGCGATGTGAATCGCGTTGTTTCGTTGTGTTACCGAATTTCTTAAAATTGAAACATATCACATATATTTCTAGGCTACGCATGCTTTAAGAAGGAAATTTAAAGCAAGTAAAGAAGTACTTACCTCTTAAAGAACAGTTCTTCGCGTTTCCTTCTCTCGATCACAATCTCAACGATCTCTTGTTCTCTACAATGAACCACGAACTGAAACACGATCCAAGTGACACCTCCACTTGATCTTCTCGGTTGTTCTCCAATGGATGAGGGAGAGTAGGTGAGACTCCCTTTTGATGAGGTTTGGTGATAAATTAGAGAGAGAGCTCTAGAGAGAATTGAGAGAAAGTGAATGCTCATTTTGGAGTGAATTCCAAAAAATGGCAAAAGACCTACCAAATGCTTCTTGAAGCACCTATTTATAATGGTGTGTGGTGGAGTTAAAATCTCCACCAATTCACCAATATACTACAACTATATAATATGCAAATCATATTTGCATATCATATATTATAAGGTATCACATACCTTATTACACAAATCCCATTTGCATAATTGTGAAATTTAAAATTGAATCTCATTCAATTTAATTTCTTTCAAATCAATTTCTCCAAATAAGCCTTAATTAAATAATTAGGCTATACTATAGTTTATTAGGAATGCATTCACATTAAACTATATATTATTTCAATCATATCTCATATAAATGACATAAATACCCTTTTCATGAATTTGAACACTTCAAATCCACTCCAAACTGTATACCTTCATTTAGTCCAAATTGAGCCAACTGAGTGACCTAATGGACATACAGATCATGAGCTCCAATAATTCGAGATTAACCGGTCAAACTCTTTGACCCGGTTAATCAACATTCATTAACTACAGACACTTCACTATAGCCCCGTAGCTGCACTCTCCTCAATGTAGGACAAGTTGTGTCTATCGATATAACTAATGTTTGTGAGTCGACTCTTCACAGGTTGTTCGTAGTTAGCTGGGTCAAATTACCGTTTTACCCCTGTGTCTACCTCTTGCTCCTTAAGTCCCACTGTTCCTCTAATGAACAACTTTGTTGCATGGTCCTACTATAAACAACATCCCTCTCGGTCCAGTGAGAAGGTACGCATATTGGGCAAACAACTCAGGCCACCGTCACCCGTACTAGTCAAAGGACAACCCCCGCAAACAGAAGTCCGTAACACACGCTCAGGATTAAGGAAGAGTCGACACTAATGGTCATCTACGAATACATTAGTCATATACTGTTAATGGTGTTACATCAGTAGTCCTAATAATTCACGACCCGATTTTGTACAATCTCATTGCACAGGATACCCCCACTCGCATGTCAACCATATGAACGAGTTGGATCACCTCATTTTTATCGAATACAAAGTAGGCCGCATCCACAGTGTTGGTAGGATGAGGTTCCCAACTCTATCAATATACTGTAGATCGTTCGGGTCAATAACTCAAACGTGATCCTCCATGTGTGTCCACTACACACCGTTCAAGATCTCATAACTATGACCCTAGAGCATAGTTAATTAGATTAAGTTTAAAAAATGTGAGATATAAAGTTTGAATAATAAATATCCTTTATTCATTAATTCAAAAACTGTTACAAATGATACGAGATTAGGACATACACCCTAACAATTGAAGGGAATCGATTTTCCGCAGTGGAAGCGCGATTTGAATCACGTTGTTTCATTGTGTTACCGATTTTCTTAAAATTGAAACATATCACATATATTTCTAGGTTAAACATACTTTTGAGAAGGAAATTACAACAAGTATAGAAGAACCTACCTCTTGAACAACAATTCTTCTCGTTTTCCTTCTCCAGTCACTAACTCAACGTTATCAACGATCTCTCCAAGCAAGTCATGAACGGAAACCCGATCAATAAGACACCTCCACTTGATCTTCTCGGTTGTTCTTCGGTGGATGAGGGAGAGTGTGTGGGGCTCCCTTTGGATTTAGGGGAAGGAGAAGTGTAGAGAGATTTTGAGAGAATTGAGAGAATTCACTTTCTCTTCTTGGTGGTATTCTAAAAAAAATGAAATGAATCACTTTACAAATGCCTTTGATTCCACCTTTAAATAGTGGTTTGTGGTGGAGGTAAAATCTCCACCAATTTACCACTTTACCACAACTATATAATATTAAAATCATATTTGCATATCATATAATATAAGGTATCACATACCTTATTATACAAATTTCATTTGCATAATTGTGGAATTAAAATTGAATCACATTCAATTTATTTTCTCTCAAATTAATTTCTCCAAATAAGCCTTAATTAAATAATTAGGCTATACTATAGTTTATTATGAATCTCATTCAAATTAAACTATATATTATGTCAATCATATTTCATATAAATGACACAAATACTCTTTTCATGAATTTGAACATTTCAAATGCACTCCAAACTGTATACCCTCATTTAGTCCAAATTGAGCCAACCGAGGGACCAAATGGACCTACAAATCATGAGCTCCAATGATACGAGATTAACCGATCAAACTCTTTAATCCGGTTAATCAACATTCATTAACTACAGGGGCACTCCACTATAACCCTGTAGCTACACTCTCCTCACTGTAAGACAAGTTGTGTCCATTGATATAACCAATGCCCGTGAGTCGACCATTCATGTTGGGGTGTATGTCCTAATCTCGTATTTGTTTATAATATTCACTATTGAAATAAATAAGGATTATTTTTTCATCACTTTGTGTCTCGCATATTTACAAACTTTATCCAATAAACTAAGCTCCAAGGTCATTGAATTATGAGAGAACTAGATCTTGAATGGTGTGTAGTGGACACATAGGGAGGATCACGTTCGAGTTAATGACCCGAACGGTCTACAGTATACAGATAGGGTTGGAGACCTAATCCTAGATACGCTGTGGATGCGACCCACTTTGTATTGATACAAACGAGGTGATCTAACTTGTTCATGTGGTTGACATGCGAGTGAGGGCATCCTGTGCAATGGTCTTGTACAAGACCGGAATGTGAATTATTAGACCTACTGATGTAACACCGTTAACAGTATAGGACTAATAATTTTGTAGATGACCATTAGTGACTCGACCTTAATCCTGAGCGTGTTACGAACTCCTGTCTGTGGGGGTCTGTCCTTTGACTAGTACGAGTTAGGGTGGTCATAGTTACTCACCCAATATGCCTATCTTCTCAGGGACAGGACCACGTGGGGAGCTGGGAACTTGACTACGTGAGATTGAATTCACTCGTTCCTGACTTAGGGAAACTTGAGGGGTTGTTCCCTTAAGTGTTGTCTCTAAGGCTTTGACAACGGGCACCCACCCTCTCACTGACCTGAGAGGGGTGTTGTTTATAGTTGGACCATACAACGTTGTTGTTCATTAGAGGAGCAGTGGGGACTTAAGGAGCAAGAGGTAGACACCGGGGTAAAACGATAATTTGACCCAACAGTGTCTACGGACAACCTGTGAAGGGTCGACTCACGGGCATTGGTTATATCAATGGACACAACTTGTCCTACAGTGATGAGAGTGCAACTACGGGCTTTAGTGGAGTGTTACTGTAGCTAATTAATGTTAAATAACCGGGTAAAGAATTTGACAGGTTAGTCTCATATCATTGGAGCTCGTCATCTGTAGGTCCATTAGGTTCCTCGGTTAGCTCAAACTGGATAGATAGAGGGTTTGCAGTTTGGTGTGGATTTGAGTGTTCAAATTCATTAAAAGGGTATTTATGTCATTTATATGAGATATGATTGACATAATATATAGTTTAATATGAATGAGATTCATAATAAACTATGGGTTAGCGTAACTGATTAATTAGTGCTAATTTAGAGAAATTGGATTGAGAGAAATTAAATTAAATGTGATTCAATTTAAAATCCATAATTATACAAATATGATTTGTATAATAAGGTATGAGATATCTTATTATATGTGATTATGCAAATATGATTTGCATAACATAAGGTTGTTGTAAAATGGTAAATAGGTGGAGATTTCAACTCCACCTATCACCATTAGATAAGCACCTTTGAAAGAAGGATTGCTTAAGCTTTTCTCATTTTTTGGATTTTCCATCCAAGAGCTCCCTCTCATTCTCTCAACTCTCTCTCAAATTCTCTCTACCCTAAACCAAAGGGAGTTCCACCACTCTCCCTCAACCGACCGAGAACAACCAAGAAGATCTTTCAGAGGTGTCATTGTTCGGTTCGAGAGTTCGTGATTATAGAGATCGAGAACACGAATAGTTCGTGACCGGAGGAGGAGATCTTCAAGTAAGTAAACACTAACTCACTGTTTTTCTTCTTCTCAAGCATGTTTAGCCTAGGATCTATGAGATAGGTTCGGTTTTAAGAAAAGATTTTTCACAACGAACACCACAACATTCCAAGTCGTCCGCTGCGGGAGTTTTATTACCTTCACGTCACAGTTGTTCGTAGTCATGCTGGGTCAAAATATCGTTTTACCCCTGTGTCTACCTCTTTCTCCTTAAGTCCCACTGCTCCTCTAATGAACAAGTTTGTTACATGGTCCTACCATAAACAACACCCTCTCGAGCCAGTGAGAGGGTGAGGCCCCGTTGTCCAAGCCCTGGAGACAACACTTAAGGAAAAACCCCTCTTATTTCCCTAGCTCGGAAACGAGTGAATTTCATCTTGCGTAGTCAAGTTTTCAGCTCCCCACGTTGTTCTGCCCCTGAGAAGGTAGGCATATTAGGCGAGCAACACAGGCCAACCTCACTCGTACTATTCAAAGGACAGACTCCCGCAGATAAGAGTCCGTAACACGCTCAGGATTAAGGACGAGTCACTAATGGTCATCTATAAATTTATTAGTCCTATACTGTTAACGGTGTTACATCAGTAGGTTTAATAATTAACGGTCCGGTTTTGTACAATCTCATTGCACAGGATTCCCCCACTCGCATGTCAACCACATGAACGAGTTAGATCGCCTCGTTTGTATCTAATACAAAGTGGGCCAACATCCACAGTTTTGCCAGGATGAGGTTCTCAATCCTATCCATATACTGTAGACCGTTCGGGTCAATAACTCGAACGTGATCCTCCTTGTGTATCCACTACACACCGTTCAAATTCTCATAAACATGACCCTGGAGCTTAGTTTATTGGATTAAGTTTATAAAATGCGAGATAAAAAATTTGAATGATAAATAACTTTTATTCATTAATTCAACAACTGTACAAACTACACGAGATTATGTCATACACCCCAACATTCACCAAACTATAGCTCCCCCGTTAAGGTGAACACCCTGATGTGGATTTCCTAGAATCCTTATCAATCTGAAAATGAGAGTCAGTGTATTCTGTAAGGATCAAATCCTTAGCCCCATACACTAGCATATAGTCCCTCGTTCTCCTAAGATACTTGAGGATATTTTAACTGCGGTCCAGTGGTCTAACCCTAGATTGGAATGGTACCTACTAACTATTCCCACAACATAACAAATGTTAGGCCTCGTGCACAACATAACATACATTAGGCTACCTACTACAAAGGCATAGGGAATAAGTCTCATATCCTCAACTTCTTGAGGTGTCTTAGGACATTGTTGCTTAGACAAATGAACTCCATGCCTAAAAGGCAGTAAACCCTTCTTAGAGTTATGCATCGAATATCGTATCAACATTTTGTCGACATAAGATGTCTGAGACAAAGCTAACGTTCTGTTCTTTCGATTCCTTATAATTTGAATCCCGAGAAAGTATTGCGCCTCTCCCAAATCTTTCATTTGAAATTGAGTTGCTAGTCATTTCTTTACGTCAATTAGGAATCCTACGTCATTCCCAATGAGTAGGATATCGTCCATATAAAGTACTAAGAAAGCTACTTTGTCGTTGATGACATTTTTATAAACGCAAGGTTCATCAACGTTCTGGTCAAAACGAAAAGACTTGATCGAAGTATCAAATCTTATATTCCAAAATCTGGAAGTTTTCTTCAACCCATAAATGGATCGATTAAGCTTGCAATCCTTTTGCTCTTAACCTTGGGCAACCCTTCGGGTTGAGACATATAGATACTCCCCTCAAGATTACCATTCAGAAAGAAAGTCTTGACATCTATTTGCCATATTTCATAACGTAAAATGTGGCTATGAACAAGAGAATCCTTATAGACTTCGACATAGCAACAGGGGAAAAAGTTTCCTCATAGTCAACTCCTTCCCTTTGGATAAAACCCCTTGCTACGAGTCTTGCTTTAAAGGTTTGTACCTTTCCAACTACATCTGTCTTTCTCTTATAGATCCATTTGCACCCTATGGGTCTTATCCCTTCAGGTTAGTCTAAGTTCCCAAACCAAATTGAAGTACATAGACTCCATTTCAAGGTCCATGGCTTTGACTGATTGGTCCTTATCGACGTCAATCATTGCCTGTTTATAAGACAATGGATCCTCTACGCAATCATCAGGTATGACAATCGAGTTTCGGTTAAACCCAAGTAGAGGTCAAGTTGTGAGACAACCCTCCCACTGCGTCGAGGCATTTCCATGTTGAGAAGGACGAGACTGACTAGATGTGTTGGCTCCTTGATCAACTCTTGACGAAGGTCCAACTTTGTCAACAACTTGTTGACTCTTCACAATACAAATTTGCTACGTGGTTTATGGTTCCTCATGTGATCTTCCTCCGAGAAAGTGACATTTGTCGATACAAGTACCTTACTTTCTTGTGGGTCGTAGAAAATACCACATCTCGTTTCTTTGAGATAGCCTACAAATAGGCATAACCTTGAACGAGATTCTAGTTTCTTTGGATTTGTCACTAGTACGTGTGCAGGACTGTTGGGGTGTATGTCCTAATCTCATGTAAGTTTGTAATATTCCTTATTGAAATAAATAAGAGTTATTTTTTTTATCACTTTGTGTCTTGCATATTTATAAACTTAATCCAATAAACTAAGCTCCAGGGTCATTGAATTGTGAGAGGACTAGAACTTAAACGGTGTGTAGTGGACACACAAGGAGGATCACGTTCGAGTTAATGACCCGAACGATCTATAGTATACGGATAGGGTTGGAGACCTAATCTTGGATACGGTGTGGATGCGACCCGCTTTGTATTAGATACAAACGAGGTGATCCAGCTCATTCATGTGGTTGACATGTGATTGAGGGCATCCTGTGCAATGAGATTGTACAAGACCAGACCGTGAATTATTAGACTTACTGATGTAACACCGTTAACAGTATAGGTCTAATAACTTCGTAGATGACTATTAGTGACTCGACCTTAATCCTGAGTGTGTTACGGTCTCCTGTCTGCGAGGGTTTGTCCTTTGACTAGTACGGGTGAGAGTGGTCACAGTTACTCATCCAATATGCCTATCTTCTCAAGGGTCGGACCACATGGAAAGCTGGGAACTTGACTACGCGAGATGGAATTCACTCATTCCCGAAATTAGAGGGATTGTTCCCTTAAGTACTGTCTCCAGGGCTTGGACAACGGGCACCCACCCTCTCACTGCTCCGAGAGGGATGTTGTTTATGGTCAGATCATAACAACATAGTTGTTCATTAGAGGAGCAGTGAGACTTAAGCAGCAAGAGGTAGACACAAAGGTAAAACGGTAATTTGACTCAACAGTGTCTACGAACAACATGTGAAGGGTCGACTCGCAGGCATTGGTTATATCGATGGACACAACTTGTCCTATAATGATGGGAGTGCAGCTATGGGTTTTAGTGGAGTGTTACCATAACTAATGAATGTTGAATAACCGTGTCAAAGAGTTTGACAGGTGAATCTCGAATCATTGGAGCTCGTCATCTGTAGTTCCATTAGGTCCCTCGGTTGGCTCAAACTGGATAAATTGAGGGTTTACAGTTTGGTGTGAATTTGAAGTGTTCAAATTCATTATTTGGGTATTTATGTCATTTATATGTGATATAGTTGACATAATACATAGTTTTATGTGAATGAGATTCATAATAAACTATAGGTTAGCCTAATTGATTGATAAGTGCTAATTGGAGAAATTGAAATGAGAGAAATTAAAATTGAATGTGATTCAATTTAAATTTCACAATTATACAAATGAGATTTGTATAATAAGGTATGAGTAATATGCAAATATGATTTGCATATTAAAAGGTTGTGGTCAAATGGTGATTAGGTAGAGATTTCAACTCCATCTATCACCATTATATAAAGACTTTGCAAGAAGCCTTTGGTAAGACAATTGCTCATTTTTGGAATTTCATCTTCCAAGAGCTCTCTCCTCATTCAAAATTCTCTCTAGATTTCTCTCCACCCAATAATCAAAAGGAGTCCCACAACTCTCCCTCAATCGATCGAGAACAACCGTTCAAACTCTTTGAAAGTGCCCTGTTTCTTGGTTCGAGAGATCGGGTATAGAGATCGTTGGAACGAAAAGAGTTTGTGATCGGAGAAGGAAACGTCGAAGAAGAGTTCTTCAATAAGTAAGTATTACATTTACTTTCTATTTTCTTCTTCTAATCAGCATGTTTGGCCTAGGATTTAAGAGTTAAGTTCGGTTTTAAAAAATAAGTAGCATAACAAAGACCATGACGTTTCATGTTGTTTTCCTCAGCGGGATTTTCATTCACTTCAATTAGTATCCGAGCCAATCGTTGGCTATTTCGTTGTGCATTCTGTATTTCTTAAAATTAGGTGTGTATTCATTAATTCATGAGATGAATTGTAAGTTTGCATGTTGGATGTTTCGGTTTTTAGCACTTAGTTTAGATTTACATTAAAGTTTATGAGATCAATGTAAGGGCCTGGTGTTTTAGGCAATTTTTAATGTAAATCGAGTCTGTAAGTCATGGCAAGAGTTGTCATGAAGAAATTGGAGCTGAAATGGACGAAATCGGTGAAAAACAACAAAGGATATTTGTTGTACAATCGAAGGCGTTGAGACGTTGTTCTTCGACGTCTCAACGTTATCCGGACGGTTCGAAGGCATGTTGTAGATCAACGCTGCGTTGCAATGCTGATGGCGTTGGGTGCACGAGGCTTGATGTTGGGCGTTGCAGCGTTGCAATGCTGGGCACGACGTTGGAACGCTACAAGCGTAGTAGAGCAGTTCGCGAGGATTTCACGCATAGTGGCAGAGAGGGGTTCGTGGTTGCGGTTTGAAGCTCCAGCCAACGCATTTTATATTATTTATTTTGTAAAATTTGTTTTATTAATTAATTTTATTAATTAATGTAAATATAAGTGTTATATTAATATTAATTAATTTAATTAAAGTTCCTAGGGTGCCAAAATCAGTCCAATATTGCTATTTAATTCAATTTTATGCATGTGATGTATGAAATTTATTGTTCTATGTGCATAATGTATGTCATATAGATTAAAATCCCACCTTAGGTTAAACATTTCATGCATCATTTTTATATTATAAGAGTTATAATATATAGTATGCATGATAGGATTATATTATAAGAGTCATAATATAATGTATGTTTTTTAATTTAATTAATATAAGTGTTATATTTCTTAGATTAAAAGCATTGACATGCATTTATACATGAGATGTATGTATATTATATAGTTTAATTATTCATGTGATGAATGATCAAGCATTATAATATAGAAATGCATGTAACCTAAGTTAATTATTAGTTTTAAATGGTTTAGAACTTGAATAATTAGACTTAGGTTTTCTAGTTCTAATAAGATTAGAATTAGGAAATCAAATATGACTTATGAATGGTGACTAATTAGTAACTCTGTCTAAGGCTGGGGTATTTAAGTTGACACTTTGCGGAACACCCCTACCTGGGAACTGACTTGGAATGTCGTGGTGATCGTTGTGAAAAATGTTTTCTTAAAATCGAATTTATCACATAAATTCCTAGGCTAAACATGCTGTAAAAGAAGGAAAAACAGTAAGGAAAAAGTACTTACTTGTTGAAGAACGTTTCTTCAAGATTTTCTTCTCCGATCACGAACTCTTCGTGCCCTCGATCTCTATTATCACGAACTCTCGAACTAAGAATGAATTGGACACCTCCAATTGATCTTCTCGGTTGTTCTCGGTCGGTAGAGGGAGAGTGGTGGGGCTTGAAGGGAATGAGAATCCCTGCGCAGCGGAAGACGATCGAATCGTCGTGGTATCGTTACGCTACTCGAATTTTACTAAAATTAACTATCTAATAGTTAAGGCTAAACATGCTAAAAAAGGAAAGGAAAAACAGTAAAGTTGAGTAAACTTACTTGTTGAAGACTATCTTCAAAATTCATTCCAATGAAATCACGAACTCTTTGTGTTCTCCAGATCTCAACGAACTCGAAATCTCCTCTCGAACAAGAACACCACCTGTCGGAGTCTCGGTTGTTCTTCTTTTGGAAAGAAGTAAATTGGTGGGACTTTAGTGTTTTGGAGAAGGGAGGAGAGTAGAGAGAGTAGAGAGAAAATGCTTTTTTTCTTTTTGGTGAGATCCAAAAAATGAGAGATTAGCCTCTAACCCTTCTTGCAAGAATGGTTTAATATATATTATATCATTCATATCTCATATAAATGACATAAATGCCCTTTAAGTGAAATTGAACACTTCAATTCACAACAAAACATTAACCGTTCTTTTAACCCAGATTGAGCCAACCGTGAGACCTAATGGACCTACAGTGACGAGCTCCAATGATCCGAGATTAACCTATCAAACTTTTTTGACCCGGTTAATGAACCTTCATTAGCTACGATAAGACTCCACTATAGCCCGTAGCTGCACTCCCGTCAGTGCAGAATATTACGTCTCCACTGATATAACCAATACCCATGAGTCGACCCTTCACAGGTTGTTTGTAGACATGGCTAGGTCAAATTACCGTTTTACCCCTTTGTCTACTTCTTGTTCCTTAAGTCCCCACTGCTCATCTAATGAACAACATATTGTGATGGTCCAACCATACACAACACCTTTCTCGGGCCAGTGAGAAGGTGGGCGCCCATTGTCCAAGCCTTGGAGACAACACTTAAGGGAACAACCCCTTTAGTTTTCCTAAAGGCGGGAACGAGTGAATTCCATCTCGCGTAGTTAAGTTCCCAACTCCCTATTTGGTCCTGTCCCTGAGAAGATAGGCATATTGAGCGAGTAACTGTGACTACCCTCACCCGTACTAGTCAAAGGACAGACCCCCGCAAACAGGAGTCCGTAACACGCTCAGAATTCAAGTTGAGTCACTAATGGTCATCTACGAAGTTATTAGTACTTACTGTCAATGGTGTTATATCAGTAGGTCTAATAATTCACAGTCCGGTCTTGTACAATCTCATTGCACAGGATGCCCCCACTCGCATGTCAATCACATTAACGAGTCAGATCACCTCGTTTGTATCTTAATACAAAGCGGGTCGCATCCACAGTGTATCCAGGGTTAGGTCTCCAACCCTATCCATATACTGTAGACCGTTCGGGTCATTAACTCGAACGTGATCCTCCCTGTGTGTCTACTACACACCTTCAAGTTCTAGTTAATTCTCTCATAAATTCAATGACCTTGGAGCTTAGTTTATTGGAAAAGTTTGTAAAATTTGCGAGACACAAAGTAATGAAATAAATAACTCTTATTAATTTCAAACAGTAATTTACAAACACGAGATTAGGACAAAAATCCCAACAGGTCTCCCTTTGGTTTGGGGTAGAGAGAACTTTAGAGAGATTGAGAGAATTTGAGAGAGAGGCTTTTAGTGAGATTCCAAAAAATGGCAAATCCTTAAGCAATCGTTCTTGCAAAGGTGCTTTTATAATGGTGATAGGTGGAGTTGAAATCTCCACCTATTTACCATTTTACCACAACATTAGGTTATGAAAATCATATTTGCATAACACATATAATAAGATATCTCATATCTTATTATACAAATCACATTTGTATAATTGTGAATTTTAAATTGAATCACATTCAATTTGATTTCTCCCAATCCAATGTCTTTAAATTAACACTAATTAATCAATTAGGCTAACCTATAGTTTATTATGAATCTCATTCACATTAAACTATATATTATGTCAATCATATCTCATATAAATGACATAAATACCCTTTTAATGAATTTAAACACTTCAAATCCACACTGAACTGCAAACCCTCAATATATCCAGTTTGAGCTAACCGAGGGACCTAATGGACCTACATATGACGAGCTCCAATGATCTGAGACTAACCTTTCAAGCTCTTTGACCCGGTTATTCAACATTCATTACCTATTGTAACACTCCACTAAAGCCCGTAGTTGTACTCTCATTTCTGTAGGACAAGTTGTGTCCATTGATATAACCAATGCCCGTGAGCCAACCCTTCACAGGTTGTACGTAGACACTGTTGGGTCAAATTACCGTTTTACCCCTCTGTCTACCTCTTGCTCCTTAAGTCCCACTGCTCCTCTAATGAACAACAATGTTGTATGGTCCAACCAAAAACAACACCGCTCTCGGGTCAGTGAGAGGGTGGGTGCCCGTTGTCCAAGCCCTAGAGACAACACTTAAGGGAACAACTCCTCTAGTTTTCCTAAGTCGGGAACGAGTGAATTCCATCTCGCGTAGTCCAGTTCCCAGCTCTCTACGTGATATTGTCCTTGAGAAGATAGGCATATTGGGCGAGTAACTTTGACCACCCTCACCCGTACTAGTCAAAGGACATACCCCCACAGACAGAAGTCTGTAACACGCTCAGGATTAAGGTCGAGTCACTATTGGTCATCTATGAAGTTATTAGCCATATATTGTTAACGGTGTTACATCAGTAGGTCTAATAATTCACGGTCCGGTCTTGTACAATCTCATTACACAGGATGCTCCCACTCGCATGTCAACCACATGAACGAGTTGCATCATCTCGTTTGTATCTAATACAAAGCGGGTCGCATCCACAACGTATCCAGGATTAGGTCTCCAACCTATCCGTAAACTGTAGACCGTTCGAGTCATAAACTCGAACGTGATCCTCCCTGTGTGTCCACTACACACCGTTCAAGTTCTAGTTCTCTCATAATTCAATGACCCTGGAGCTTAGTTTATTGGATAAAGTTTGTAAATATGCGAGACACAAAGTGATGAAAAATAACTCTTATTTATTTCAATAATGAATATTATAAACATGTACGAGATTAAGACATACATCCCAACACAGTGAGTCAGAGCAACCGCTACCGAGGGGCAGTCAATCACTCCTTCACTGAACCATGACATTCTTGACTAAATGCTAATACCAGAATAACTCTTATTCCTATAACATTTCAGTTATCGTTACTTTGGTCAAGAATTTACTAACACTTAACAATTCTTGTAAGTGTGACCCGCCATTTACAGACCTCAGAGGTCGACCCCAACAATTGTACCGATTGGAGAGACAAAGCTGGGAATGGACCTAAGAGACCCTATCCATTTCTGGAGTTTGAGTTGTTCTGAATCCCATGTTACATCCTTCTGAATGGATGGTGCTACTTCGGGCAACTTGCAAGTGCAACATGGGAATCTTACGGTCCAACCTAATGGAAGAGATCGTAGGATGTGCTGACGCACTTCCTTCTTCCACTTACTATAAATACTTTCTCCATTCACCTTGCTCTTGATTTATACAAACACCGTCTTAATGGGGATGCCCTATTGACATCACGAGGCCGAGAATAAATCTCACTGTGTGAACTTCGCGGAGAGCGTAAGAGGAAATTGATATATCATATATACCTTTTCACTCCCATTAAGTATTTTAAACAGTTTGGGTATACTTTTCCTTAGGCATATTCCGCCTAAAACAATATGACATAAGTCTATCAATATAACAATTATACTGGAATTACCTAAGTCTATCAACCTTTTAATAAACCTAGGTCTATGAGTTCAATTTATTAACTTTTAATAAACGCCACTCACGAAAGATAATTTATAAACCTCTAGATTAAATTCACTACCAGGTCAGTTCCCAGGTAGGGGTGTTCCGTTTCCGTCAGCTTAAGTACCCAAGCCTAGCCAGAACCTTCCTTAGTCAGAGTCCCTCTTTCATCATAGCTTATAAATTATTGGTTGCCTAATTCTAATCTTATTACAACAAGATAACCTACGGTCTAATTAATTCTAGTTCTAAAACCATTTTAAAACTAATTAATTAGCCTTAGGTTGCATGCATTTCAGTTATAAATTGTTTTATCATTCATCACATGAATAAACATACATTTATAAAAAATTCATCACATGAATAAACGCATAGAAATTATATGTTTAATTTTTTAATTAATATAACCCTAATATTAATTACAATTAAAACATATAATATTTGTTTCATAAATTAATATAACTCTTATTTTAATTTTTATGAAACCCAAAAACATGCATACTATATATTATAACACTTATAACATACTTCCAATGCATGGAGCATGCTTCCTATAGTGGGATTTTAAAATATATATGACATACTTTATGCAGATACAATCAGGGAGGTTAATTAAAACATACATTCACAATGAATAATTAATTAAACATACTAAGGTGGACTGGTTTTGGCATCTAATGCAAACAAATAACTAAATTATTACAATAATAATCTAGAATTAACATCGAACCACTTCGAACACTTCGAATTTGGGTCGAACCGACTTGCAAATGTGTGAACTGGACCTTCAAAGATTGAACCGGGCTGTAAAAGGATGAACCGGGCCACCAAATGGTGAAACAAACATCCAAAATGGAAAAACCGACCTCGAAATAGTCAGAACCTTTCTAAAACCACCCGATCCAGATCAAAATCGAGCCGAATCATTCCAAAAAAGATTGAACCGGTCAAAGTCAACCGAATTGATCAATAGTCAAAGGTCAAAGGTCAACATCATCTTCTTCAAATTGAAAATCACGGGCGGTTGCTGGAGCAGATTTGAAAACAAAAAAAATGCTCTGTGTTTTCTTTTTTGTGAACACTTTACATTCTTTCTTCAAATTGAAGGTCTTCCCGGACTCCGATCGACTCAAAACATTTACAGTCTCTTCTTCACACATCAATGCTCAAACACACTTGAGAAATTTGAAAATAAAGCACAAATTGATGCTCAATTTAAATTCCAAATCCAGATTATCACTTTAGACGCCCATAAAAAATAGATTTCAAAAAACACGCACCACCAGAACAAAATAAATCAAATTGAGTGCTCAAAATTGCTATGATACTAATAGAAAGAGTTAATATTAAGAAATCGGAAGAAATTTAAGATCTTGAACACTCTAATTTGATCAATTTTATAAAATAAAATGCATGCTCAAAGCTGAAAAAACAGAGGGATAGAAAACTCAACTTTGAAGATCAAATTCTCTTCACCCAGTGGATGATTTTCAACACGAACACTTTGTGGACCACCTCTATAGTCTTCCCTATTATCCTCAGGCCTTGGAACGGATTGTGGGAACATAGGTTGAGAAAATTTGGAAGAAAATGCCTCAAAGGTCACAAACTCGGGAGAGAAACTTTTTCTGCAAAATTCTCTCAAAACATCTCAAAACACCATTAAATAAAGCTTCAACAAGCTTCATTTGAGTGACAACTCAAGTGTGATGAGGATGGTTTGAGATGAAGCTGGCCAAATTTGGTAAATTTGAAGATGAGAAGGATTGCGCAAGTTGCCAATTTGTTTTTCATGAAAATCATGAAAATCCATTCATTTTCCTTTTTAATTTTAATTCAAAAAATCAATATTAAATTGATTTTTAATGAAAATTAATTTAATTAATTAAATAATTTAATTAATTAATTTTTTTAATTTAATTTAATATCAAATATTAAATTAAATAAATTGCCTAATCCCGATCGATTTTCGAAACATGAATAAGGATTCATGCTATAAAGCGATCCAATATTTAAATCATATTTAAATATATCCACCTCTTTCTAATCATAGTTTAATTCATAATTAAGTTATGACTCGTTAAATATATCACATATAATTAACGATTTCTCCCAAAATCGAATTTGAACAATTCAAATTCTTTTCTCTCAAAATGTTACAAGACTTAGTCCGAGCTAGTAAGGGGGACCTAATGAACCTACAGATCATGAGCTCCAACGATACGAGATTAACCGACCAAACTCTTTAGCCTAGCTAATTAACATTCGTTAACCACCGGGGCACTCCACTAAAGCCCAGTGGTTGCACTCTCCTCACTGTAGATATATTTCTGTCCACTCAATATAACCATGATTAGTAAGTTGATCCTTCACAGGTCGTTCGTAATTGCAGCTGGGTCAAAATTACCGTTTCACCCCTGTAATTACCTCTTGTTCCTTAAGTCCCACTGATCTTCTAATGAACAATTGGTTTGTGGTCCAACCAGCAAACTGAATCTCTCTCGAGCAAATGGGAGGGGTGGGCCCTTTGTTCAAGACCCGGAGTCAACACTTAAGGGAACAACCTCTCTACTAAAGGGAATGAAAATTCCACGCAGTGGAAGGGCGATCGAATCACCGTGGTATCGTTGTGAAAAACGTTTTCTTAAAATTGAAACTATCTAATAGTAACTAGGTTAAACATGCAAATTAGGAAGAGAAAAACAGTAAGAAAACTTACTTGTTGAAGAACCTTTCTTCACGTATTCCCCCTCTAGTCACGAACCCTTCGTGTTCACGTTCTCAACGATCTCGATCTCCTCGAACGAACCAATGAACCAGACACGTTCCAAAAAGATTTCTCGGTTGTTCTTCCTTTGGTAGAAGGAGAGTAGTGAGACTCCTTTTTGGTGAAGGAAGGAGAGATTGAGAGAGAAGAGTTGAGAGAGAATAGCAAGTTTCTTTTGGTGTGAAATCCAAAAAAATGAAACCAATCCTTGTGAAACCCTTCTTGCAAATGGTTTTTATAATGGTGATAGGTGGAGATATTTACAATTTTACCACAACCATAGGTTATGCAAATCATATTTGCATAACCATATATAATAAGATATCTCATATCTCATTATACAAATCACATCTGTATAATTATGGATTTTTAAATTGAATCACATTCAATTTAATTTCTCTCAATCCAATTTCTCCAAATTAGCCCTAATTAGACAATTAGGCTAACCTATAGTTTATTATGAATCTCATTCACATTAAACTATATAATATGTCATTCATATCTTATATAAATGATATAATTACCCTTTAATGAATTTGAACACTTCAAATCCACACCAAAACTGTAAACCCTCTATTAACCCAGTTTGAGAAAACCGAGGGACCTAATGGACCTACACGTGACGATATCCAATGATCCGAGATTAACCTGTCAAACTCTTTGACCCGGTTATTCAACATTCATTAGCTACAGTAACACTCCACTAAAGCCCGTAGTTGCACCCCATCACTGTAAGACAAGTTGTGTCCATTGATATAACCAATGCCCGTGAGTCGATCCTTCACAGGTTGTTCGTAGACACTGCTGGGTTAAATTACTGTTTTACCCCTATGTCTACTTCTTGCTCCTTAAGTCCTCGCTGCTCCTCTAATGAACAACAACATTGTAATGGTCCAACCATATACAACATCCCTCTCGGGCCAGTGAGAGGGTGGGCGCTTGTTGTCCAAGCCCTGGAGACAACAACTAAGGGAACAATCCCTCTAGTTTCCCTGAAGTCGGGAACAAGTGAATTCCATCTCGCGTAGTTAAGTTCCCAGCTTCCCACGTGGTCCTGTCCCTGAGAAGATAGGCATATTGGGCGAGTAACTGTGACCACCCTCACCTGTACTAGTCAAAGGACAGACCCCCGCAGACAGGTGTTCGTAACACGCTCAGGATTAAGGTCAAGTCACTATTGGTCATCTACGAAGTTATTAGTCCCATACTGTTAATGGTGTTACATCAGTAGGTATAATGATTCACGGTCCGGTCTTGTACAATCTCATTGCACAGGATGCCCCCTCTCGCATTTCAACCACATGAACGAGTCAGATCATCTTGTTTGTATCTAATACAAAGCGGGTCGCATCTACGGCTTATCCAGGATTAGGTCTCCAACCCTATCCATATACTGTAGACCGTTCCGGACATTTACTCAAACGTGATCCTCCCTGTGTGTCCATTACACACCGTTCAAGTTCTAGTTCTCTCATAAATTCAATGACCCTGGAACTTAGTTTATTGGACAAAGTTTGTAAAAATTGCGAGATATAAAGTGATGAAAGAAATAACTCTTATTAATTTCAAATGGTAATATTACAAACAAAACGAGATTAGGACATACATCCCAACAAACTCCCACTTGGACTAAGCTAGTAGAGCAAACATACATTTCTCAAATGTACAATAGATTACAATAATGTAATACATTAAACTAGGACATTGAATTGAAAGAGTCTAGATTGAGAAACCGGAAGCAATTTTGGATCTTGAACACTCTAAGTTGATCAATTTTGTAAAATAAAATGCATGCTCAAAGTTGGAAAAAAAGAGGGATAGAAAACTCAAATTTGAAGATCAAATTCTCTACACCCGGTGGATGGTTTTCAACACGAATACTTCGTGGACAATCGTTAGAGTCTTCCCTACTATCCTCAGGCCTTAGAACGGATTGTGGGATCATAGGTTGAGAGAATTTGGAAGAAAAGACCTCAAAGGTCACTAACTCGGAAATTCTTTTTTTTTCTGCAAAATTCTCTCAAAACACCTCAAAACACCATTAAATAAAACTTCATCAAGCTTCATTTGAGTGACAACTCAAGGGTGATGAGGATGGTTTGAGATGGAGGTGGCCAAATTTGGTGAATTTGAAGATGGGAGGGATTGGGCAAGTTGCATTTTTGGATTTCATGGAAAATCCATGATAATCCACTATTTTTCATTTAATTTTAATTCTTAAATTAATATTAAATTGATTTTAAATTTAATTTAATTTAATTAAATAAATAATTCAAAAAATTATTTAATTAATTAATTTTTAATTTAATTTAATATCAAATATTAAAATAAATTGCTCGATCCCGATCGATTTTTCCGAACATGAATCCTTATTCATACTATAAACCGATCCAATATTAAAATCATATTTAATAAGGGGTTAATAAACTAGAAATCCTAGGTTTAATATAATGAGTTATATTAACAAACTTAGGATAAAATCAATATAAGAGTTATATTGATTATCAATATAAAAGTTATATTGATAGAGTTAGGTAAAACCATTAGCCAGGTTTTAGCCTAAGTAAGATTCCTATAAACTTTAAAGTATTCAGTGGGAGGAAAAGTGTATGAGATACATATTTTTCCACCTACGCTATCTCCGAGAAGTTTCACACCGTGAGACTCATACTTGGCCTCGTGGCGCAAACGGGAGCGTCTCCCTTCGGATGGTGTTTGTATGAGTCAATATCAAGGTGAATGGAGAGGTACCTATAGTGAGTGGGAGCAGGTTTAGTGAAAACAAAACCTATGGTCTCTTTTGTCGGTTTACACCGTTTAGACCACTATGGTCACCTGCTAGTTTGGCTTTGGACCGAAAAATCCCTTCGGAGGGCTTGATCATAGGGGATCGAACACAGTAGACACCCGAAAGAGATAAAGATTTCCTTAGACTATTTTTCAATCTAGTCCCCCCTTTAGCGAATTTTATTGGATGGAGACTCTGGGATCTAAAGACAGAGGGTTACACTCACGAGATACATAAATTGTGTATGTATCCAGACTGAAAAATGGTAACTAAAACCTATAGGAATAAGAGTTATTCTTGTATTAGGTTTTGGTCAAGAGTGTCTTGATCCAGAGGAAAAGTGTTTTTTATTACCCTTCGGTGTCATACATTCTAAACCTTTGGAGTATCATTGCAAATTATAAATGGCCTAGGAATCATTTGATAATTAGCTAAAACATGATTGGATTAGAGTTATAGCAAGAAACTCATACAAGTTTGTTTGTAAATTTTTCAGCAAAAAATGTCTAGCTCTATAATTTCCTTATTGGGTACGGAAAAGTTAACCGGAGAGCATATGATGACATGGAAAAACAAACTCAACACTATATTGGTAGTGGATGATCTGAAGTTTGTGCTAACTGAGGAGTGTCCTCAGGTGCCAGACTCGAATGCGTCACGAAATGTTCGTGATGCATATAATCGATGGATCAAGGCCAATTATAAGGTCAAGGTCTACATGCTGGCAAGTATGTCCGACATATTAGCCAAGAAGCATGAGGGCATGATTACCGCCAAGGAAATCATGGATTACGTGTAGGTATGTTTGGACAACGATCCACGAAAGCCCGACATAATGCCCTAAAGTACATATTCAACTCGAGGATGCCAGAGGGTACATCTGTTCGGGATCATGTCCTGGATATGATGGTGCACTTTAACATCGCGGAGTCGAATGGTGCTTCCATCGATGAGTCGAGCTAGGTCAGCTTCATTCTGGAAATCCTTCCGAGACGCTTTCTGCTTTAGAAGTAATCTTTGTTATGAACAAGCTTACTTTTAATCTTACCTCCTTACGAATGAACTCCAAACCTTTCGGTCTTTAATGAAAATTCGGGGATCGAAAGGTGAGGCAAATGTTGACAGTAGGAGTTATCACAGAGGTTCGACCTCTGGGACAAAAACAGTGGCTTCATCTTCTTTTAACCTGGGAGGAAAGAAGAAGAACATGAAGAAGGTTTGTAAAGGGAAACAGACTGACAAAGCTGCCACCTAGAAGGACAAGAAAGTCAAAGACGTTGCTGACAAAAGAAAGTGTTTCCACTGCAACGAAGACGGATATTGAAAACGGAACTGTCCGAAGTACATTGCAGAAAAGAAGAAGGAAGGTAAATATGATTTACTTTTCCTAGAAGCTTGTTTAGTGGATAATGATAAAATAGCTTGGATACTTGATTCATGCATCACTAATCATGTTTGCTCTTCTTTTTAGGGAATTGATTCCTGGCAGCAGCTATAGCAAGGAGAGATAACGCTCCGGGTTGGAAATGGAGAAGTCGTCTCAACTGTAGTAGTAGGCACAATGAAGCTTTATTTTGGCAAGAAATATGTATTGTTGGACAATATATTAGTGATACCAGGGTTTACTAGAAACCTTATTTCCATTTCTTGCCTTATAGAACAATGTATTTTTGTTTCCTTTTCTATGAATAAAGTGTTTATTTTGAAGAAAGGTTTAGAAATATGTTCAGCTTCATTAGAAAATGAATTGTATGTTTTAAGGCCTAATTCAGTCAAAATGGTTTTGAACACTAAATTATTTAAAACTGCAAACGCACAAACTAAAAAACGTAAAATTTCTCCTAAAGAAAATGCTCATCTTTGGCATCTAAGATTATGTCACATTAATCTCAATAGGATTGAGAGATTGGTAAAGAACGGACTTCTAAACAAGTTAGAAGAAAATTCTTTGCCAGTATGTGAATCATGCCTAGAAGGCAAAATTACTAAAAGACCTTTTAGTGGAAAAGGTTATAGAGCCAAAGACCCTCTAGAGCTTATACATTCAGACCTTTGTGGTCCGATGAATGTTAAAGCCAGGGGAGGAGATGAATATTTCATCTCTTTTATAGATGATTATTCTAGATTTGGGCATATTTACCTAATGCACCACAAGTCTGAAGCACTTGAAAAGTTCAAGGAATTCAAGACTGAGGTTGAAAATCAATTAGGTAAAACTATTAAAACACTTCGACCGGATCGAGGTGGAGAGTACATGGATTTAAAATTCCAGAATTATATGATAGAACATGGAATTACATCCCAACTCTCAGCTCCCGGCACACCACAACAAAACGGTGTATCGGAAAGGAGAAATAGAACCATGTTGGACATGGTTCGATCAATGATGAGTTATGCTCATCTCCCTAGTTCCTTTTGGGGTTACGCAGTGGAGACTGCAGTATACCTTTTGAATAATGTTCCCTCCAAAAGTGTTTCTGAAACACCTTTTGAACTCTGGAAATGACGTAAAGGTAGTTTATGTCACTTCAGAATATGAGGTTGTCCGACACATGTGCTTGTGACAAATCCAAAAAAGTTGGATTCACGTTCAAAGTTATGCCTATTCGTAGGATACCCAAAAGGAATGAGAGGTGGTTTATTTTATGATCCTAAGGAAGATAAGGTTTTTGCGTCGACAAATGTCATTTTCTTGGAGGAGGACCACATAAGGGACCACAAACCAAAAAGTAAAGTAGTGTTGAGTGAGTTAGACGAAACAATAGCAAAGGTTGGTAATAAGAACACTAGTACGTCAACAAGAGTTGTTGATTTTAGTTTGTCTAGTCAAGAGAGTCCATCTCAAGATTTGAGTATGCCTCGACGTAGTGGGAGGGTTCTAATACAACTTGACTGTTACATGGGTTTAGCTGAAACCCAAGTTGTTATACCAGATGACAACTGCGAGGATCCATTGACTTATAATCAAGTAATGGTTGACAAAGACAAAGACAAATGGGTCATAGCCATGGACCAAGAAATGGAGTCTATGAACTTCAATTCTGTTTGGGATCTTGTAGATAAGCCTGATGTGGTAAAACCTATAGGTTGTAAGTGGATCTACAAGAGAAAGCGTGATGTAGATGGGAAGGTGCAAACCTTTAAAGCTAGACTAGTAGCAAAGGGTTATACCCACGTTGAAGGGGTTGACTATCAGGAGACTTTTTCACCTATTGCTATGGTAAAGTCTATCCGTATCCTTCTTGCCATTGCCGCATATTATGACTATGAGGTATGGCAAATGGATGTCAAGACAGCCTTTTTGAATGACAATCTTGAGGAAAACATCTACATGGACCAACCCAAGGGGTTCATTGAACCAGGACAAGAGCAAAAGATTTGCAGGCTTAAAAGGTCGATTTATGGACTGAAACAAGCCTCTAGGTCCTGGAATATAAGATTTGATGAGGCAATCAAATCTTATGGTTTTGACCAGAATGATGATGAACCTTGTGTCTACAAGAAAATCATCAGTAGTTCTATCGCATTCCTAATTCCCTATGTGGATGATATCCTACTCATTGGGAATGATGTAGGTTATCTTCTTCGACATCAAGGAATGGCTAGCTACTGCCCCAAATGAAAGATTTGGGTGATGCTCGATTTGTTCTTGGGATCCAGTTGTTCGAACCGCAAGAATAAAACACTAGCCTTGTCTCAAGCATCATACATAGACAAAGTGTTGTCAAGGTTTAAGATGCAAGATTCCAAAAAGGGCTTGTTGCCTTTTAGACATGGAATCCATTTGTCTGAGGAATAGTGTCCTAAGACACCTCAAGGAGTTGAGGATATGAGACGGATTCCTTATGCATCGGCTGTTGGGTGCCTGATGTACGCCATGTTGTGTACTAGGCCCGACATCTGTTTTGCAGTTGGGATGGTCAGTAGGTATCAATCCAATCCAGGACTTGAACACTGGACAACGGTTAAAACAATCCTTAAGTATCTTCAGAGAACAAGGAACTACATGCTTGTGTATGGGGCTAAGGATTTGATCCTTACAGGATACACGGATTCTGACTTTCAGACTGATAAAGATTCTCGAAAATCTACATCAGGGTCAGTATTCACTCTTAACGGAGGAGCTGTAGTATGGCAAAGCGTCAAGCAAGGATGCATCGTTGATTTCACCATGGAGGCCGAATGTGTAGCGACTAAGGAGGCCGTTTGGTTAAAGAAATTCATGCTAAATTTGGAAGTTGTTCCAAATATGACTTTGCCCATCACACTGTATTGCGATAACAGTGGTGCAGTGGCAAACTCGAGGGAACCCTGAAGTCACAAGAGGGGAAAATACATAGAGCGAAAGTATCATCTCATCTGGGAGATCGTGCATAGAGGAGACGTGATTGTCACGAAGATAGCCTTAGAGCACAACATTGCTGATCCTTTTATAAAGGCTCTCACGGCTAAAGTATTTGAGAGTCATCTAGAAGGTCTAGGTTTACAAGTCTTTCCCAACTAGGGCAAGTGGGAGTATTTTTTACAAAGGGGTTTTAAATGCCCTAGTTTATTGTATTTACATTACTGTAATGTTTTAGTACTCCAAAAGCTTTAGGTCAAGTGGGGGATGGGGATTTATGCCCTAAACTTGTGTAATTTTGATCAATTAAATAAAGTGTTATTTGTTTTGATAGAATTACAATCTTGCTTTATAAATCCAATAAACTAAGCTCCAAGGTTATAACATTTATCTTGAACATCAGTGTAGTGGACACTATTTGGGTTGAGTTCAAGAATATAACCTAAATAGTCTATGGTATAAGAATAAGGTTGGAAACCTCATTCGGGTAACATCATGGATGCGGCTCACTTTGTAATTAGTACAAATGAGGTAATCTAACTCATTCATGTAGTTGACATGCGAGTGGGGGCATCCTGTATAAAGAGTTCATACAAGACTGGATCGCAAATTATTAGTCTAACCAGTGTAACACCGTTACCAGGATAAGACTACTAATTTATAGATGGTTATTAGTGACTCGACCTGAATCCTGAGCAAGTTAAGAACTCTTGCTTATAGGGGTTTGTCCTTAGACTAGTATGGGTGGGAGTGGCCTGTAGCCGACTCAATAAGCCTACCTTCTTAGGGACAGAACCTCGTAGGTAGCTGGAAACTTAACTGTGCAAGATGGAATTCACTCATTCTTAAACTAAGGAATTAGATAGGTTTTTCCCTTAAGAACTGACTCCAGGTCTTGAACAACATGGCCCCGCCCTCTATGAGGGTATGAGTCTAAGGTAGGACCTTAGACTTGTTGTTCATTAGAGGATCAGTGGTGCTTAAGGAGCAAAGAGATAATCACATGGGTAAAATGGTAATTTGACCCAACCGTGATTACGAACAACCTGTGAAAGGTCGACTCATGGGTAATGACTATATTAGTGGACACAATATTATCTACAGTGAGGAGAGTGCAGCTACAAGTCTATAGTGGAGTGACTTGTAGTTAATGAATATTGATTAACTGGATCAAAAAGTTTGATCAGTTAATCTCACATCATTGGAGCTTATGAGCTGTAGGTCCATTAGGTCCCTCCGTTGGCTCAATATGGTAATATTGAGGGTATAAAGTTAGGAATGAAATTGAAGTGTTCAATTTCATACATGAGGTGTTATATCAATTATATATGATATAATTGATATAATATATAGTTTTAATGTGAATTAGATTCATATATAAACTATATACTAAAGAGAGAATAAAGGAGGGGTAGGATGGTCATTTCCATCCCATTCCCCTATATATATGGTTGCATGAGATGCAACTAGGTCAAGTCATTCTAAGTGATTCCTAGCATTTGTTGTGTTGTTGGAAAGGTTCCAAGACAACAAACATCTCTCTCACAAAACACCTCACCTTTCCTAAAGGGAACCCACCTTCCTCCCTCACCTAGAAAACAACGGAGAAGATCCGGTGGTAGTGTCGGTTTTCGTACGAGTTCATGTTGTTGAGATCTTGATCGTGAGAGAGGAGGAGCACTTGAAGAAAGGTTCTTCAAAGGTAATTTTCTTGTTGTCCATTATGTTCATATGCTTAATCTAGTTATATATGTTCTTGAATTATATCGTTGTAACTAAATCAAGAGCGCACGATTCACAATCGCTTCCGCTGCGGGACTACGATTCCCTTCAGGAACCCCGTTTAAAATTGTGCCTATTCGTAGGTTACACAAAAGAGACCAGAGGTGGTCTGTTTTACGAGCCTAAGGATAATAGGGTACTTGTGTCGACAAACGCCACTTTCCTTGAGAAAGATCATATCAGGGATCATGTGCCTAGGAGCAAAATCGTGTTAAACGAAATGGACAGTACATCAGCAAGAGTTGCTGATGGGGATAGTACGTCAGCAAGTGTTATTGATCCTAGCACGTGAAGTTAAGTCCGTTCCCAAGAGTTGGGAATGCCTCGATGTAGTGGGAGGGTTGTTAGACAGCCTGAACGTTACATGGGTTTAGCTGAAACCCAAGTCGTCAGTCCTGATGATGACTGCGAGGATCCATTGACCTATGATCAGGCAAGGGCTGATGTTGACAAGGACAAATGGATTAAAGCTATGGATTAGGAAATGGAGTCGATGTACTTTAATTCTGTCTGGGAGCTTGTGGATCAACCAGATGGGGTAAAACCTATTGGTTGCAAATGGATCTACAAGCGTAAACGTGGCGTAGATGAGAAGGTGCAGACCTTTCAAAGCACGCGACTAGTGGCAAAGGTTTTACCAGTGTCGAAGGGGTTGACTATGAGGAAACGTTTTCACCTGTTGCCATGGTAAAGTCGATCAGGATCCTTCTGGCCATTGTCGTGTATTATGACTACGAGGTATTGCAGATGGATGTTAAGACCACCTTTCGGAATGGCAACCTTGACGAAACCATCTACACGGACTAGCCCAAAGGGTTCATTGCCCAAGGCCAAGAGCAAAAGGTTTGCCGGCTTCATAGGTCTATTTATGGACTGAAACAAGCTTCGAGGTCTTGGAATATAAGGTTTGATGAAGCAATCAAATCTTATGGCTTTGATCAGAATGTTGACGAGCCTTGTGTCTACAAGAAAATCGTTACAAAACTGTCGCATTTCTGATATTATACGTGGATGATATCCTTCTCATTGGGAATGAGGTAAGATTTCTTACTGACGTAAAGAAATGCCTGGCTTCGAAATTCCAAATGAAAGATTTGGGAGAAGCTTAGTATGTTCTAGGTATTCAGATAGTCTGAAACTGGAAGAACAGAACGCTAGCCATGTCTCAAGCATCTTTATTGACAAGACGTTGTCTAGATATAAGATGCAGAACTCCAAGAAGGGTTTGCTGCCTTTCAGGCACGGGGTTCACCTGTCAAAGGATCAGTGTCCTAAGACTCCTCAAGAGGTTGAGGATATGAGACGGATCCCATATGCTTCAGCTGTAGGGAGCCTGATGTATGCGATGTTGTGTACTAGGCCCGACATCTGTTATGCAGTAAGGATTGTCAGTAGGTATCAATTCAATCTAGGATTAGATCACTGGACAACCGTAAAGGCAATCCTCAAGTATCTTAGGAGAACGAGGAACTACAGCTTAGTGTATAGAAGTGGGGATTTGATCCTTACGGGATACACAAATTCTGACTTTCAGACCGATAAAGATTCTAGGAAATCCACTTAGAGGTCATCCTTCATTCTGAATGGAGGAGCTGTAGTATGGCGAAGCATCAAGTAGGGATGCATCGCCGATTCCACTATGGAAGCGGAGTACGTTGCGGCTTGTGAAGCTGCAAAGGAAGTTGTTTGGCTTAGAAAATTCATGACCGATTTGGAAGTTGTTCCAAATATGAAATTGTCGATCACACTGTTTTGTGACAACAGTGCCGCAGTAGCCAACTCCAGGGAGCCTCGAAGCCATAAGAGAGGCAAACACATTGAGCAGAAGTATCACCTGATACGGGAGATTATGCACCACGGAGACGTGACAATCACACACATAGCATCGGAGCACAACGTAGCTGATCCATTTACAAAGCCCCTCACGGCTAAGGTGTTTGAGGGTCACCTAGAGAGTCCAGGTCTTCGAGTACCTCCTGACTAGGGCAAGTGGGAGATGTGTAAACGGGTATTCAATGCCCTAGTTTATTGTATTAATTCGTTGTAATTTATGTACATTTTAGAAATGTATTTCCTCCACTAGCTTAGTCCAAGTGGGAGTTTGTTGGGATTTTTGTCCTAATCTCGTGTTTGTAAATATACATTTGAAATTAATAAAGAGTTATTCATTTCTTTATTTTGTGTCTTGCATTTTATACAAACTTTGACCAATAAACTAAGCTCCATGGTCATTGAACATTTGAGAGAACTAGAACTTGAACAGTGTGTAGTGGACACACAGGGAGGATCACGTTCAAGTAAATGACCCGAACGGTCTACAGTATATGGATAGGTTTAGAGACCTAATCTTGGATACGCTGTGGATGCGACCCGCTTTGTATTAAGATACAAACGAGGGGATTTGACTCGTTCGTGTGGTTGACATGCATGTGGGGGTATCCTGTACAATGAGATTGTACAAGACCGGACCGTGAATTATTAGACCTACTGATGTAACGTCGTTGACAGTAAGGACTAATAACTTCGAAGATGACCATTAGTGACTCGACCTTAATCCTGAGCGTGTTACGAACTCTTGTCTGCGGGGGTCTGTCCTTTGACTAGTATGGGTGAGGGTGGTCACAGTTACTCGCCCAATATGCTTACCTTCTTAGGGACAGAACAAAGTAGGGAGCTGGAAACTTAACTACGCGAGATGGAATTCACTCGTTCCCGCCTTTAGGAAAACTAGAGGGATTGTTCCCTTAAGTGTTGTCTCCAGGGCTTGGACAACGAGCGCCAACACTCTCAGTGGCCCGAGAGGGTTGTTGTGTATGGTTGGACCATCACAACGTTGTTGTTCATTAGAGGAGCAGTGGGGACTTAAGGAGCAAGAAGTAGACATAGGGGTAAAACGATAATTTGACCCAGCAGTGTCTACGAATAACCTGTGAAGGGTCGACTCATGGGCATTGGTTATATTAGTGGACACATAATATTCTGCACTGACGGGTTTGCAGCTAGGGGTTTTAGTGGAGTGTTACCGTAGCTAATGAAGGTTGATTAACCGGGCCAAAGAGTTTGATAGATTTATCTCCGATCATTGGAGCTCATCACTGTAGGTCCATTAAGTCCCTCGGTTGGCTCAAACTGGGTTAAAAGAAGGGAAAATGTTTCCGTGTGAATTGAAGTGTTCAATTTCACTTAAGGGCATTTATGTCATTTATATGAGATATGAATGATATAATATATAGTTTAATATGAATGAGATTCATAATAAACTATAGGTTAGCCTAATTGTTGAATTAGGGCTAATTGGAGAAATTAATTGAGAGAAATTAAATTGAATGTGATTCAATTTAATAAATCCACAATTATACAAATATGATTTGTAAGATGAGATATGAGATATCTTATATTATATGGTTATGCAAATATTATTTGCATAACCTATAGTTGTGGTAAAATGGTAATAATGTGGAAATTTTAACTCCATCATTTTCAATATTTAAACCCCTTGCAAGAAGAGTTTCATAGGTCATTCTCTCATTTTTTGGATTTCACCAAAGAGAAGAGATTGAATTTTCTCTAAAACTCTCTAATTTTCTCCTCCCTTCTCCAAAACACCAAAGTCCCACAACTTTCCTACTTCCAAAAGAAGAATAGCCGAGACTTCGACTGGTGGTGTTCTTATTCGTGAGAAGAGTTCGAGTTTGTAGAGATCGAGTAGCACACGAAGAGTTCGTGAATCTGGAAAGGATTTTGAAGAGGGTCTTCAACAAGTAAGTATCTTTTACTTGTTGTTTTTCTTTCCTATTTACATGTTTAGCCTAAACTATAAGATAGTTGATTTTAGTGAAATTGAGTAGCATAACGATACCACGACGATTCGATCGTCTTCATCACTGCCGGGATTTTCGTTCTCATCAAGAGCACCGCTGATGTGATGGGACTAATAACTTCGTAGATGACCATTAGCGACTCGGCCGGAACCCCGAGCGTGTTACGGACTCGCATCTGCGAAGTGCCCCTTTGACTAGTACGGGTGAGGGTGGTCACACGATTACTCGCCCAATATGCCTATCTTCTCGAGGGCGGGACCAAGTAGGAGCCGAGAACTTAACTATGCGAGATGGAATTCACTGCTCCCGCTTTAGGGAAACTAGAGGGTTGTTCCCTTAAGTGTTGTCTCCAGGGCTTGGACAACGGGCACCCACTCTCTCACTGGCACGAGAGAGTTGTTGTGTATGGTCGGACCATTACAACGTTGTTGTTCATTAGAGGAGCAGTGGGGACTTAAGGAGCAAGAAGTAGACATAGGGGTAAAATGGTAATTTGACCCAGCAGTGTCTACGAACATCCTGTGAAGGGTCGACTAATGGGCATTGGTTATATCTGTGGACACGTAAAATTCTGCACTAACGGGAGTGCAGCTACGGGCTTTAATGGAGTGTTATCGTAGCTAATGAATGTTGATTAACCGGGTCAAAGAGTTTGATAGGTTAATCTCAGATCATTAGAGATCGTCACTGTAGGTCCATTAGGTCCCTCGGTTGGCTCAATCTTAGTTAAAAGAAGGGTTAATGTTTTGGTGTGAATTGAAGTGTTCAATTTCACTTAAAGGGCATTTATGTCATTTATATGAGATATGAATGATATAATATATAGTTTAATGTGAATGAGATTCATAATAAACTATAGGTTAGTCTAATGTTGAATTAGGGCTAATTGGAGAAATTAGGTTGAGAGATATTAAATTAAATGTGATTCAATTTAATAAATCTACAATATTGCAAATGTGATTTGTAATATGAGATATGGGATTTCTTATAATATATGGTTATGCAAATATGATTTTCATAACCTATGGATGTGGTAAAATGGTATATAGGTGGAGATTTCAACTCCACCTATCTCCATTATATAAACCCTTCTTGCAAGAAGGAATGCAAGGAATTCTCACCAAAAAGAAGAGAAAGCACTCTCTCAATTCCTCTCCTCCCTTCACCAAATCAAAAGTTCCCACCAACTTCCTTCTTCCAAAAGAAACATAACCGAGAAGCCATTGGTGGTGTTCTTGTTTGTGAGAAGAGTTCGCGTTTGTAGAGATCGAGGAGCACACGAAGAGTTTGTGAATCTGGAAAGGATTTTGAAGAGGGTCTTCAACAAGAAAGTATCTTGAACTTACTGTTTTTTCTTTCCATTTTATGTATGCTTAGCCTAGATTTAAGTGTTAAATCATTTTAACGAAACAATAGTAGCACAACTTCACCACGACGATTCAATCGTCTTCCGTTGCGTGGGAGTTTAATTCCCTTCAATTGGTATCAGAGCCATACGTTGGTTCGATGTTGTGCCCTATTTTTCGTTAAAATTAGATGGGTATAGCCTTAATTTATGAGATAAATGTTTGGTTTGCATAATTGATGTTTACGATTTTTGGCACTAGAATAGATTTACAATTTATGTTGATTTGATCAATGTAAGGGCCCGTTGTTTTTGGGTATTTTTTGTAAATCGAGTCTGTAAGTCCGAGTCGTTCGTGGTAAAAGTTGCTGTGAAGAAATCGGAACGGAAACGGGCGAGATTTGATGAAAAACAGTAAGAGAAGCTTGTTGTTCTGTCGACAGCGTTGAGACGCTGTTCATCTGCGTCTCAACGCTTCACATGCAGACGGAGGCCTTGTTGCAGACCAGCGTTTCAACGCCGAAGCGTGGAGAACGCGGGCGTGGCGCACGCAGCACGCGTTACAACGCCACGCCCACGCCATTACAACGATTGCAACGCGACGTACTTGATGAGTGTAGCGACCAGTTCGTGTGTTAGTGGGCAGTTGGATGGGATTCAACATAGTGGGCGATTTTTCCTCACATTTTGTATTTAATTTCATTTGTAAAATGTATTTATTTTTAATTAATTATTTATTTTATTAAATAATATTAATATAAAAGTTATATTAATGTTATTTAATTAAATAAAAATTTCCCCTAGGTGCCAAAACCGATCCATTTTTGCTATTTAATTATTTTATGCATGTGATGTATGATTTAATTAATTTCTATGTGCATAATGTATGTCATATAGATTTAAAACCCCACCTTAGATTAAACATTTCATGCATCATTTATATTATAACAGTTATAATATATAGTTTGCATGATAGGTTATATTATAAGAGCTATGATATAATTAAATGCATGTTTTAATTTATTTAATATAAGTGTTATATTTTTTAGATTAAAGTATGCTCATGCATTTTTATTAATGTGATGAATTATTTTTGTTATAGTATATAGTTAATTATGTGATGAATGATCAAGCACTATAACATAGAAATGCATGTAACCTAAGTTAATTATTAGTTTTAAAGTGTTTAGAACTTGAATAATTAGACTTAGGTTTTCTAGTTCTAATAAGATTAGAATTAGAAAATTAAAGTATAGTCTTTGAATGGTGACTGATTAGTAACTCTGACTAAGGAAGGTTTTGTCTAAGGCTGGGGTATTTAAGTTGACGTTTGCGGAACACCCCTACCTGGAAACCGACCTGGGAGTGAATTCGGTCTGGAGATTCTTAGATTATATTTTTCGTGAGTGTCGTTAATTAAAAGTGTTTTAATTTACTCACATAGACCGAAGTAATAATGTGATTATAAACCTAGGCTAAATACCATATAAGAGTTATATTGGCAGACTTAGGTAAATTTTAGCCGGTTTATCTAGGTCAATCCCGAAAATAATAAAGTGCTGACTGGGAGGAAATATAGTGTATGAGATACATTTAATTTCCGACCACAGATCTCCTTAAGTCCGCACCGTGAGATCCATACTCGCCTCGTGGCGCAAATGGGAGCGTCCCCTTCGGATGGTATTTGTATGAATCAATATCAACGTGGATGGAGAGAGTACTTATAGTGAGTGGGAGCGGGACCTGTGAAAACGGGACCCACGGTCTTTTCTTTCGATTCAAACCGTGAGACCCCTATGATCCGCCTGCTAGTTTGGCCAGGACCAGACAATCCATTCGGAGGGCCTTGATCATGGGAGTCGGAACACCGTGAATTCTCGAAAGGGATACAGTTTCCTTGTTGGTTTTCCTTCGTGGTTCACCCTTCGGTGGCTATTGTTTGGACGGATACTTGGAAACTTAAAGATTGAGGGTGACACTCATAGAATTCGTTAAGTGTTAATGAATTCGACCAAATAATGGTAACTGGATGCCTAATGGAATAAGAGTTATTCTGGGATTAGGGTCTGGTCGAGAAAGTCTCGTCCTAGAGGAGGAGTGTTTCTGTTCACCCTTCGTGGCGGTCATTCTAAACCTTTAGGATATCATTGCAATTTTTAAATGACCTAGGGATCATAGGATTAAATTTTGCTAAAACTTGATTGGTATTCAAAAAGTTTATGAGAGACTGACACAAAATTTATTTGATTTTTCAGCTAAAAATATGTCTAGCCCAATTATCGCTTTACTAGCTTCCGACAAATTAGTGGGAGATAACTTCCAAACGTGGAAGAATAATATAAACACGATTCTAGTAACTGACGACCTGAAGTTCGTATTATCGAGGAGTGTCCTCGATTCTTGAAAGCTCGACTGCATCACGAAGTGTTCGTGATGCTTACGATCGATGGATCAGGGCCAAGGTCTACATAATTGCCAGCTTATCTGAAGTTTTGGCAAAGAAGTATGAGTTGATGGTCACCGCTAAGGAGATCATGGATTCGTTGCAAGACATGTTTGGACAACAGTCCTTTCAAGTCAGGCACGATTCACTCAAACACGTCTTCAACGCCCAGATGAAAGAAGGGTCATCTGTCCAAGAACACGTTCTAAACATGATGACCCACTTTAATCTGGCGGAGATGAACGGGGCTTCGATCGATGAGTCAAGTCAGGCGAGCTTTATCTTGGAGACTCTTCCGAAGAGTTTCCTTCAGTTTCGTAGCAATGCTATTATGAACAAAATTAGCTACACTCTGACTACCCTCCTCAATGAGCTACAGAATTTCCACTCCTTGATGAGGATCAGAGAACCGGAAGCTGAGGCAAATGTTGTCTACAGGGTCTTATCACGGGGTTCGACCTCTAGGACTAAACTCGCTGCTCCTTCACGCCCGAAAGGAAGAAGAAGATGAAGAGGGGTAAGTCGACCACCGCCACCGCCCAAAAGCAAGAAGGTCAAGGAAGTTGCAGAGAAAAGAAAGTGTTTCCACTACAATGGGGACGAACACTGGAAGAGAAATTGTCCCAAGTTCCTTGCCGAGAGGAAGAATCAAGGTAAATCCGATTTACTGGTAACTGAAACTTGCTTAGTGGAGAGTATTGACTATGCCTGGATTTTAGATTCAGTGCCACTAACCTGTTGGGATTTTTGTCCTAATCTCGTTTTTGTAATATATTGTTTGAAATCAATAAGAGTTATTTATTTCATCACTTTGTGTCTCGCAATATTTATAAACTTTTCCAATAAACTAAGCTCCAAGGTCATTGAATTTATGAGAGAACTGAAACTTGAACGGTGTGTAGTGGACACACAAGGAGGATCACGTTCAAGTTAATGACCCGAACGGTCTACAGTATATAGATAGGGTTGGAGACCTAATCCTGGATTACACTTTGGATGCGACCGCTTTGTATTAGATACAAACGAGATGATCTGACTCGTTCATGTGGTTGACATGCGAGTGGGGGCATCCTGTGCAATGAGATTGTACAAGAGCGGACCACAATTATTAGACCTACTCGATGTAACACCGCTGACAAGAAGAGACTAATAACCGTAGATGACCATTAGTGACTCGACACAAATCCCGAGCGTGTTATGGACTCCTCGTCTGCGAGGGTCCGTTCTTTGACTAGTACGGGTGAGGGTGGTGAGTTACTCGCCCAATATGCCTATCTTCTCGTGGTCGAACCAAGTAGGGAGCTAGGAACTTAACTCATCGTCACACCCCCTCCCGAACTACCCTCCGCTAACTCACTTCGAAAGGCGGCGTGAAGCCAACAGACATTGTTTATCTCTTAACAATACCTGTTGACCCTGATAGACTGATAAACATACTATGTTCGAAAATGGAACACTTAAACATGACATAGCGGAAACCTGGACAACTATTAATCATATACAAGGAGAAACCATTCACAAGTCTCTCTAGGAAACTAAAAGTCTAGTGCATCAGAATCAACACAAGACAACCAGTGTTTATACAACCTCTAATGTACAAACAACTATAACACCCAAGTCCTCACAAATAATTACAAACATAGAGACTTGCTAGACAAAACCAGCCACGTACAAAGTATTTAACTTATGAAGCTTCAGCAGACTATGGCGATAACTCGGGGTGCCGGGGAGCTCGATCTCTACACAAAGGTTTGAAAACATAGAAGGAATGAGCTATGAAGCTCGGTGAGTGGATCTGTAAAATATCTCAGAACTTGTAAAACATGTGACACGAAAACTATTAGCATATGCATTTGTATTCAAGCATTGAAAGTAAACGTGGAATCATAACAAACTTTCAGAAAACCAACAAGTATATCATCAAATCTCGTAAGGCATGTAAATGAGATAAACTCTTTTAAAAACATTTCACAATCCACGTTGTGTAGGGCACGCCCAGTACAACCAACGTTTACTCTACGATGTAGTGGGGCCCGCCCAGCACTCCCATCGTCTTTGTCGTAGTGGGGCCCGCCCAGCACTCACGACAGCGCTGTTGACACGGAGTACACTCCAACGTCGACAACGTAATGAGACCTGTGTGCACACGGTACCATAAAACCTCGGGCTCAATATCTCGAAAATTCACATGAAAACATTTGAACATGCCCGCTATCTTTTCTTTCATAAACTCAAGCTTACTCAAATTTTTTTCATAAAATTGGAAAACTTTAAAACATACTTGCTAGTACATGCTTGCTTGAAATCATAGCATTTCCATAAATTTTGGCAACCATTGAACATATGCTCATGTATAAACTTTATAAAGACTTTTAGGGTCACAATGAACACTTGAAAACATTTCTAGGAAAACATGAATAGTCATAAACATGTACTCAAAAGAAAGCATAATGCATTGAAAACTTTATTCTAGCAAAACTTGCATTTCTTGAACATAATTCAAACATATATACACTTTTGAAGTTCCTTTTATCACTCACAGTGCTTGAACTAGAATCTTAGCCCGTACACTTGACCTATTTGCTCTTGGCCTGTCAAACAAACCGAATTCATGTATTAGAACCTCGAGCTCATGGTTTTAACCCTAAAACTACAAGAAAACACACTTTCAAAAATTCCAGCATTTTCAGATTTTCTGCCCTGTTTTCAGACAGCCATAACTTCTTCATTACTTATCCAAAAAGAATGTACTTTATACCAAACTCTTCCTTTTTGAACCCTCTAAAACTCTTATGAAGACATGAAAATGAGATTCCTAACGTACTGGTTAGAAATTACCTCAGAAGCTTAACCCCTAAATTGATTCTGCTGCTGTTCCAGATTTCACTTCCTGCTGCAACCCGAATTTTAACCTGAAGATTACAACATCTTCCAATCATTTTCTTCTCACGATTCCTTCATAAAACTTGTAGGAAATTGAATAAGCTTTCGAACCATACCAATTAGAGGTTCTAACTCCAAGTATACAGATCAGAACAACCAAAACATCAGAGACCTCTCGGATTTGACAGCAAATTCCTGTCTTCTGCCTTCCTCTTAACAAAACAGCAACTTAACATCAGAATTGGCTCAAGCTTCCTTCACGAATTTTGTTCCAATATGAGTTAAATTTCATGAAACAAAAGCTCAACTCTTACCTCTTCTTGTGGAGCTCGAGATGAACAGAAAATTAGAGCTTGCCTGAGTTGATTTCCCTGCTGCAAAAATGAATTTCCCTTGAGTTTTCCTCTTTCCTTCTGCAACTCCAGCCCAAAATCACCAAAAATGGCCTCCTTCTTCTTCCTTTCTCCTTCAACCACGAAATTTCAGCTAGGTTTGTGATGAAAGAGGAGAAAATGGAGAGAAACTCTTTTTAAAAGAAAGTCAATCGGTGGAAAGATGATATTTTGTCTTTTTGCACTTTTGCTTTTTCATTTCTTTTTCATTTTCTTTTCTTTCCTTTATCTTCTTTCTTTCTTTTCTTTTCTTTACAAAACCAAAATAACTTAATATAAAACATTTGTTTCATTTCCTTTTCTTCTTTTGTGTTTAAAAGCAAACCAAACCAAAATGGTTTAAACTTTTTCTTCCTTTGCTTTCCTTTTGTCTTTCACTTCATTACTTTTCTTTTTAAAACATGAGAAACCAAGTTTTAAACATTCATTTCTTCCTTTCTTTTGTTGTTTGATAAAAGAAAGTTCCAAAGAATGATCTCGGGTTTACAACTTACCTCCTTTGAGAAATTTCGTCCTCGAAATTTAGTAATCCTTAGGTGAATATCGTCGGGTACTTGCGTCTCATTAGATCCTCCAACTCCCGTGTTGCCTCCTCCACTCCGTGATGTCTCCAACGAACCTTCACGAGTGGGATCGTCTTGTTCCTTAAAACTTGTTCTTTCCTCCGTCGAGGATTTGAACCGCATCCTCAACGTAACTCATGTCTTCTTTCACCTCAACGGTTGTGCTTGCAACACATGTGTCGATCGGGATATACTTCCTCAACATGGATACATGAAATACATCATGTACTCGAGATAGTTCTCACTGCAACTCCATCGTCAGTAGGCTGCTGGCCCAACTCGTCCCAAGTTCTCGAATAAGGACCAATATATCTAGGGCTTAGTTTACCCTTCTTACCAAAACGAAGGACACCTCTCCATGGAGATAACTTCAAGAAAACTTGATCTCCAACTCGGAATTCTAAGTCCTTTCGCCGCTTATCTGCGTAACTCTTCCGACGGTCTTGTGCTACCTTCAAATTTTCTCTCGATTACCTTAATATTGTCGGTAGTAACTTGTACCAACTCAGGCCGATAAGCTTCCGCTCTCCAACTTCATTCCAACATATCGGCGTTTACTACGGTCTTCCATACAGAGCCTCAAATGGTGCCATACCAATACTCATTGTAGTTATTGTTGTAAGCAAATTCCATAAGCGATAGGTGAGTATCCCAACTCCTTTAAACCAAGGACACATGCTCTCAACATGTCCTCTAAGGTCCGGATGGTCCTCTCATTGCCCATCTGTCTCGAGGATGGAATGTCAGACTAAACTTTAGTTTTGTTCCCAAAGCTTTACGTAAACTAGGCCAAAACTTAGAAGTAAATCTTGGATCTCTATCTCAAACGATAGACACTTTGGTACTCGTCTTCGACTCACAATTACTGCCGACGTATAGCTTAGCAAGTCGATCAAGCGTGAGACGCCGCTTTGATTGGTACAAACCGTCTTTGCTTTTAGTGAGTCTATCCACTATTACCCATATACCATCATGCCCACTTGACGTGCGTGGTAATCCAAACAGAAAAATCCATAGTGATATGCTCCCATTTCCACTCCGCAGACCGGCGAAGGGTTAAGAAGTCCTCCCAGCCACCGTCTAATCGTTTAACTCATTGGCGGATCAAACATCTATCAACATAATCGGCTATCTCTCGTTTCATCCCGGGCCACCAATACGTTCCTTCAAAGTTTTGTACATCTTGGTGCTTCTGGATGCATAGCGTAAGTTTGAATCGTGTGAGCTTCCTCTAGAATAGCATCTTTAAGCTCACTAAATTTGGAACACATAGTCTTCCTTGCCTTTCTATGGCCCCGTCTGATCTCATCTTAAACTCTGCTTCTGGGCCTTGTTTGGACTTTCCAAACATTTTCTGCAAGTTACTATCCTCTGCTTGTCTTCTCACAACCTCTGCTACGAGTGAAGACTGACTGAATCGAGCTAAAGACTCCACTGAACTCTCTCGCATTCACAATCCGCCTTAGAATCCCTTAGAGTTCTTAAAAATGTTGCTCGAATACCACACAAAGCATCCCTAGGAAGTCTTGACTTCACCTTTCCAATGCATCTGCTACCACATTCGCCTTACCAGGATGGTATTCTATAGTACAATCATAATCTTTAATCGCTTCTAACCATCTTCTCTGCCTCATATTCAACTCCTCTCGATCAAAGATATACTTGAGACTCTTATGATCTGTGTGTAGATGTGACACCTTTCACCAAACAAGTAATGTCTCCGCATCTTCATTGCTAGAACAATCTGCTTGCTAACTCAAGATCGTGGGTAGGGTAATTACTTTCATGCTTTTTCAATTGCCTTGATGCATAAGCTATTACTTTTCCTTCTTGCATCGAACACACCTAAACCTTGTCTCGAGGCATCACAAGAAATCACATACTCTTTTCCTCAATCTACAGAAGTGTCGAATAGGTGCTTTGTAACTAATCTCATTTTCACTCCCCGAAAACTCGTCGCACTTGTCCGACCACTCAAACTTAGCATTCTTCCTTGTCAAAGCCATTAAGGGTAATGCTAATCGTGAGAAATCCTCAACAAACCGCTCAGAGTATCCCCGCCAAGCCTAGGAAACTACGTACCTCTGTCGCAGACCGGTTGGTCTCTCCCGCTTGACTACAGCTTTAACTTTATTTGGATCCACACTAACACCATTTGCTTGAGACAACATGCCCCAAAAACACTACTCGATCCAACCAAAACTCACATTTGGTGAATTTAGCGTATAAATCGTTTATCTCGTAGTGTTTGCGTAATAATCCTCAAATGTTCCTCATGAGCTTTCTGTCAACCGAGTAAACTAGTATATCATCAATAAATACTATCACGAATCGATCCAAATCTCGGTGGAATATCCTGCTCATGAGGTCCATGAAAATCGCCGGTGCATTCGTCAAACCGAACGGCATTACTAGAAACTCATAATGCCCGCATTCTGCTTCAATCTTTCATTTAGGAATATCTCGATTCCCTTTACCTTTAATCGATGGTATCCTCGATCTTAAATCAATCTTAGAAAACACCGATGCTCCTCAGAATCGTCAAACAAGTCATCTATACGGGGTAAAGGATACTTGTTACGTATCGTGACTTTGTTTAACCGTCGTAATCAATGCATAATCTCGGGTACCATCTTTCTTCTTTACAAATAACACCGAGCTCTCCCGGGCGATACACTAGGTCCGATGTATCCCTTATCAACTAGTTCTTGTAATTGCATCTTCACTCTCTGAGCTCACTTGGAGCCATTCTATATGGCGCTCAGTGAAATAGGTGCTTGCTCTGGTAGCAATTCAATAGTGAACTCTACCTCCCTATCGTGTGGCAACCACTGACAGATCTGCTGAAAAACATCTAGAAATTCGTTCACAACAAGAACATCTTCTCGGTTTTAACTTTTCTTCCTGCACTTCCACTACGTGAGCAAGAAACGCCGCATCCTTTTCTCAACAACTTCGGGCTTTGAATGTGAAATCAAACTCGTAGAAATAATCTTTTTCACCCCCTGAAAACCACTTCACCAACCCCGGTTTTCTAAAAACAACTTCCTTTTATGGCAATCCATGGAAGCATAATGAGTGAATAAGAAATCCATCCCTAAGATTGCATCTAACATCTGCAACTCTAGTGGAAGAAGATCCACCAACATATTGAGACCTTCTACTAAGACCTCACGCCTCGCAACACCGAATTGACTAGTAAAGCATCACCAACCTGGAGTGTATATAACTAACTCCTCAAATAAAGGCTCTAGCTTCCTACTAAGCTTAGTTAGGAATATACTGAAACAAAGGAATGCGTAGCACTGGATCTATCAAAACACAAGCAGTACATTACAAATAGAAATCGTACAGTAATCACATCTCGTGCATCCTCTCTGCTTCCTCGGCCGAGTCATAGCGTAGACCTTTCCTCTGTTGCTGGGTCTCTCCTACAACTCCTTCTCGCTTTTGCACCACCGGTGCCCTCTCCCTGTAGCTACCGAAACTCTCTTTGGCCGCTCAGCTGCTCCGGGACCCAACTCCCTGGTCCTCTGCGGCGCTGCTCTAAGCCGTGGACAATCCCTCTTGAAATGCCCCAGCCGCCACACTGCAACACACACAGACACCAACAAGACATTGGCCTCGATGATTCTTGCCACAATTTGCACATGGAGTTCTCCTTGCTTTGCGCGACCGCAATGAACTCCGCATTGTCTCGTGGTCTTGCTGTGATCCGCATCGGGTCGACTAGGTGCTCTTTGACTCGCCTCGATAGGCACCACTAACATTCATCCGCCTCGACATCGGCCGCCACTTTCGATTCTTAAAGTCTGACGACTTGAAACATTCACCCTGTGTGAATCTTCGCTATTCGCGACCCGAAAACTACTCGTCGTTGCGGCCCACGAGTAGGCTCCACTCATCGATCGCGCCTCTGCTATACTCTGCTCAACACGTAGGCGCCTCTACCACCGTGAGAAGTCACCCACTTAGCAATGGTCGTGGATCGGGGTACGTATCTCGTGTCGTAACCTCTTTTCAAATCTTCGACACTGTCACTCTCGGATGCCATAATTACTTCAAAGATACCGTGATGACCGGTATACTTCCTCTCGTATTCACCACGTAAAAGTGATCCTTGCTTCAATTCTAAAAATTCATCTCTCTTAACCATGGTAAGTGCCGTGGTAATATTTATCTTCAAATATTCCTCTGAAAGTTTGCCGATCTAAAGTGCGTGCATCACTCACTTTGCTAAAATTGACTTCCACCATCCTCTCGCTTCTTTCTCTAGCAGGAATGTGGCTAGCTTGACTTTACGCTCTTGAGCGACTCATCACATCAAAACATTTCTCAAGTTTATTCACCACACCTCGGCGTCACCGGATCTGTGGAACCCTCAAACACCGTGGCTCCCAATTTCTTCGACGTTCTATTCCATACGCCTTTTCTCGGATCACTTGGCCTCGCTCTCTCTCGCCCGCCTACCTCCCGTGAGGAAATGGCATGTCGCTGATCTCTCGGCCTCGCTTTGGACTCTCGGGCACTAGATCCTCTCTCGATTGGCCTTGGGTAGGATCCTGTGTCCCGCCTCGATCCCGCCTGCGTCGCTGCCTCGCTAGTACGTGGTGGCATGACTCCTATAACATATCAAAATATTAGACATGCTATGGATACTTAACTCAAATACACACTACTAAACTTCTATTCATATTTTAGCCCTAATCGACTTGCTCTTATCCTTACTTGAACCATACTCCACTAGTTCGATCCGAACTAACTCAATAACATGCTATAACTTTTACTTTATTCTCGTGAGCTAGCTTGCCTGTCTCATTCCCATGGAGCTAATCGCTCGATACCAAGTTGTCACACCCCCTCCCGAACTACACCGCTAACTCACCGAAGGCGGCGTGAAGCCAACAGGACATTGTTTATCTCTTAACAATACCAAGTTGACCCCGATAGACTGATAAACATACTATGTTCGAAAATGGAACACTTAAACATGACATAGCGGAAATCGACAACTATTAATCATATACAAGGAGAAACCATTAACAAGTCTCTCTAGGAAACTAAAAGTCTAGTGCATCGAGATCAACACAAGACAACCAAAGTGTTTATACAACCTCTAATGTACAAACAACTATAACACCCAAGTCCTCACAAATAATTACAAACATAGAGACTTGCTAGACAAAACCAAACCACGTACAAAGTATTTAACTTATGAAGCTTCACAGACTATGGCGATGAACTCGGTGCCGGGAGCTCGATCTCTACCGAAAGGTTTGAAAACATAGAAGGAATGAGCTATGAAGCTCAAAGTGAGTGAGGATCGTAAAATATCTCAGAACTTGTAAAACATGTGACTGAAAACTATTAGCATATGCATTTGTATTCAAGCATTGAAAGTAAACGTGGAATCATAACAGACTTTCGAAAACCAACAAGTATATCATCAAATCTCGTAAGGCATGTAAATGAGATAAACTCTTTTAAAAACATTTCACAATCCACGTTGTGTAGGGCACGCCCAAAGACAACCAACGTTTACTCTCACGATGTAGTGGGGCCCGCCAAAGACTCCCATCGTCTTTGTCGTAGTGGGGCCCGCCAAAGACTCACGACAGCACCGCTGTCACGCGAGTACACTCAACGTCGACAATGTAATGAGACTGTGTGCACACGCGGTACCATAAAACCTCGGGCTCAATATCTCGAAATTCACATGAAAACATTTGAACATGCCTGCCTATCTTTTCTTTCATAAACTCAAGCTTACTCAAACATTTCATAAAATTGGAAAACTTTAAAACATACTTGCTAGTACACATGCTTGCTTGAAATCATAGCATTTCCATAAATTTTGGCAACCATTGAACATATGCTCATGTATAAACTTTATAAAGACTTTTAGGGTCACAATGAACACTTGAAAACATTTCTAGGAAAACATGAATAGTCATAAACATGTACTCAAAAGAAAGCATAATGCATTGAAAACTTTATTCTAGCAAAACTTGCATTTCTTGAACATAATTCAAACATATATACACTTTTGAAGTTCCTTTTATCACTCACAGTGCTTGAACTAGAATCTTAGCCCGTACACTTGACCTATTTGCTCTTGGCCTGTCAAACAAACCGAATTCATGTATTAGAACCTCGAGCTCATGGTTTTTAACCCTAAAACTACAAGAAAACACACTTTCAAAAATTCCAGCATTTTCAGATTTTCTGCCCTGTTTTCAGACAGCCATAACTTCTTCATTACTTATCCAAAAAGAATGTACTTTATACCAAACTCTTCCTTTTTGAACCCTCTAAAACTCTTATGAAGGCATGAAAATGAGATTCCTAATGTACTGGTTAGAAATTACCTCAGAAGCTTAACCCCTAAATTGATTCTGCTGCTGTTCCAGATTTCACTTCCTGCTGCAACCCGAATTTTAACCTGAAGATTACAACATCTTCCAATCATTTTCTTCTCACGATTCCTTCATAAAACTTGTAGGAAATTGAATAAGCTTTCGAACCATACCAATTAGAGGTTCTAACTCCAAGTATACAGATCAGAACAACCAAAACATCAGAGACCTCTCGGATTTGACAGCAAATTCCTGTCTTCTGCCTTCCTCTTAACAAAACAGCAACTTAACATCAGAATTGGCTCGAGCTTCCTTCACGAATTTTGTTCCAATATGAGTTAACTTTCATGAAACAAAAGCTCAACTCTTACCTCTTCTTGTGGAGCTCGAGATGAACAGAAAATCAGAGCTTGCCTGAGTTGATTTCCCTGCTGCAAAAATGAATTTCCCTTGAGTTTTCCTCTTTCCTTCTGCAACTCCAGCCCAAAATCACCAAAAATGGCCTCCTTCTTCTTCCTTTCTCCTTCAACCACGAAATTTCAGCTAGGTTTGTGATGAAAGAGGAGAAAATGGAGAGAAACTCTTTTTAAAAGAAAGTCAATCGGTGGAAAGATGATATTTTGTCTTTTTGCACTTTTGCTTTTTCATTTCTTTTTCATTTTCTTTTCTTTCCTTTATCTTCTTTCTTTCTTTTCTTTTCTTTACAAAACCAAAATAACTTAATATAAAACATTTGTTTCATTTCCTTTTCTTCTTTTGTGTTTAAAAGTAAACCAAACCAAAATGGTTTAAACTTTTTCTTCCTTGCTTTCCTTTTGTCTTTCACTTCATTACTTTTCTTTTTAAAACATGAGAAACCAAGTTTTAAACATTCATTTCTTCCTTTCTTTTGTTGTTTGATAAAAAGAAAGTTCCAAAGAATGATCTCGGGTTTACAACTACGCGAGATGAAATTCACTCGTTCCCACCTTTAGGAAAACTAGAGGGGTTGTTCCCTTAAGTGTTGTCTCCAGGGCTTGGACAACGGGCGCCCACCTTCTCACTGGCCCGAGAAGGGTGTTGTGTATGGTTGGACCATCACTATATGTTGTTCATTAGAGGAGCAGTGGGGACTTAAGGAACAAGTGGTAGACACAGGGGTAAAACGGTAATTTGACCCAGCCGTGTCTACGAACAACCTGTGAAGGGTCGACTCATGGGTATTGGTTATATCAGTGGACACGTAATATTCTGCACTGACGGGAGTGCAGCTACGGGCTATAGTGGAGTGTTACCGTAGCTAATGAATGTTGGTTAACCGTGTCAAAGAGTTTGGCAGGTTATTCTCGGATCATTGGAGCCCGTCACTGTAGGTCCATTAGGTCCCTCGGTTGGCTCCATCTGGATTTAAGAAAGGATAAAGTTTTGGTATTAAATTGAAGTGTTCAATTTCACTTTAAGGGCATTTATGTCATTTATATGAGATATGAATGATATAATATATAGTTTAATGTGAATGAGATTCATAATAAACTATAGGTTAGCCTAATTGTTGAATTAGGGCTAATTGGAGAAATTGATTGAGAGAAATTAAATTGGATATGATTCAATTTAATTAATCCACAATTATTGCAAATGAGATTTGCAATATGAGATATGAGATATCTTATATTATGTGGTTATGCAAATGAGATTTGCATAACCTAAGGTTGTGGTAAAGTGGTAATTAAGTGGACATTTTAACTCCACCAATTCCACTATATAAACCCTTCTTGCAAGAAGGATGTAAGATACTTCTCTCATTTTTTACATTTTCACAAAGAAGAGAAGAGAAATTCTCTCAACTCTCTCTCATTTCTCCTCCCTCACCAAAACTCAAAGGTTCCCACAAACCTCCTTTCTCCAAAAGAGAACAACCGAGAAGGCCATTTGGAGGTGTTCAAGACCTTTCGTTGGAGGTGTTCGTTGAGTACGAGGAGCACGAAGAGTTCGTGATTTGAAGAAGAGATCTTGAAGAAAGTCTTCAACAAGTAAGTAAATTCTACTTGCTGTTTTTTTCTTCTTCTTACAAGGATGTTTAGCCTAGATCTAAATGTTAGATCAATTTTAATAAACACGGTTTGCATAATTGATACATCGACGATTCAATCGTCTTCCGCTGCACGGGATTTTCATTCCCTTCAATTGGTATCAGAGCCATTTCGATGGTTTCTCAATTATGCACTGTTTTATTAAAATTTGGTGGTTTTTTTGCCATGATTCATGAGATGAATGTCTTGGTTTGCATAATGGATGTTTCGATTTTTGGCACTTTTAGATTTATTTTCTGTTTGATGAGATCAAATGTAAAGGGCCCGTGTTTTTTGGGCATTTTAGAAAATAAATCGAGTCTGTAAGTCTGTGTCATTCGTGGCAAGTGTTGCTGTGAAGAAATCAGAGCGGAAACAGGCGTAAATCGATGAAGAACAGCAAAGATGTTTGTTGTTCTGTCGATGGCGTTGAGACGCCCCCAACGGCGTCTCAACGCTATCCTTGCGGTTTGAGGCCTGCGCAGTGAGCAGCGTTGCAACACGCTGGCGCGTTGAGAACGCGGTCGCCGAGAGACAACAACAGTTAACGCCGCCACGCAGCGCGCTGCGACGGCATGCGCGCGTTGAGGAGCAATTCACGGCAGTTTCGCAAGGACATGGGATCAAGCCTCACTTTGGGCGGTTATTTACACGTTTTATTTATTTTATTATTTATAAAATGTATTTATTTATTTATTTAATTATTTTATTAAATAATATTAATATAATTGTTATATTAATGTTATTTAATTAAATAATTGCCCCTAGGTGCCAAAAATCGGTCCATTTTTGCTATTTAATTATTTTATGCATGAGATGTATATTTTAATTAATTTCTATGTGCATATTGTATGTCATATAGATTTAAAAATCTCACCTTAGGTTAAACATTTCATGCATCATTTTTATATTATAAGAGTTATAATATATAGTATGCATGATAGGATTATATTATAAGAGTTATAATATTAATGTTTGCATGTTTTAATTTATTAAATATAAGTGTTATATTTTTTAATTAAAAGCATGCTCATGCATTTAATTCATGTGATGAATTATATTATGTTATAGTATATAGTATTATTCATGTGATGGATGATCAAGCACTATAACATAGAAATGCATGCAACCTAAGTTAATTATTAGTTTTAAAGTGTTTAGAACTTGAATAATTAGACTTAGGTTTTCTATTTTTCTAATGAGATTAGAAATTTAAGAAATCAAATATAACCTTTGAATGGAGACTGATAAGTAACTCTGTCTAAGGAAGGTTTTGTCTAAGGTTGGGGTATTTAAGTTGACGCTTGCGGAACACCCCTACCTGGAAACCGACCTAGGAGTGAATTCGGTCCGAAGATTCTTAGGTTATATTCTCGTGAGTGCCGTTAATTAAGTGTGAATTAATTTACTCACATAGACCTAAGTTAATAATGTGATTATAAACTTAGGTTAATACCATATAAGAGTTATATTGGTAGACTTAGGTAAATTTTAACCGGTTTATCTAGGTCAATCTCTAATAAAAATTAAAGTGCTGAGTGGGAGGAAATATAGTGTATGAGATACATTTGAATTTCGAACCACAAATCTCCTTTAAGTCCGCACCGTGAGATCTATACTCGGCCTCGTGGCGCAAATGGGAGCGTCCCCCTTCGGATGGCATTTGTATAGGTCAATATCATCGTGGATGGAGAGAGTACTTATCAGTGGAAGCGAGACTTGTGAAAACGAGACCCACGGTCTCTTCTTTCGATTCACACCATGAGACACCTATGATCTGCCTGCTAGTTTGACCTGGACCAGACAATCCCTTCGGAGGGCTTGATCATGGGAGTCAGAACACTGTGAATTCCCGAAAGGGATACAGTTTCCTAGTTGGTTTTCCTTCTTGGTTCACCCTTCGGTGGCTATTGTTTGGACGGATACTTGGAAACTTAAAGATTGAGGGTGACACTCACAGAATTCGTTAAGTGTTAATGAATTCGACCGAACAGTGGTAATTGGACGCCTAATGGAATAAGGGTTATTCTGGGATTAGGGTCTGATCGAGAAAGTCTCGTCCTAGAGGAGGAGTGTTCTGTTCACTCTTCGGTGGCGGTCATTCTAAACCTTTAGGATATCATTGCAAAATTTTGAATGACCTAGGGATCATGAAACAATTTTGCTAAAACTTGATTGGTTTTCAAAACTTTTTTTGCGAGACTAATACAAAGGTTTTTCTTGTTTTTCAGCTAAAAATGTCTAGCGCAATAATAGCTTTACTCGCTTCGGACAAATTAGTGGGAGATAACTATCAAAGTTGGAAAAATAACATAAATACAATTTTGGTACAAGACGACATTAAGTTCGTGTTATCTGAGGAGTGTCCTCAGATGTCGGGCTCGACCGCGTCCGCAAAGTGTTCGCGATGCGTCGATCGATGGATCAGGGCCAACGAAAAGGCCAAGGTCTACATTATTGCCAGCATGTCTGATGTCTTGGCAAAGAAGCACGAGCTGATGGTTTCCGCTAAGGAGATCATGGAGTCCTTGTAGGAAATGTTTGGGCAAAGAAATCCTTTCATGTCCCAAGACGACTCGCTCAAATACGTTTTCAACGCACGGATGAAAGAGGGGTCGTCTGTCCGTGAACACGTTCTAGACATGATGACCCACTTCCATCTGGCCGAGATGAACGGGGCTTCGATCCATGAGTCGAGTCAGGTCAGTTTTATTTTGGAGACTCTTCCGAAGAGTTTCCTTGATTTCAATGAGCAATCTTTGTTATGAACAAAATTAGCTACACTCGACTACCCTCCTCAATGAGCTACAGAATTTCCAATCCTTGAACAGGGTCAAGGAATCTGAGGCAAATGTTGCCTACAGGTCTTATCACAGGGGTTCTACCTCTGGGACGAAACCTGTTGCTCCTTCACGCCCGAAAGGGAAGAAGAGGATGAAGAGGGGTAAACTTGATCAGGCCGCCGCCCACAAGGGCAAGAAGGTCAAGGAGGTTGCGAGAGAGAAGGAAAGTGTTTCCACTGCAATGGGGGGCGGTCACCGAAAAGAAATCGTCCCAAATTCTGGCGAAAAGGAAGAATCAAGGTAAATGTGATTTACTTGTGATTGAAACATGTTTAGTGGAGAGTAGTGACTCTGCCTGGATATTGGATTCGGGCACCACTAACCACGTTTGTTCTTCTTTTGAGGATTGATTCTGGCGGCATTGCGAGAGGGTGAGGTGACTCTACGAGTTGGATCCGGGAGCTTGTCTCTGCTGCAATGATGGGCACAGTGAAGCTAAACTTTGGCGGGAAGTACTTATTGTTGGACAATTTGTACATAGTTCCAGGGTTTACTAGAAACCTTGTTTCAATTTCCTGCCTAATAGAACAATGTATTTCCGTTTCTTTTGAATTGAATAAAGCGTTTATTTCTTTCAAAGGGAATGTTATTTGTTCAACTTCACTTGAAAATAATCTGTATGTTTTGAAATCCAATTCGGTCAAAAGTGTTTTGAATACTGAATTATTTAAAACTGCAGAAACACGAACTAAGAAAGCAAAAGTTTTTCCAAAAGAAAATGCCCATCATTGGCGTCTACGGTTAGGCCACATTAATCTCAATAGGATTGAGAAACTAGTGAAGAGTGGATTTCTAAATGAGTTGGAAGAAAACTCTTTGCCGGTGTGTGAGTCATGCCTTGAGGGCAAAATGACCAAACGTCCTTTTAGTGGAAAAGGATATAGAGCCAAAGAGCCTCTTGAGTTAGTACATTCTGACCTCTGTGGTCCGATGAATGTTAAAGCTCGGGGCGGTTATGAGTACTTTGTGTCTTTCATAGACGACTACTCCAGATATGGGTACATTTACCTAATGCATAAGAAGTCTGAAACTCTTGAAAAGTTCAAGGAGTACAAGACGTAGGTTGAGAACCTCTTAGGTAAATCGCTTAAAACACTTCGATCGGATCGAGGTGGAGAGTACATGGACACTGAATTCCAGGACTATATGATAGAATACGGAATCACGTCCCAACTCTCAAGACTGTATGCCACAATGAGAATGGTGTATCGGAGAGGAGAAACAGAACCTTGTTGGACATGGTTCGGTCGATGATGAGCTATGCTCGTCTCCCTGATTCTTTTTGGGGGTACGCAGTGGAGACTACGGTTTACATTTTGAACAACGTTCCTTCGAAGAGTGTTTGTGAAACACCTTTTGAGCTATGGAGTGGACGTAAAGGCAGTTTACATCACTTCAGGATTTAGGGATACCCGACCCACTTGTTGGTGTCAAACCCGAAAAAGTTGGAACCCCGTTCGAAATTGTGCCTATTCGTAGGTTAACCCAAAGAGACTAGGGGTGGTCTGTTTTACGATCCTAGGGAAAATAGGGTGCTTGTGTCGACAAACGCCACTTTCCTAGAGGAAGACCACGTCAGGGATCATTTACCAAGGAGTAAAATTGTATTAAATGAAATAGATTGTACATCAGCAAGAGTTGCTGATGGGGCTAGTATATCAACAAGTGTTGTTGATCCTAGCACGTCTAGTCAAATCCGTTCCCAAGAGTTGGGAATGCCTCGACGTAGTGGGAGGGTTGTGGACAGCCTGATCGCCACATGGGTTTAGCTGAAACCTCAGTCGTCGCTCCTAATGATGACTGTGAGGATCCATTGACCTATGATCAGGCAATGGTTGATGTTGACAAAGACGAGTGGATTAAAGCTATGGACCAGGAAATGGAGTCTATGTACTTCAATTCTGTATGGGAGCTTGTGGATCAACCGGATGGGGTAAAACCTATTGGTTGCAAATGGATCTACAAGCGTAAACGTGGCGTAGATGGGAAGGTTCGGACCTTCAAAGCCCGACTAGTGGCAAAGGGGTTTTACCTGTGTTGAAGGGGTTGACTATGAGGAGACCTTTTACTTTGCTGCCATGGTAAAGTCGATCGAGATCCTTCGGCCATTGCCGCGTATTGTGACTACGAGGTATGACAGATGGACGTCAAGACAGCCTTTCTGAATGGCAAACTTGATGAGACCATCTACATGGTCTACGAGACATGTACATAGGCTAATCTAGGGCAAGTGGGAGATATGTAATGGGTATATGAATGCCCTAGTTTATTGTATTTGTATCTCTATAACAACTGTTTGAGATTATGATGTACCCCACTAGAGTTTTAGTTCAAGTGGGAGTTTATTGGGGTTTGTGCCCTAAAACTCGTAGTTTGTAATTTTTGTTCTAATTAATGTAATAAACTGTTATTACTTCAATAAAGGGTTATTATTCGTTATTTACGATATTGCCATTATTTTAACCCCAAATCGAATAAACTAAACATCCAAGGCTATAAAATGCACCTTTAACTAAATGTAGTGTACATATAAAGGATCTCGGTTGGAGATACAACCTAAAGGGTCTATAGTAAGGGGATAAGGTTTGGGTACCTTACCCTGGTAAAACTATGGATGTGGCCCACTTTGTATATGATACAAACACTGTGATCCTAACATGTTTGTGTAGATGATATGTGAGTGGAGATATCTTATGTAATGAGATTACATAAGACCGGACCACGAAATAGTAACCACTAGATGTAACTCCGTTGACTAGTTAGGTTTCTATTTCACTAGGATGACCTAGGCAACTTGATCTCAATCTTGACCAGATACTTAACTCCTGCTTTGCGAGGATTGTCCTTTGACTAGTATGGGTGAGAGTGGCGATTAAATGGGCTCGACTCAATATGCATACCTTCTTGGGGACAAGACCGAGTGAGCAGCTGGGGACTTAGCCTAGCAAGAGGGAATTCACTCCTTCCCGCCTACTAGGGTAAGTAGAGGAATGTTCCCTTAAGTGGTGTCTCCTGGACTTGAACAACGCGGCCGACCCTCTCATTGGCTCCGAGAGGACTCTGCTTTTGTTGGTAGGACCACAAACAAATTGTTCATTAGAGGAGCACTGGTACTTAAGGTACAAGATGTAACCCAGGGGTAAAACGGTAATTTGATCCAGCTGGTGTTACCGACTATTGGGATTTGTGCCCTAAACTTATGTAATTTTGATCAAATAAATAAAGAGTTATTTGTTTTAATAAAATTATATTCTTGCTCTATAAATCCAATAAACTAAGCTCCAAGGTTATAATGTATCTTGAACATCAGTATAGTAGACACTATTTGGATTGTGTTCAAAAGTATAGCCTAAAGGGTCTATGGTATAAGAATAAGGTTGGAAACCTTATTCTGGTAACACCATGGATGCGACTCACTTTGTAATTAGTACAAATGAGGTAATCCAACTCATTCATGTGGTTGGCATGCGAGTGGGGGCATCCTGTATGAAGAATTCATACAAGACCGGACTGCAAATTATTAGTCTAACAAGTATAACGCCGTTAACAGGATAAGACTGATAATTTATAGATGGTCATTAGTGACTCGACCTGAATCCTGAGCAAGTTAAGAACTCCTGCTTATAGGGTTTTGTCCTTAGACTAGTATGGGTGAGAGTGGCTTGTAGCCGACTCCATAAGCCTACCTTCTTAGGGACAGAACCTCGTAGGTAGTTGGAGACTTACTATGCAAGATGGAATTCACTCATTCCTACACTAAGGAATTAGATAGGTTGTTCCCTTAAGAACTGACTCCAGGTCTTGAACAGCGGGGCCCCACCCTCTAAGAGGGTACGAGTCTATGGTAGGACCTTAGACTTGTTGTTCATTAGAGGATCAGTGGTGCTTAAGGAACAAAGAGGTAATCACAGGGGTAAAACAGTAATTTGACCCAACCGTGATTACGAACAATCTGTGAAGGGTCGACTCATGGGTAATGATTATATCGTGGACACAATATAATTTACAGTGAGGAGAGTGTTGCTACAAGTCTATAGTGGAGTCACTTGTAGTTAATGAATATTGATTAACTGGATCAAAGAGTTTGATTAGTTAATCTCACATCATTGGAGCTCATGAACTGTAGGTCCATTAGGTCCCTCCGTTAGCTCAACATGGTAATATTGAGGGTATAAAGTTAGGAATGAAATTGAAGTGTTCAATTTCATATGTAAGGTGTTATATCAGTTATATGTGATATAATTGATATAATATATAGTTTTAATGTGAATTAGATTCACATATTAACTATATATGAGAGAATGATGGAGGGATAGGATGATAATTTTCATCCCATTTCCCTATAAATAGTTGCATAAGATGCAACTTTGGATCTAATCTTTGGAAACCCTAGATTATCATATAATTGTGTTGTTGGAAAAGTTCCACAAACAACTTCTCTCACATCCTCCACATCTCATCCTAAAAGGAACTCACCTTCCTCCCTCACCTAGAGAACGGAGAAGATTTAGTGGTGTATCTTCACACGTTCGGGTTCGAGTTGCTGAGATCGTGATCGTTGGAGAAGGAGCACGTGAAGAAAGAGTTCTTCAAAGGTAATCGAAGAAGCACGTGAAGAAAGAGTTCTTCAAAGGTAATCATCTTGTTGTCCTTGTCATATATCATGCTTAATCGTATTTATATTGTTGTTGATTGAAATCCGTGAAACAATATTAAGAACACGCGATTCACAATGGCTTTCGCTGCGGGATTCGATCCCTTCAATTAGTATCAGAGCCCAATTGTGTTCTTGATTTTGTTCTGGATTTATCAAGAACAAAGGTGGGATTTGCTGTTTTCATGTGATGAATGAACGGTTTGCAAATTAGATGTTTTCAATTTTGGCTCTTAGATTTACATTTTTTCATTGAATCGTTCAATGTAAGGGTCCGGTGTTTTGGGCAATTTAAAATGTAAATCGAGTCTGTAAGTCCGTGTCGATCAAGACAAAGTGGTTGCTGAGAAGAACGGAGCGAAAACGAGGCAAAACTATGGAGGATATCTTGATGTCTGCGTGTAGCGGTGCAACGCTGTTCATTGGTGTTGCAACGCCACGCTTGCGGACGGAGGCATGCATCAGGGGTAGCGTTGCAACCCTGCCATCAGCGTTGCAACGCTGAATGCATTTCGCAGTGCGATTCAACGGTCAGAAACGGACAAATTGCAGCATTGCAACGCCGAAGGTGTTTCAACAATTCCAAACGGGCAGAAAAACATTTTTTTATATATATATTAAATATAAAAACGTTTTATATTTAATTATATTTATTTTATTTAATTTTTAATATAATTAGATTATATTAATTAAAATTAATTTTAGGGTGCCAAAATTGGTCTAATTTTGCTATTTAAATTATGCAATTGTTGTGTAATCATTCCATGCATAGTGTATGCTTTTATTTTAGATATCCCACCTTATGTTAAACATTTCCATGCATCATTTATAATATAAAGTGTTATATTATATATTTTGCATGAATAATTAATGTAAGGTATTATATTAATATATGGATTACATTGACATTCATTATAATTCATGAGATGATTATGCTATGTATGTTTTATTATTCATGAGATGAATGATCAAACACTATAACATAGTATGCATGTCACCTAAGGTTAATTATTAGTTTTAAAAATGTTTAGAACACTATAACACTATCTAGTTCTAATTAGATTAGAATTAGGAACCAAGTAATTTATAAACAATGATTAAAAGAGAAACTCTGTCTAAGGAAGGTTCTCGCTTAGATCAGTATTAAGTCGACGGAAACTTGAACACCCCTACACCGGAACCGCTCTGGGGAGTGAAATTTAATCAGAGAGTTTATAAATTATAGTAGTGTCAACGAGTTTATTAAGGGGTTAATAAACTAGAAATCCTAGGCTTAATATAAAGAGTTATATTAGCAAACTTAGGATAAAGTCAATATAAAAGTTATATTGTTTATCAATATAAGAGTTATATCGATAAGTTTAGGTAAAACCATTAGTCGGGTTTCAGCCTAAGTAAATTTCCTCTAATGAACAAAAATATTGTAATGGTCCAACCATATACAACACCCCTCCGGGCTAGTGAGAGGGTGGGTGCCCGTTGTCCAAGCCCTGGAGACAACACTTAAGGGAACAACCCCTCTAGTTTCCCTAAATTCGGGAACGAGTAAATTCCATCTCGCGTAGTTAAGTTTCCAGCTCCCCACGTGGTCCTTGAAGGGAATCGAATCCCGCAGCGGAAGCGATTGTAAATCGCGTGTTCTTAATTTCGTTACATGGATATCAATCAAGAACAAATCTAACTAAGATTAAGCATATAACAACATATTGGACAACAAGAATTATACCTTTGAATAACTTTTCTTCAAGTGCTCCTTCTCACACGATCACGATCTCAGCAACACGAACCCTAGCGATCACGGACACTACCACCAGATCTTCTTCATTGTTCTCTAGGTGAGGGAGGAAGGTGGGTTCCTTTTAGGGTGAGATGTGGAAGTTGTGAGAGAATGTGTTTGTGGAACCTTTCCAACAACACAGCAAGATGACACACTAGGGTTTTCCAAGCCTTAGGTCAAAGTTGCATCTCATGCAACTATATATAGGGAAATAAGGTGGAAATTACCATCCTATCCCTCTTTCATTCTCTCATTAGTATATAGTTAATATGTGAATCTAATTCACATTAAAACTATATATTATATCAATTATATCACATATAACTGATAAAACATCTCATATATGAAATTGAAGAACACTTCAATTTCTTTCCTAACTTTATATCCTCAATATAACCATGTTGAGCCAACGGAGGGACCTAATGGACCTACAGTTCATGAGCTCCAATGATGTGAGATTAACTGATCAAACTCTTTTGATCCAGTTAATCAATATTCATTAACTACAAGTCACTCCACTATAGACTTGTAGCTGCACTCTCCTCACTGTAGATTATATTGTGTCCACTGATATAATCATTACCATGAGTCGACCCTTCACAGGTTGTTCATAATCACGGTTGGGTCAAATTACCGTTTTACTCCTGTGATTACCTCTTTGTTCCTTAAGCACCACTGATTATCTAATGAACAACAAGCCTATGGTCCTACCATACACTCATACCCTCTTAGAGGGCGGGGCCCTGTTGTTCAAGACCTGGAGTCAGTTCTTAAGGGAACAACCTATCTAATTCCTTAGTGTAGGAATGAATGAATTCCATCTTGCACAGTTAAGTCCCCAGCTACCTACGAGGTTCTGTCCCCCAAAAGGTAAGCTTATTGAGTCGATTCACAGGTGCCACTCTCACCCATACTAGTCTAAGGACAAACTCCTATAAGCAGGAGTTCTTAACTTGCTCAGGATTCAAGTCGAGTCACTAATGACCATCTATAAATTATCAGTCTTACCCTGTTAACGGCGTTATACTAGTTAGACTAATAATTTGCAGTCCGATCTTGTAAGAACTCTTCATACAGGATGCCCCCACTCGCATGTCAACTACATGAATGAGTTGGATTACCTCATTTGTACTAATTACAAAGTGGGTCGCATCCATGGTGTTACCAGAATAAGGTTTCCAACCTTATTCTTATACCATGACCATTTAGGTTATACTCTTGAACACAATTCAAATAGTGTCCACTACACTGATGTTAGTTTATTGGATTTATAAAGTAAGAATATAATTTTATCAAAACAAATAACTCTTTATTTATTTGATCAAAATTACATAAGTTTAGGGCACAAATCCCAACAGTCTTTTTCCTGAGAAGTTAGGCATATTGGGCGAGTAACTGTGACCACCCTCACCCGTACTAGTTAAAGGACAGACCCCCGTAGACAGGAGTCCGTAACACGCTCAGGATTAAGGTCAAGTCACTATTGGTCATCTACGAAGTTATTAGTCTCATATTGTTAACAGTGTTACATCAGTAGGTCTAATAATTTACGGTCCAGTCTTGTACAATCTCATTGCACAGGATGCCCCCACTTGCATGTCAACCACATGAATGAGTCAGATCACCTCGTTTGCATTTAATGCAAAACGGGTTGCATCCACAACGTATCCAGGATTAGGTCTCCAACCCTATCCATATACTGTAGATCGTTCGGGTCATTTACCCAAACGTGATCCTCCCTGTGTGTCCACTACACACCGTTCAAGTTCTAGTTCTCTCATAAATTCAATGACCCTGGAGCTTAGTTTATTGGACAAAGTTTGTAAAATTGTGAGACACAAAGTGATGAAAGAAATAACTCTTATTAATTTCAAATGGTAATATTACAAACAAAACGTGATTAGGACATACATCCCAACATCTACAAATCCCTAAAGCAGGTAGGAGTGAATTCCATCTTGCAGAACTATGCGCCCAGCTATCTACCCAGACTTATCCCTGAAATGGGAGGCTTATTGAGTCGGCAATCTTGGGTCACTCTCACCCATGCAAATCTAAGAATAATCCGAATAAACAGGAGTTCATAGAACGCTCAGGATTAAGATCGAGTTACCTAGGTCATCGTATGAATATAGTCAGTTAAGACAGTAAACGAAGTTATAAAGTGTAACGCCCCTACTTTTCTATCACTATAGCTCTTAGGGACATTACTACACATGCATGCATTCTTAGGCCAAAAGACATAAAAACGATCTTTAAATCTCCACTGAAAACAAATTATCTTTAGGGATCCCATTAAAACATTCAAAACATGTAAGAGAGGAAGTTTAAACTTGGCCTACTTAAAAATCCAGAAATTCAAACTTAAACTTTGAAATCAGAAAACGACAACATCAGTTATTTAAGGAAAATATGCGGAAAATATGGCTATTCCCATGGTTCTGACAACGCGCCTCCGTCACTCGCCCTGCACGTCCTTGGCCTTACCCGAAAACATTTTTAAAAAGAAAGGTGAGTATTGCAATACAATACCCAGTAAGTGACCTCGCTACCGAGGTTTGGGATATGCAAACACATACAATCATGACTTTTAAAACTTGTCCGGAATGTACATATGTGGGACCTAAAACTTTCTCATATCATCATGACTATAATCCATGACTTCCTTTTTCTTTAAGTGGTCAATTGGTCATCTTGAGTCATTTCATTTTGAGTCCCTCACAGGACCCTCAGTAATTATTTGAGTCCTCACAGCACTCTGTATGGTTTGAGTCCCTCACAGCACTCTGTATAGATTGAGTCCCTCTCACGGCACTCTCAGAAACTTGACCCATAGGGTCTCTAATGCATGTTTGACCATGCACACAATGCACTCAGGAGACCAATTTCCACATTTTTCATCAAATCATTTTATGGCATACATAACATGCATGAGGTCCCATCATTCAACATGACTATAGTGCACATGTCACAAAACATTATCATTGATATGCAAGTCATGACTTTTCACAACAGTTTGGAAATAACACTCATGTAGGTAATCATGAAATATTCTCATATATAGTACTGTAATAACTACACCTGAAATACGGGAATATTCTTACTTAAAATACAAAGATATTCTCACATAAAATACTGAATTATACTCGCATAAAATATTGAGATATCTCCATGTAGCATATTAAAGTATTCTTACATAAAATATTGAATTATTCTCGCGTAAAATCATTAAATCTTTTAAAGTAAAATAACGGACTAATTTCACATAAAATAATGAAATTCGTTTTCTTTAATCCCATTTAAAAAGATTCGGCACAAGATCCCTTACCTTAGTTCAGATTCTACTCCAAAACCTAACCCGAGCTCCTTGAGTACTCTTTTTAGTAGAAACTGATTCACACAATATCAAAATTATTCTCCATGCATTCACCAAATCCATAATCGTAATCTACACTAATTTAAGTTCTTAAGATCTCATGCCCGCTTACCTCGAGTTCAACGTATAGGCCTAGAAATTCTTAGCTCGCTTGGGTGTTTGGCCTTCAACTCCGCTCTAACTTGGCCCCTAAAAGTTGTGTTCGAACAGTAATTTAAGTTCTTACGCAACCGTTTTAATAACCAAAATCCATAGTATAATTATCTCCAATAGAAAAGTGTACGAGTTGCTCACCGGACCGCAAAATCGTAGAGGTCGTAAGAGGTGTCTTTGACAGCTGCGCGTCGGAGCGGAGGCGACGGCGTCGGCTAGTTCACGAGTAATTGGTGGCGGCACAATCCACGGCAAATGCCGGAGTGGAGTGGCGTGAACGCTCCCCTCGTCGGCGGCTTGAACGCTCCTTGAACGCTGCTTGAACGCTCCTCGTTGGCGGCTTGAATGGAGTGGCGAAGACCTGCGGCTTGAGATCGTGAACGGACGAGCGGCTTCGAAGAACTGACGATCAGAGTGATCGTGAGTTTGCGGCTTCAAAGGAACGACTTCAAAGAACGGCCGCGGGCCGGGATCTTGGGCCGCGATCGACGGTGTTGGAGTGGCGTGAAGTCCGCGAAGACTTGCGCGCGTGAGCGGTGGCTGATCTGGCGTGTTCTACCGCAAGAAGGCGAATGCAGCAGCTCTGAAGGTGATGAACCACGGCTTGGACGGCTGAACGGCGACGGCGGCGGCCTCTGCACGTGGTTTCTGGTCGGCGGCGAAGGCAATAGTGGGAGCTATGATGGTGGTCGGCTAGGGCATGAAAGTGAAAGAAGGAGAAGATGGTGATGGAATTAGGGTTAGGGTTTCCTTTGGATTTGCAAGCTTATAATGCTAAATACCAAAAATTAGGTCAAACTCCCAAAAGTCATATATAACCCTCATTTAGGCATTATTAACTAAAGTGCCATTGCCACTTCTTTTCCTTTAATTTTATAAATAATTCCATCTTAAAGAGAAACAATTCACTTAAACTCACACGAAATTAAGGTTTCACCCGCACCGAGCCTGATAGAAATTACTAATCCAACTTGACATAAAGATTGCTAGAATATAATAAAAAAATAATTAGCACCTGTGGTTGTGGTCGTCACAATCTTCCCTCCTTAAGAACTTTCGTCCTCGAAAGTTCCTATTCTTGGAATAGTTCTGGGTAATTGGCTCGCATCTCTTCTTCTCGCTCCCAGGTAGCTTCTTCCGTGCGATGATTTTGCCATAGCACTTCAACTAAGTTGATCTCACGGTTACGGAGGGTCTTTTGATCTCTTGCAATAATCTGTACCGGTCGTTCGCCATAACTCAAATCTTCTCGCTAATCGTAATGGTTCAAGTCTACGACATGAGTCGGAGTCCGAAACATATTTTCTCAACATGGAGACATGGAATACGTTGTGAACACGACAGGGGAGGCGGCGGCGGTGCGATCAGTAGGCCACCACACCAACCCTCTCTAAAATCTCGAATGGTCCTATGAAGCGCGGACTCAACTTCCCTTTTCGACCAAACCTTAGCATTCCTTTCATTGGGGCCACCTTAAGAAATACGTGGTCCCCAACTTCGAATTCTAGGTCCCTTCGTCTCGAATCGGCATAACTCTTTTGTCTTTTTGGGCGGTCTGCATTCGCACCCTAATCTTCTCAGATCGCACTATTAGTGATCCGTACTACCTCGGACCCAAGAGTCGGCGTTCACCAACCTCCTCCCGAGCGGGGAGTTCTGCGCTTTTCCATAAAGGGCTTCAAATGGAGCCATTCCGATGGTCGACTGATAACTGTTATTGTACGCAAACTCCATCAAATGCAAATGAGTGTCCCAACTACCTGGAAAGTCTAAGGTGCAAGCTCGCAACATGTCCTCCAAGATCTGGTTCAAACGCTCCGTCTGTCCATCCGTCTGTGGATGAAAAGCTGTACTGAAGTTCAACTGTGAACCTAACGCTTTCTGTAAACTTCTCCAAAAATTGGAGGTGAAACGTGGATCTCTGCTTTGAAATAATCTGGGCCGATCCCATGTAAACGGACTATCTCTTCCGTAAAGCTAGCCCACTTATCCGTAGAGTAGGTGGGTTTCCCAGGTATGAAATGTGCTGACTTAGTTAATCTGTCCACAATGACCCAAATTACTGAGTAACCTCGTAAAGTTCTAGGCAGTCCGACTATGAAATCCATAGAGATCTCCTCCCATTTCCACCGAGGTACATGTAAAGGCTCAGCAGAGTCTGCGGGTCTCTGTCAGGTGCCTTCACCGGCTGACAAGTCAAACACCTGCTAACAAATTCTGCCACGTCGCGCTTCATGTTACACCACCAGAATGACTGTTTCAGATCTCGGTACATCTTGGTACTACCAGGATGTATAGAAAATGGTGAGTTATGGGCTTCACTCAAGATTTCGCCACGGTTTGTCGTCGTCGCACACATAAATCGCCCACAAATAGTAGTCCTCCAACGTGGATAGCGAAAACCTCGCTAAATCACTCGTAGTTACCGCCGTAAGCTTCTCTAATAACTGAGGGTCCCCCTGTTGAGACTCAACGATGCGTTGTCTCAAAGTCGGTTGTACGGTTAACTGAGCTAACTGTGCCGTGGTCTTCCCTACTAGTACTGCAATTTCCGCTCGTGCAAACTCTGCCTGTAACTCTGCTCACAAGAATCGAAGAACTCGTCTTGGTATGCACCGCTTTTCACGAGGGCATCGCCCACGACATTAGCCTTACCGGGGTGGTATTGGATATCTATGTCGTAGTCCTTCACTAATTCCAACCACCTGCGTTGCCTCATGTTCAATTCCTTCTGGGTGAACAAATACTTCAGACTTTTATGATCTGTAAAAATCTGAATTTTCTCGCCATAAAGGTAATGTCTCCAGATCTTTAGTGCAAAGACTCATCGCCGCTAGTTCTAAGTCATGGGTTGGATAATTCCTCTCGTGCGTCTTCAATTGTCGGGATGCATAGGCGATTACTTTACCGTGTTGCATTAGAACACAGCCCAAACCTTTCTTGGAGGCATCATCAGAAACCACAAAGCTCCTCGCTCCTGGGACTTTGTAAGAACCGGAGCTGACACCAACCTACACTTGAGTTCTTGGAAACTCGCCTCGCAAGTGTCATCCCAAACAAATAGGTTACCTTTGCGCGTCAGCTGAGTCATGGGCATGGCTATCTTGGCGAAGTCCCGCACAAAACGTCTATAGTATCCTGCAAGACCCAGAAAACTACGTACCTTTGTGACGGTGGTCGGACGAGGCCACTGAGTGACTGCTTCTACTTTCGCTGGATCAACAGAGACTCCTGCCTCGGACACCACATGTCCCAAAAAGGATACCTGCCTGAGCCAGAATTCGCACTTGGAAAATTTTGCATATAACTTATTCTCCCTCAGCGTGAGTAAAACTTTTCTCAGGTGCCTTTCATGATCTTCGTCACATTTGGAGTATATCAGAATGTCGTCAATAAACACAATCACGAACGTATCTAGAAACTCCTTGAATAGTCGGTTCATCAAGTCCATGAAAGCGGCGGGGGCGTTGGTCAAACCAAACGGCATCACTGTGAACTCGTAATGCCCATAACGTGATCTGAATGCTGTCTTAGGAATATCCTCTTCACTAATTCTCAATCGATGGTAGCTCGATCTCGGATCAATCTTGGAAAACATCATTGTTGCTCCACGCAATCGATCGAACAAATCATCTATCCTAGGAAGAGGGTATTTATTCTTGATCGTAACCTTATTCAACTCCTCAGTAATCTATACACAGCGCATGGACCCGCTCTTTCTTTTCACAAACAACACAGGGGGCTCCCAAGGCGAAACGCTAGGCGTATAAATCCCTTATCTAATAAGTCCATGAATCAGAGCTTGATTCTTTTAACTCTGCGGTGCCATTCTCATGCGAGTGCCTTGGATATCGAGTCGCCCCTAACTCCAATCCTATGTTAAAATCCACCTCCCTGACCGGAGGTACTCAGGGAGGTCCTCTGGGAAACGTCTAGAAATTCATTCACTCATCGTACCGGTGACACCGAGATCTCCGTACACCTTGCATCTAGTATACAAGCTAAGACGCCCCAAGCTCCCGATGTAACAACTTCTCGGCCTTAAGGGCGTGAATCACCTTAGGCCTACTTCCCGCTAGGGTGCCTCGAACTCAGTAACCAAAGTTGGCGAGAGGAGTGAACACTATCTCCTTCCCGAAACAATCAATGTAAGCATGGTTCTGCGCTAACCACCCATACCCAATATCACATCAAAGTCAATCATGTCTAAGACCACTAGGTTTATCATTAACTCATGGTCCTGTGATAGTCAAACTACCATCCTTGACTTTCATAGTGGCTAACAAATTTATCCCCTCGAGAGTGGAAGCAGAGACAAAGCATATCAGAATCGCTTTTAATTCTAACTCACTTGACTCACGAAGGATGCGTAAATAAAAGAATGTGTAGAACCGTAATCAAATAATACAAAGGCAAGGTGCCCAAGTAATGGTAGTGTACAGAACCACGGAGTCATGTGCCATGGACGCTCTTACTTGTACTCGCATAAGCTCTTCCCCGGTGTACTACAAAGCTTGGCGGCCATCCCACTATTGATCCCCGAGGTTGGCTAGCAGCACTCGCTTGGCTCGGACGGCTATTAGCTCATGTGCCCTTCTTTCCCACATCTCAAACACACTCCGACCGGCCAAACACTTACCCCAATGACGTTTACCACGCTTCTTGCATTGTGGCTTATCTCCACCGTTAGTTCATGTCCTATTGAACTGTGGTTTCTGACCTGAACCTGCACGAAAGTTTCCTGGTCCATGCGGCGTACGTTGGGGACGCTGCGAGCTTGAATTTGGCTATTCCCATTTTCTCTTCACGATTTGCGTCGCCCAGGTTAGCCACTACTACGATGTGCGATGCAGTGCAGTACCCAAATCAACTCCGCCACTCTCATGCGGAGGCATAGTCGAGAGTGCTAGTGCTGTATGAAACCTCGAACATTTTCATCCAGTCCCATGACGAAACGCTCTGTTTTCTTCGCCTCTGAGTCTACTAACTCGGGGGCAAAGCGTGACAGACGGGTGAATTCTCTCTCATATACCTCCACCGCCTCCTGCTCGCTAAGTCGTAAGAATTTCGCCGCTTTCCTATATCGAAATGCGCAAGCAGGGTAAAATGTCCGCCGAATGCTTCCTTAAACAGATTCCGTGTCGTTTCTCACGGCGACTATGGTTCCCGGACGGACTCCCACCATAAATAAGCGTCGTCTCTCTGCATGAAGGTAGCACAGGACACCCTCTGGTCCTCAGGACAATTCATCAGTCTGAAAATGGTCTCAATGGAGGACAACCATAATTCAGCCACCGTGGGGTCACTAGAAGACCCATCAAAAGATCTGGGGTCATACTTCCTGAAATCCTTCAGATATCGAGACTCGAGTTGCATCATTCCGTCCTCGACTTGCTTGGCCAATCGAGTGGCTACATCAGAGCTCGCACAAGAGTCTCGCGATAGCCTCTACCATCATAGTCATGACATTAGGGTTTCCTTGATCCGCCACCGAGCGATCGCAGTGCATCCTCCCGCGATCCGGTTGGTCTGGGGAAGATCTGCAGTGCGGGTGGAGTAATCTCTTCCTGCTCCAGATGGTAATTCTCGTTGGGTGTGAACGCTTCTCCCGTCCCTCCGACCCCTACCACGTCCTCTACCTCTCCCTCGACCTCTAGGTGGCATTTTTTGTCAATACTACAATGCAGAGAATTTCTAACTTAGTTTTTATCACTTTCTAACTATAAGATAGGATCACCCTTAGGGTTTAAATTCATTTACATTCACAATACAGAATTACATCATAATCATTTGCTTAGTTTATAAAATACCGTAACGTGCACTGGCGGTGGCCCTAACGCGTTGCTCGACCATGGGAACTATTCTGCTTACTACTTTGTAAGCAAGTCTACAGAACCCTAAACCTAGGGCTCTGATACCAACTGTAACGCCCCTACTTTTCTATCACTATAGCTCTTAGGGACATTACTACACATGCATGCATTCTTAGGCCAAAAGACATAAAAACGATCTTTAAATCTCCACTGAAAACAAATTATCTTTAGGGATCCCATTAAAACATTCAAAACATGTAAGAGAGGAAGTTTAAACTTGGCCTACTTAAAAATCCGGAAATTCAAACTTAAACTTTGAAATCAGAAAACGACAACATCAGTTATTTAAGGAAAATATGCGGAAAATAAGGCTATTCCCATGGTTCTGACAACGCGCCTCCGTCACTCGCCCTGCACGTCCTTGGCCTTACCTGAAAACATTTTTTAAAAAGAAAGGGTGAGTATTGCAATACAATACCCAGTAAGTGACCTCGCTACCGAGGTTTGGGATATGCAAACACATACAATCATGACTTTTAAAACTTGTCCGGAATGTACATATGTGGGACCTAAAACTTTCTCATATCATCATGACTATAATCCATGACTTCCTTTTTCTTTAAGTGGTCAATTGGTCATCCCGAGTCATTTCATTTTGAGTCCTCACAGACCCACTCAGAATTATTTGAGTCCTCACGCACTCCCTGTATGGTTTGAGTCCCTCACAGGACCCTGTATAGATTGAGTCCCTCACGGACCCTGTAAACTTGACCCATAGGGTCTCTAATGCATGTTTGACCATGCACACAATGCACTCGGAGACCAATTTCCACATTTTTCATCAAATCATTTTATGGCATACATAACATGCATGAGGTCCCATCATTCAACATGACTATAGTGCACATGTCACAAAACATTATCATTGATATGCAAGTCATGACTTTTCACAACTTTGGAAATAACACTCATGTAGGTAATCATGAAATATTCTCATATATAAATCTTTGTAATAACTACACACAAATACGGAATATTCTTACTTAAAATACAAAGATATTCTCACATAAAATACTGAATTATACTCGCATAAAATATTGAGATATCTCCATGTAGCATATTAAAGTATTCTTACATAAAATATTGAATTATTCTCGCGTAAAATCATTAAATCTTTTAAAGTAAAATAACGGACTAATTTCACATAAAATAATGAAATTCGTTTTCTTTAATCCCATTTAAAAAGATTCGGCACAAGATCCCTTACCTTAGTTCAGATTCTACTCCAAAACCTAACCCGAGCTCCTTGAGTACTCTTTTTAGTAGAAACTGATTCACACAACAGTCCAAAATTATTCTCCATGCATTCACCAAATCCATAATCGTAACGGTACCTAATTTAAGTTCTTAAGATCTCATGCCCGGCTTACCTCGAGTTCAACGTATAGGCCTAGAAATTCTTAGCTCGCTTGGGTGTTTGGCCTTCAACTCCGCTCTAACTTGGCCCCTAAAAGTTGTGTTCGAACAGTAATTTAAGTTCTTACGCAACCGTTTTAATAACCAAAATCCATAGTATAATTATCTCCAATAGAAAAGTGTACGAGTTGCTCACCGGACCGCAAAATCAGAGGCTGTAAGAGGTGCTGAACGGCGCTGCGGTCGGAGGCGGAGCTGGACGGCGTCGGCTAGTTCACGAGTAATTGGTGGCGGCACAATCCACGGCGCAAATGGGCCGGAGTGGAGTGGCGTGAACGCTCCCCGCCGGCGGCTTGAACGCTCTTGAACGCCGCTGAAAGCGCTCCTCGTTGGCGGCAGAATGGAGTGGCGGCGACCGCGCGGCTTGAGATCGTGAACGGACGAGCGGCTTCGAAGAACTGACGATCAGAGTGATCGTGAGTTTGCGGCTTCAAAGGAACGACTTCAAAGAACGGCTGCGGCTGGGGATCTTCGACTGCGACTGACGGTGTTGGAGTGGCGTGAAGTCCGGCGAAGACTTGCGGGCGTGAGCGGCTGGCGATCCTGGCGTGTTCTACCGCAAGAAGGCGAATGCAGCAGCTCTGAAGGTGATGAACCACGGCTTGGACGGCTGAACGGCGACGGCGGCGGCCTCTGCACGTGGTTTCTGGTCGGCGGCGAAGGCAACAGTGGGAGCTATGATGGTGGTCGGCTAGGGCATGAAAGTGAAAGAAGGAGAAGATGGTGATGGAATTAGGGTTAGGGTTTCCTTTGGATTTGCAAGCTTATAATGCTAAATACCAAAAATTAGGTCAAACTCCCAAAAGTCATATATAACCCTCATTTAGGCATTATTAACTAAAGTGCCATTGCCACTTCTTTTCCTTTAATTTTATAAATAATTCCATCTTAAAGAGAAACAATTCACTTAAACTCACACGAAATTAAGGTTTCACCCGCACCGAGCCTGATAGAAATTACTAATCCAACTTGACATAAAGATTGCTAGAATATAATAAAAAAATAATTAGCACCTGTGGTTGTGGTCGTCACATAAAGAGTTTGACTGATTAACCTCAGGTTGACCAGGTCAAAGAGTTTGACTGATTAACCTCAAATCATTGGAGCCCGTCACTGTAGGTCCATTAGGTCCCTTGGTTGGCTCAATCTGGGATAAAAGAATGGTTAATGTTTTGGTATGAAATTGAAGTGTTCAATTTCACCTTAAAGAGTATTTATATCATATAGATGATATAATATATAGTTTAATATGAATGAGATTTATAATAAACTATATATTAGCCTAATTGTTGAATTAAAGGCTAATTGGAGAAATTGATAGAGAGAAAATAAATTGAATGTGATTCAATTAAATTAAATCCACAATTATTGCAAATGAGATTTGCAACACAAGATATGAGATATCTTATATTATATAATTATGTAAATGAGATTTACATAACATATGGTTGTGGTAAAGTGGTAATAAAGTGAAGTTGTGAACTTCATCATTCCACTATTTAAACTCCTTTGCAAAAGGGTTTTAGTAACCTAATCGAACCTAAACTAAGCTTTGGAAGCTAAGGGAAATTCTCTCTTCTCTCTCAATTTTCTCATCTCTTTCCAAAACACAAAGTTCCCACAAACTTCCCTTCTCCAAAAGAGAACAACCAAGAAGATCAATTGGTAGTGTTTGGGATCCGATAGTGGGAAGAGTTCGTAGAGATCGAGAAGCGCGAAGAGTTCGTGATCTACAAAGAGAGTTTGCTGAATTGGTCTACAACAAGTAAGTTTTCCTTCTTGCTGTAAAAATTTCAGCATGATTAGACTAGATCTAATAGTTAGATCATTTTTAATAAGCATGTAGCATGATGATACCATGACGATTCGATCGTCTTCATTCGCTGTGAGGATTCTCATTCCTTTCGTCTACTGCTGCGATCGCACGCAGTGAAGCTACACTTTGGCGGGAAGTACTTATTATTAGATAATTTGTACATTGTACCAGGGTTTACTAGAAACCTTGTTTCCATTTCCTGCCTAATTGAACCATGTATATCTGTTTCCTTTGAATATAGTAAAGCGTTTATTTCTTTCAAAGGCAATCTTATTTGTTCTGCTTCACTTGAGCATAATCTGTATGTTTTGAAACCTAATTCGGTCAAAAGTATTTTGAATACTTAATTGTTTAAAACTGCAGAAACACGAACTAAGAAAGCGAAAGTTTCTCCTAAGGAAAATGCCCATCTTTGGCATCTACGGTTGGCCACATTAATCTCAATAAGATTGAGAACCTAGTGAAGAGTGGACTTCTAAACGACTTGGAAGAAAACTCTCTGCCAGTGTGTGAGTCATGCCTTGAGGGCAAGATGACCAAACGTCTTTTTAGTGGAAAAGGATATAGAGCCAAAGAGCCTCTTCAGTTAGTACATTCCGACCTCTGTGGTCTGATGAATGTTAAAGCTCGGGGCGGTTATGAGTACACTACACCAAAAAGAGGATACGATGACGGACGAAAAAAACAAATGGGGAGAAATAATGACGGGCGCTCAAAAAGGCGTTCATAACAAGGCGGATGGAGATACAATGACGGGCAATGCCCGTCATAGTAAATTCATTTTAATGACGGTCTTTGCCCGTCATTATATGATATTTTAATAAAAAAAATCATTTGTTTCATTCGATCAGCTGCCTCACACGTGTTCTCACATTTCTCTCTCTCCCTCGACATTTCTCCCTCGACATTTCTCCCTCGACCTCACCGCTCACCGCTCACTGTTCTCTCTCTTTGTCCCTCGACCATCGCTCGTCGCCACAGTTCTCCACCGGACGTCTCTCCGTTTGGGAAGGATCGACGTCGACCGAACGTCTCGCTGGTACCCTGTCCTCGATCTCACTCTCTCTCCTCCCTCGATCTGACTTTAATCGGGCCGACCGCCGCCGCAACATAGATCAACCGCCCGCCACGACCGAGTCTCTTCTCCCACATCCATCGCCGCCAAACTTCGTCGTGGTTCGCCGGAGTCTGAAGTAATCCGATCATATAGGTCCTTTCATTTGCAGATCTGGTTCATTGGTGTTCAGATCTACACCGATCAGTCACTATTTGTAGGAGTTCGTCGTTGTCGGGTTCACCAGAGGTTGTTTTCTGACAAAAAATTTGCTTTAAAATCTAATCTATATCATGAATGTTGTGTTGTTAGTTTTAGGGAAAAATGTGCATTGATCTTGTTGGCTTGCTGTTAGTTTAGGAATTTTTTTATTAAAATCATGTGCCTTGATCTATTTATTTGAGCATGGATGTTGTTGTTGTTAGTTTAGGGAAAAAAAAGAGTGTTGTGTATTTGTAGGAAAAAACTTAATGTTGAGTTTAGTTTGATTGAGGGGTTTTTTAGGAAAAAACTAATATAGAAAATGCTTGCGTTTAGTTTAGTTTGATTGAGAGAGTTGAGTTTAGTTTAGAAAAAAACTAACATAGAAAATGTTGTCGTTTAGTTTAGTTTCATTGAGGGGGTAAGTTTAGTTTAGGAAAAAAACTAACATAGAAAATGTTTGTGTTTAGTTTAGTTTAATTGAGCAGGTGAGTTTAGTTTAGAAAAAAACTAACATAGAAAATGTTGATGTTTCATTTAGTTTGATTGAGAGGTAAGTTTAGTTTAGGAAAAAAATAGCATAGAAAATGTTTGTGTTTAGTTTAGTTTGACTGAAGAGTTGTGTTTAGTTTAGGAAAAAAAGTAACATAGAGAAATGTTTGTGTTCAGTTTAGTTTGATCAAAACAATTTTGTGTTAGTTTAATGAGTTTAGTTTGATGAGGGAGAGTAGTTTTTAGTTTGATTATTGGAAGGAAAGATTCTTGTTGTTGCTAAAACAAAATGGTGTACAATTTAAATAAATGCATGTGTGTTGTTTGTGTTAAGTTTTATGAGTTTAGATTTCATATGTTTAATTTTCTTAATATTAATAGTGATTGAGGAATGGTTGAAAACTTTTGTTTAGCATGTTTGGTTAGGATCATATGTTTAATTTTCTTAATATTAGTAGTGGGTTTGTAGATGAGAGGAAATGGTATTAGTCCAAAATATCATGATGTTGACTGAGTAAGTAGTGAACTTCTTGATAGTTTTATTTTTTCTTCGGCGACTTCATAAGGACATAATAAGTACATAAGTTTAAGTAACTATTATTCTTCTTGTAGATTGAACTTTCAAGATACCAGATTTATAGTTATGGATAAGTCGTGGATGTCAAAGAATAGAATGTCATCAGAATATCGTTTAGGAGTTGAGACGTTTATCCAAAATGGTATACGACATTCAAATTGGTCAGGTGTCATTTGTTGTCCATGCTTGAAATGTGTGAATGCAAAGTCTCAAAATGCGAATGTCGTAAGAGACCATTTATATATTAATGGCATTGATGAAAGCTATAGAACATGGATTTGGCATGGTGAGTCACTACCGAATGAGAGAAAAGAGGAAGCTGAAGTTGAGGACGAAGATGTTGACGACACAATAGGAATGTTTGAGGCTGCACATAACTATTTTAATGACAAGTCTCCAATATTTGAAGAAGTGTTAGATGATGCCAAGAAACCATTGTACTTAAATTGTAACAATTTTACCAAAATATCTGCATTGATAAAGTTATATAATTTGAAAGCAAAGTTTGGATGGAGCGATAAGAGTTTCACTGAGTTGTTAGCATTGGTTAGTGACATTTTACCAAGTCCAAATGAACTTCCTAGCTCTACATATCAAGCCAAAAAAATCTTGTGTACTCTTGGAATGAAGTATGAAAAGATTCATGCATGTAGTAATGATTGTTGTTTGTTTAGAAAAGAGCTTGAAGATGTAGAAGTATGCCCTACATGCGGAACATCAAGTTGGAAGTTTTGTAAGAATTCGAAGGATGTGATGAAGAACATTCTGCCGAAAGTCATGTGGTATTTCTATCCTATCCCAAGATTTGAAACAATGTTTCGCAGTAAAGAAATATCGAGTTTGTTGACTTGGCATGCTAATGAACGAGTAATTGATGGGTACATACGACATCCTGCGGATACACTATCGTGGAAGCAAGTAGGCAATTTGTGGCCAGAGTTTGGTTTAGAACCTAGAAATCTTCGTCTTGCTCTTTCAACTGATGGAATCAATCCACACGGTGATCTTAGTAGTAGATATAGTTGTTGGCCAGTTATGTTGGTGACATACAATTTACCTCCATGGTTATGCATGAAACGAAATTTTTTTATGTTAAATGCATTAATATCTGGGCCTAAACAACCAGGGAATGACATATATGTTTATTTAGCTCCATTAGTTGATGATCTGAAAAAACTTTGGAATGATGGATTTCAGTGTTACGATGTAAATCATGAACAACCTTTCAAACTTAAAGCTATTTTATTGTGGACTATTAATGATTTTCCTGCATATGGCAATTTGTGTGGTTGTACAGTAAAAGGATATCATGCTTGCCCAATATGTGGGGAAAAAACGTCATCCACTTATTTGCCAAAAGGGAAAAAGATGGCATATCTTGGACATCGAAAACATTTACCCCGTAATCATCCATATAGAAGACAGAAGAAAGCTTTTAATGGTGAACAAGAATTGGAATTTGCTCCTGAACCGTTAAGTGGAGAGGAAATTCTTGCGAAAGTTAGTAGACTTCAATACTCGTTTGGAAAGAAGCCAAGAAAGGAAAAAAATAAAGGAGATCCTTCAAGCACTTATTGAAAGAAGAAGTCTATTTTCTTTGAGTTAGAATATTGGAAACATTTTGACGTGCGACATTGTTTAGATGTGATGCATATTGAGAAGAATGTGTGTGCAAATATTATTGGCACGTTACTTGATATTCCCGGCAAGACAAAAGATGGATTAAAAACTCGTCTAGATTTGGTTGAATTGAACATTAGGGAGGAGTTGGCCCCTCAATTAGGAAAGAAAAGAATCTTCTTACCTCCAGCATGTTCTACACTATCGCGGATGGAGAAATTGAATTTGTGTAAGACACTATCAGAAATTAAAGTACCTGAAGGTTATTCATCCAATATACAAAGTTTAGTGTCGCTCACAGATTTGAAACTTTATGGGCTTAAATCGCATGACCACCATGTTCTTATGCAACAATTATTACCTGTGGCTATACGTGGTATTTTACCAAAGCATGTCAGATATGCAATTATTCGCCTGTGTTTCTTTTTCAATGCCATATGTAGTAAGGCGATCGATTCATCAAAGTTAAAAGGCTTGCAAGAGATGTAGTGGTTACTTTGTGCTTGTTAGAGAAATATTTTCCACCGGCATTCTTCACGATAATGGTACATCTTGTGGTCCATCTCGTAAGAGAGATAGAATTTTGTAGACCAGTGTATTTGAGGTGGATGTATCCTTTTGAATGATATATGAAAGTTCTAAAAGGTTATGTGCGAAATAGAAACCGACCAGAACGATGCATTGGAGAAAATTATATTGTGGAGGAGGCTGTAGAATTTTGTTCTGAATTTCTCTCTAGGGTTGAGTCTATTGGGGTACGTTCAACGACAAGGAAAGAGAAATCGATTTTGATAGACTATTGTCCATTGCTCACTATATCAAACCCAATGAAGGAACAATTGGATCAAGCTCATCTTTATGTTCTTCAAAATGTGAATGACGTGCTTCCATATGTAGGGTACGTAAATCTCAATTCTTTCGCATAACTTTCCAACTATGGAATGATGTAATAATTTTCATGTGTTCTATGAATTTAAGCAACACATGGAAACTCTATCTAGACTCAATCCCAGTAGATCCAAAAATAAAAAGTGGCTTTAAGATGAACATAATCGCACATTTAGCAGATGGTTGCGTGATCGGGTAATCTTGAGATGAAACTATTGTAATGAGTGAGTTTAATGTTTATTCCTACTTAATTTACAACGTATATTTTCAGGTTCAACTTGCTCTCGAGGTGCCAAACAACTCTATATCACCTTCTTTAAGATGGATAGCTCATGGGCCTTGTCCAGATGTAGCCACCTTTAGTGGTTATGTGGTCAATGGTACTCATTATCATACGAAGAAACGTGATGATATTAGGAATACCCAAAATAGTGGAATTCAAATAATAGCAAGCACAATGCAAGTCTCCAGTGCTAAGGATAAAAATTCGGTTATGTCACATGACCTTTTATGGTGTAATACAAGAGATTTGGGAGATTGATTACCGAAAATTGACATTTATTTTGTTAAAATGTGACTGGGTTGAGAAAAATAATGGACTTAAAGTAGATGACTTTGGATTTACAACTGTCAACCTCAATCGAATTGGACATAGATCAGACTCATTTATTTTAGCATCTCAAGCTAAGCAAGTATTTTATGTGAAAGACCCACTTGATCCTCGATGGTCGTGAAGGGAATGATAATCCCACGCAGCGGAAGACGATTAAATCGTCGTGGTATCAATATGCAACATGATTTTATTAAAATTGATCAAACACTAGATTTAGGCTAAACATGCTTCAAAGAAGAAGAAAATTACAGCAAGAAGAATTTACTTACTTGTTGAAGACTTTCTTCAAAGACTCTTCTTCAAATCACGAACTCTTCGTGCTCCTCGAATTATACGAACTCTTTCCACGAATGGTCTTGAACACCACCAATTGGTCTTCTCGGTTGTTCTCTTTTGGAGAAGGGAGGTTTGTGGGAACCTTTTGTGTTTTGGAGAGGGAGGAGATTAGAGAGAAAGTAGAGAGAACTTTCTTCTTCTCTTTTGTGAAAAACTAATAAATGAGAGAAGTGATCACCAATCCCTTCTTGCAAAGGGTTTATATAGTGGAATTGATGGAGTTAAAATCTTCATATAATTACCACTTTACCACAACCATAGGTTATGCAAATCTCATTTGCATAACCACATAATATAAGATATCTGATATCTCATATTGCAAATCTCATTTGCAATAATTGTGGATTAATTAAATTGAATCACATCCAATTTAATTTGTCTCAATCAATTTCTCCAATTAGCCCTAATTCAACAATTAGGCTAACCTATAGTTCATTATGAATCTCATTCACATTAAACTATATATTATATCATTCATATCTCATATAAATGACATAAATGCCCTTAAAGTGAAATTGAACACTTCAATTTCATACCAAAACATTAACCCTTCTTTTAACCCAGATGGAGCCAACCGAGAGACCTAATGGACCTACAATGACGGGCTCCAATGATCCGAGATTAACCTGCCAAACTCTTTGACACGGTTAATCAACATTCATTGGCTACGGTAACACTCCACTATAGCCCGTAGCTGTACTCCCGTCAGTGTAGAATATTACGTGTCCACTGATATAAACAATATCCATGAGTCGACCCTTCACAGGTTGTTCGTAGATACGGCTGAGTCAAATTACCGTTTTACCCCTGTGTCTACCTCTTGTTCCTTAAGTCCCCACTGCTCCTCTAATGAACAACATATTGTGATGGTCCAACCATTCACAACACTCTTCTCGGGCCAGTGAGAAGGTGGGCGTCCGTTGTCCAAGCCCTGGAGACAACACTCAAGGGAACAACCCCTCTAGTTTCCCTAAAGGCGGGAACGAGTGAATTCCATCTCGCGTAGTTAAGTTTCCAGCTCCCTACTTGGTTCTGACCCTGAGAAGATAGGCATATTGGGCGAGTAACTGTGACCACCCTCACCCGTACTAGTAAAAGAACAAACTCTCGCAGACAGGAGTCCGTAACACGCTCAGGATTCAGGTCGAGTCACTAATGGTCATCTACAAAGTTATTAGTCCTTACTGTCAACGGTGTTACATCAGTAAGTCTAATAAATCACGGTCCGGTCTTGTACAATCTCATTGCACAGGATTTGATCGCCTCATCAAACCTTATATTCCAAGACCTCGAAGCCTGTTTCAGTCCATAAATGGACCTATGAAGTCGGCAAACTTTTTGCTCTTGGCCTTTGGCGATGAACCCTTTGGGCTGGTCCATGTAGATGGTCTCATCAAGTTTGCCATTCAGAAAGGTTGTCTTGACGTCCATCTGTCATACCTCGTAGTCATAATACGCGCGAATGGCGAGAAGGATCTGATCGACTTTACCATGGCAACAGTGAAAAGGTCTCCTCATAGTCAACCCTTCAACTGGTAAAACCCTTTGCCACTAGTCGGGTTTTGAAGGTCGCACCTTCCCATCTACGCCACGTTTACGCTTGTAGATCCATTTGCAACCAATAGGTTTTACCCCATCCGGTTGATCCACAAGCTCCCATACAGAATTGAAGTACATAGACTCCATTTCCTGGTCCATAGCTTTAATCCACTCGTCTTTGTCAACATTAACCATTGCCTGATCATAGGTCAATGGATCCTCACAGTCATCATCAGGAGCGACAACTGAGGTTTCAGCTAAACCCATGTAGGGATTAGGCTTTCTCACAGTCCTCCCGCTACGTCGAGGCATTCCTAACTCTTGGGAACGGATTTGACTAGACGTGCTAGGATCAACAACACTTGTTGACGTACTAGCTTCATCAGCAACTCTTGTTGATGTACTGTCCATTTCATTTAATACAATTTTACTCCTTGGTAAATGATCGTTGACGTGGTCTTCCCCTAGGAAAGTGGCATTTGTCGATACAAGCACCCTATTTTCCCTAGGATCGTAAAACAGACCACCCTTAGTCTCTTTAGGGTAACCTACGAATAGGCACAATTTCGAACGGGGTTCCAACTTTTTTGGGTTTGACACCAACACGTGGGTCGGGCATCCCCAAATTCTGAAGTGATGTAAACTGCCTTTACGTCCACTCCAGAGCTTGAAAGGTGTTTCACAAACACTTTTCGACGGAACATTGTTCAAAATATAAACCGATCTCCACTGCGCACTAAAAAAAAGAATCGGGGAGACGAGCATAGCTCATCATCGACCAACCATGTCCAACAAGGTTCTGTTTCTCCTCTCCGATACATCATTCTCCTGTGGCATACCAGGCGCTGAGAGTTTGGACGCAATTTCGTGTTCTATCATATAGTCCTGGAATTCTGTGTCAATGTACTCTCCACCTCGATCCAATCGAAGTGTTTTAAGCGATTTACCTAAGAGGTTCTCAACCTCAGTCTTGTACTCCTTGAACTTTTCAAGAGTTTTAGACTTCTTGTGCATTAGGTAAATATACCCATATCTCGAGAGTACTCGTCTATGAAAGACACAAAGTACTCATAATCGCCTTTAGAGATTTAACATTCATCGGACCACGGAGGTCGAAATGTACTAACTCAAGAGGCTCTTTGGCTCTATATCCTTTTCCACTAAAAGGACGTTTGGTCATTTTGCCCTCAAGGCATGACTCACACACCGGCAAAGAGTTTTCTTCCAACTCGTTTAGAAGTCCACTCTTCACTAGTTTCTCAATCCTATTGAGATTAATGTAGCCTAATCGAAGATGCCAAAGGTGGGCACTTTCTTTTGGAGAAACTTTTGCTTTCTTAGTTCATGTTTCTGCAGTTTTAAACAATTCAGTATTCAAAATACATTTGATCGAATTGGGTTTCAAAACATACAGATTATTTTCAAGTGAAGCGAACAAATAACATTCCCTTTGAAAGAAATAAACGCTTTATTCAAATCAAAAGAAACTGAAATACATTGTTCTATTAAGAAGGAAATTGAAACAAGGTTTCTAGTAAACCCTGGAACTATGTACAGATTGTCCAACAATAAGTACTTCCCGCCAAAGTTTAGCTTCACCGTGTCGATCGCTGCAGCAAAGACAAGCTCCCTGGATCCAACCCATAGAGTCACCTCACCCTCTCGCAATGCGGTTGCGCGAATCAACTCCACGAAAAGAAGAACAAACGTGGTTAGTGGCGCCAATCCAATATCCGACAGCAGTCACTACTCTCCACTAAACAGGTTTCAGTCACAAGTAAATCACATTTACCTTGATTCTTCCTCTCGGCCAGGAATTTGGATAGTTTCTCTTCCAGTGACCGCCCCCATTGCAGTGGAAACACTTTCCTTTCTCTGCAACCTCCTTGACCTTCTTGCCCTTGTGGGCGGCAACACGGTCAGTTTTACCCCTCTTCATCCTCTTCTTCCCTTTCGGGCGTGAAGGAGCAACAAGTTTCGTCCCAGAGGTCGGACCCCTGTGAAAAGACTTGTAGGCAATATTTGCCTCAGATTCCTTGACCCTGTGCAAGAATTGGAAATTCTGTAGCTCATTGAGGAGGGTAGTCAGAGTGTAGCTAATTTTGTTCATAACAACATTGCTACGAAACTGAAGGAAACTCTTCGGAAGAGTCTCCAATATAAAACTGACTTGGCTCGACTCGTCGATCGAAGCCCCGTTCATCTCGGCTAGATGGAAGTGGGTCATCATGTCTAGAACATGTTCACGGACGCACGACCCTCTCTTTCATCCGTCGCGTTGAAAACGTATTTGAGCGAGTCATCATGCCGGACTGAAAGGACTCTCATCCAAACATTTCCTGCAAGGACTCCATGATCTCCTTAGCGGAAACCATCAGCTCATGCTTCTTTGCCAAGATATCAGACATGTTGGCAATTATGTAAACCTTGGCCTTTTCATTGGCCCTGATCCAGCGATCGTACGTTTCGCGAACACTTCGCGACGCGGTCGAGCCCATGCATCTGAGGACACTCCTCAGATAGCACGAACTTTATGTCGTCTTGTACCAAAATTGTATTAATGTTGTTTTTCTAACTTTGGTAATTATCTCCCACTAATTTATCCGGCGAGTAAAGCTATTATTGCGCTAGACATTTTTAGTGAAAAATAAGAAAAACCTTTGTATTAGTCTCATAAAAACTTTTGAAATCCAATCAAGTCTTAGCAAAAATGTTTCATGATCCCTAGGTCATTCAAAATTTTGCAATGATACCCTAAAGGTTTAGAATGACCGCCACCGAAGGGTGAACAGAACACTCCTCCTCTAGGATGAGACTTTCTCGATCAGACCCTAATCCCAGAATAACTCTCATTCCATTACGCGTCCAATTACCATTGTTCTGTCGAATTCATTAACACTTAACGAATTAGCGTGAGTGTCACCTCAATCTTTAAGTTTCCAAGTATCCGTCCAAACAATAGCCACCAAGGGGTGAACCAAGAAGGAAAACCAACTAGAAAATCAGATCCCTTTCGGGAATTCACGGTGTTCCGACTCCCATGATCAAGCCCTCCGAAGGGATTGTCTGGTCCAGGCCAAACTAGCAGGCAGATCATAGGCGTCTCACGGTGTGAATCGAAAGAAGAGACCGTGGGTCTCGTTATCACAAATCCCGCTCCCACTCACTATAGGTACTCTCTCCATCCACGATGATATTGACCTATACAAATGCCATCCGAAGGGGGACGCTCCCATTTGCGCCATGAGGCCGAGTATAGATCTCACGGTGCGGATTTAAAGGAGATTTGTGGTTGGAAATTCAAATGTATCTCATACACTTTATTTCCTCCCACTCAGCACTTTAATTTTATTAGGGATTGACCTAGATAAACCGGCTGAAATTTACCTAAGTCTACCAATATAACTCTTCTATGGTATTAACCTAAGTTTATAATCACATTATTAACTTAGGTCTATGTGAGTAAATTAATTAACACTTAATTAACGGCACTCACGAGAATATAACCTAAGAATCTCCGGACCGAATTCACTCCCAGGTCGGTTTCCAAGTAGGGGTGTTCCGCAAGCGTCAACTTAAATACCCCAGCCTTAGACAAAACCTTCCTTAGACAGAGTTACTTATCAATCACCATTCAAAGGTCATATTTGATTTCCTAAATTTCTAATCTTATTAGAAAATTAGAAAACCTAAGTCTAATTATTCAAGTTCTAAACACTTTAAAACTAATAATTAACTTAGGTTGCATGCATTTCTATGTTATAGTGTTTGATCATTCATCACATGAATAATACTATATACTCTAACATAATATAATTCATCACATGAATTAAATGCATGGGCATGCTTTTAATTTAAAAAATATAACACTTATATTAAATAAATTAAATCATGCATACATTATATTATAACTCTTATAATATAATCCTATCATGCATACTATATATTATAACTCTTATAATATAAATATGGTGCATGAAATGTTTAACCTAAGGTGGGATTTTAAATCTATATGACATACATTATGCACATAGAAATTAATTAAAATATACATCTCATGCATAAAATAATTAAATAGCAAAAATGGACCGATTTTTGGCACCTAGAACAATTATTTAATTAAATAACATTAATATAACATTTATATTAATATTATTTAATAAAATAATTAAATAAATAAATAAAATACATTTTATAAATTAAAATTAATTAAATAAAACGTAAAACCGGAAAATAACTGCCCACAATGAGGCTTGAACCCACGTCCTCGCGAAACTACTGCGAACTGCTCCTCAACGCGTGCAGCGTTGCAACGCTGTCGCGTGCATAACGCCGACCGCGTTCTCAACGCCCGGTAGCGTTACAGCGCGCTAAATCGCTGCGGGCCTCCGTCTGCGCGCAGGGCGGCGTTGAGACGCCAGCGGGCGGCGCGCGTCTCAACGCCATCGGCGAACGAAGAAACACTTTGTCTTTGTTCTTCCATCGATTTTCGCATGTTTCCGCACTGATTTCTTCACAGCACTCTTGCCACGAACGACCCGGACTTACAGACTCGATTTACAACAAAAATGCCCAAAAACAACGGACCCTTACATTGATCTCATCAACATAATTGTAAATCTAAACTAGTGCCAAAAAACGTAAACATCCATTATGCAAACCAAGAACTCATCTCATGAATTATGGCAAAATACCCACCAAATTTTAATAAAACAGTGCATAAATTGAGAACCATCGAGATGGCTCTGATACCAATTGAAGGGAATGATAATCCCACGCAGCGGAAGACGATTGAATCGTCGTGGTATCAATATGCAACATATTTTTATTAAAATTGATCTAACACTAGATCTAGGCTAAACATGCTTCAAAGAAGAAGAAAATTACAGCAAGAAGAATTTACTTACTTGTTGAAGACTTTCTTCAATGATTCTTCTTCAAATCACGAACTCTTCGTGCTCCTCGAACTCAACGAACTCTTCCCACGAATGGTCTTGAACACCACCAATTGGTCTTCTCGGTTGTTCTCTTTTGGAGAAGGGAGGTTTGTGGGAACCTTTTGTGTTTTGGAGAGGGAGGAGATTAGAGAGAAAGTAGAGAGAACTTTCTTCTTCTCTTTTGTGAAAAACTAATAAATGAGAGAAGTGATCACCAATCCCTTCTTGCAAAGGGTTTATATAGTGGAATTGATGGAGTTAAAATCTCCATATAATTAACACTTTACCACAACCATAGGTTATGCAAATCTCATTTGCATAACCACATAATATAAGATATCTCATATCTCATATTGCAAATCTCATTTGCAATAATTGTGGATTAATTAAATTGAATCACATCCAATTTAATTTCTCTCAATCAATTTCTCCAATTAGCCCTAATTCAACAATTAGGCTAACCTATAGTTTATTATGAATCTCATTCACATTAAACTATATATTATATCATTCATATCTCATATAAATGACATAAATGCCCTTAAAGTGAAATTGAACACTTCAATTTCATACCAAAACATTAACCCTTCTTTTAACCCAGATGGAGCCAACCGAGAGACCTAATGGACCTACAATGACGGGCTCCAATGATCCGAGATTAACCTGCCAAACTCTTTGACACGGTTAATCAACATTCATTAGCTACGGTAACACTCTACTATAGCCCGTAGCTGCACTCCCGTCAGTGTAGAATATTACGTGTCCACTGATATAACCAATACCCATGAGTCGACCCTTCACAGGTTGTTCGTAGACACGGTTGGGTCAAATTACCGTTTTACCCCTGTGTCTACCTCTTGTTCCTTAAGTCCCCACTGCTCCTCTAATGAACAACATATTGTGATGGTTCAACCATTCACAACACCCTTCTCGGGCCAGTGAGAAGGTGGGGCGCCCGTTGTCCAAGTCCTGGAGACGGCACTCAAGGGAACAACCCCTCTAGTTTCCCTAAAGGCGGGAACGAGTGAATTCCATCTCGCGTAGTTAAGTTCTCAGCTCCCTACTTGGTTCTGACCCTGAGAAGATAGGCATATTGGGCGAGTAACTGTGACCACCCTCACCCGTACTAGTCAAAGAACAAACCCTCGCAGACAGGAGTCCGTAACACGCTCAGGATTCAGGTCGAGTCACTAATGGTCATCTACGAAGTTATTAGTCCTTACTGTCAACGATGTTACATCAGTAGGTCTAATAAATCACGGTCCGGTCTTGTACAATCTCATTGCACAAGATGCCCCCACTCGCATGTCAACTACATGAACGAGTCAGATCACCTCGTTTGTATCTAATACAAAGCGGGTCGCATCGACAGTGTATCCAGGATTAGGTCTCCAACCCTATCCATATACTGTAGACCGTTCGGGTCATTAACTCGAACGTGATCCTTCCTGTGTGTCCACTACACACCGTTCAAGTTCTAGTTCTCTCATAAATTCAATGACCCTGGAGCTTAGTTTATTGGAAAAGTTTATAAATATTGCGAGACACAAAGTGATGAAATGAATAACTCTTTTTAATTTCAAACAATATATTACAAACACGAGATTAGGACAAAAATCCCAACAAGTCGGTGGTTTTAACCCTTCCTCAAAGAATAGTTGAAGAAGAATATTCTGAGGCTCATGTTGATATCGTTCAAGATTGTGGATATGGGGTCTTAGAAAGAATGCCTAATATTAACGCGACCCATGAAATCGACGAAATATCATCCACATATCTTAGAAATGATTGTGATGGTATATGGATCGATAAATAATGTATTAAATATGGTATGTCATTGTTTAGTTATTGTAATTTTTTATGAGTTCATATGTCTTATGCGCTAATATAACTTATTTTTTTCATGATATTTTTTTTTTTTTGCAGATCGTTACAATGAGTGGATCAAGTGACGATGAAGTGAACGTATTGATCCAAATGGAGGCTAGGCATACTAATCGACGTGGTCTCACTACTATGCGTGGTCTGGCACGCGTAAGGACTACAAGAGAACGCTTAGTCATCCAATACAACAATCAAGGCCAGAGTGTTGGGGATAATGCAAACCAAATGCAAAGTTATATTAGAGTTTGCGTTAGGCAACAAATTCCATTAAGTTACAAGACTTGGAAAGAAGTTCCCCAAGAACTGAAAGATAAAATTTTTGATTTTGTAGAGGTAAGAATAATAGTATTTTTCCCTACAAACTTCTTAATATATAGAGTTATTCAGCCATTTATTATGTGTTTCCTATGTAGATGTCATTTGTGATCGACCCTCGGTCTAAAAATGCTATTCTTCAATCAGCGGCAAATAAATTTTGAACATTTTGATACACGTTGTATCAAAAACACATACTTCCATTTAAGGATGAGCCGTCCTTGTTGAAGCATCCTCCACAAAAGTATTCACATATTGATCAAAACCAATGGGAAGCATTTGTGAATGCTAGATTATCGGAAGAGTGGGAGGTAAGTACATTATACTTGTTGCTTTTAAAAGTTCGTAAAAAAAGTATTAAAATGATTTAAATTGATTCTATTATGTGATACCGGCACAAAGCCGTGTACAAAAGGAAAGGAGAGAGAAATGTAAATATAATCATCACATCTCTCGCAAAGGATATGCCAACTTAGCTGAAGAACTAGTGAGTAACATTATTTCTTATAATTTTCCATAAATGAGATTTAATAACTTGTGTGTTTATATAGGAATTGGCGGAAGATCCTTCCACTCGTGCCACCTTATGGATACAGTCACGAAAAGGAAAAAATAATGAATACTTCGATGATGAAACCAAACAATGCGCTGGTCGAATCGTAAGTTAATATGTTTTATTTTAACATGATGTTTCATTCGTAGTTTAAATATCTTATGGTTAGTTTCAATGTCAATCTAAATGGTTGTGACAGGACGAACTAGCTATGAAGAATAAAGGTAAAGACATATTGACCGAAGCATTAGGCACGCCAGAACACAGAGGGTGTGTTAGAGGATTAGGTATGTCTGTCAAACCATCAACATACTTTAACATTCCTCGAGTGAAATCAAAATCAAGCAAAGAGTCTGGCAACAAAATGTCGTGTTCACCTTCCAAAAAGTCCGCAAGCATAGGCAGTAACCATCCAAAAGACAAGGAGGTCATTGACGATGTGGAAGAAATTTTAGAGGTAATTAGGATTTTGTGGAAATTTTTTGATCATAAGATGTGATATATGATACATTATTCTGACATTCCTTTTTAATTTTTGAAGGGAACTCCATGCCATCTAGCAATAGGATCAAAGGATAATGTGGTTGTTGTAGGCACAATGTACACGTCTGACGCTCAATTTCCCACAGTCCATGGAGTTCCCTTAGGAGTTGAAAATGTTAGAGTGGTAATGGACATGATCGTAGGTGAAGATGCTCCATTACCAATTCCTATACGGGGAGAAGTAGAGTCCCTGAGTCAATCTATGGGAAATTTTGTGGCATGGCCTCGTGACCTTGTCATTTTTAATAAGGGGAAAAAGGTATGAAATTCTTCAACTCAATGTTTAAAATTACTAAATTCTTTGTTTACAAATTTAAATGTTGTTTTATTGTGATAGGTGGCTTCTCCAGCAAAACATAAGTCGGATGTTTCTGTACATGTGCCTACTTCACATTCTACAAAGTACACAGATGCTCACGTGACTATTAAACTTCTGAATCGTTATGCAATGTTATCGATGCAAGAAGATGATACGATTCAAGTCACATTGAGCGAGCACATGTTCGGAGAGGAAAAGTTAATTTATTTACATCGCGATGATATCTTGCATTACTGTTGGATGGTGGAGATAGGGTACTCCTGCATAGTCGCATACATTGCGTAAGTATACAACATCTTTCATTTACAACTATATTGACTACGCTTTTGAATGTTTTATTAAAATAACTTTACTTTTATTTAGGTATCTTTGGACTGTATGTGACTATGAAATAATCGCCAAGTTCTTGCTAGTTGATCAAATAACCATTTCTAATTTTGTTAAAAGTCAAGAAACACGTTGTATAAATCAAGCTATGAGTTAGAAATAGTTAATTTGGACTTGGATCAACAAGTTTTCATCCCATATAATCTTTGGGTAAGTTTAAATTACTTCAACTTATTTATATGTTTTTGTTCATAAAACAATGATATTAGAATACTCCTAACTTTAATAGATATCATTGGATGTTGATCGTTATCCATCCGCGGGCAAACACCGTTTATGTCTTAAACTCGTTGAGGAGTAAGATCGAAGAAAGTTTTCAAGGAACAATAAATACGTAAGTGTTTCAAACCTTTAGAATGAATTACTTTCTATTAATTTTTCTAATGCTTCAAACTCTTTAGATCCTTGAGAATGTGGCAAGCCAAGCACTCAGTTCCACAATATCGTTCTTCCATCACTTGGAAACTTGTAAAGGTAAACATAATTGATATATTCGATTGTTTTGACGTTGGAACGATATTTAACTCAAACATGCTATTTTTTAAATTATTTTGCATGTAGTGCCCCCGTCAACCGGGTTCTGTAGAGTGCGAGTACTATGTACAAAAGTATATACGAGAAATCGTATATAATTCTAGTATCCCTATAATGAACCTGGTAAGTACTCTTATTTTATTTGGTTTGTGATTCAAAATATAATTTAGTCTAATGTTATTATATATTATTTCTCTTTGTAGTTTAACACAAAAACTGCATATAAACAAGAAGAAATCGACGAGATTCGAGTACAATGGGCGGATTTTGTTGGCAGATTTGTGTAAGTCATTTGTAGATTTCTGAATTTTGTGAAAAAGTACTAGATTTGTAAGAAGTTAGTTAAGTTAATATGTTGGTTATGTGTACAAATATACTTGTTTATAATAGAAGTGTATTTAGTAGTTTGTGGAGAGGCGGGTGGCCTCATTCTTCTGAATCTGGGATTGGAGTTTGTTGGATGTTGTCTATGAATGTGTTTTTTGATGTATATACTTGTTTGTTGGATGTTGTCTATGGAGAGGCGGGTGGCCTCATGCCCTACACCATTTTTTTTTTTTTTATAGAAGTGTTCTGCAATGTTTCAGGTTATGGTTAGTTGATGTTCTGTAGAGGTCATGCCAAAATTTTTACTTATTGGCTTGATTTCGTGTTAGTTTTAGACTTTATTGTTTTTGTGATATAGGTTTTAAGGTTTGTGATATAGGAGTTTATGGTTTTAGAGTTATGGTTAAGGTTTGTGATATACTAGTTTATGGTTTTTGTGATATAGGCGATAAGGTTATGTAGAGATCGTCTCATGTGTATTCTTTATAATGAAGTTATGCTCTTCTCGTAAAAGGAATGATTGTTGGATGTTTGTGGATGAATTAGTGATTTCATGTTTTTGTTGGATATAGAAGTGTTGCAATGTTTCAGGTTATGGTTAGTTGATGTTCTGTAGAGGTCATGCCGAAATTATTACTTATTGACTTGATTTCGTGTTATTTTAGAGTTTATTGTTTTTGTGATATAGGTGTTAAGGTTTGTGATATAGGAGTTATGGTTTTAGAGTTATGATATAGGAGTTTATGGTTTTAGAGTTATGGTTAAGGGTTTGTGATATAGAAGTTTATGGTTTTAGAGTTATGGTTAAGGTTTTTGATATATGAGTTATGGTTAAGGTTTGTGATATAGGAGTTTATGGTTTGTAATATAGTAGTTTATGGTTTTGGAGTTTTGGATATAAAAGTTTTCTATGTGCATTGTTTTGGTTAAAAAAGAATTTTGTTGGATGTTGTACTGGATTAGTGATTTCAACATGTTTTGTTTTTGTTGCATGTTTGTAAATTTGTATAGTGATTTCATGTGTGGTTTCAATATAGAAGTTAATATATTTGCAATATTTCAGGTAATTAGTTATTAAATATTGTTGGTTAGTCATCGGGCTATTAACTTTTTTTTAATTAAATTATGCTAAAAACGATGGCGGGCATTGCCTGTCATTAAATAAAAAATTATGAACTAAAATAATGACGGACATATAATCACGGACAATGGGTTTTTTTTAAAAAAATCTAAATATAAATGACGCGTAATGCCCGTCATTAAAAGTCATTGAGTTTTAATGACGGGCAATGACCATCATTAAAAATATATGCCCGTCATTAAAAATCACTTTTCATGACGGGCATTGCCCGTCATTAAAAACTGGGTTCCAACCCACTTTTAATGACGGGCAACACTTTTAATGACGGACATTGCCCGTCATCAAAACCCGACCGTCATTGTATGTTACAATGACGGGCGGTTTTTGATGACGGGCAATGCCCGTCATTGTAACATACAATGACACTTGCATAGATGACGGGCGCGCGCCCGTCATCAAAACTCTTTTTTCTACTAGTGGTACTTCGTGTCTTTCATAGACGATTACTCCAGATATGGGTATATTTACCTAATGCACAAGAAGTCTGAAACTCTTGAAAAGTTCAAGGAGTACAAGACTGAGGTTGAGAACCTCTTAGGTAAATCGCTTAAAACACTTCGATCGGATCGAGGTGGAGAGTACATGGACACTGAATTCCAGGACTATATGATAGAACACGGAATTACGTCCCAACTCTCAAAGACTGTATGCCACGCAGAATGGTATATCGGAAAGGAGAAACAGAACCTTGTTGGACATGGTTCGGTCGATGATGAGCTATGCTCGTCTCCCTGATTCTTTTTGGGGTTACGTAGTGGAGACTGCAGTCTATACTTTGAACAGCGTTCCGTCGAAGAGTGTTTGTGAAACACCTTTCGAGCTCTGGAGTGGACGTAAAGGCAGTTTACATCACTTCAGAATTTGGGGATGCCCGACCCACGTGTTGGTGTCAAACCCAAAAAAGTTGGAATCCCGTTCGAAATTGTGCGTATTCGTAGGTTACCCTAAAGAGACTACGGGTGGTCTGTTTTACGATCCTAAGGAAAATAGGGTGTTTGTGTCGACAAACGCCACTTTCCTAGAGGAGGACCACGTCAGGGATCATTTACCAAGGAGTAAAATTGTGTTAAATGAAATTTACAGTACATCAGCAAGAGTTGCTGATGGGGCTAGTACGTCAACAAGTGTTGTTGATCCTAGCACGTCTAGTCAAATCTGTTCCCAAGAGTTGGGAATGCCTCGACGTACTGGGAGGGTTGTGAGACAGCCTGATCGCTACATGGGTTTAGCTTAAACCTCAGTTGTCGCTCCTGATGATGACGTGAGGATCCATTGACCTATGATCAGGCAATGGTTGATGTTGACAAAGACGAGTGGATTAAAGCTATGGACCGAGAAATGGAGTCTATGTACTTCAATTCAGATGGAGCTTGTGGATCAACCAGATGGGGTAAAACCTATTGGTTGCAAATGGATCTACAAGCGTAAACGTGGCGTAGATGGGAAGGTGCAGACCTTCAAAGCCCGACTAGTGGCAAAGGGTTTTACCAAGGTTGAAGGGGTTGACTATGAGGAGACCTTTTCACCTGTTGCCATGGTAAAGTCGATCGAGATCCTTCCGGCCATTGCGCGTATTATGACTACGAGGTATGGCAGATGGACGTCAAGACAGCCTTTCTGAATGGCAAACTTGATGAGACCATCTACATGGACCAACCCAAAGGGTTTATTGCCCAAGGCCAAGAGCAAAAGGTTTTCCGGCTTCATAGGTCCATTTATGGACCAAACAGCTTCGAGTGCAGGAATATAAGGTTTGATGAGGCGATCAAATCTTATGGCTTTGATCAAAATGTCGACGAGCCTTGTGTTTACAAGAAAATCGTTGACAAAGCTGTCGCATTTTTGTGTTGTATGTGGATGATATTCTTCTCATTGGGAATGAGGTAGAATTTCTTCTACCGAGGTTAAGAAGTGGCTAGCTTCGCAATTCCAAATGAAAGATTTGGGAGAAGCTCGATGCGTTCTAGGTATCCGTTGTCCTAACCGGAAGAGCAGCAGACGCTAGCCTTGTCTCGGCGTCTTATATTGACAAGATGTTGTCTAGATATAAGATCACGAGAACTCCAAGAAGGGTGTCTTGCCTTTTCGGGCATGGGGTTCACTTGTCTAAGGATCAGTGTCCTAAGACTCCTCAAGATGTTGAGGATATGAGACGCATTCCATATGCTTCGGTTGTAGGGAGCCTGATGTACGCCATGTTGTGTACTAGGCCCGACATCTGTTATGCAGTAGGAATTGTTAGTAGATATCAGTCCAATCCATGTTATATCACTGGACGGCCGTAAAGGCAATCCTCAAGTATCTTAGGAGAACGAGGAACTACAGCTTAGTGTATGGCAGTGGGGATTTGATCCTTACATGATACACGAATTCTGATTTTCAGACCGATAAGGATTCTAGGAAATCCACTTCAGGGTCAGCCTTCATTCTGAATGGAGGAGCTGTAGTATGGCGAAGTATCAAGCAGGGATGCATCGTTGATTCTACTATGGAAGCGGAGTATGTTGCGGCTTGTGAAGCTGCAAAGGAAGTTGTTTGGCTTAGGAAGTTCATGACGGATTTAGAATTTGTTCCAAATATGAACTTGCCAATCACACTGTTCTGTGATAACAGTGGTGCAGTAGCCAACTCACGTGAGCCTCGGAGCCATAAGAGAGGCAAACACATTGAGCGCAAATATCATCTGATACGGGAGATTGTGCACCGCGGAGACATGACGGTCACGCAGATAGCATCGGAGCACAACGTAGCTGATCCATTTACAAAGCCCCTCACGGCTAAGGTGTTTGAGGGTCACCTAGAGAGTCTAGGTCTTCGAGAGCTTCCTTACTAGGGCAAGTGGGAGATGTGTAAAACGGGTATTCAATGCCCTAGTTTATTGTATTACTTGATTGTAATTTATGTACATTTGAAAATGTATTTTCTCCACTAGCTTAGTCCAAGTGGGAGTTTGTTGGGATTTTTGTCCTAATCTCGTATTTGTAAATTACTGTTTGAAATTAATATGAGTTATTCATTTCATCACTTTGTGTTTCACAATATTTATAAACTTTTCCAATAAACTAAGCTCGGGGTCATTGAATTTATGAGAGAACTAGAACTTGAGCGGTGTGTAATGGACACACGGGAAGGATCACATTCGGGTAAATAACTTGCGCGGTCTACAATATATGGATAGAGTTGGAGACCTAATCCTCGGATCTGCTTGTGGATGCGGCCGCTTTGTATTAGATACAAGCGAGGTGATCGACTCGTTCATGTGGTTGACATGCGAGTGGGGGCATCTGTGCAATTGAGATTGTACAAGACCGGATCGTGAATTATTACACCTCGATGTAACACCGCTTGTGATGAGACTAATAACCGTAGATGACCATTAGTGACTCGACCTAAATCCACGGCGTGTTCACGGACTCCCATCTGCGGAGTCTGCATTTTTGACTAAATGCGGGTGAGGGTGGTCACGATTACTGCTTGATATGCATATCTTCTCATTTGCAATAAATGTGGATTAATTAAATTGAATCATATCCCAACTCCCCATGTGGTCCTCACCTTTTGAGAAGATAGGCATATTGGGCGAGCAACGATGGCCACCCTCACCCGTACTAGTCAAAGGACAAACCCCGCGACAGAGAGTCCGTAACATGCTCGTGATTAAGGTCGAGTCACTAATGGCCATCTACGAATTTATTAGCTCTATATCACATTAGCGGTGTTACATCGATAAGTCTAATAATTCACCGTCCCGATCTTGTACAATCTCATTGCACAGATGCCCCCACTCGCATGTCAACCACATGAACGCGAGTCGATCACCTCGTTTGTATCTAATACAAAGCGGCCCGCATCCACGGTGTATCCGAGATTAGGTCTCCAACCCTATCCATATCACATAGACTGTTCGGGTCATTAACTCGAACGTGATCCTCCTTGTGTGTCCACTACACACCGTTCAAGTTCTTAGTTCTCTCATAATACAATGACCCTGGAGCTTAGTTTATTGGATTAAGTTTATGAAAAATGCGAGACACAAAGTTTAAATAAATAACTCTTATTTATTACACAATGTTGAAATAAATAACTCTTATTCATTTACAACTTGGAATATTACAAACTACACGAGATGAGGACATACATCCCAACACTTAGATCATTTGAATTTGAAATGTTCAAATTCATTAGAGAATATATTTAATGTATTTAGATACGATATAATATATAGTTTTGGAACTATATATTATAAATTTAATGTGAATATGATTCATATTAAATTATATGATAGAATTGGATATTTGAAAGAGTTCAAATACTATATTAAATGTGAATGTGATTCACATTTGAAAACTATAGGTTAAAATTTAATGTGCACTGGATGTACATTAAAACTGTAGGTTAATGGGGTAATATGATTAAATGAGATTTAATCCAAATTAAATATATGATATTTAATTTAATTTATTTAAATTAATAATTAAATTTATTTAATTATTATTTTTTTATTATTATTTTAATAATAAAATAAGGGAACGTGTCATCCAGACACGTTCCCACTACCCCTCCTTCTTCTCCCTATCGACAATTTAATAGGGAGAAGAGGATTGTTGGTTCAATCGATCAATTCAACTGGCAATTGGAGAATTGCTGTCAAAATTCTCTCTAACTCTCCCATTCCCAAATCTATCCAAAAGTTGGAATCCTTCCCACAAAGGATTTTGTTCTAAGTTGAATCTCAGAGGATAGAGGGTTTTCCTCGTGGTGTTGTCAAACGGAAGAAAACAGAGAAGTTTAGTTCCTGTGTTGCTGAAAAGCTAGGAGCAAGGTGTTGCTGGAGAACTAGAAATTACAAAGGTAATAATTCCTTCTTTTCTCTTTAGTTTAATCGTTAAACTTAGTATGTTTGTATGCAATTAATCCAGGCCTAATTAGATTAGAGTTAATTATATGCTTGTTCTGTATATTTGTTAATGTACTGTTTTTTGTTTCAAGCAAAACAATCATGCATATTACGATCCCAAACACGTTTCCGTTGCTCAAGGAGATCAGATCTCCATCAATTGGTATCAGAGAAATGCTTGATTTGTTTTGTTTTGAAACAAAATTGCATTGATTTGGTGGGAAATGCATTGGATTTGTTGTAAAACTTGTTTAGGAATTTCTTGGCCTTAGTTTACTTTGATTTTGATCAAATTGTATGCAAAGGCCCCTGCGTTTTTGGGCAAAAAGTGCATTATTGAGTCTGTAAATGAGTTACGAGTCGTTCGGGATCAATTTCAAGCAATTCGATGGAGAATCGAAGGAGAAATTGCAATTGGAAGTTGTTGTGTTCGTAGAAGAAAGTTGTTGTCGAAGCAACAGCGCTGCAACGCTACCAGCAGCGCCGTTCATCAGCGTTGCAACGCTGAACAACGGCGTCGCAATGCCAGCACTCCTTATCGACACGGGCACTCAAGGGGTTAGCGGCGTTGCAACGTTGTTGCAACGTTGCCCCTCAGCGTTGCAACGCCACCCTGATATCAGGCGCGCATGAGGACAAAGCGGGCGTTGCAACGCTCGCATCAGCGTTGCAACGTTGTGGTGCATTCCAGCAGCTACAAACCGGTTCAACAGTTCAAATTCTTTTCGATCTGGTTCGAGCGGTTCAAGCCCGATTCAAGGTATTTTTGATTGGTTTTATGTAATAAAATTAATGTAATTTTATTATTTTGCACTTTAGGGGCCAAATTATTCCAATTTTACAGCTTTATGTTTTTATGAATGTCATTTAGATTTTTCCCACCTTAGGATAAGCATGTTCATGCATTTTATTTATATAAATGTTATTTAAATACATGATTAATTTATTTTTCATGAGTAATTAATTATAATTGTTATGATTAGATTATATGGAAAATAAATTGCATGGAGCATGAAATTACTTAGTTTAAAATAAATGTTATTTTATTTAAGTAATTTTATAATTCAATTAGTTGAATTCCTTTTATAATTCCAATTTGAAAAATTATTGTTGGATTTATAATATAGTTTCTTTCATAGGTTAATTATTAAATTTATAAAAGTTATAAATTAAAGGTGTTTTAGAAACCATAACCTATAATAAAGAAATGCATGCAAACATAGGAACTTGGGTTAAAATTTAATTAGTTTTAAATCGTTTAAAATTAATTTAGACCTAAGTTTTAATTTCTAATAGGATTAGAAATTAGTCTTACGTAGTATTTTAAATAGTTTAAAATCTAGTAGGACTTTGAAACTTTGGTTATAAGGGAACTCTACCAGTGAAGTTCTGTCTAAGGTTGGGGGTACTTAAGTGACTTGTTAACTAACACCTCCTACCGAACCGACCGGAACTGAGTTGAATTAACCTTAGTTCTATTTTATCTCTAGGTAATTAAAATGTTTATTCACTTAGACATAAGGTTTTAAGACCTAGTTATAATAGTTATAATAGGCATAGACTTAGATAGATTCTTTTAGCCAGAATCCGACTAAGTTAAACTTATACCCTAGTCTTAGGAGCTACAGTGGGAGAAAATGAGATGTTCGCATCGAGTTTACTCTCACGTCCTCAAGAGTTCATACCGTGAGTTCCATGCTCGGCTATGTGGCGTCAATAGGGCGTCCCCCTACGGTATGTGTTTGCATGGTTCAATACCAAGGTGAATGAGGGAAGTATCCATAGTAAATGGGAGCAGGACGCGTGACAACGTATCCTGCGGTCTCCTTCATTAGGTCGCACCGTGAGATTTCTATAGTCCGCCTGCTAGGTTATCCTGGAACAGTCAAACCCTACGGAGGGCCTGACTATAGGGATCGGAACACCGCGAACTCCAGAAATGGATAGGGTCTCTTAGGTTATTTGCCAACAGCTTGTCTTTCTTAATAGTAGCTTTGTTGGCTCAGGGCCTATTGGATCTCGAAAATGGTAGGGTCACATTTACGGGATGAGTTAAGTTAGTTAACAAGTCCTTGACCAAACAAACGGTAGCTAAGGACCATTGGGACATGAGATGTTCTGGTAGTGAGAATTGGCTAAGAAAGTCTTAATTCAAGGGAGGAATGACTGACCACCCGACGGAGGCTTTTGTTCTAAACCCTTGAAGTATCGTTGCAAAATTAAAGATTTAATTTAAACAGTGGGTTTAGTTTAAACACTAGGGTTCTTTAATAATTTTGCTAAATTTAATTGGTTTTTACAATGGGTTAAAAGGCATAACTAGTTAGAACTATTTTGGATTTTCAGCATGTCGTCCTCAATAATAGCCTTACTTAAAAGCGATCGTTTAACTGGTGAAAATTTTACTACGTGGAAGTCCAACTTGAATATGATTCTCGTTGTTGACGACCTACGGTTTGTACTGTCTGAGGAATGTCCTCAGGTCTCTGCTCGTAACGCTCCTCAATCTGTTAAGGAGGCGTATGACCGCTGGATCAAGACCAATGTTAAGGCCAAGGTCTACATTTTGGCTAGTGTTTCTGAAGTTCTGGCCAAAAGCACGAGGGCATGGTCTCAGCTCGTGAGATCATGAGTTCTCTGCAGGAAATGTTTGGACAACCGTCTGGACAGATTTGGCACGAATCCCTCAAATGCGTTTATAACTCCCGTATGAAGGAGGGGTCATCGGTGAGAGAACACGTTCTTGATTTGATGGTCCACTTCAACGTGGCTGAGATGAACGGAGCGGTCATTGACGAGCAAAGTCAGGTATCGTTCATCCTGGAATCTCTTCCAAAGAGTTTCCTGCAATTCCGCAGCAATGCGGTGATGAACAAGATAGAGTATAACCTGACTACTCTTCTTAATGAACTACAAACCTTCCAGTCTCTTATGAAGAATAAGGTACAGGCTGATGGAGAGGCAAATCTGTTTGCCCATTCCAGAAGGTTCCAGAAGGTTCCAGAAGAGTTCATCCTCTGGGACTAAGTCCTGTAGCTCATCTTCTGGGCTTAAGAAAACCCAAAAGAAGAAAATGGGAGGGAAAGGGAAGGCACCAGCTGCTAACAAAGGCAAGGGAAAAGCCAAGGTTGCAGATAAAGGAAAATGTTTCCACTGCAACGTGGATGGGCACTGGAAGCGAAACTGCCCAAAATACCTTGTTGAGCTCGAAGAGAAGAAAGGTATATTAGATTTACTTGTTCTTGAAACTTGTTTAGTGGAAAATGATGATTTTACCTGGATACTTGATTCAGGAGCCACTAATCATGTTTGCTCTTCATTTCAGGAAACTAGTTCCTTCAAGGAGCTCAAAGAGGGTGAGATGACGCTGCGGGTGGAGCGGAGACGCCATCTCACTGTGCGCAAGGGAGATGCCAAGTGTTTTTCTGAGATAGATTTCTTTTATTAAAAAATCTGTATATAGTTCCTAAGCTTAAAAGGAACTTAATTTCTATCTCTTGTTTAATAGAACTTGGTTATTGTATTTCTTTTTCAATTAATGAAGCGTTCATTTTGAAAGAGGGTGTCAATATTTGTTCTGCTAAATTGAAAAATGGCTTGTACGTATTGAAACCGAATAAAACCAAAACAATTTTAAATCATGAGATGTTTAAAAATGCTAGTACTCAAAATAAAAGGCAAAGAATTTCTCCAAATACTAATACCTATCTATGGCATCTTAGACTTGGTCATATTAATTAATCTCAACCGGATTGAGAGACTCTCTAAGAATGGACTTCTAAACAAGTTAGAAGATGATTCTTTACCGCCTTGCGAGTCTTGCTTGGAAGGTTAAATGACCAAGCGCCCTTTTACTGGAAAAGGTTACAGAGTCGTAGAGCCCCTAGAACTTGTGCATTCGGATCTTTGTGGTCCAATGAATGTCAAAACTCGAGAAGGGTACGAATATTTCATCTCTTTCATAGATGATTATTCGAGGTATGGTTATCTATATCTAATGCATCACAAGTCTGAAGCTCTTGAAAAGTTCAAGAGTATAAGGCTGAAGTAGAGAATGCATTAGGGAAAACCATTAAAACACTTCGATCCGATCGAGGTGGAGAGTATATGGATTTGAGATTCCAGGACTATATTATAGAACATGGAATTAAATCTCAACTCACTGCACCTAATACACCACAACAAAATGGTGTGTCAGAAAGGAGAATAGAACCTTGTTAGACATGGTTCGTTCTATGATGAGCTATGCTCAATTGCCTCCCTCGTTTTGGGGATACGCAGTAGAGACTGCAGTTCAAATCTTGAACAGTGTTCCGTCAAAAAGTGTTTCAGAAACACCTTTTTAATTGTGGAAGGGGCGTAAACCTAGTTTACAACACTTCAGGATTTGGGGTTGTCCGGCACACGTGCTCGTGACAAACCCAAAGAAACTGGAACCTCGTTCAAGATTGTGCCAATTTGTTGGCTATCCCAAAGAAACGAGAGGTGGTCTTTTCTACGACCCACAAGAAAACAAGGTGATTGTATCGACAAACGCCACGTTCTTGGAGGAAGATCACATGAGGAACCACAAACCGCGTAGTAAATTAGTACTAAATGAAGCTACACATGAACCAACAAAAGTTGTTGATCAAGCTGGACCTTCATCAAGAGTTGATGGAAGAGCCAGCACCTCAAGTCAGTCTCGTCCTTCTCAATCGTTGGGAATGCCTCGACGCAGTGGGAGGGTTGTTTCCCAATCTGACCGCTACTTGGGTTTAGCTGAAACTCAAGTTGTCATACCTGATGACGGTGTAGAAGATCCATTGTCTTATATACAGGCAATAAATGACGTAGACAAGGACCAATGGATCAAAGCCATGGACCTTGAAATGGAGTCAATGGACTTCAATTCAGTATGGGAACTTGTAGACCAACCTGAAGGGGTTAGACCCATAGGGTGTAAATGGATCTGTAAGAGAAAGAGAGATGCAGCCGGAAAGGTACAAACCTTTAAGGCTAGGCTTGTAGCAAAGGGTTTTACCCAAAGAGAAGGAGTTGACTATGAAGAAACCTTTTCTCCTGTTGCTATGTTGAAGTCTTTAAGGATACTCTTGTTCATAGCCGCGTTTTATGATTATGAAATTTGGCAAATGGACGTCAAGACTGCCTTTTTGAATGGTAATCTTGACGAGAGCATCTATATGTCTCAGCCCGAAGGGTTCATAGCCCAAGGTCAGGAGCAAAAGGTTTGCAAGCTCAATCGATCCATTTATGGGTTGAAACAAGCCTCAAGATCTTGGAATATAAGATTTGATACTGCGATGAAGTCTTACGGCTTTGACCAAAACGTTGATGAGCCTTGTGTTTAAAAGAGAATCATCAACGACAACGTAGTTTTGTTAGTACTTTATGTGGATGATATCCTACTCATTGGGAAAGATGTAGGATACCTTACTGACATAAAGAATTGGTTGGCGACCCAATTCCAAATGAAAGATTTGGGAGAGGCGCAATATGTTCTTGGGATTCAGATCTTCAAGAATCGCAAGAACAGAACGCTAGCACTGTCTCAAACGTCTTATATCGACAAAATGTTGTCAAGATATTCGATCACGAGAATTCAAGAGGGGCCTATTACCCTTCAGGCATGGAGTTCATTTGTCTAGGGAACAGTGTCCCAAGACACCTCAAGAAGTTGAGAATATGAGACATATTCCCTATGCCTCTGCAGTAGGTAGCTTAATGTATGTTATGTTGTGCATGAGGTCGGACATTTGTTATGCAGTGGGAATAGTCAGTTGGTACCAGCCCAATCCAGGGTTAGACCGCTGGACAACAGTTAAAAATATCCTCAAGTATCTAAGGAGAACGAGGGACTATACGCTTGTGTATGGGTCTAAGGATTTGATCCTTACTGGATACACTGATTCTAGTTTTCAAACCGATAAGGATTCTCAAAAATCCACATCGGGATCAGTTTTCACCCTTAACGGGGGAGCTATTGTTGGGATTTATGCCCTAAACTTGTGTAATTTTGATCAATTAAATAAGTGTTATTTGTTTTTATAAGATTACAGTCTTTCTTTTATAAATCCAATAACCTAAGCTCCAAGGTTATAACATTTATCTTGAAATCAGTGTAGTGCACACTATTTGGGTTGAGTTCAAGATTATAACCTAAATAGTCTATGGTATAAGATAAGGTTGGAAACCTCATTCTGGTAACACCATGGATGCGGCCCACTTTGTAATTAGTACAAATGAGGTAATCCAACTCATTCATGTAGTTGACATGTGAGTGGGGGCATCCTATATAAAGAGTTCATACAAGACTGGATTGCAAATTATTAGTCGAACCAGTATAACACCGTTAACAGGATGAGACTAGTAATTTATAGATGGTCATTAATGACTCGACCTGAATCCTGAGCAAGTTAAGAACTCCTGCTTATAGGGGTTTGTCCTTAGACTAGTATGGGTGAGAGTGGCCTGTAGCCGACTCAATAAGCCTATCTGCTCAGGGACAGAACCTCGTAGGTAGCTGGGAACTTAACTGTGCAAGATGGAATTCACTCATTCCTCTACTGAGGAATTAGATAGGTTGTTCCCTTAAGAACTGACTCCATGTCTTGAACAACGGGGCCCCGCCCTCTATGAGGGTATGAGTCTAAGGTAGGACCTTAGATTTGTTGTTCATCAGAGGATCAGTGGTGCTTAACCAGCAAAGAGGTAATCACAGGGGTAAAACGGTAATTTGACCCAGCTGTGATTACGAACAACCTGTGAAGGGTCGACTCATGGGTAATGACTATATCAGTGGACACAATAATATCTACAATGAGGAGAGTGCAGCTAAAAATCTATAGTGGAGTGACTTGTAGTTAATGAATATTGATTAACTAGATCAAAGAGTTTGATCAGTTGATCTTACATCATTGGAGTTCATGATCTGTAGGTCCATTAGATCCCTCTGTTGGCTCAATATGGTAATATTGAGGGTATAAAGTTATGAGTGAAATTGAAGTGTTCAATTTCATACATGAGGAGTTATATCAATTATATATGATATAATTGATATAATATATAGTTTTAATGTGAATTAGATTCATATATAAACTATGTACTAAAGAGAGAATAAAGAAGGGGTAGGATGGTCATTTCCATCCCAATCCCCTATATATATGGTTGCATGAGATGCAACTAGGTTAAGTGTTTTTCATGAATTACAAGTCCTCTCTTGTTGTGTTGTTGGAAGAGTTCCAAAACACACATCTCTCACAAAAACCTCACCTCTCCTAAAGGGAACCCACATTCCTCCCTCACCTAGAGAACAACGGAGAAGATCCGGTGGTCGTGTCTTCATACGTTGGAGTTCTTGTTGCTGAGATCGTGATCGTGGGAGAGAGGAGCACTCGAAGAAAGGTTCTTCAAAGGTAATTTCTTGCTGTTCATTCTATTATATATGCTTAATCTAGTGAATTATGTTCTCGAACAAATCGTTGTAACTAAATCAAAAGCGCGCGATTCGCAATCACTTTCGTTGTGGGGACTTTAATTCCCTTCAGCTATAGTATGGCGAAGCATTAAGCAAGGATGCATCGCTGACTCCACGATGGAGGCTGAGTATATCGCTGCTTGTGAAGCAGCTAAAGAGGCTGTTTGGCTAAGGAAATTCCTTACTGATTTGGAAGTTGTTCCAAATATAGAATCTCCCATCACCTTATTCTGTGACAACAGTGGTGCGGTAGCCAATTCGAAGGAACCTCGTAGCCATAAGCGAGGTAAGCACATCGAGAGGAAGTATCACCTGGTACGAGAAATAGTGCAACGAGGAGATGTGACATTCACGAAGATCGCTTCGGAGCACAATATTGCTAATCTGTTTACAAAGACTCCCACGGCTAAAGTGTTCGAGGGTCATCTGGAAAGTCTGAGTCTACGAGATATGTACATAGGCTAATCTAGGACAAGTGGGAGATATGTAATGGGATATATGGATGCCCTAGTTTATTGTATTTCTATCTCTTATAACCACTGTTTTAGATTATGATGTACCCCACTAGAGTTTTAGTTCAAGTGGGAGTTTGTTGGGATTTGTGCCCTAAAACTCGTAGTTTGTAATTATGTTCTAATTAATGTAATAAAGTGTTATTATTTCAATAAAGCGTTATTGTTCGTTATCTACGAGTTTGCCCTTATTTAAACCCTAAATCCAATAAACTAAACATCCAAGGTCATTAAATGAATCTTTAACCCGAATGTAGTGTACATAAAAAGGATCTCGGTTCGAGATACAGCCTAAAGGGTCTATAGTTAGGGGATAAGGTTTGGGTACCTTACGTTGGTAAAACTATGGATGTGGCCCACTTTGTATTTGATACAAACACTGTGATCCTAACGTGTTCGTGTAGATGACATGTGAATGGGGATATCCTATGTAATGAGATAACATAAGACCGGACCACGAAATAGTAATCTCTAGCTGTAACTCTGTTGACTAGTTAGGTTTCTATTTCACTAGGATGACCTAGGCAACTTGATCTCAATCTCGAAAGGTGTTACGAACTCCTGTTCGCGAGGGATTGTCCTTTGACTAGTATGGGTGAGAGTGGCCAGATTCGCCGACTCAATATGCCTACCTTCTTGGGGACAAGACCGAGTGAGCGGCTGAGAACTTAACTTAACAAGATGGAATTCACTCCTTCCCGCCTACTAGGGTAAGTAGAGGAATGTTCCCTTAAGTGGTGTCTCTGGGACTTGAACAAAGGGCCCGACCCTCTCATTGGCCCGAGAGGTACTCTGTTTGTTGGTAGGACCACAAATAAATTGTTCATTAGAGGAGCACTGATACTTAAGGTACAAGATGTAACCCAAGGGTAAAACGATAATTTATCCCAACTGGTGTTACGAACATTCGTGAAGGATTGACTTGTTGTTATTGGTCAAAATCCGTGGACACAGAAATATATCTGCAGTGAGAAGGGTGCAGCTGTGGGACTTTAGTGGAGTGTTCCCGCAGTTAACGAATGTTGAATGGGAGGGTAATGGGAATTAACGAGCCAATCTTGTATCGTTGGAGCTTCGATTTGTAGGTCCATCAGGTCCACCTTCTAGCACGTAAAGGGTTCTTAGATCATTTGAATTTGAAATGTTCAAATTCATTAGGGAATATATTTAATGTATTTAGATATGATATAATATATAGTTTTGGAACTATATATTATAAATTTAATGTGAATATGATTCATATTAAATTATATGAGAGAATTGGATATTTGAAAGAGTTCAAATACTATATTAAATGTGAATGTGATTCACATTTGAAAACTATAGGTTAAAATTTAATGTGCACTGGATGTACATTAAAACTATAGGTTAATGGGGTAATATGATTAAATGAGATTTAATCCAAATTAAATATATGATATTTAATTTGATTTATTTAAATATGATTTAAATTAATAATTAAATTTGATTTAATTATTATTATTATTTTAATAATAAAATAAGAGAACGTGTCATCCAGACACGTTCCCACTACCCCTCCTTCTTCTCCCTATCGACAATTTAACAGGGAGAAGAGGATTGTTGGTTCAATCGATCAATTCACCTGGCGATTGGAGAATTGCTGTCAAAATTCTCTCTAACTCTCCCATTCCCAAATCTATCCAAAAGTTGGAATCCTTCCCACAAAGGATTTTGTTCTAAGTTGAATCTCAGAGGATAGAGGGTTTTCCTCGTGGTGTTGTCCAATGGAAGAAAACAGAGAAGTTTCGTTCCTGTGTTGCTGAAAAGCTAGGAGCAAGGTGTTGCTGGAGAACTAGAAACTACACAGGTAATAATTCCTTCATTTCTCTTTAGTTTAATCATTAAACTTAGTATGTTTGTATGCAATTAATCCATGCCTAATTAGATTAGCGTTAATTATATGCTAGTTATGTATATTTGTCAATGTAATATTTTTTGTTTCAAGCAAAACAATCATGCATATTACGATCCCAAACATGTTTCCGCTGCTCAAGGAGATCAGATCTCCATCACTAGAGGGGTTGTTCCCTTAAGTGCTGTCTCCAGGGCTTGGACAACGGGCGCCCACCTTCTCATTGGCCCGAGAAGGGTGTTGTGTATGGTTAGACCATCAAAATATGTTGTTCATTAGAGGAGCAGTGGGGACTTAAGGAACAAGAAGTAGACACAGGAGTAAAACGGTAATTTGACCCAGCTGTGTCTACAAACAACCTGTGAAGGGTCGACTCATGGGTATTGGTTATATCGATGGACACGTAATATTCTGCACTGACGGAAGTGCAGCTACGGGCTATAGTGGAGTGTTACCGTAGCTAATGAATGTTGATTAACCGGGTCAAAGAGTTTGATAGGCTACTCTCGTATCATTGGAGCTCGTCACTGTAGGTCCATTGGTCCCTCGGTTGGCTCAAACTGGGTTAAAAGAATGGTTAATATTTTGGTGTGAAATTAAAGTGTTTAATTTCACTTAGAGGCATTTATGTCATTTATATGAGATATGAATGATATAATATATAGCTTAATGTGAATGAGATTCATAATAAACTATAGGTTAGCCTAATTGATGAATTAGGGCTAATTGGAGATATTAATGGAGAGAAATTAAATTGGATGTGATTCAATTTAATAAATCCACAATTATTGCAAATGTGATTTGTAATATGAGATATGAGATATCTTATAATATATGGTTATGCAAATATGAAGTGCATAACCTATAGTTGCGGTAAAGTGGTAATAATGTGGAGATTTCAACTCCATCATTTTCCACTATTTAAACCCTTTGCAAGAAGAGTTTCTAATCTCATTCTCTCATTTTTTGGATTTCACAAAAGAGAAGAGACTTGATTTTCTCTCAAAACTCTCTCAATTTCTCCCCTCCACCAAAACTCAAGTTCCCACAAACTTCCTTCTTCCAAAAGAAGAACAACTGAGACTCCGATTGGTTGTGTTCGTTATTGATCGGGAGAAGAGTTTGAGAAATTCGAGATCGTTGGGAGAACACGAAGAGTTCGTGACCGGAAAGAAAAAGTCGAAGCACGTCTACAACAAGTAAGTGTTCTACTTGCTGTTTTTCTTTCCTCTTTTGAGCATGTTTAGCCTAAACTATTAGATAGTTAATTTTAGTGAAATCGAGTAGCATAACTGTAGGGATTTGGAATTCCCGCAGTGGAAGACGTTGTGAAACGTCGTTGATCCGTTGTGTAATTCTATCTTAAAATCGAACCTATCTCATAGATCCTAGGCTAAACATGCAAATAGGAGAAGAAAATAGTAAGGAAAATCGTACTTACTTGTTGAAGAATACTTCTTCAGTCCTCTTCTCCTCCGGTCACGATCTCTCTCGAAACAACGAACTCCTCGAACACCAACCTCGATCCGAACAGGGAGACACCTCCAAAGGGTCTTCTCGATTGTTCTCGGGAGGTTGAGAGAGAGTGAGTGGGACTCCCTTTGGTTTTGGGTGTTGAGAAATCTTAGAGAGATGAGAGAATTCTAGAGAGAATTGTCTTGCTCTCTTTGGATGGAAATCCAAAAAATGGCAAATGACATTCCAAAGGCTTCTTGCAAAGCCTTTAAATACTATTGTGTGATGGAGTTAAAACCTCCACCAAATCACAATTTTACCACAACCATATAATATATAAATCACATTTGCATATTATATAATATAAGGTATCTCATACCTTATTATACAAATCTCATTTGCATAAATGTGGAATTATAAATTGAATCACATTCAATTTAATTTCTCTCAATTCAATTTCTCCAAATAGCACTAATTAATCAATTAGGCTATACTATAGTTTATTATGAATCTCATTCACATCAAGCTATATATTATGTCATCTATATCTCATATAAACGACATAAATACCCAAATAATGAATTTGAACACTTCAAATTCACACCAAACTGTAAACCCTCAATTTGTCCAATTTGAGCCAACCGAGGGACCTAATGGACCTACACGTGACGAGCTCCAATGATCCGAGACTAACCTGTTAAACTCTTTGACCCGGTTATTCAACATTCATTAGCTACGATAAGACTCCACTAAAACCCGTAGTTGCACTCTCATCACCGTAGGACAAGTTGTGTCCATCGATATAACCAATACCCATGAGTCGACCCTTCACAGGTTGTTCGTAGACACTACTATGTCAAATTACCGTTTTACCCCTGTGTCTACCTCTTGATCCTTAAGTCCCACTACTCCTCTAATGAACAACTACGTTGCATGATCCAACCATAAACAACAACCCTCTCAGGCCAATGAGAGAGTGGGGCCCCGTTATTCAAGCCTTGGAGACAAAACTTAAGGGAACAACACCTCTAGTTTCCCTAAGTCGGGAACGAGTGAATTTTTTCTTGCGTAGTCAAGTTCCCAGCTCCCCACGTGGTCCTGCCCCTGAGGAGATAGGCATATTAGGCGAGCAACAGTGGCCACCCTCACCCGTACTAGTCAAAGGACAGACCCCCGCAGACAGGAGTCCGTGACACGCTCAGGATTAAGGTCGAGTCACTAATGGTCATCTACGAAATTATTAGCTCTATACTGTTAACGGTGTTACATCAGTAAGTCTAATAATTCACGATCCAGTCTTGTACAATCTCATTGCACAGGATGTCCCCACTCGCATGTCAACTACATGAACGAGTCAGATCACCTCGTTTGTATCTAATACAAAGCGGGTCGCATCCACAGTGTATCCAGGATTAGGTCTCCAACCCTATCCATATCATCAGAGACCGTTCGGTCATTAACTCGAACGTGATCCTCCCTGTGTGTCCACTACACACCGTTCAAGTTCTTAGTTCTCTCATAATATAATGACCCTGGAGCTTAGTTTATTGGATTAAGTTTATGAAAAATGCGAGACACAAAGTTTAAATAAATAACTCTTATTTATTACATAATGTTGAAATAAATAACTCTTATTCATTTACAACTTGGAATATTACAAACTACACGAGATGAGGACATACATCCCAACAATAACGATACCACGATGATTCGATCGTCTTCCGTTGCGAGGGAATTCTCATTCCCTTCAACTGGTATCAGAGCCAAGTTGTTGGTTCAATTTTGTGCACTATTATTTCATTGAAATTAGGTGGGTATTGCCTTAATTATGTGATAAGTTGTTGGTTTGCATGATGGATAATTTCGATTTTGGCACTTTAGTTTAGATTTACAATTTATGTTGATAAGATCAATGTAAGGGCCTGTTGTTTTTGGACATTTTGTTGTAAATCGAGTCTGTAAGTCCGATTCGTTCGCAGCAAGAGTTGCTGTGAAGAAATCAAAGCGGAAACGGGCGAAATTCGAAGCAAAACAGCAAAGGTATTTGTTGTACAGGCGACGTCGTTGAGACGTTGTTCATCGGCGTCTCAACGTTGTGCCCGCGGGAGCTAGGCGTGTTGCAGGACAGCGTTGCAATGCTAGGTGTAGCGTTGCAACGCCGCTGGCGTTAAGGACGCTGGAGCAACGTTGAACGTTGCAGCATTGTAACGTTGCCCACGGCGTTGCCGCTGCGTGCGATAGTGGGCAGTTCGCGAGGCTGATTCGAAAAACGTGGGCAGTTTTTCCCAAGGAGCTTCGTGGGCAGTTATTTGGACGTTTTTTTATTTATTTTTATCATGTAGAAATGTAATTTTTGTTTTATTTAATTTATTTTATTAAATAATATTAATATAAAAGTTATATTAATGTTATTTAATTAAATAAATTGCCCCTAGGTGCCAAAACTGGTTCATTTTTGCTATTTTATTATTTTATGCATGTGATGTATGATTTAATTAAATTTCTATGTGCATATTGTATTTCATATAGATTTAAAATCCCACCTTAGGTTAAACATATTCATGCATCATTTATATTATAAGAGTTATAATATATAGTTTGCTTGATAGGTTATATTATTAGAGTTATAATATAATTAAATGCATGTTTTAATTTAATTAATATAAGTGTTATATTTTTTAGATTAAAGTATGCTCATGCATTTATATTCATGTGATGAATTATTTTTGTTATAGTATATAGTTATTCATGTGATGAATGATCAAGCACTATAACATAGAAATGCATGCAACCTAAGTTAATTATTAGTTTTAAAGTGTTTAGAACTTGAATAATTAGACTTAGGTTTTCTAGTTCTAATAAGATTAGAATTAGGAAATCAAAGTATATTGTTTGAATGGTGACTGATTAGTAACTCTGTCTAAGGAAGGTTTTGTCTAAGGCTGGGGTATTTAAGTTGACGCTTGTGGAACACCACTACCTGGAAACCGACCTGGGAGTGAATTCGGTCCGGAGATTCTTAGATTATACTTATCGTGAGTGTCGTTAATTAAAAGTTGATTAATTTACTCACATAGACCTAAGTTTTAATAGGATTATAACTTAGGTTAAACACCATATAAGAGTTATATTGGTAGACTTAGGTAGATTTTAGCCGGTTTATCTAGGTCAATCCCTAATAAAATAAAGTGCTGAGTGGGAGGAAATAAAGTGTATAAGATACATTTGATTTTCCAACCACAAATCTCCGTTAAGTCCGCACCGTGAGATCTATACTCGGCCTCGTGGCGCAAATAGGAGTGTCTCCTTTCGGGTGGCATTTGTATGGGTCAATATCATCGTGGATGGAGAGAGTACTTATAGTGAGTGGGAGCAAGACCTGTGAAAACGGGACCCATGGTCTATTCTTTCGATTCACACCGTGAGACGCCTATGATCCGCCTGCTAGTTTGGCCTGGACCAAACAATCCTTTCGGAGGGCCTGATCATGGGAGTCGGAACACCGTGAATTCCCAAAAGGGATACAGTTTCCTAGTTTGTTTTCCTTCTTGGTTCACCGTTCGGTGGCTATTGTTTGGACGGATACTTGGAAACTTAAAGATTGAGGGTGACACTCACATAATTCGTTAAGAGTTAATGAATTCGACTGAACAATGGTAATTGGACACCTAATGGAATAAGAGTTATTCTGGGATTAGGGTCTGATCGAGAAAGTCTCGCCCTAGAGGAGGAGTGTTTCTGTTCACCTTTCGGTGGTGGTCACTCTAAACCTTTAGGATATTATTGCAAATTTTGAATGACCAAAGGATCATGAAACAATTTTTGCTAAAACATGATTGGATTTCAAAAGTTTTTTGCGAGACTAACACAAAGTTTTTGATTTTTCAGCAAAATGTCTAGCTCAATAATAGCTTTACTCGCGTCTGACAAATTAGTGGGAGATAACTATCAAACGTGGAAAAACAACTTAAACACGATTTTGGTAACTGACAACATAAAGTTCGTGCTCACTGAAGAGTGTCCTCAGGTGTCGGGCTCGACAGCATCGCGAAGTGTTCGTGATGCATACGATCGATGGATCGGGGCAATGAAAAGGCCAAGGTCTATATCATTGCCAACATGTCTGATGTTTTGGCAAAGAAGCATGAGCTGATGGTCACCGCTAAGGAGATCATGGAGTCCTTGCAGGAAATGTTTGGACAACAGTCCTTTCAAGTCCGGCATGACTCGCTCAAATACGTCTTCAACGCACGGATGAAAGAGGGATCGTCTGTCCGTGAACATGTTCTAGACATGATGACCCACTTTAATCTAGCAGAGATGAATGGGGCTTCGATCGACGAGTCGAGCCAGGTCAGTTTTATCTTGGAGACTCTTCCGAAGAGTTTCCTTGATTTCAGAGCAACGTCATTGTGAAACAAGATAAACTACACTCGACTACTCTTCTTAACGAAGTGCAAACCTTCCAAATCCTTGATGAGGATCGGGGCGTGGAAGTCGAGACAAACGTTGCCTTTAGGTCTTATCACAGGGGTTCGACCTCTGGGACAAAGCCTGTAGCTTCTTCTCACCCGAAAAGGAAGAAGAAGAAGATGAAGAAGGGTAAAACTGACAAAGCTGTCGCCCAAAAGGGCAAGAAGATCAAGGAAGTTGCAGAAAAAAGAAGTGTTTCCACTGTAATGGGGACGACCACTGAAAGAGAAACTGTCCCAAGTTCCTAGCCGAGAGGAAGAATCAAGGTTAATGTGATTTACTTGTGACTGAAACTTGTTTAGTGTAGAGTAGTGACTCTGCCTGGATATTGGATTCGGGCGCCACTAACCATATTTGTTCTTTTTTTCAGGGAATTGATTCCTAGCAGCAGCTGCGAGAGGGTGAGGTGACTCTACAGGTTTGATCCGGGGAGCTTGTCTCTACTAGCGGTCGGCACGGTGAAGCTACATTTTGGCAGGAATTACATTTTGTTGGACAATATGTATAATGTTCCAGGGTTTACTAGAAACCTAGTTTCTATTTCCTGTCTGTTAGAACAATGTATTTTCGTTTCTTTTCAAGGCAATAAAGCGTTTATTTCCCGAAATGGAAACTTAATTTGTTTAGCTTCACTTGAGAATAATCCGTATGTTTTGAAACCTAATTCGGTCAAAAGTGTTTTGAATACTGAATTGTTTAAAACGGCAGAAACGCGAATTAAGAGAGCGAAAGTTTCTCCTAAGGAAAATGCTCATCTTTGGCATTTACGGTTAGGCCACATTAATCTCAATAGGATTGAGATACTAGTGAAGAGTGGACTTCTAAACGAGTTAGAAGAAAACTCTTTACCGGTGTGTGAGTCATGCCTCGAAGGCAAAATGACCAAACGTCCTTTTAGTGGAAAAAGATATAGAGCCAAAGAGCCCCTTGAGTTGGTACATTCTGACCTCTGTGGTCCGATGAATGTCAGAGCACGAGGTGGTTATGAATACTTCATATCTTTCATAGATGATTACTCGAGGTATGGGTATATTTACCTAATGCATAAGAAGTCTGAAACTCTTGAAAAGTTCAAGGAGTACAAGACTAAGGTTGAGAACCTGTTAGGTAAATCACTTAAAACACTTCAATCGGATCGAGGTGGAGAGTATATGGACACTGAATTCCAGGACTATATGATAGAACACTGAATTACGTCCCAACTCTCAAGACTGTATGCCACAATGAGAATGGTGTATCGGAGAGGAGAAACAGAACCTTGTTGGACATGGTTCGGTCGATGATGAGCTATGCTCGTCTCCCTGATTCTTTTTGGGGTTATGTAGTGGAGACTGCAGTCTATATTTTGAACAACGTTCCAACGAAGAGTGTTTGTGAAACACCTTTCGAACTCTGGAGTGGACGTAAAGGTAGTTTACATCACTTCAGAATTTGGGGATGCACGGGCCACGTGTTGGTGTCAAACTCGAAAAAGTTGGAACCCCGTTCGAAATTGTGCCTATTCGTAGGTTACCCTAAAGAGACTAGGGGTGGTCTATTTTACGATCCTAAGGAAAATAGGGGGCTTGTGTCGACAAACGCACTTTCCTAGAGGAGGACCACGTCATGGATCATTTACCAAGGAGTAAAATTGTGTTAAACGAAATGGACAGTACATCAGCAAGAGTTGCTGATGGGGCTAGTACATCAACAAGTGTTGTTGATCCTAACACGTCTAGTCAAATCCGTTCCCAAAAGTTGGGAATGCCTCGACGTAGTGGGAGGGTTGTGAGACAGCTTGATCGTTACATGGGTTTACCTGAAACCTTAGTCGTCACTCCTGATGATGACTGCGAGGATCCATTGACCTATGATCAGGCAATGGTTGATGTTCACAAAGACGAATGGATTAAAGCTATGGACCAGGAAATGGAGTCAATGTACTTCAATTCTGTCTAGGAGCTTGTGGATCAACCAGATGGAGTAAAACCTATTGGTTGCAAATGGATCTATAAGAGTAAACGTGGCGTAGATGGGATGGTGCAGACCTTCAAAGCCCGACTAGTGGCAAAGGGTTTTACCCAGGTTGAAGGGGTTGACTATGAGGAAACCTTTTCAACTGTTGCTATGGTAAAGTCGATCAGGATCCTTTTGGCCATTGTCGCGTATTATGACTATGAGGTATGGCAGATGGACGTCAAGACAGCCTTTCTGAATGGCAAACTTGATGAAACCATCTACATGGACCAGCCCAAAGGGTTCATTGCCCAAGGCCAAGAGCAAAAGGTTTGTCGGCTTCAAAGATCTATTTATGGACTAAAACAAGCTTCGATGTCTTGGAATATAAGGTTTGATGAGGTGATCAAATCTTATGGCTTTTATCAAAATGTCGACGAGCCTTGTGTCTACAAGAAAATCGTTGACAAAACTGTCGCATTTTTAGTGTTTTATGTGGATGATATACTTCTCATTGGGAATGAGGTAGAATTTCTTGCTGACGTGAAGAAATGGCTAGCTTCGTAATTCCAAATGAAAGATTTGGGAGAAGCTCAGTTTATTCTAGGTATCCAGATAGTCCGGAACCGAAAGAACCGAACGCTAGCCTTATCTCAGGCGTCTTATATTGACAAGATGTTGTCTAGATATAAGATGCAAAACTCCAAGAAGGGCTTGCTGCCTTTCAGGCATGGGGTTCACTTGTCTAAGGATCAGTGTCCTATGACTTCTCAAGAGGTTGAGGATATGAGACGGATCCCATATGCTTCAGCTGTAGGGAGCCTGATGTATGCCATATTGTGTACTAGGCCCGATATTTGTTATGCAGTAGGGATTGTCAGTAGGTATCAATCCAATCCAGGATTAGATCACTAGACAGCCGTAAAGGCAATCCTCAAGAATCTAAAGAGAACGAGGAACTACAGCTTAGTGTATAGAAGTGGGGATTTGATCCTTACTGGATACACGGATTCTTACTTTCAGACCGATAAGGATTCTAGGAAATCCACTTCGGGGTCAGCCTTCATTCTGAATGGAGGAGCTGTAGTATGGCGAAGCATCAAGCAGGGATGCATCGCTGATTCCACTATGGAAGCGGAGTACGTTGCGGCTTGTGAAGCTGCAAAGGAAGTTGTTTGGCTCAGGAAGTTCATGTTAGATTTGGAAGTTGTTCCAAATATGAACTTGTCGATCACGCTGTTATGTGATAACAGTGGTGCAGTAACCAACTCCAGAGAGCCTCGGAGCCATAAGAGAGGCAAACACATTGAGCGGATGTATCACTTGATACGGGAGATTGTGTACCGCGGAGACGTGACAGTCACGCAGATAGCGTCAGAGCACAACGTAGCTGCTCCATTTACAAAGCCCCTCACGGCTAAGGTGTTTGAGGGTCACCTAGAGAGTCTAGGTCTTCAAGTGCTTCCTGACTAGGGCAAGAGGGAGATAAGTAAACGGGTATTCAATGCCCTAGTTTATTACTTCATTATAATTTATGTACATTTTAGCAATGTATTTTCTCCACTAGCTTAGTCCAAGTGGGAGTTTGTTGCGATTTTTGTCCTAAACTCGTGTTTGTAATTTACTATTTGAAATTAATAAGAGTTATTTATTTCATTACTTTGTGTCTCACAAATTTTACAAACTTTTCCAATAAACTAAGCTCCAGGGTCATTGAATTTATGAGAGAACTACAACTTGAACGATGTGTAATGGACACACAGGGAGGATCACGTTCGAGTTAATGACCCGAACGGTCTACAGTATATGGATAGGGTTGGAGACCTAATCCTGGATACACTGTGGATGCGGCCCGCTTTGTATTAGATACAAACGAGGTGATCTGACTCGTTCATGTAGTTGAAGAGTCGACTCATGGGCATTGGTTATATCGGTGGACACGTAATATTCTGCACTGACGGGAGTGCATATACGGGCTATAGTGGAGTGTTACCGTAGCTAATGAATGTTGATTAACCGGGTCAAAGTGTTTGATAGGTTAATATCGTATCATTGGAGCTCGTCACTGTAGGTCCATTAGGTCTCTTGGTTGGCTTAAATTAGGTTAAAAGAAGGGTTAATGTTTTGGTGTGAAATTAAAGTGTTTAATTTCACTTAGAGGCATTTATGTCATTTATATGAGATATGAATGATATAATATATAGTTTAATGTGAATGAGATTCATAATAAACTATAGGTTAGCCTAATTGATGAATTAGGGCTAATTGGAGATATTAATTGAGAGAAATTAAATTGGATGTGATTCAATTTAATAAATCCACAATTATTGCAAATGTGATTTGTAATATGAGATATGAAATATCTTATAATATATGGTTATGCAAATATGATTTGCATAACCTATAGTTGTGGTAAAGTGGTAATAATGTGGAGATTTCAACTCCATCATTTTCCACTATTTAAACCCTTGCAAGAAGAGTTTCTAATCTCATTCTCTCATTTTTTGGATTTCACAAAAGAGAAGAGACTTGATTTTCTCTCAAAACTCTCTCAATTTCTCTCCTTCTTCACCAAAACTCAAGTTCCCACAAACTTCCTTCTTCCAAAAGAAGAATAGCCGAGACTTTGATTGGTTGTGTTCATTATTGATCGGGAGAAGAGTTCGAGAAATTTGAGATCGTTGGGAGAACACGAAGAGTTCGTGACCAGAAAGCAAAAGTCGAAGCACGTCTACAACAAGTAAGTGTTTACTTGTTTTTCTTTTCACTTTTGAGCATGTTTAGCCTAAACTATTAGATAGTTAATTTTAGTGAAATCGAGTAGCATAACGATACCAAGACGATTCGATCGTCTTCCGCTGCGCGGGAATTCTCATTCTCTTCAGAGCATGTGGGAGAAGATGATGACCTTCTTGGAGGAGATGATGTCCAAGACTAGCCAAGCTTGAAGGGGAGTATTTGTTCTTGTTGTGGTTGTTTTACTTTGTTGTTGTGCTTGTTAATTGTTGTGTGTTTTCTGCTATGTTGCTACTTTAATTTTCATTTTAATGTTGTTGTCTTTATTTTTCCATATTGTTGTGAAGAAGTTAGGTTGTGTTGTTGTAGCAAGCAACTTAAACTGATGTTTCAACGTGTTGTTCTTGTTGTGTTGTCATGAAAAGTAAGTGTTGTTGTTGTTTTTTTTTTTCTTAAGGTCAAAAGTCATGTTGTCTTTTCATGTTTTCTTTGTTTTATGCTTTTATTTAAGGATTCCAAGCTACAGAATCTCTTAATATTGTGTTAAGCAAACCAAGCTATGATTGAACAACTCATTTGATAAGTTTAGAAGCTAGACTGTTAAGAAACTGTTTTAGGACTAAATCAAGTCCACATGTGTGTTAGTTGATTTTTTCAAAGTCTGTTCCTGTTGTTTAGGAATTAGTAGTTGTTTCTATTCTTTAGGAATTAGTTGATTTGTTATTCATGCTTGATAATTGGAGCAAGTTTAGGATCATGTATTAGTGGGTTGTGTTTTTGACACTATAAATATTGTAATGCTTTGAGTTTTTTAATAAGACAGTAGTTCATTTTCTTCTTGTTTTTTAACAATTCTACATTACCTTTCTAGAAGCAACAATTGGTATCAAAGCCAGTTTCTTAAGGGATCTGTGAGTGTGAGATTGTTGTGCCATGGACATCGAAGCAAGTTCAGGTTTCTCTTCAATTTCTCGATCGGTGTTTGATGGAGATAACTACCAGGTTTGGGCAGTTCATATGGGGGCATATATGGAAGCTATGGATATTTGGAAAGATGTGGAAAAGGATTATGAAATTCCTGATCACCCAAACAATCCCACCATGGCACAAATCAAATTGCAGAAAGAGAAGAAATCCAAGGCAAAGGCTTGTTTGTTGGCTGTTGTCTCATCTACTATCTTCACTCGGATTATGACTCTAAAGTCAGCATATGAGATATGGAATTATCTCAAGTTAGAGTACGAGGGAGATGAAAGAATCAAAGGAATGTGTGTGCTAAACTTGATTCGAGAATTTGAGTTGCAGAAAATGAAGGAAACATAATCAATTAAACAGTATTCTGATAGGTTATTGGACATTGCAAACCGAATCAAATTACTTGGTTATTTGTTCAAGGATTCAAGAATTGTTGAAAAAATTCTTGTAACAGTGCTTGAAAAATTTGAGGCATCCATTTCAGCCTTAGAAAATACCAAGGATTTGACTCAAATCACACTTGTTGAGATTCTCAATGCTTTGCAAGCACAAGAGCAAAGAAGAGCCATGAGGCAAGAAGATGTTGTTTAAGGAGCCTTCCCAGCCAAGCATCATGAGATTGCAAAGAAAAACAAGAAGAAAAAGTTTTTCAAGAAGAATCAAAATACTGCTAGAGAATCTTCAACCAACAACAAAGTAAGAAAGAAGAAAGGATCCTACCCTCCATGTCAACATTGTAATAGAAAGGGTCATCCTCCTTTCAAATGTTGGAGAAGACCAGACACCAAATGCACAAAATGCAACCAAATGGGGCATGAAGCTGTAATTTGCAGAAGCAAGAATCAACAACAAGGTGAAGAGGCTAAGATCGCTGATCAGGAGGAGGAGTATCAACTGTTTGTGGCTACATGCTTCATGGGCAGTGAATCAAATGAAAGTTGGCTGATTGACAGTGGTTGCCAACCATATGACTAATGACAAGGAGTTGTTTAGAGACTTGAAGGCAACTAACATCACCAAAGTCAGAATTGGCAATGGAGATTACATCTCTTTCAAAGGAAAGGGAACTATTGCAATTGCAAGTTGCACAGGTACAAAACATATTCAGGATGTTCTTTTTATTCCTGACATTGACCAAAATCTGTTGAGTGTGGGTCAACTTATTGAAAAAGGCTTTAAAGTTATTTTCGAAAATGAATGTTGTATGATTAAGATGCAGCTAATCAAGATATCTTTAGAGTAAAAATGAAAGGAAAGAGTTTTTCACTCAATCCTTTAGAGGAGAAGCAATTTGTCTTTCTTCTCAAAGAGGATGTCACACAGATTTGGCACAAGAGAGTTGGACACTATCATCATAAGGGGCTACTGCAACTAAGAGAAAAGGAGTTGACACTTGATGTTCCCGAGCTTAGTGATGCACTCTCAAGCTGCAAAGCGTGTCAGTTTGGAAAACAAAATAGGAAGCCATTCCCGAAGTCAACCTAGAGAGCCACTCACAAGCTGCTGCTCATCCACACGGATGTTACTGTTGGGATTTTTGTCCTAATCTCGTGTTTGTAAATTACTGTTTGAAATTAATAAGAGTTATTTATTTCATTACTTTGTGTCTCGCAATATTTACAAACTTTTCTATGCTCCAGGGTCATTGAATTTATGAGAGAACTAGAACTTGAACAGTGTGTAGTGGACACACAGGGAGGATCACGTTCGAGTTAATGACCCAAACAGTCTACAGTATATGGATAGGGTTGGAGACCTAATCCTGGATACACTGTGGATGCAGCCCGCTTTGTATAAGATACAAACGAGGTAATCTGACTCGTTCATGTGGTTGACATGCGAGTGGGGGCATCTTGTGCAATGAGATTGTACAAGACTGGACCGTGAATTATTAGACCTCACGATGTAACACCGCTGACAATAAGGACTAATAACTTCGTAGATGACCATTAGTGACTCGACACGAATCCCGAGCGTGTTACGGACTCGCATCTGCGAAGTCCGTCCCTTTGACTAGTACGGGTGAGGGTGGCACAGTTACTCGCCCAATATGCCTATCTTCTCAGGGACAGGACAAAGTAGGGAGTTGTGAACTTAACTACGCGAGATGGAATTCATCTGCGTTCCGCCTTTAGGAAACTAGAGGGGTTGTTCCCTTAAGTCATCTCTCTCTAGGCTTGGACAACGGGCGCCCACCTTCTCACTGGCCCGAGAAGGGTGTTGTGTATGGTTGGACCATCACGATATGTTATTCATTAGAGGAGCAGTGGGGACTTAAGGAACAAGAGGTAGACACAGGGGTAAAACGATAATTTGACCCAGCCGTGTCTATGAACAACCTGTGAAGGGTCGACTCATGGGCATTGGTTATATCAGTGGACACGTAATATTCTGCACTGACGGGAGTGCAACTACGGGCTATAGTGGAGTGTTACCGTAGCTAATGAATGTTGATTAACAGGGTCAAAGAGTTTGACAGGTTAATCTCGGATCATTGGAGCCCGCCATCAGTAGGTCCATTAGGTCCCCGCTTGGCTCCATCCAGGTTAAAAGAAGGGTTAATGTTTTGATGCGAAATTGAAGTGTTCAATTTCACTTAAAGGGCATTTATGTCATTTATATGAGATATGAATGATATAATATATAGTTTAATGTGAATGAGATTCATAATAAACTATAGGTTAGCCTAATTGTTGAATTAGGGCTAATTGGAGAAATTAATTGAGAGAAATTAAATTGGATGTGATTCAATTTAATTAATCCACAATTATTACAAATGTGATTTGCCATATGAGATATGAGATATCTTATATTATATGGTTATGCAAATGAGATTTGCATAACCTATGGTTGTGGTAAAGTGGTAATAATGTGGAGATTTTAACTCCATCAATTCCATTATTTAAACTCTTTGCAAGAAGGGATTGACATGCTCATTCTCTCTCTTTTTTTTTTTTTTATCAAGGAGAAGAAGAGAATTCTCTCAACAACTCTCTCAACTCTCCTCCCTCTCCAAAACACTAGAGTCCCACAACTTTCCTTCTTTCCAAAAGAAGAACAATCGAGACTCCGAGTGGTTGTGTTCAGGTTTTTGTTCGAGAGAAGATTTCGTTGAGATCGAGAAGCACAAAGTGTTCTTGATAGAGGAAGGAACTTTGAAGATCTGTCTACAACAAGTAAGTAAACATCTTTTTACTGTTTTTCTTCCTCTTTTGCATGTTTAACTTAGATCTAAGGGTTAGATCGTTTTAACAAAATTCAAGTAGCATAATGATACCTTGACGATTCGATCATCTTCCGTTGCGCGGGGATTTTCATTTCCTTCAGTTACAGGCCCTCAAAGAACACCTTCCTTAAAAGGTAGCCTTTATTATATTGCCTTTATTGATGACTTCACCAGGATGTGTTGAATTTTTTTCTTGAATTTTAAATCAGAAGTAGCTCAAGTCTTTTGGAAGTTCAAGGCAAAAGTTGAAAACGAAAGTGGCAGTAAAATTCAGATTGTAAGGTCCTGACAATGGGAGAGAGTACACTTCAGCAGAATTTGACAAATTTTGTGAAGATTCAGGCATAGAACATCAACTTACGACCCCTTACACACCTCAACAAAATGGAGTTAGTGAGAGGAGAAACAGATACATCATGGAGATGTCAAGATGCATGCTGCATGAGAAGAATTTGCCTAAGAAGTTTTGGGCAGAGGCAACAAATAGAGTTGTGTTTCTTCAAAACAGGCTTCTCACAAAGGTAGTGAAGGACCAGACACCATTTGAAGCATGGTATGGTTACAAACCATCTCTAAAATTCCTTAAAGTATTTGGTTGTGTGTGTTTCACTCATATTCCACAGAGCAAACGTGACAAGCTTGATAGGAGAGGTTCACCAGGTATCTTTATAGGTTGTAGTACTGTTAGCAAGGCTTATAAAATTTTCCAGCCACAAACTGGAAATATTGTTGTTAGCAGGGATGTTCACTTCGTGGAGGATGAAGAGTGGAACTGGGATGATAAAGAAAACGAGGGTCAGACCATGGCAAAGCTAAAACTCAAATTTTCTGGTTCAAGCATGGAAGAAGAAGATGACTGACAGAATGAAATAATGGATGATGTTCCCGTGAGAGGAACAAGGTTGCTCTCAGATATCTATGAAAGGTGCAATGTTGTTGTGTGTGAACCTGTTGACTATCTAGAAGCAAAAAAGGATCAAAAGTTGATAGGTGCAATGGAGGAGGAGTTGTCAATGATTGAGAAGAACAAGACTTGGATCCTTGTCGACAAACCTCAAGGCATGAAAGTAATTGGAGTTAATTAGGTGTTCAGAACCAAGCTTAACGCCAATGGCTCGATCAACAAGCACAAAGCCAGACTTGTGGTTAAAGGGTATGCCCAAATCTTTGGTGTTGATTACTCGAACACTTTTGCTCCTATTGCTAGATTGGACACAATTAGGTTACTACTTGCAATAGCTGCACAAAAGGGTTGGAAAGTGTTCCAGTTAGATGTCAATTCAACCTTTTTAAATGGTGTCTTACAGGAAGAAATTTATGTTGAGCAGCCCCAAGGTTTTGTGAAGGAAGGTGAAAGAGATAAAGTTTATCTTCTCAAGAAGGCCCTTTATGGACTAAAACAAGCCCCAAGAGCTTGGTATAGCAAAATTGATGAACATATGTTTAATTTTGGATTTGTGAAAAGTCTATCAGAAACAACTTTATATGTCAAGCATAATGGTAGTGATATTCTTATTGTTTCACTATATGTTGATGACCTACTAGTTACAGGAAACAATAAAGATCATATTCAAAATTTCAAACAGAAGATGATGAAGGTGTTTGAAATGACAAATCTCGGGCTCATGTCCTACTTCCTTGGCTTGGAGATCAAGCAAAGACAAGGTGAAGTTTTCATATGCCAGAAAAAGTATGCAAAGGAAATACTAAAGAAGTTTCAGATGGATGAGTGCAAGGCAGCAAACACTCCAATGAATCAAAAAGAAAAGTTGTGCAAAGAAGATGGTACTGACAAAGTTGATGAAGGATATTTAGAAAGCTTGATTGGTTGCTTGATGTATCTCACAGCAACCAGACCTGATATTTTAAATGTTGTAAGGATTTTGTCTCGATTCATGCACTGCGCAAGTGAATTACATCTCAAGGTTGCCAAAAGAGTATTTCGATATGCCAAAGGCACAAACGATTTAGGTGTTAAGTTCACAAGGAGCAAGGAGTTCAAGCTAGTTGGTTTTTCTGACAGTGACTAAGGAGGTTCCATTGATGATATGAAAAGTACTTCAGGCTATTGTTTTACTCTTGACTCTGGTGTTTTCTCATGGAGCTCGAAGAAACAAGAAATTGTAGCCCAATCCACTGCCGAAGCAGAATTTATTGTTGCAACAACTACTGTTAATCAAGCTTTATGGCTAAGAAAAATTTTACTTGATCTTGCTCTAGAGCAGAAGGAAAACACAAAAATCTTTGTTGACAATCAAGCTGCTATTGCTATCTCTCACAATCCTGTATTTCATGGGAAGACTAAACATTTTAACATCAAGTTATTCTTCCTAAGGGAAGTTCAGAAACATGGAGATGTGACTCTTGTCTACTGCAAAACAGAAGATCAAGTTGCAGACATTTTTACTAAACCATTGTCTGCTTCCAAGTTCGAGTTTCTGAGGTCAAGACTTGGTATTTGCAGCTCCTAAAGCAAGGAGGAGTGTTAAGAAACTGCTTTAGGACTAAATCAAGTCCACGTGTGTTAGTTGATTTTTTCAAAGTTTATTCCTATTCTTTAGGAATTAGTAATTGTTTCTATTTTTTAGGAATTAGTTGGTTTGTTATTCATGCTTGATAATTGGAGCAAGTTTAGGATCATGTATTAGTGAGTTGTGTTTTTGACACTATAAATATTGTAATGCTTTGAGTTTTTTAATATGACAGTAGTTCATTTTCTTCTTGTTCTTCAACAATTCGGCATTACCTTTCTAGAAGCAACATAGACTTCAAGACACTCTAGGCAACCTCAAGAATTCATAATGCTCCAAAGTCTGCCTCTTTGAATTGATTAATCATTTCAAGTTTGGGGGTTTGTGTCAACCACCTAACTCAATGAGGACATTGAGTAACAAAGTTGGGGGTTGAGGTAAAGGCCTCCAATAGAAAAAAGAAGAAAAAGAAAGTGAAAAGTTAAAGAAAATCAAAGAATTAAACTCTTCATTTTCCTAAAGCTCTATTAAGCTAATAAGTAAAAGTGGAGAGTTTTAGCCTTGTGTTCATTGTTAGGTGCACTTCACAAACCATGTTGGCATTTAAATTGAAGGTGCTTAGCTAAAACTCTACTTCCCCTTGCTTAGGTGTGCTTCATCACTAAAGTTTCCATTCTAAGAACTATGTGAAGTCAAAAAAAAAAAAAAAGAAAGAAAAAAGAAAAGTAAATGCATAAAGCCTTTGAGAATTGATTTTTCTCTTTGCTTAGTTTGTTGCATCACTAATGTGACCATGTTAAGAACTGTGAAAGAGATTTTCTCTCCATGAGAACCTTAAGAAAATGAAGGGAACAATAACTCATAGCTTAATAATTGGAACTGATAAAAAATGTTGAGGTAAAGATAACTTTAGAGTCATGCTACGTAAAGTGAGTTCCTTGGAGTTTTGAGGATTGAGAGTCTAGTTGGTTGAAGTTGAGAAAGAGTGTTGGAGCTTAGTTTCATTTGCACTTGAAGCATGGAGAAAGAGTGTCTAGCTAGTTTAACCCTTCTAAAGCTATTTAGAAAACAGTGAAAAACAGAGTTGTCAATGCCTCTTTAATTCAGTTTTGTGAAGTGTTTGTTGCTGCAAAGTTTCTCATTTTTCTTCAAGGAGCTAGCACTCATGAGAACAATGAGTAGTTTATGTTTGGGGATTTGATAACTCTTCATCAAAGAGTTATAAAACTTTGCATTATTAAGCTTTATGTTCTATCTTCTAGTGTTTTCTCTTTCTAAATTATGCATTTTGCTCATGTAATGATCAAACCTTGAACATAACGTTAGTATGAAGTGAATTTGTGTTATTTGTATCTTAATTGATCTATTTATGCTTGCTTAAGAAGGTGAAAGCCTGAAAAGAGAAGTAGTGGAAAAGTTAAGGGTTGTTCTGTGCAACTTTGTTTCAGCAATATGAATTGAGTCTTTGCTACAACAAGATCTTCGGTATTGTTCCTCCAAGCCCCGATGTTGTGTGTATATGTGTGTATATATATAAGGAAATGCGATATTTAGGTGTTATTTATTGACAATGTTTACTTGTCAATAAAAAATTTACTATGACGGTTAATGAATAAGTTTTTTTTAACAAATATTAAGTGTCATAAAACAATTTATTGTGACAAGTTTTTTGATGCATCATGTATAGAGTTTTCTTGATGGAGGATTCTAGAATTGAAATGTGTTTATGACAATTTTTTAGTGTTATGAATCTCGAAATTGTACAAATGATACCACAAAAAGGATTAATAATTTTATTAATCTCAAGGAGGGGTACTTAAATACCCATTACAGTTAACAATCCAAGTATTAGTGAAGTAATGGTTTGTAACATATAGATCTATAACTACTCACTAACTCAATAAAAAGGTAAAAGTGAAACTGACAGGAAACATTCTCAAACATCTTAACACTGTCGTTTTGTAAAATATAAGCACCGTTTGGCAGATAATTTGGATTAACTTTTATTTTTTTTAGTGAATATGCATTTGACAGATGCAGTTTTTAAAATTGTTTCCAAATTCTGTGATTCAAACCGTGGAAATTCTGAAAATCATATTTTCATTATATCCAAATTTTGAATTTGAAAATTTAAAATGCAGAATTCTATTAGAAAAGATAAATCCCTTAATATATGTAGTATTTCATGTTATAAACTCATTTTATTTTTGTTAAATTAAAAAGATGTATAATATAATATATTTATAAGTTATATGGTATTGTAAAATAGTAATTATATAAAATTTATAACAAAAAAAACATATTAAGAAAGAAATTAATAATGATTTATATTTATCCTAATATTAATTTTTCATCTACAATTAGTTTCATAGTCTATAAATATATTATAGAATACATTTTCAACAATGGTTTAAATTGGAATCTAATTTCTAAAATAGCATGAATCAAGTGGCATAATTGTAGACTTATCAAGAGATCATGGATTTAAATCCCCCAATATTTTTCAACTCAAAAAAAAAAAAAAAAATCATTTTAGGTTTTCTTAATTACGATTTTTTCTCTCTTTTTCCAAATTTAAAACCAACTTAATCTCTATTGGATTTTTCTCTTGAAAGAAGAAAGAGAAAAAAGAAAGAGAATAAAAACCCTATCCTTCAAGTTCATTCTCCTCCGCTGCACAACACTCCCTCAGCAGTTTTGCTCCATCCCCCAACCTCCGGCGACAGCGAGCGGCGCGATCCTTCTCCGGCAGCGGCAACTCTAACCCAGATTCGACGCTTCGACCTGCTGCGAACCCCACAGACGCGCACACGAGCCTTACGGCGTTACCCAGTTCAGCGGCGAGCAAAACTCGGTGACGGCGACCTCGAGCGATGTAGTCTGCAACACCGCGTGAGCAGATTTGCGGGCGGCGGTTTCTGGCTGCACGAGCAGACCCCAAGGCGTTCGAAGCGACTCCCCTGCAGTAGTAGCAGCAAGCTTTTAGAGCGTGGCCCAATCCAGTTTAGCAATACCGAACCCAAACGATCTCAGATTTGTGAAATTGAAGCTGTTCGAACACAATCCAGCGAAGACTATAATCATTTCGGTGAGAATCAATAGGCAACGGTTCGTTTTACACCCCTTCGGATTCAATTAAAGTGTTTTGAATCTGATTTTAACCTTGGAGACTCCTCTGTATTCAGATTCGAACTGATTGAACAAGGCTTAAAAGGTCGATATTAGGTGAGAATAGTCCGCAACCATCTCTTAATTATTCCCTGGTTCGAATTAAGTTACTTCAATTTAGTTTTGATCTAGCTCTTAACACCTAGAAACTCTCTTTCTTGTTTAGGGGCAGTTCGAATTGGATTTAGGAGTGCTTTAGTGTAAGTAATTCTTACATGCGGTTTATGTATTAACTTAATATTACCAATTTACCTGTGTTGTTGCAAGTTCTCTTTTGTTATCATGCTGTATGCTGATATTCCATACTTATAACTTCTTGAATATAGTTACATATGCGATGAGAATTTGTAGGCATTGTGCTTTGTCCTGATTTGTGTTAATAAGCATGTTGGAAATTTTATAGGACGCATGGTTGGGTGACTTAAATTTAGTCGATAGCATGTTGGAAAATTGTGTTTGACTTTGATGTAACTTAAGCTTGCAACGTGGCATGACCATGATGTGTTGTAAGGTTTGCTGCAGGTCTTCGAAGAACATTCAAACGTGTTCATGGAATGGGATTGGGACGTACTCCAATTTAGATATTTAAAACTAAATCTCATCGATTTGCTTGGTCAGAGATCAATTCTGAGACGGGTATAGAAGACCATCAAACTGCAAAAGGAAGATACTCATTGGATCTTGAAATAAATACTCTTTTTGATCTCAAATTTGTACTCCTTTCTCTTTTGTATGCCTTAGCTAGTTGAGCTATGCTGAGATTGGTCCATATCGGCAATTTTATTTCAAGATCGATACATTCAATCCGCAGTGTGTCAAGAAGTCATTGATCCTTTAGATCAGAATCAACAATATATTTTCTTTATCATCCACTCCAAGTCAAGTGCGTGAGCATCATTTTCTTCATGTTTTTTTCTCTCAAATACTATACTGTTTGTTCCTGCCTTAATCGCACTATCTTTCGTTTCCCCTCTTTACCAACTCTTCTTGCTGCAAAAACTGTCACTTTTGCCCTTGACTTCAAATCCCCTGATCATCAATCCCTTCACCTTTCATTAGAGAGATGCTCCTCCATGAGAGAGCTCAAGGTCCTCCATGCCCAAATCATCCTCCATGGATTGGTTTCTGAAAATCTGACCCTTGGAAAATTGATTTCTTTCTGTGCTGTTTCTCAAGCTGGGGATCTTTCCTATGCCAAACTTGTTTTTGACCACCTTTGCCAACCCAACAAGTTTATGTTCAATTGCTTGATAAGGGGATACTCCACTTCTCAACATTCAATAAATGCTATTTCTCTCTACTTTAAAATGATGCAATCTGGGTTTTTACCCAATCAATTTACTCTCCCATTTGTACTCAAGGCTTGTGCTTCTCAGTATGCATACTGGGAAGCTCTTGTTGTCCATTGCCATGCTATTCAACTAGGAATTTTGTCTCATGTGTGTGTACAGAATGCTCTAATTAATGTTTATACTGTTTGTGGTTTGGTCCAATGCGCACACCAATTGTTTGATGAAATGTCACATAGAACTCTGGTGTCCTGGAATTCGATGATTGGTGGGTATTCTAGGAATGGATTTTGCAAGGAAGCCTTTTTGTTGTTTCGAGAGATGAAAGAGTTGGGATTTCAGCCGGATCAATTCACATTGGTTCATCTACTTTCCATTTGTTCAAGAAGTTATAGCTTAGATATTGGTAAATGTTTGCATCTCTATATTGAGATTACTGGGATTGAGGTTGATCAAATTTTAAGAAATGCTCTACTGGATATGTATGCCAAGTGTGCAGATTTGCTTTCTGCTCTGACAATCTTTGATAGGATGCTAGACAAAAATGTGGTCTCATGTACTTCCATGATTAGTGCGTATTCGAATCATGGACTTCTTTGCAATGCTCGTGAGATTTTTGATCAAATTCCTGAGAAGAATGTTATCTCTTGGAATTCAATGATCTATTGTTATGTCCAAGAAGGTCGATGCAAGGAAGCATTGCTTCTTTTTCAACAGATGTGTGAGACGTCTGTCATGCCTGATGAGGCTACTCTAGTTAGTATTCTTTCAGCATGTAGTCAAATTGGTGATTTAGCCATGGGAGAGAAAGCACATTGTTACATATGCAGCAACAATATCATGATAACTGCCACTCTTTTGAATGCCCTCATTGACATGTATGCGAAATGCGGTGCCCTTGAAGCTGCCATGGATTTCTTCTTTAAGTTTACAGATAAGAATTTAGTGTCTTGGAATGTCATTATCCAAGCACTTGCTTTACATGGCTATGGACAACATGCAGTCAAACTTTTCAATATGATGCATACTTTGGGGATTTGGCCCGACAAAATCACATTCACAGGATTGCTATCTGCTTGTAGCCATGGTGGGCTCGTGAACACGGGACACTATTTATTTGATAGAATGAGTTCTGTTTACGGTATTTTTCCTGAAATCGAGCATTATGCGTGCATGGTGGATTTGTTAGGGAGAGGAGGGTTGTTGGAGGAAGCAATAAAACTCATTGGAGAAATGCCAATGAAGCCCGATGTTGTCGTGTGGGGCGCTATGCTTGGTGCTTGTAGGATTTATGGAAAGGTAGACATTGGGAATCAAATTTTGAAACAAGTACTTGAGTTGGATACATATAGTTCCGGGCTCTACGTGCTTTTGTCGAATATGTATTTCGAAGCAAAGAGATGGAAAGAAGTGAGAAACATAAGAAAGTTGATGAATGACCATGGGATCATCAAGTGTAAAGCTGTTAGCTTCATCGAGATTGATGACTGCATTGTTCAATTCATGGTTGATGACAAGAGACATGAAACAAGCCGTATATATCCCTTGCTAGATCAGTTAACAGATCATTTGAAGTCGGTTGGGTATTCCTCAAATGACTCGATTGACTTTTTGGATTTAGAAGTAGGCTAATGTTACACCAATTCCTTTTGATGTTTCATTATATATGCTCACTTTGAATGAGGAAAGAGAGAAGACGGACTATTTAGGATCAATCATGCACAATCGAACTATAGCGTCAAAGGAAGATATACTAAACATGTCACTGAGGCGGAGTCCCTCGCTAGCACGTAATACTTGCAAGTGTGGTATCGGAGTCCCTCGCTAGCACGTAATACTTGCAAGTGTGGTATCAAATGTAGTAATAGGCTCAGGTGGTTGCCTTGTAAGGATGGTAGCTAGAAGTGCATGTGAGCGGGTAGATATAAAACAACAAAAAAATTACTGTGGGTTGTAAAAATTGTTTTAGATAATCAAATTTGGTGGGACATTATAATCCTTTCCAAATGATGTTTGATTAGATGAATATAAGGGTCCATTATCTACCTACCTGGAATACTAACACTTTGTTTTTCCTTAACATTATCTTTTTCAAAATTTCAAAATTAGAGTACAATAAAAAATCCAAAATTAGATGTGGAATCAAGGAATAAAAAAATTCATCAATAAAAATCAATTAATAACACGTTAGGGAGTGGTTTTGGCATAACTAAAATTACTTTCATTAAAAATTTGGATGTTCGACAATAATTCATAATGGATTTTTTTTCTATCAATCATATGGGAGGTAATTTTTCAAGAAATTTTTGGTGAAATATTAATTTAAAGGGCCAAATATACTTTTAGTTCCTCAAGTTTGAGGTTGATGTCTATTTGGTGTATGAGATTTTAAAAGAGACATTTTAGTTTCGGTCTTTTTTCTTATTAGGTTAAATTATAAAAAATACCCGTGAATTTTGTATTTTGTTTAAAAAATATCCCTAAACTTTCCATAGTTTCATTACTACCCTTAAAATAATAATTAAAAAAAAAGTTAAAAAATACCTCTATCGTTAGTTTTAGATGAAAATCGTTAATGTTTTGTTTCAAAAATACCCTAAACTTTCAAAAGTTTTATTGACACCCTTGAACTTTAAAAAATGTTCAAAAATACCCTTATTGTTAATAAATGGACAAAGATCGTTGGAACCTCATTTTAAAAAGACCCTTGAACTTTTACAAGTTGCATCAATACCCTTAACCTTTGAAAAAAGTTTAAAAATGTCCTTATTAGTATATGAACAAGAACCATTTACCTACACTCCATTACCTTTCATTTATATTTCCTCTCTCCTGATTTGCTTTAATCTATGACCTAACACTTTATTTTTATTTTAGATAAAAAAAATATCCTCTTACTCTCTTCTTCCATTTTTATCTCTCCAATTTCTCTCCTATCTTCTTAAATATTAGAACTTTCAATAAACCGGAGGAGCTCTCTCATTTCCAAGCATGCCCAAACATAGATATAAGAAATTTCAACACCCAAATAGTCAATGTTTTGAAGTTATCTTAAGTTAGAAAAGAATCAATTTGAAAACAACTCATATAGATACTCTCTCTCTTTTTTTTTCTTCTTCATATTGATACTCTCATTTTCCCTCCATTTGTCCCAACTCTCAACCATGGAAATCTTCTTAATTGACCACAACGAATAGAATAATGTGAATTGCAAAAAGGATTAATAAAATCTTCATTCGCTACTAATTTGGTAATGCATATATTTTCTTTCTTTTCCCTTCCACTAGATATCTTCAAAATTATGACTCAAATTCTCATCATGTGTTCTCTTTTTGTGTATTAAATCCTAACGTACTAACTCAAATTACTAATGGACAACCTTGTTAAAACATTGAAGTTCGAAGAGAGTATCTATAGAGAAGTGTTAGTGTGCCATAGATTGAAAAGTTAGGTAAGAGAGAAAATAGAAGAGGGGAGCTAATGGGGTGTAGATAAACAATTTTCATATGTATACTAATGGTAGGGACAATGTCTCGACGCTGCACCCAAACGCTAGTGGTTTACGAGCGCACAATTGCGAGATGGTCTAGAGTGTCTCGACGCTCTGAATGGAAATTGTTGGGGCTCGCCTTTTGAGCGTCTCGATGGTACCGGACACCATTTTTACGATCTAAACTAAGAACGAATAAATGTAGAAGATAAGTGGAGAAAGATAAATGGGAGACATAGACCTAAGTGTTAGTGATAACTTGTGAATACAAGTTATTTAGGCAACGGAAATTGGCCATCGAATGTCTCAACACGCTAGGAAAGTACAAAAAGAAGGCAGATTTGCGCGGAAATAGAGAGGCATTCAATTTTTGTATAAAGTGATACGTTGATCTGTTTTCTAGTGTCATGTATGCAGGCAAGGTAGAAGTAAGGCAAGCAGATGAAAGTGCTGCAGTGAAGTGATAGAATATGAAAGCGACAGAAAATGGGATCAAGAGATGCCTGGCTGGAGCTGTCAGAGAACAAGTAGTGAATGCGTTCGTACAATGCTTAGGCGCGTAGCCGATAGAAAAGCAGAATGTCAAAGGATTGAAGTATCCTTTGTTTCATGCTTCCATTGTATTCCTTTTTTTGTTTTGCTTGTCCAAGAAAGTTTTAGCTGTTTTCAAGGGGAAAGTTTGGCTATGGATATGCTAAGGAGACTATTTTTGTGTAATCTATTTCGTTTTTTTTTTGGTGACAATGCATTGGTGGGGTTTTGAAATTCTAACTGATCTAAGATTTTTCCGATCAAACAGTCTCTACAGCTTCCTTTGCCTTTCTCGGGTGGAATGGAATTGATTTCTCTTTTACCTTCATTTCCTTGTTGCCTTTTCTGTAAACACGGATGTTTTGATGATTTTGAGTGGTCTTTTAAACGCTTTGGCCTTTTCTTTTGATTATTGAAGCAGGGATTTGAAACTTTTCTTTTGGTTGCTGGTCATGTGAATTTGAGATGGGTTTATCTTGATGCTATTAGTTGTCTTCTTGTACCACCTGCAAGAAGAATAGGCTTGTTTGATTTCATGATTTTAGAATCTTATGTTCAATGGGAAGATTTCTCTTTATTTTGTTGATTTCATGAGTCTTTGCTACAGCAAGATCTTCGATCTTCGGTTTAAATTCTCGATAAGGGCTTGGAGGGACAAAGAGTCAAGCAAAAAGAGGAGCACTTGAGGAGCTTGTGTGGGTCAAAGCTGCTGCAAAAGAGGAGTTCAAAACCTTAGAGGGATCTTTGTTTTGCCTCTCTACTTAAGATTGCACTTCTCCTTGTGTTCTCCTCAGTTTCTTGTTTGTATCTTTTGTACCCGAGAGCTCCAATGGACTATGTGCTGAATTGTTGCTATCTACTTGTAATAATGATGAACTAACTTGCCATAGGCAAAGGTTAGGAGACCTCATGTGATTAATATTTAAGGTTGTGTTCTTGTTTGCATCTTTGATATTGGAAATTTGGTTGTTTTTATTGCTAAATATTGGAGTTGAGTTTGGCCAACTTGATTTCTTCAATGTTTCTAGCTTTTAGGAAAAAGTAGTGAGTCGATTTACTAATTTCCATCCTAGGATCAATTACAAGAAAAATCTTGCAATGAAATGGGTAGGTTAGGGATAACCTTTCACCTAGGGTACTAAGCAACAAACTTCATTAGACATTTCGAATGAGAATTCACTTACTTAAAATTTAGGTAATTTTGGAAAAAAGTTGTCGTGAACAATTGTTGTAACATTAAATGCATTACAAAGTTTAGCGCCAAAGATGCCTAAGAGCATGAGGAGAACCTAACCCAAGCCTATTCATCCTTAAGATTAACCCAAGCAATTCAAACTTGTGTGCATATTTATTTTATCTTTTGTTTTAGCTTAGTTAGTACTTTTGCATCTTTACTTTATTGTTCATTCATTTGTCATTTTTATTTGGTTACCTCACTTCATTCACTATAAGAAGCATAGATTAGGTAAATTTGCAGTCTAGTCCCTGAGGAGACGATATTCACATACTTATCACTTACTGCAACATGACTATGTATGCTTGCATATTTTGAGGTGTATTTGCAATATTTTTATTACACTTGCACCGCATCATGCATCAACCTCGTGTACACCTACAATATTTTTAATCGAATGTGTGTCCTTATCTCCCCACTGGTAGTTGTTGGAGACAATTACATCTAGAATCTCATTAGCTTCATCGACTGTCTTTCTCGATAAGGATCCATTTGTTGACTCATTAACCAAGGTTTTAGAGACTTGGGTCAATCTTGTAACAACCCGTATTTTTCAATACAGTCATTCTAACAATAAATGCGAAAGCATAGCAATTACAAACTAAAACAAACTTAAAAGAAACTATCAAAGCCTTAGCAACAACTTTCTAAGTCTTGTGCTAGAACGATAAACTTCACTTCGGGACTATGACTTGATCCTTCTTCTTAAAACATTTTAAAAACAAATATGAGTACAAAAATACACAATAACCAACATCAACATCAAGTTCAGAAATTCATTTTATGAAAAACAAAACATGAATATTCAATTTAACAAATCATTTCAGTAGTTGAATCAAAAGTCAAATATCAATTTGGTCATTTTCTTTCAAAACAATCGTAAACTATGTACAAATATCCTTACAAAACTTTTAATACAATTATCAAAGCTTTCAGTTAAAATTTTCAAATAATCGGTGCTTTGAAAAGCAAAAGAAAAATCTTTCAATCAAATATACTTTCAAATTCAAACTTTTCAACTAGACAAAACTTTCATTTAACCAAAACTTTCATATGTTAGTGCTTTCAATTCAAACAATACTTTCAATTGATCAATACTTTCAATTCAGACAGTACTTTCAATCAATCAATACTTTCAAATATCGGAATGGGGAGATACATTATTTGGATAGCCTTCAAAACATATGATGGTTACCCGTCAGTAACACCAATCAATCATCAGAATATTCAATCAGAGATGTCGATAAAAATCGACCAGAACATTCATTACAAGTACTTAAGTATGAGGTCATGCGAGTAAAACACACATATAAATCTTCATTCCAAAGGAATGTCAAACCACAAATTGTATGATGAGTAGCTCTTGATGATTTTAAATCTAACAACCTTGTTTTTAAACAAGACCTTTAGATCTAAGAACCCAAAAAATCCCAAATCTAGATGATTTCATCCCAAGGAAGAAGATAGAAACGAATTTACCTTGATGATCAAGATCAAGAGTAGAGCAAACTTGCTTCAAAACTCAAGATTCGAATCACTCCACAAGTAGTTTGATCAACGCTACTTGAATGATCCTAACATGCAAATCTAAACACAAGATATGCAAAGAAACAAGCTCATGGCTTAAGAAGCAAAATATGCAACTTTTCATTCAAAACATGATTCCAAGTCTTCTTTACAATACATCTTTGATGGCTTTATATAACCTTTAAATTGTAACCTAAAATAAGCTAAAATGACATGTTTAATATTGAAACTTCCACAACTTTAATGCCATAACTATGCACTATTCAAATGTAACCTAAAAAACCTTATGAAATATGCTTAAAAACTGGAAATTACATAATAGAGGGCCATAAATCCGAGATTGAATATTGCATTCATTCTTCTAGCTATTTGTAACCATCCATTAGTAAATGAAGCTTATGTTGAAGTCGCTTGAAGTGTAGTTCCATTAATTGATGGTTGACTTGCATTAAATGAACTTGAGATGTACTTGAGTTCATTTAATTCAACTTTAATTTCTTCAATGCAACTTGAGTTCATCATAAATGAAGCCATGGTGCATTTAATGTATCTCCATCTTGATGCAACTTTATGTTGTCTATGTTACATTTAACAACCAGATAAAAATCAGAGAGCAAATTGCATATTCACATTTCAGTGTTCCCTCTAAAGATAAGTTTCTGAATTCTTCCTGCTATACTTGTCAAGTTAATCTTCAAATCACAATCACTACATGAAGGATAGAGGGAAGAAAAATAGAAACAAGCTTTTCCATTCAATATGTAAACAAATTGTGAATTACTTGGGACATAGATGATATATAAAGCAAATGAAGCTTGTATTGTTGATGCTTGGAAACAAAAATGTAAATAAGTACACAATTACTTTCTTAAACACACCTGTCCAATCATAAATGCAAACGTCTACTGAAATAAAAACCTTCATTACTCAGAATATACATCAACACTTGTTGTAGGCTACTACTCAGATGGACTATATCAGATGTTGGTAACTTAAATTAAATAGAAGATTTAGACCAATTCAATATATGACTTCTTCATCTGAGAATGTACAGGGGGAGGGCCTAGATGGCATATATAAGTTCTTTAAATTAAAATCCAACTTTCAGTATGAAAAATGAAAGAATACATAGAAGCAATAGAAAAACAGATGACATATAAGTGACATGGAATTGTGTAAGGTATTTCCCTTACATTTCTGTTGATATTCAAAAGAAACAATAAACAAAAAGGCATACAAGCTTCCAACCAATTCATCGAGGCTTTACAAATTGCAATTATAATAAGACATTTGTATGCTGATTTAAAGCAACCATGCTTTGAAACAGAAAACTAAAATCAGTGAACTCATCATATATTATATCAGCCAAAAGGTGACAATTTCAGTGATATACAAGTAAATAGAAAGATTAGAAGATGAAGAAAAAATCAGGCTCAGTGAAGCTTCAGTAAATTTCAGTTTTATGAGAGCATAATTTCATTAATTTATTCTATAATATATAGAACATATCTATTTTAGAAAGATTTATACTGAAGAAGAAGAACTAACTACTAAAATTACCATATTCAAGCTAGTATACTAAGGTAGCATACTAACCGTGAATCTGACTCTCATTTTTGTACACTCGTAAACTGTTATGTTGTTGACCTTCCCTGAAAGGTGAAAATTAAGAACAAAATAACCAACAATATAGACCATCAAACTATCTGTTGAAAAGAAAAGAACTCAACAAAAAGATAGACTATACTAAAAATTAAACAAAAGCACACCCCAAAAGCAAAGTTTAAACATAATCAACTCTTCAAATCTTAAGTTGGGGCCACAAAATTTCTCAAAATCTACGAATTATTTTGTATGCAGAATCAAACATTTTATTGATAAAATTTTCCCTTCACATACACCATCAAACTATCCATTTAGAAGAAAAGAAATCAATAAAAGAAAGACTCTACTAAAAACTAAAACAAACCATATACCCCAAAAGCAAAGTATTAAACAAACTAACTTTTTAATTCTTAAGACATGGCTACAAAGTTTCTTAAAATAACCAATATCAAAATATTGTTTAGAAAATCTGGGGCTTATTTTAGCTTGAATATTTTCAGTCTAATATGGTTTCAAATTGAAAAGTTCAAATTAAAATATATCTACAGTGGTTGAGGGAAGGTAGTTTATAGTTTACCTCCTTATGGTTCCAAGAGGACTTATCAAAGCAACTTGGCATTCTAACATTGAAGAAGGAGATATTGACTATGTGGAGAGCAAGTATTAGTTGTTTCTCTACTGTAACCCAAAGAGAAAACAGGGATAAATCAAACTACAGATATATTAACATCACAAACAAAAAACCCATCACCAACTAAAAAAAAAGAGAATGATTTTAAGCCATATAACCAAAAGATAAAATAGCCTATTATTAATTACCAAGAGAGATGTAAGCCATATAGTCAAAAGATAAAATAGTCTATTATTCATTACCAAGAGGGATGTAAGCCATATAACCAAAAGATAAAATAGCCTATTATTAATTACAGTTGACATTTGGTAACTTTAATTACAGATGAATTCTTTCACAAACATAATTTTCTCAAGCATTACTAGTGATCCTTCTCCAAAATGATTTTAACAACGTCTAGTCACCAACAATATATTCATCAATAATATAAATGAAACAGTAAAAGTTATTTTTTTTTTAAAATGATTTTCAAAACTTCTAGCGAATGTACCCTTGTGAACACCACCCTAAAAATATGACAAAAAAAACTCAATTCAACAAAATTTTTAGATGTAACTAGTAACATGTGAAGACTAGGTAACTGTAATATGTGAAGAATTTACCCGACAAACAAAAGTTGCATCAACCAATTTTTAGAGGTAACCCTTCAAATGGCTATTCCATCACCTGCAATGGCAATCCCCTGTTCGAAGAGCCAAAACCATTAACTTAGAACCAAAACAAAATATTCATGCTTCATGTAAATCATGAACTTAGAACCACAATTACTTCTCCAAATTCTATGAATAAAGTTTGAGGCTTCAAAGTTGGTAGAATCAAAGGTTGAACCTGTAAAATAAAAAAAAAACTAAAATTGTGGTTTCAATTGGAAAAAATTATTGAAGCATTCAACAAAAGACCAGGCAGAGGCTTAAATGGATGAAAATAAAGATGTTAATGGCTGATAAACTTGAATTTTGCATATAATCTAAGACCCACTTGATAAACTTGATTTTTTAAGGTATCTCATTTGAGCATAGACAAATTAAAGCAACCATTTGTGAACCAAATTAAAAAAAAATATATTACTTCTATAGACTCATCATTTACCTAATTCAGAAAAAGGTTTGAACCAATAAAAAATTATGGAACAAAATATTAAAAGAAAAAAGGAGCAACCAACATAGATCAAGCAAAACTGAAGTTTGAATGGTTAGTTTAGTGTTGTTAAAAGTAATGGACAAGAAGATTTTTGAAATCTTGCTTATGCTACCGGACACTACTTAGTATTTGTATATTTACATTGTTTACTTTTCTTAGTTTGTACTCTTTCACATATGGCTACGTCTCCCAACACCAATAAACGAACAAAATCTAAAACTTCCATCATCATTACGTAATATCTTGTTATCCTTTACACACTAGTCTCTCCTTCTCAACAAATAAATAACCCTTCACATTAGAATACGATAGTAAGCAAAAAAAAAAGGAAAAGAAAAGAAAAAAGAAAAGGCAAAGAAGAAATGAAAAACAGTGCAGTTTGAATAATGCCCATGGAAATGTACCTGAGGACTTGAGGTTAGAGAGAGAAAATGAGTGAAATGCTTAAGGAAATGAGAAAAGAAGGATGAAGAGACAAAGATCACCGTTGAGGAAGATTGGAGAGCGAATGCCATGGGTGAGGTCCTTGCGCCGTGAGAGAGTGAAAGCAGAATGAGAAGAGAAGAAAATCGTGGAGACTCCTTTTCGCTAGGGTTTGAGAAATAGATGGGTGATTTCCTTTTATATTTTAACTTTAATGACGGTCATTTGAAGAATTTTACGGTTGATTTTTCCAAAACATACGATGACGGGCAATGCCCGTCATTGTATGCCCATTTTAATTTCTTCCGCGTGTTTTTGACCGCCCGTCATTGTTTCTTGCCCCTTATTTTTTTCTTCCGTCATTGTATCCCATTTTTGGTCTAGTGACAATACATCTTTAATGACTTTATATAGCCTTTAAATTGTAACCTAAAATAAACTAAAATGACATGTTTAATATTGAAACTTCCACAACTTTAATGCCATAACTATGCACTACTCAAATGTAACCTAAAACTTATGAAATATGCTTAAAAACTGGGAATTACATAATAGAGGGTCATAAATCCGAGATTGAATATTGCATTCATTCTTCTAGCTAGTTGTAACCATCCATTAGTAAATGAAGCTCATGTTGAAGTAGCTTGAAGCGTAGTTCCATTAATTGATGGCTGACTTGCATTAAATGAACTTAAGATGTACTGGAGTTCATTTAATTCAACTTTAATTCCTTCCATGCAACTTGAGTTCATCATAAATGAAGTCATGGTGCATTTAATGTATTTCCATCTTGAAGCTCTTCTTTATTCTTGATTGACATTGTTTGGGTTCATATCATTGTATCTTCCCACAAATATGCTTCAATCAATTAGAACTTTCAATCAGAGATGTTGATAAAATCGATCAGAACAATCAATAATTATTTAAGTGTGAGGCCACGTGAGTGAATAACACACAAATGAATCTTCATTCTAAAAAAATGTCAAACCTCAAATGTGTTTTTCCATAAATGCATCTTCTCACAAATAAGCCAAAACAATTCCTTTAATTCCAATTAGACTACTATCACATATAATAGCAAAACATTCCCAAAACAAAAATTTGGTATATCCGATAACCTTAACGAACCACTCAAATACTTTTCAAAATATTCTTGTAAACAAACACTTTCACTTAGCAAAACAATTCAAAACTTACAAAACAATTTCAATCAATTTCAAATCACATAAAAATATGCTTTCAAATATTTTATCAAATAACAATAATCAAAACGTGTATTTTCGAAGGGATGTGCAAACTACTTACCTCGATCCATATTCCTATAATTCCCAATCTCAATTCCCAATCTAATTTCATTTTCTTGAATATTCATTAACTTTTTCTAAAAGTCCAAAAATATCAGCTGATCAAACATCAAAATTCTATCTTAATGGTCCAAAAGTTTATCTAAAACATAGACAAACATACCTACCCAAAATTTTCCATTCAAAATAATTTTCTGCATAAAAAATTAAGAAAAATAAGGCTCTTGGACTAAAAAACAGCATTAAAAAACTAGGTTAAAATATTTTATAGCCCAATTAAAAACAAACTAAGATTGGTAAAATCAATGCTTCTCAAATTGTTATAAAATACCTAACAATTTTTCAATCTTACAACTTTTAAAAACTTCAAGACTGTCATAAATTAAGGACAAATAACCTAGAAAATTTTCTATTTCATAAAACAAAACTTTTCAATATTTTAATAATTAAACAATCAAGATTTGCTACTTTATAACCCCAAAACTAGATTTGAAAAAGTGTTCATAAATTGCTGTAAAAACCTTTAAAACATACTATTTCCATGTAGAAATAAAAAGTATAAATTGCACTTCAAAGAAGCAAACATTTGGTAAACTTCCTTGTACAAAAAGAACCTAAAAATAATAAAAACAAGCCCAAACTTGAAGAAATTTAAAGCTGAAAAATTCAGGAAAATTTTTCATTATCAAAACCTTCCATTTAATTTAAAAGTCATAAGAGGAAAAATTTTGATAAAAATTAAACAAACAAAAGCCTTAAAAACTTTTAGGAAAAAAGATTTCAAGAAACTTTTTATTCTAAGAAATCGAGCATGAAAACAAAACCCAAAGCCTTGAAAGAAAATTAACTTTAATAATCAAGAAAAGAAAACAAAAGAAATCAACAAGAGTAAGAAAGAAAACTTATTGCTTTTCTTTAGAAAGGAAACTGCATAACGTCTTCTTCTTTTCTCTCTTTTTGTCGTCAAAATGTTTAGTCAAAAGGTTAGAGCTCAAAAGAAAAGACCTTTTTTCAAAAGAACCCTAATTAAAACCCTTCCAGGCTTATCTTTCCCTTTTTTATGGAAAGAAGAGATAATAAAGATTTATCTCCTAATTTAAAAAGAAGATAAAATCATAATTAGAAAAGGCTTTTAAAAACTAATAAAACAAATAAAAAAAAATCTCTTGTTTTTCGGTTGTTACAAAATCTGTTGTAGAAATGTTTGAACAAAAGGCAGGTTGATAAGCCATGAGTGGTGTTCCCATATTGTAACCATGCCTTTGTTCATACACTGTTTAAAAGTGATAATTCCCTTGAATTTGAGCATTCTTAGTCGGCAAAAAGTATTTCAGAAAAAAAATTTGGTTAAGTCATCCCAAAAAGTGATCGAGTCTGGTGGGCAAGAATTTAGCCATGCTTCTGCATTACCTTGAAAGAAAAAATGAAAAGTTTCAACCTTAATGTCTAGTTTGACACTCCATTCAGCTTGAACGATTTGCATATTCTCAAGAACTGCTTCATGTGCTTATGAGGATCCTCGTTTGGTAATCCTGTAAATTGCCCTGTAGTTTGGAGCATTTGAAAAATTATCGATTTCAACTCAAAATGAGTTGCCTTGATGTTTGGTTCCATGATTCCTATATTAAGATATGGAAAGTTGCGGTTGTAGAATCCCTTATAGCTCTGACTCTTTCATCTGCAGTAAAAATGGGATTTTGTTGCACCCCTTGCTGTTGTTGTTGTGGTTGTGGCACCTTGTTGGGTTGTGCTTTTCTTTGTTGCTCGCTAAGAGGATAAACTCTAGGTGGGTTCATTGAAAGTTCCTACAAAATAAGAAATTCCTGCTAAACAAAACCTTATAAATTCTCTTGTGCACATAACCTTTGTAAATCTATTCTTTTCATTTTTTTCTCTTTACAGCACCGACGAAAAGTTTGCTCTATCTCAGGATCAAATTCACAAGAGCAAGGGCCTATGCACTGAAAGAGTGTAGATTAAGAAAGCGGAAGCAATTTTGGATCTTGAACACTCTAAGTTGATCAATTTTACAAAACAAAAAGCATGCTCAAATCTTGAAAAACAAAGAATATGAACACATACCTTTGTAGCTCAAAATTATCCTAATCCGTGGGGAATCTCTTGTCACAAACACTTTGTGGACAACCTCTAGTGTCTTCCCTACTATCCTCAGGCCTTGGAACAGATTGTGAGATATTTGATAAAGAGAATTTGAAGAGAGATGGGAGAAAGGTCTAAAAAACTTAAATCCTGCCAATTCTTAAAAATACTACTTAATCTAATAGTTTCTTCTTCAATTAAAAAAACCAAAAGATTCTTCAAGCTAGGAGAAGATGACAACAAGAAGATGAGAAGGATTTAGCAAGAAGGAGGTGCTCAATTTGAGTAATTTTGAAAAAATAGGATGCTTGCTCATGCTTTTTCCTTTGGTCCAATTGAAATTCAAAATGAAATTTTGAACTTTCATTTAATTTTAATTCAAAATTAATATAAAATTAATTTTAAATTAAAATTAAATAAATAAATTTAATTAATTAAATAATTTAATTAATTAATTTTAAATAATTTATTTAATTTAATATCAAATATTAAATTAAATAATTGGACCAATCCCGATTTCTTAAATCGATCGTTTAAATATGAATCCCTATTCATGTTATAAACCGAACAAATATTTAAATCACATTTAAATATTTTCACCTCTTCTTTATTATAGTTTAATTCATAATTAAACTGTGACACGTTAAGTATATCACATATAATTAACGTTTTTCTCCCAAAACCGAATTTGAACAATTCAAATTCTTTTCTCTCAAAATGTTACAAGGCTTAGTCCGAGCTAGTAAGGGGACCTAATGGACCTACAGATCATGAGCTCCAACGATACAAGATTAACTGACCAAACTCTTTAGCCTAGCTAATCACATTCGTTAACCACCAGGACACTCCACTAAAGCCCAGTGGTTGCACTCTCCTCACTGTAGATATATTTCTGTCCACTCGATATAACCATGATTAGTAAGTCGATCCTTCACAGGTCGTTCGTAATTACAGCTAGGTCAAAATTATCGTTTTACCCCTGTAATTACTTCTTGTTTCTTAAGTCCCACTGATCCTCTAATGAACAATTGGTTTGTGGTCCAACCAACAAACTGAATCCCTCTCGAGCCAATGAGAGGGGTGGGCCCTTTGTTCAAGACCCGGAGTCAGCACTTAAGGGAACAACCTCTCTACTAATTCCTAAAGCGGGTAGGAATAAATTCCATCTTGCAGAACTATGTTCCCAGCTATCTACCCAGTCTTATCCCTGAAATGGGAGGCTTATTGAGTCGGCAATCTCAGGCCACTCTCACCCATGCAAATCTAAGGAGAATCCGAATAAACAGGAGTTCATGGCACGCTCAGGATTAAGATCGAGTTACCTAGGTCATCGTATGAATATAGTCGATTAAGACGATGCGGAGTTATAAAGTCTAAGTGACCATTTCTCGATCGATCTTATGCAAACTCATTGCATAGGACACCCCCACTCGCATGTCTCCACATGAATGATTCAGGATCACATCGTTTGTACATTAAAAAGTGGGTCGCGCCCATAGTGTCCCCAGGATAAGGTACCCAACCCTATCCCTATACTATAGATCGTTGTGGCTATAACTTGAACCTGATCCACTTTTATGTCACACATAAAGTTCAAGTATACATCCTATAGCCATTGGTTCTTTATTGGATTAGGGTTTCAAAATATACAATTCACTTTATTGAATAACACCTTTACTGAATAAATCTCAATAATAACTTTATTGCAAAATAGAATATACATTCAATTTACAAACTCACGAGTTTTAGGACATAAAACCCAACAAACTCCCACTTGAACTAAAACGTCGGTGGAGTCAAACATGTTGGGCAAGAAAACTGTCCTATTGTACAACCTGAAGTCCTAGACTCTCTAGGTGTACCTCAAACACTTTAGTCGTGAGGGGATTTGTAAACGGATCAACAATGTTGTGCTCCGAAGCGATCTGTGTGACGATCACGTCTCCTCGTTGCACAATCTCCCTGATGAGATGATATTTGCACTCTATGTGCTTTCCGCGCTTTTGGCTTCTAGGTTCTTTAGAATTTGCCACTGCACCACTATTATCACAATAAAGAGTGATAGGCAAATTCATATTTGGAACAACTTCCAAATCAGTAAAGAATTTTCTAAGCCATACAGTCTCCTTCGCTGCTTCGCAAGCTGCGACATACTCAGCTTCCATGGTGGAGTCAGCAATACAACCTTGCTTGATACTCCTCCATACTATAACACCTCCGTTAAGAATGAAGACTGATCCTGATGTGGATTTCCTCGAATCTACATTAGTCTGAAAATCAGAGTCAGTGTATCCTGCAAGGATCAAATCCTTGGCGCCATACACAAGCATATAGTCCCTCGTTCTCCTAAGATACTTGAGGATATTCTTAACGACAGTCCAATGATCATATCCAGGGTTGGACTGATACCTGCTGACAATTCCCACTACATAGCATATGTCGGGTCGAGTACATAGCATGACATACATCAGACTACCGACAGCTGATGCATAGGGAATGCGTCTCATATCCTCAACTTCTTGAGGTGTCTTAGGACATTGTTCCTTAGACAGATGAATTCCATGCCTGAAAGGTAATAAACCCTTCTTGGAATTCTGCATCTAATATCTAATCAACATCTTGTCAATATAAGATGCCTGAGACAGCGCTAACGTTTTGTTCTTGCGATTCCGAACAATTTAGATTCCAAGGACAAACTGAGCCTCTCCCAAATCTTTCATTTGGAATTGGGTCGCTAGCCATTGCTTAACGCCAGTCAAGAATCCCGCATCATTCCCAATGAGCAGGATATCGTCTACATATAAAACTAAGAAAGCTACAGTAGTATTGACTATCTTATTGTAGACACAAGGCTCGTCAATATTCTGTTCAAAGCCATAAGATTTGATTGCAGTATCAAATCTTATATTCCAGGATCTAGATGCTTGCTTTAATCCATAAATGGATCGTTTCAGCTTGCAAACTTTTTTCTCTTGACCCTGAACTTTAAACCCCTCTGGTTGATTCATATAGATACTCTCTTCAAGATTGCCATTCAGAAAGGTTGTCTTGACATCCATTTGCCAAATTTCATAATCATAAAACGTAGCAATGGACAAGAGTATTCTAATCGACTTAAGCATGGCAACAAGGGAGAAGGTTTCTTCATAGTCAACCCCTTCCCGCTGGGTATACCTTTTGCCACAAGTCGAGCCTTAAAGGTTTGCACCTTACTGGCCTGATCTCGTTTCCTCTTGTAGATCCACTTGCAACCGATAGGCCTTTCACCATCTGGTTGATCTACAAGTTTCCAGACTGAATTGAAGTACATTGACTCCATTTCGAGGTCCATGGCTTTAATCCACTGGTCTCTGTCTATATCATTAATTGCCTGTTTATAGGTCAATGGATCTTCAACGCCATCATCAAGTATGACGACCTGGGTTTCAATTAAACCCGTGTAACGGTCGGGTTGTCTAACATCCCTCCCACTACGTCGAGGCATTCTCAACTCTTGAGAAGGACCAGCTTGATCAACAACTTTTGTTGATTTATCTGTAGCTTCCTTAGAAATTTCGCTCAAGACAATTCTGCTACGAGACTGATGATCTCTCATGTGGTCTTCTTCTAAGAACGTGGCATTTGTCGACACAAGCACCTTGTACTCTTGAGGATCATAAAACAGACCACCTTTCGTTTCCTTGGAGTATCCTACGAATAGGCATAATTTTGAACGATGTTCCAGTTTCTTTGGATTGGACACTAGCACATGTGCCGGAAATTTCCGAATCCTGAAGTGACGTAAACTACCTTTACTCCCTTTCCATAACTCATAGGGTGTTTCTGAAACACTCTTAGAGGGAACCATGTTCAAAATATATGCAGCTGCTTCTACTGCATATCCTCAAAGCGAACTAGGCAGTTGAGCGTAGCTCATCATAGATCGAACCATGTCTAACAGGGTTCTATTTCTCCTTTCAGATACACCATTCTACTGAGGTGTACCAGGTGCTGAGAGTTGGGATACGATTCCATGTTCTATCATAGTCTTGGAATCTTAAATACATATACTCTCCACCTCGATCTGATCGAAGTGTTTTAATCGTTTTGCCTAACGTGTTCTCAACCTCTGCCTTATATTCCTTGAACTTTTCAAGGGTTTCAGACTTATGATGCATTAGGTAAAGATAACAATACCTAGAATAATCATCAATGAAATTGATGAAATATTCATACCCTCCTCGTACCTTAACATTCATTGGACCACAGAGATCCGAATGTACGAGTTCCAAGGGTTCTTTGGCTCTATAACCTTTTTTAGAAAAAAAGTCGTTTAGTCATTTTTTCCTCAAGACAGAACTCACATGGTGGTAAGGAGTTGTCCTCTAACTGACTTAGGAGACCACTCTTAACCAATCTCTCAATCCTATTGAGATTAATGTGACCTAGTCTCAAGTGCCAAAGATAGGTACTTGGAGAAAGCTTCTGCCTTTTATTTTGAGTATCAGCTGTTTTAAACATCTCAGTGTTCAAAATAGCTTTTATCCTTGTTGGTCTTAACACATATAAGTTGTTTTCAAGTTTAGCAGAACATATTCATACACCTCTTTTGCAAATGAATGCTTCATTATAATCAAAAGACACTTTATACATATGTTTAAGTAAACAAGAGATAGATACAAGATTTCTTTTGATTCTAGGAACCAAAAGTCATTTTCTAATAAAATGAATCTATCTCTAAATAACAACTTTACTGCTCCCACTGCTCTAGCCGAGACAACCTCTCCTGTTCCAACCCTGAGAGTTATCTCACTATCAGCAAGCTGCCTCCAGGAACTAGTTTCCTAAAAAGAATAACACACATGGTTAGTGGCTCCTGAATCTAGTATCCAGGCGGAATCATCATGTTCCACTAAACATGTTTCAACAACGAGTAAATCATATTTACCTTGTTTTTCTTTCTCAGGTTTCTTTTCCGCAAGGTACTTCGGGCAGTTCCTTTTCCAGTGCCCATTTTCACCACAATAGAAACATTTTCTTGTGGCTTTAGCCTTGCGTATGAGAGCTATTTCTTTCCCTTTATCCTTCTTCTTCTTCTTAATATCTTTATTCTTAGAAAAAGAAGGACCAGACTTAGTCCCTGAGGATGATCCTCTCAGAAACTTCCTCGAAGTGACAACGTTTGCCTCTTTCTCTTTTCCCTTTGATTTCATCAGGGACTCGAATGTCTGGAGCTCGTTAAGTAGAGTAGTCAGGTTATACTCTATCTTGTTCATCACCGAATTGGTGCGGAACTGCAGGAAACTCTTCAAAAGAGATTCCATTATAAAGCTAACCTGACTGTTCACATCAATGACAACCTCGTTTACCTCTGCCACGTTGAAGTGGGCCATCATATTAAGGACATGCTCCCTAACAGATGTTTCCTCCTTCATTCGGGAGTTGTAAACGTACTTGAGAGCATCATAACGGACCGATGAGGACGGTTATCCAAACATGGCCTTGAAGAGAATCGAAGTCCCCGCAGCGGAAGCGATTGCGAATCGCACACTCTTGATTTAGTTACAACGGAAAATGCAAGAACGTAAAACATAGTTTAAGCATCAAATACAGAAATTGACAACAAGAAGTTTACCTTTGAAGAACCTTTCTTCAAGTGCTCCTCTCTCCATGGTCACAATCTCAAAGAAAAAGAACTCGTGATTTAACACCACACACCACCACCGGATCTTCTCCATTGTTCTCTAGGTGAGGGAGGAAGGTGGGTTCCCTTTAGGAGTGGTGAGGTATTTTATGAGAGAGATTTTGTGTTTGGAACACTTCCAACAACACAACAAGGAGGCTTGTAAAAACTTTCTCAAGTCTTATCAAAAGCTTAACCTAGTTGCATCTCATGCAACTATATATATAGGAGAATGGTATAGAAATGACCATTCTACCCCTCCTTTAATCTCTCTTTAGTATATAGTTTATATATGAATCTAATTCACATTAAAACTATATATTATATTAATTACATCATATATAATTGATATAACTCCTCATGTATGAAATTGAACACTTCAATTTCACTCCAAACTTTATACCCACATTATTACCATGTTGAGCGAACAAAGGGATTTAATGGACCTACAGACCATGAGCTCCAATGATGTGAGATTAACTAATCAAACTCTATGATCCAGTTAATCAATATTCATTAACTACAAGTCACTCCACTATAGACTTGTAGCTGCACTCTCCTCACTGTAGATATTATTATGTCCACTGATATAGTCATTACCCATGAGTCGACCTTTCACAGGTTGTTCGTAATCACAGGTGGGTCAAATTACCGCTTTACCCCTATGATTACCTCTTTGCTCCTTAAGCACCACCGATCCTCTAATGAACAACAGTGTCTAAGGTCCTACCTTGGAGACTCATACCCTCATAGAGGCGGGCCTCGTTGTTCAAGACACGAGTCGGGCCTCTTGAGGAACAACCTATCCGATTCCTCGATGAGGAATGGGTGAATTCCATCTTGCACAGCTGTTAAGTTCCCACTACCTCACGAGGTTCGTCACTCGAGAAGGTAGGCTTATTGAGTCGACTACACAGCCACTCTCACCCATACTAGTCTAAGGACAAACCCCTATAAGCAAGAGTTCTTAACTTGCTCAGATTGTGTCGAGTCACTAATAACCATCTATAAATTACTAGTCTTATCCTCGGTAACGGTGTTACAATCGGTTAGACTAATAATTTCATGATCCATCTTGTATGAACTCTTTATACAGAGATGCCCCCACTCGCATGTCAACTACATGAATGAGTTAGATTACCTCATTTGTACTAATTACAAAGTGAGCCGCATCCATGGTGTTACTGAAATGAGGTTTCCAACCTTATTCTTATACCATAGACTATTTAGGTTATAATCTTGAATTCAACCCAAATAGTGTCCACTACACTGATTTCAAGATAAACGTTATAATCTTGGAGCTTAGTTTATTGGATTTATAAAAGCAAGACTGTAATCTTATCAAAACAATTAACACTTTATTTAAGTGATCAAAATTTCACAAGTATAGGGCATAAATCCCAACAATCTCCCACTTGACCTAAAGCTTGTTGAGTACTAAACATTACAATAATGTAAATACAATAAACTAGGGCATTTAAACCCCTTTGTACAAAATACTCCCACTTGCCCTAGTTGGGGAAGACTTGTAAACCTAGACCTTCTAGGTAACTCTCAAATATTTTAGCCGTGAGAGCCTTTGTAAAAGGATCAACAATGTTGTGCTCTGAGGCTATCTTCGTGACAATCACATCTCCTCTATGCACGATCTTCCGGATGAGATGATACTTCCGCTCTATGTGCTTTACCCTCTTGTGACTTCGGGGTTCCCTCGAATTTGCCACTGCACCACTGTTATTGCAATAGAGTGTGACGGGCAAAGTCATATTTGGAACAACTTCCAAATTTAGCATAAATTTCCTTAACCAAACGACCTCCTTAGCTGCTTCACAAGCTGCTACATATTCGGCCTCCATGGTGGAATCAGCGATGCATCCTTGCTTGATGCTTCGCCATACTACAGCTCCTCCGTTAAGAGTGAAAACTGACCCTAATGTAGATTTCTGAGAATCTTTATCAGTTTGAAAGTCAGAATCAGTGTATCTTGTAAGGATCAAATCCTTAGCCCCATACACAAGCATGCAATTCCTTGTTCACCGAAGATACTTAAGGATCGTTTTAACCGTTGTCCAGTGTTTTAGTCCTGGATTGGATTTATACCTACTGACCATCCCAACTACAAAACAGATGTTAGGCCTAGTACACAACATGGCGTACATCAGGCTCCCAACAGCTGATGCGTAAGGAATCCGTCTCATATCCTCAACTCCTTGAGGTGTCTTAGGACACTGTTCCTTAGACAAATGGATTCCATGTCTAAAAGGAAACAAGCCATTTTTTGGAATCTTGCATCTTAAACCTTGACAACACTTTGTCTATGTATGATGCTTGAGACAAGGCTAGTGTTTTATTCTTGCGGTTCCGGACAATCTGGATCCCAAGAACAAACTGCGCATCACTCAAATCTTTCATTTGAAATTGCGTACCTAGCCATTCCTTGATGTCAATAAGATAACCTACATCATTCCCAATGAGTAGGATATCATCCACATAGAGAATTAGGAAAGTGACAGAACTATTGATGATTTTCTTGTGGACACAAGGTTCATCATCATTCTGGTCAAAACCATAAGATCTGATAGCCTCATCAAATCTTATATTCCAAGACCTAGAGGCTTGTTTCAGTCCATAAATCGACCTTTTAAGCCTGCAAACCTTTTGCTCTTGTCCTGGTTCAATGAACCCTTTGGGTTGGTCCATGTAGATGGTTTCCTCAAGATTGCCATTCAAAAAGGTTGTCTTGACATCCATTTGCCATACCTCATAGTCATAATATGCGGCAATGGCAAGAAGGATACGGATAGACTTTACCATAGAAACAGGTGAAAAGGTTTCCTCAAAGTCAACCCTTTCAACCTGGGTATAACCCTTTGCTACTAGTCTAGCTTTAAAGGTTTGCACCTTCCCATCTACACCACGTTTTCTCTTGTAGATCCACTTACAACCTATAGGTTTTACCCCATCAAGGCTTATCTACAAGATCCCAAACAGAATTGGAGTGCATAGACTCCATTTCTTGGTCCATGGCTATGACCCATTTGTCTTTGTCAATGTCAACCATTGTTTGATTATAAGTCAATGGATCCTCGCAGTTGTCATCTGGTATAACAACTTGGGTTTCAGCTAAACCCATGTAACGGTCAGGCTGTATCACAACCCTCCCACTACGTCGAGGCATACTCAACTTTTGAGATGGACCCTCTTGACTAGACAAACTAGTATCAACAACTCTTGTTGATGTACTAGTGTTCTTATTAGCAACCTTTGCTACTGTTCTGTCTAACTCACTCAACACTACCTTCCTTTTTGGTTTGTGGTCTCTTATGGTGATCCTCCTCCAAGAAAGTGACATTTGTCGACACAAAGACCTTATCTTCCTTAGAATCATAGAATAAACCACCTCTAGTTTCTTTTGGGTATCCTACGAATAGGCACAACTTTGAACGTGAATCCAACTTCTTTGGATTTGTCACAAGCACATGTGCTGGACAACCTCATATTTTGAAGTGACATAAACTACCTTTACGTCCTTTCCAGAGTTCAAAAGATGTTTTAGAAACACTTTTGGAGGGCACACTATTCAAAATGTATACTGCAGTCTCCACTGCATAACCCCAAATGGAACTAGGAAGATGAGCATAACTCATCATTGATCGAACCATGTCCAACAAGATTCTATTTCTCCTTTCCGATACACCGTTTTGCTGTGGTGTGCCAGGAGCTGAGAGTTGGGATGTAATTCCATGTTCTATCAAATAGTTCTGAAATTTTAAATCCATGTACTCTCCACCTCGATCCGATCGAAGTGTTTTAACTCATTTACCTAATTGATTTTCAACCTCAGCCTTGAATTCCTTGAACTTTTCAAGTGTTTCAGACTGTTGGTGCATTAGGTAAATATGCCCATATCTAGAATAATCATCAATAAAAGAGATGAAATATTCATATCCTCCCCTAGCTTTAACATTCATCGGACCACAAAGGTCTGAATGTATAAACTCTAGAGGATCTTTGGCTCTATAACCTTTTCCACTAAAAGGTCTTTTAGTCATCTTGCCTTCTAGGCAGGATTCACATACTGGCAAGGAATTTTCTTCTAACTCGTTTAGAAGTTCGTTCTTTACCAATCTCACAAAAATACGTTGTTCAATAAGGCAAGAAATGAAAATAAGGTTTCTAGTAAACCCTGGTATCACTAATATATTGTCCAACAATACATATTTCTTGCCAAAATAAAGCTTCATTGTGCCCTCTTCACATCTGGTGAGACGACTTCTCCATTTCCAACCCGGAGTGTTATCTCTCCTCATTGTAGTCTTTGCCAGAATCAATTCCTCGAAAGAAGAAGAACAAACATGATTAGGGTGCCTGAATCAAGTATCCAAGCTGTTTTATCATTATCCACTAAACAAGCTTCTAGGCAAAGTAAATCATATTTACCTTCCTTATTCTTTTCTGCAATGTACTTCGGGCAGTTCCATTTTCAATGTCCGTCTTCGTTGCAGTGGAAACACTTTCTTTTGTCATCAACGTCTTTGACTTTCTTGGCCTTTTGGGCGGCAGCTTTATCAGCCTGTTTCCCTTTACCAACCTTCTTCATTTTCTTCTTCTTACCTCTCAGGTTAGAAGAATATGAAGCCACTGTTTTTGTCCCAGAGGTCGAACCTCTGTGATACTCCTACTGGCAACATTTGTCTCACCTTCCGATCCCTGAATTTTCATCAGAGATTGAAAGGTCTGAAGTTCATTTAGAAGGGGTGTAAGACTAAAAGTAAGCTTGTTCATAACAACATTACTTCTAAACTGTAGGAAACTATCTGGAAGGGTTTCCAAAATGAAGTTGGCCTGGCTCGACTCATCGATGGAAGCACCATTCGACTCCTCGATGTTAAAGTGTACCATCATATCCAGGACATGATCCCAAACAGATGTACCCTCTGGCATCCTCGAGTTGAATATGTACTTTAGGGCATTATGTCGGGCTTGTGTGGACTGTTGTCCAAACATACCCTGCACAAAATCCATGATTTCCTTGGCGGTAATCATGCCCTCATGCTTCTTGGCTAATATGTCAGACATACTTGCCAGCATGTAGACCTTGGCCTTATCATTGGCCTTGATCCATCGATCATTTGCATCACGAACATTTTGTGACGCATTCGAGCCTGGCACCTGAGGACACTCCTCAGTTAGCACAAACTTCAGATCATCCACTACCAAAATAGTGTTGAGTTTGTTTTTCCATGTCATCATATTCTCTCCGGTTAACTTTTCTGCACCCAATAAGGAAATTATAGAGCTAGGCATTTTTGCTGAAAAATTTACAAACAAACTTGTATGAATTTCTTGCTATAACTCTAATCCAATCATGTTTTAGCTAATTATCAAATGATTTCTAGGCATTTATAATTTGCAATGATACTCCAGAGGTTTAGAATGTATGACACCAAAGGGTAATAAAAAACACTCCTCCTCTGGATCAAGACATTCTTGACCAAAACCTAACACCAGAACTTTCCTTAGACAGAGTTTCTCTTTTAATCATAGCTTATAAATTACTTGGTTCCTAATTCTAATCTAATTAGAACTAGATAACCTAAGGTCTATTATTTCCAAGTTCTAAACACTTTAAAACTAATAATTAACCTTAGGTGACATGCATACTATGTTATAGTGCTTGATCATTCATCACATGAATAATAAAACATACATAGCATATTCATCTCATGAAATATAATGCACGTCAATGTTGTCCAAAAATTAATATAACAACCTTATACTAATTAATCATGCAAACTATATAATATAACTCCTTATATTATAAATGAGGCATGAAAATGCTTAACCTAAGGTGGGATTTCTAAAATACAAGCATACACTATGCATGACAATAATTACATAACAATTGCATAATTAAAATAACAAAAATTAGACCAATTTTGGCACCCTAAAATTAATTTTAAATAATATAATCTAATTATATTAATTAAAATCAATTAATTAAATATAAATTAAATACAAAACGTTTTTATATTTAATATATATTAAAAACAACGTTTCTGCACATTACTGCCTTCCGTGAAACGTCTTCGACGTTGCAACGCTGCCTTTGTCGTTTTCGCGAGCGTTGTAACGCCACGCAGCGTTACGCCATTGTCATCTTCTCGGTAGCTCTGCTGCGCGCATGGCGTTACAACGCTGAGGGCAGTGTTGCAATGCCATTCACAGAACAATCATAGAAATCTCCATTCCTTGCTCATTTTCGCTCCGATCTTCTCAGCAACCGCTTTGCCTCGATCGACACGGACTTACAGACTCGCTTTACAATAAAATTTGCCCAAAACACCGGGCCCTTACATTGAACATTTCAATGAAAAATTGTAAATCTATGTGCCAAAATAAAAAACATCTAATTTCGCAAAAACCGTTCATACATCTCATGCATAAAATAGTAAATCCCACCTTGTTCTTGAAAAATCTAGAACATAAATCAAGAACGCAACCTGGGTCTGATACCAATTGAAGGGAATCGAAGTACCCGCAGCGGAAGCAATTGCGAATCGCGCGGTTTTGATTTAGTTACAACGGAAAATGCAAGAACGTAAAACATAGTTTAAGCATAAAATACAGAAATGGACAGCAAGAAGTTTACCTTTGAAAAACCTTTCTTCAAGTGCTCCTCTCTCCACGGTCACGATCTCAGCAACAAGAACTCGTACGAACACCGACACCACCACCGGATCTTTAGGTGAGGGAGGAAGGTGGGTTCCCTTTAGGAGTGGTGAGGTATTTTGTGAGAGAGATTTTGTGTTTTGGAACACTTCCAACAACACAACAAGGAAGCTTGTAAAAACCTTCTCAAGTCTTATCAAAAGCTTAACCTAGTTGCATCTCATGCAACTATATATATAGGAGAATGGTATGGAAATGACCATTCTACCCCTCCTTTAATCTCTCTTTAGTATATAGTTTATATATGAATCTAATTCACATTAGAACTATATATTATATCAATTACATCATATATAATTGATATAACTCCTCATGTATGAAATTGAACACTTCAATTTCACTCCTAAATTTATACCCTCAATATTACCATGTTGAGCCAACGGAGGGATCTAATGGACCTACAGATCATGAGCTCTAATGATGTGAGATTAACTGATCAAACTCTTTGATCTAGTTAATCAATATTCATTAACTACAAGTCACTCCACTATAGACTTGTAGTTGCACTCTCCTCACTGTAGATATTATTATGCCCATTGATATAGTCATTACCCATGAGTCGACCCTTCACAGGTTGTTCAGAATCACACCACCGGGTCAAATTACCGTTTTACCCTGTGATTACCTCTTTGCTCCTAAGCACCCACCGATCCTCTAATGAACAACAAGTCTAAGGTCCTACCTTAGACTCATACCCTCATAGAGGTCGGGCCCCGTTGTTCAAGACCTGGAGTCAGTTCTTAAGGGAACAACGTATCTGATTCCTCAGTAGAGGAATGGGTGAATTCCATCTTGCACAGTTAAGTTCCAAGCTACCTACGAGGTTCCGTCACTGAGAAGGTAGGCTTATTGAGTCGGCCATGAGCCACTCTCACCCATACTAGTCTAAGGACAAACCCCTATAAGCGGGAGTTCTTAACTTGCTCGAGATTCGTGTCAAGTCACTAATGACCATCTATAAATTACTAGTCTTATCCATTAACGATTGTTATCTTCGGTTAGACTAATAATTTGTGATCCATCTTGTATGAACTCTTCATACAGGATGCCCCCACTCGCATGTCAACTACATGAATGAGTTGGATTACCTCATTTGTACTAATTACAAAGTCGGCCGCATCCATGGTGTTACCAGAATGAGGTTTCCAACCTTATTCTTATACCATAGACTATTTAGGTTATAATCTTGAATTCAACCCAAATAGTGTCCACTACACTGATTTCAAGATAAACGTTATAACCTTGGAGCTTAGTTTATTGGATTTCTAAAAGCAAGACTGTAATCTTATGCTGGCTAAGATGTAGACTCGGGCTTTATCATTAGCCCTAGTCCATTTGTCAAATGCATCCCAAACTATTCGGGTTGCGCATTTAGCCGGGGGGGAGGACATTCCTCCGTCAAGACGAAGAACCTTAGATCATCAATTACAAGAATCGTATTCAAGTTTGATTTCCAAGTTCCAAAGTTATCGCCGTTAAGTTTGTCGGAGGCGAGTAATTGATTAAAAGAGCTCGACATGCTAAAAATAGAACATATTTTATTAGTGAATTGCTTTTAACTCATAACATGCATCCAATTAAGAATTTAGAAAAAGTAATAATGTACCCATAATCTCATTATTTATTTTTGCAACGATGCTTCAGTGATTCAGAGCAACCGCTACCGAAGGGCAGCCAATCACTCCTTCACTGAACCAAGACATTCTTGACTAAATGCTAACACCGGAATAACTCTTATTCCTATAGCATTCTAGTTATCGCTACTTTGGTCAAGAATTCACTAACACTTAGTAATTCTCGTAAGTGTGACCCGCCATTTTTAGACCTCAAAGGTCGGCCCCAACAATGCTACCGGTTTGGAAAGTCATGGTTGGGAATGGACCTAGGAGACCCTATCCATTTCTGGAGTTTGAGTTGTTCCGAATCCCATGTTACATCCCTCCGAATGAATGGTGCTACTACGGGCAACCTGCAGGCGCAACATGGGAATCTCACGGTCCAACCTAATGGAGGAGACCATAGGATGTGTTGACACATTTCCTTCTCCCACTTACTATAAATACTTTCTCCATTCACCTTGCTCTTGATTTATGCAAACACCATCTGAATGGGGATGCCCTATTGACATCACGAGGCCGAGCATAAATCTCACGGTGTGAACTTCACAAGAGCGCATTTAGGAAATTGATATATCATATATACCTTTTCACTCCCACTAAGTATTTTAAACAATTTGGGTATACTTTTACTTAGGCATATTTCAGCTAAAAAAATATGACCTAAATCTACCAATATAACTATTATATTGGAATTACCTAAGTCTATTAACCTTTTAATAAACCTAGGTCTATGAGTTTAATTTATTAACATTTAATAAACATCACTCATGAAATAATTTATAAACCTCTGGATTAAATTCACTCCCAGGTTGGTTCCCAGGTAGGGGTGTTCCGTTTCCGTCAGCTTAAGTACCCCCTACTTGAGCTGTAACCTTCCTTAGACAGAGTCCCTCTTTAATCACAGTTTATAAATTCTTGGTTGCCTAATTCTAATTTATTAGAACTAGATAACCTAAGGTCTAATTAATTTCCAATTCTAAAATAATTTTAAAACTAATTAATTAACCTTAAGTTACATGCATTTCTATGTTATAAGTTGCTTGATCATTCATCATATGAATATACATACGTTTATAACAAATCCATCACATGAATAAATGCATAAAAAATTATATGTTTAATTTTTAATTAATATAACCCTTATATTAATTATAATTAAAACATATAATATATTTGTTTCATAAATTAATATAACACTTATATTAATTCCAATGAAACCCTAATTCATGCATACTATATATTATAACACTTATAACATACTTTCAATGCATGGAGTATGCTTCCTATGGTGGAATTTTAAAATCTATATGACATACTTTATGCACATACTATCAGGGATTTTAATTAAAACATACATTCACAATACATAATTAATTAAACACACTAAAGTGGACTGGTTTTGACATCTAATACAAGCAAATAACTAAATTATTACAATAATAATCTAGAATTAAAATCGAACCACTTCGAACCAGCTTGCATATGTGTGAACCAGACCTTCAAAAGGTAAAACAAACCTCCAAAATGAAAAAACCAACCTCGAAATAGTCAGAACCGGTCTAAAAATACTCGAATCGGACAAAAATCGAGTTGAACCGGTCCAAAGACCATTGAACTGATCAAAGGTCAATGAACTGGTCAACAGTCAACTCATCTTCTCCAATTTCAAAAAAGAAGCTCATAAGGTCACAAAAACTGGAAACAGAGGCAACTGCTGGATTTTTCCTTCATTTTCTGCTACAGAAAGCTTCAATGGACGCGACCCACTTTGTAAAGTACAAACGATGTGATCCTGAATCGTTCATGTGGAGACATGCGAGTGGGGGCGTCCTATGCAATGAGTTTGCATAAGACTAGACCGAGAAATGGTCACTTAGACTTTATAACTTTGTTTATTGTCTTAACTGACTATATTCATATGATGACCTAGGTAACTCGATCTTAATCCTAAGCGTGCCATGAACTCCTGTTTTTTCGGATTATCCTTAGATTTTCATGGGTGAGAGTGGCCTGAGATTGCCGACTCAATAAGCCTCCCATTTCAGGGATAAGACCGGGTAGATAGCTGGAAACATAGTTCTGCAAGATGGAATTCATTCCTACCCGCTTTAGGGATTAGTAGAGAGGTTGTTTTCTTAAGTGCTGACTTCGGGTCTTGAACAAAGGACCCACCCCTCTCATTGTCCCGAGAGGGATTCGGTTTGTTGGTTGGACCACAAACCAATTGTTCATTAGAGGATCAATGAGACTTAAGGAATAAGAAGTAATTACAGGGGTAAAACGGTAATTTTTACCCAGCTGTAATTACGAACGACTGTGAAGGATCGACTTACTAATCATGGTTATATCGAGTGGACAGAAATATATCTACAGTGAGGGGAGTGCAATCACTGAGCTTTAGTGGAGTGTCCCGGTGGTTAACGAATGTTGATTAGCTAGGCTAAAGAGTTTGGTCGGTTAAGTTTGTATCGTTCGAGCTCATGATCTGTAAGTCCATTAGGTCCCCTTACTAGCTCGGACTAAGTCTTGTAACATTTTGAGAGAAAAGAATTTGAATTGTTCAAATTCGATTTTGGGAGAAAAACGTTAATTATATGTGATATACTTAACGTGTCACAGTTTAATTATGAATTAAACTATAATAAAGAAGAGGTGAAAATATTTAAATGTGATTTAAATATTTGTTCGGTTTATAACATGAATAGGGATTCATGTTTAAACGATCGATTTAAGAAATCGAGATTGGTCCAATTATTTAATTTAATAATTGATATTAAATTAAATAAATTATTTAAAATTAATTAATTAAATTATTTATTTAATTAAATTTATTTATTTATTTTTAATTTAAAATTAATTTTATATTAATTTTGAATTAAAATTAAATGAAAATTCAAAATTTCATTTTGAATTTCAATTGGACCAAAGGAAAAAGCATGAGCAAGCATCCTACTTTTTCAAATTCACTCAAATTGAGCACCTCCTTTTTGCTAAATCCTTCTCATCTTCTTGCTGTCATGTTCTCCTACCTTGAAGAAGCTTTTGGTTTTTTTAATTGAAGAAGAGACAATTAGATTAAGTAGGATTTTTAAGAATTGACAGGATTTAAGTTTTTTAGACCTTTCTCCCATCTCTCTTCAAATTCTCTCTATCAAAGATTCCACAATCTGTTCCAAGGCCTGAGGTTAGTAGGGAAGACACTAGAGGTTGTCCACAAAGTGTTTGTGACAAGAAATTCCCCACGGATTAGGAGAATTTTGAGCTACAAAGGTATATGTTCATATTCTCTGTTTTTCCAGATTTGAGCATGCTTTTTGTTTTGTAAAATTGATCAACTTAGAGTGTTCAAGATCCAAAATTGCTTCCGCTTTCTTAATCTACACTCTTTCAATTGGTATCAGAGCTTCAAAATATACAATTCACTTTATTCAATAACACCTTTACTGAATAAATCTCAATAATAACTCTATTGCAAAATAGAATATACATTCAATTTACAAACTAACGAGTTTTAGGACATAAAACCCAACAATACATGCAACAACTCTAACCTACAAAACTTTAAATAGAATTGGATCCCCGAGACAAGGTCCAAATGCAGCACAAACTGATCGTAATCCTACTGAAAAACTAAAAAAATGTTTTTTAAAAAGTCGTTCTTTAGCAACGACGCCAAAAACTTGATGATTGATAATGCATAAGATCGTAAGTGCAGCTGTCAAAACAAGTAATATGTGGAAGTACTCCAAGTATCAAACCCAAGGAAATGAATGTAACAAAATCTCTCCAGTTAACCACACAATTGCTCACAAGTTGCAGCTCAAAGGTAAGAACAAGATATATATATATATATATATATATATATATATATTGAGGGGGGGGGGTTGTGAAAACAAGTAAAAATAATTAAAATTGTAAAAGACAGAAAAATAATGATTAGAATGTTGGGTTTTATGCCCTAAAACTGGTAGTTTGTAAATAATGTTTTAATTAAATCAATAAACAGTTATTGTTTATCATTATTTTCTATATTGCCTTAAGTTAACCCTAAATCCAATAAACTAACATCCAAGGTTGTTGCATGTCTCTTGAATTGAATGTATGAGACATATAAGGATCACAGTTCGAGATACAACCTAAAGAATTTATAATTAGGGATAAGGCTTGGGTACCTTACCCTGGTAATTCTATGGATATGGCCCACTTTGTATTTGATACAAATACAGTGATCCTAACGTGTTCGTGTAGACGACATGTGGGTGGAGATATCCTATGTAATGAGATTGCATAAGACCAGACCACGAAATAGTAATCACTAGATGTAGCTCCGTTGACTAGTTGAGTTTCTATTTCAATAGGATGACCTAGGAAACTTGATCTCAATCCTGAGCAGGTTACGAGCTTTTGTTTGCGAGCGAGTGTCCTTTGACTAGTATGGGTGAGAGTGGTCCGAGACGCTGACTCAATATGCCTACCTTCTTGGAAGCAAGACCAAGCAAGCGGCTCGGGACTTAACCTAACAAGAAGGAATTCACTCCTTCCTGCCTATTAGGGTAAGTAGATGAATGTTCCCTTAAGTGGTGTCTCCGGGACTTGACCAAGGGTCCAACTCTCTTATTGGCCTGGGAGGGACTTCTGTTTATTGGTAGGACCATAAATAGTTTGTTCATTAGAGGAGCACTAGGACTTAAGGTAAAAGATGTACCCCGGAGAAAAATCGGTAATTTGATCCAGCTGGTATTACGAACATTCGTGATAGATTGACTTGCTGTTATTGGTCGATATCCATGGACACAAAAATATATCTGCAGTGAGAAGAGTGCAACTGCGGGACTTTAGTGGAGTGTTCCTATAGTTAACAAATGTTGATTAGGAAGTTAATGAGATTAACTGAATAATCTTGTATCGTTAGAGCTTCTGATATGTTGGTCCATTAAGTCCACTTCCTAGCTCGTAAATGGTTCTTAGATCATTTGAATTTGAAATGTTCAAATTCAATTAGGGAATAAGCAAGATGTATGGAGATACATTATAATATAAAGTTTTTGTTTAGATTACAACTTTATAGTATAAATTAATTTAAATATGAATCAAATTTAACTGATTGAGAGAATTAAATATTTGAAAGAGTTCAAAGATTATTTAACTGTGAATGAGATTAATATTTAAAATTATAGGATAAAATTTAATATGCATAAGATATACATTAAAGCTATAGGTTATAAAGCGATGTGATTAAATTACCTAAATTAAGAATATGATATTTTATTAATTAATTAAGGAGTTAATTAATTCAATTAATTAAATTTGATTTAATTAAAAGGTTATTTATATTAATATAATTAAATATGATTTAATTATATTTTATTCATTAATTTAATATATTATTTTTAAATTAATTAAAAGGGGAACATGTCATCAAGACGTTCCCCACCACTTCCCTATTCTTCTCCCATTCCCCATCGATAAGTATCGGGAGTTGGGAGAAGGTTTGGTTAATCGACGAGTAGTGTGTGATTTGGTGAAATCACTTACTCTCTCAATCTCTCTCCAATTCCCTTCTACCAAATTGTTGGAGGCTTCCACCAAGCCAAGATCTAAAACTCAGAGGATAGGAAGTTATCCTCGTGGTGTTGTCCTGTTAAAAAGAAGAGAAAGATAAAATTCACTGTGTTGTGCAACATTGGAGAGGAAGTAAGGAGTTGTTGTTTCTAGAAACTACAAAGGTAATTTTGTATTCCCTTTAATTTAGATAACTCACAACATGTTCTATTTATGCTAATCCATGATTATATGCTTGTCTCTGGTTTATTCCCAATGTACTGATTTTTGAAGTAAATCAAAACAAAACTTGCAATTACGACCCAATGCCACGTTTCCGCTCCTCATGGGAATTCGATTTCCTTCATAGAAAGCAGAGAATTCAAATATGGTTAAACCCTAAGGAAATGTGCCCACCATGAGCCAACATTTTGGTCAGCTAGGTAAAGAACATTAAGTGGTTGTTGTCCATTTACATAAACTAGCTCTTTCGAGCTTTGAACAATATGAACAGGATGTTGCCAAGATGCGTTTGCAACCTACCCTAATTGACACTTACACTGCGAATTGAGTTCAATACCTATGCAATCTTTTTCTAAGTATTTTAGAAGACTAAGCAATTAAACACATACATCTATGAATAATTTTAACTTAGATAAATACAGAACACAACTAAAAAGACTCTCGAGGTTATTGTCCTATCTCTAAGTAGAAAAGGCGAAGTTTATTTCTAGAGTCTTCTCCTAGATTACTTTTATGAAAACACGTGCCCTATCAATTTTTTCAGTATTGAATTCATACAAAGTATGCTAATTCAAGTGATCAATTTAAGCGAATAATGAAATTAAACTTAAACTCAATAAAATCAAACGGTGTTAACTGTTGAGAAAAGTTGCTAAAATCACAATAAAACTTCCTTCTTAGAGTATCCACTTGATCGAATCCCCTCGAAGGAGTTTAACTATTCATCGAAAAGAACACTAAAGTGTAAACAATAAAGAGAGAACAAAGATAAGGAAGAACACACTTCATTAAAATAACGAACTTGAATATAACTTAAATTTTAGATATAAAGGAACAATAATTTCTATTAAGAACCGAACTAAAAATACAACTAGAAACTTGAATCCAAATGAAAAACATAAACTTAAAACTCTTATGGAAAACGAATACAACAACTAAAAAGCTTGAGACAGAAAGAGCAAAACTTGAATGAAAGCTATAAAGAACTCAAAGCTTATTCCTCCTTTCTAACTTGTTCAACCTTTTTCAACTTACACTTCCTTATTTCGAAATTCGTGTTCAAAAGGAGTATGAACAAAACTTGAGAGAGACTCGGCATGATGACTCAAAACTATAAAGAAAATGACAAAACCTTAGTGAAGAAAGTAGAAACCCGAGCTCTCTTTCAAATAAAGATATGAGTCGCCTTTTATAGACTTCACGCCCTGGGTTCACTTTCAAGATCAGTGTGAAGATGTTTGGTCAATCATACTCCTTGATTTGAGAAGATTTAGTTGAGAATCTTTCATAAAATCTGTAAATCCTCTAAATCTTAGAGAATCTGTCGAAAATGTCCAAATGCAGGCGCATTTGAATTGTTGTCGAAATGGCCTAAATGCCGACACATTTCTGGGTGCATTTTTGTTTTTTTCTACAACACATGAGATTTACTTTTGTTCTCAAATATTGGCGCATTTTGGTCGCATATCTCATGGACCATTTCTTCTTTGCTTCAATTACGACTGGGATGTGGGTGCATTTGGGTTCTTTTTCAGCCTCTACACAAAATAAACAAAAATTAATGCTTTCTTTATAAAAATGACTCTAAATACACCAAAAAAAACTTATTTTACCAAATCAAGACTTCAAGCATATGCAAAGCTTATTTTTTCTTAATTTTTCCTAAATCACATGAAATATAACACTAAATACTCGTTTTCTAAAAAAAATAAGTTGGTTTTTAAAGCTAAATAACACTCATTATTTTATGAGTGTTATCACCCCATACATTTTGTTCTTCTTTAAATTTTTATAATTTTTCTAATAAAACGATTTCGTCTTTCTACATATACAATAAAACACTTGCTTATAAGACATCATCTATAAAAATAATTTCCATAGATCTATCATATACAATATTAACCTTTGATTCTTCATTGCATGTAACTCTTTCAGTCTCTATGTGTTGGATGTATGATAATATCCTTCTTCATAATGCTCAAATTCTTGATAAATATAATGATTCAAAATATTGTGAACTATATTACATTTTTTTTACAATCATATACAATATATACCTCAGTTTCTTTTTTGTTTCAACTCTTTCAGTTCGTGTGGTCCACGTTACTATGTTATTCTTGCGACAATGACATTAGTTATCATCAAATCATTGGATAAATCTATTCCACGAAGTAGTATATTTAAAACATACCATAAGTTTATAATAGTATGGAACTATTTGTATCGTATGATTTCCTCTCCATCCACTCACATTTCATTCTACAATTATTACCTTTGTTAGCATTTGAATCATAATATTCTTGTGAACAAATATATATAAACTATACTTAGTCATTCGTACATTTGGAAGTTATCTGTTTCGATTACTTCATCCTTTTCCACCATCACATTATCTCTATCTTTTGCGTTTGAATGGGTTTTGTAACAATTCCTATTTTTCAATATAGTAATTCTAACAATAATGTGGAAGCGTAACAATTAAAAACTAAAATAGACTTAAACAAATTCAGTAGAAGATTTTTTTTAGAAAGGATCTCTAAAATAAACTATCAAATTCTTAAGAACAGTTTTCTAGAACTTGTGTCAAAATACTAAACTTCACTTCTTTCGGGATCACTTGATCTTTCGTTTGAAAACATTTAAAAAAAAAAAAAGAGTATAAAAATGCTCAATAAGCAATTTCAACATCAAGTTAAGAAATTCGTTTTCTTCCAAACAAAACTTAGAAATTCAATTTTATAAATATTTTGTAGAGTTGAATCAAAAGCCAAATATTCAATCCATAAGCTTTCAAAACAATCGTAAATAAAAATACAAATGTCCTTACAAAACTTTTAATACAACTATAAAAAAAATCCCATTTAAACTTTAAGATCAATGCTTTTAAAAAAATAGAAATCTTTCAATCAAACATTTCAATTGATTAAAATTTTCATTTAACCAATACTTTCAAATTAAAACTTTTAAATTTTAGAACTTTCAATTCAAATAGTACTTTCAATCAATCAGTATTCTCAATTCAAACGGTATTTTCATCCAATCAATACTTTCAAATATCGTAATGAGAAGATGTATTATTTAGGTAGTGTGACACCCGATAATTTCAGGTAATTTTATTACTTTTGCAAATTTTCATTCCGGGCTCGATTCGTAGTTATTTAGGAGCTGTTTGGGGAGTTGAGTGAGTTATAATAACAGGGGGTTATAATAGTTTGAGGGTTATTATAATATGTGTAATCATATAATGTTATTTAAAATGTAGAGTAGTATAGTGTGGATTATAATAGTCTGTGTTTGGGGTGCAGAGTATTCCACAGGTTATAATAACACAGGTTATTATAGTCTGTGCCCCAAACATGCCCTTAATGTTTTGGGCTAAGTGATTAGTTATTGGACCTTGTAGGGGCTCAAATAATTAATCATTGCCTTTAAATTTGGTTGTCAACCCTCTAAGTCTTCTTATCGAGTGTTTTGAAGAAAAGAGTCAAGGTAGTTCTCTCTCATCCTTTAACTTTTCATTTTTAGGGTTTCTTTGAGTTATTTTTTTTTTCAAAAAATAGGGGAGGGATTTTTTTTCTGAAAGAGAGCCCGAAGGCCCCCCCGTTCTTTCTTCTTCCTTGCGCAGAAGGTGCCGGCGCACCTCCCCCTCCAGCCGACCACCAAACCCCCCACCTCTTCTTCTCCTTTGCGCGAGGGTCGCACCCAACAGACCGCCGCCGCCGACATCATCTCCTCCCTCCTTTCGCTCGCGAGCCGTCTAATTGGAGTAGATCGCGCGTCGACCTTCCCTTCTCTCTCCCTTCTCGTGCGAGCAATCCTCGTCGTCGACAAGGCTCTCATCTCCCCCCCATTCGCGAAGGCCATTTGCCGCTGAAGCCCCACCCTTAGCGTTGTTCTGCTTTACCTAGTTCTCTCTCTCTCGTTCTGCCTTCTCCCATCTCTATCTCTCTGTCTCTTTGTCTCTCCTTTTTCTCTGATTTCCTTTCATTTGAGTTGTTTAGGGCTTTGAATTGGGAGAATTGGAGAGCGACAACGTGAGACAGTGTGGTAGTTGCTTCGAAAAGGTCCCGAGTGAGTAGGTAAGCCTCCTTGGCCTTGTCTTTGCAAATTTTGTTGACCTTAGACATTGCAAACCTACTTTGTTTTTGTGTCGAGCTTAACTTTAGGTGTGATGTGCTAAGCTTGGGCTTAGGTGAATAAAGTCGATTGCATTGCTTGGGTAGGACTGTGAGCACTAGCAAGAAGACTAATCCTAGGAGGTTCGGGGCCTTGACCAAGCTTTGCTTGACGCACTTCACTGAAGATAACAGTCTTAACCTTGCTCTTGCACGTTAAGGTAGTGAGACTAGGCTTAGTTCTGATCTTTGCGAGTCAAAGGTCGTCTTGGGCGAGGATCGTTGTGCCTGATTGAACTGTTGAGTTAAATGATTGTGTTGTGATGGCTTGTAGGATCCTTTGGTTGTCGTAAGCGAGTCGGTGTGGGCCTTGGAAAGGAAGAGCATATCGTGCGTTCTATAATCGAGGTAAGTAGCCATTTGGTTCTAAACACCGAGCTGTCAGTGAAGGAGCTCGGTGTGTGCTATTGAGTTTACTTATTTGTGCATACCTCTAGGTTATGGATAGTGACTTAAGGCTTTAATGGTGCATGCATCTTTGAAATCTAGCCTGTCTTAAAATGCTAAGTTGGTTACATACGTTGTGCGTGTATGGGACATTTGGTCTGTTTGGACTGTTGAGCATGTTGCGTATGTTTGATATACCTGTGCTTGGACTCTCTAGTTTGTTGTGGTTGTGGTTGGTTAAACTGTTGGTCGTTAGGGACCTTGTGGACAGGTGGTGAGAACTTGCGAACTTGAATTCCAAGTCTGACTTCCCTTAGAGTCGCGAGACTTAGTTGAGGCATTTGGTAGGTCGAGTTTGATTGATCAAGCGAGTAGTTGGGTAGGACTGCCTTAGGTAAAACACTGTTTAGGGTAACCGAGGGGCTTGGGAGGAGCCTCGGGAGCCATGAGAGAATGAACCCAAACTAGCTAGCATACCTTCTTCAAACCTTTGAGTCATCCTGGGCGAGTCTAGACCTTTAGGTTGGCGGTACTATGTAGCATTTGGGTCGAGCACTCATTTGCAGGATTAGCATTTGGGTTAAGCACTCATTTGCAAGATTGACATTTGAGTCGAGTACTCATTTGTAGGACTAGCATTTGGGTCGAGCACTCACTTGCAGGATTAGACTTTGAGTCCAACACTCATTTGCGGGATTAGCACTTGGGTCGGGCACTCATTTGCAGGATTAGCATTTGGGTCGAGCATCCATTTGCAGGATAGGCATTAAGGTCGAGCATCCTTTTGCAGTTTATGGCATTAGGGTCAAGCACCCTCTTGCGTTTCTGTGTGGGCGTTAGAGCCTCGCTCTTTCGCGTCGGGGTGCACCCCGTTCTAGCCGCCTAAGTTTCCTGGATCACCGGTATGTCTCAAGAAGGGGTTTGCGTAGTTGGGTGCTTGGTTGTTCAAGAATAGTTATTTATGTTTGTTTTTGTTACTTCTGTTGCGAAGTATTAACTTGGACGTGAGTGGGTGTTGCGTAAAATGATATAGCAATACCGCAAGTGTACGGGTCAAGTTTTAATATAGTGATTTGAGTTCCAAGTATCATCCTCAGGAATGGGTTTCTAGATTGATTAATTACCAAGATACTTAATCTAAATTTTAGCTAAAACAACACAACTTTGATAGATAAGTGAAAACAAAGATATGAAAAATAAATATACAATTGGAGGCACAAATATGATAGAATTATAGGGAAATTGATTTAACACATTGATTCCTTATTTAGCATGCAATGAACTATTGTTATGAATTTATAAACAAAAAGTGAAAATACTCAAAAGAATCTCTCGACCCATGGTGAGCCTCATGCACAACGATAAATCCTAAAGTTTCCTTATGAATTTTAAAAGCATGCACGACATTAAGCAACTTCTTTATATGTTTCCTAAAGAATTCTAAGTTACTCTCGTATCAGATTTCTAAGAGTTTTGGCAACTTTGCTCTAATCTAAGCTTCTTTCTCTCGAGTCCACTTAAACCAACAAGATCAATGAATTTAAGAACGAATTGCCAAAAATAAATAACACAACTGTTGCGTAAAATTATATTGCAATACCACAAGTGTACAGGTCAAGTTTTAATATAGTGATTTGAGTACAGAGTATCACCCTTAGGAATGAGTTTTCTAGATTAATTAATTACCAAGATATTTATTCTTAATGTTAGCTAAAACAACAAAACATTGATGGATAGTGAAAACAAAGATAGAAAATAAATGTACAATTGGAGACACGAATATGATAGAGTTGAAGGAAGATGATTTCACAAGTTAATTTCTTATTTAACACATGCTATGCACTAATATTATGAATTTATAAACAAGAAGTGAAAATACTCAAGAGAATCTCTCAATCCGTAGTGAGCCTCACACACACGAAAAATTCTAAAGTTTCCTTATGAGTTTTAAAAGCATGACGACATTAAGCAATTTCTTTACATGTTTCCCAAAGAACTCTAGGTCATTCTCATGCCAGATTTCTAAGGATTTTGACAACTTTGCTCTAACCTAAGTTTCTTTCTCTCGAGTCCACTTAAACAAAATAAATTAATGAAACTAAGAAAGAATTGCCAAAAATAAATGACATAACAAAGTTCAATACATAATCAAATAAATCTAAAACAAGCTAATCAAATTCCAACTACAACGTTTAGCTACTCAAAATCACCATAAAAACAAGCTAAAGTCATAGGAAAAGTCTTTAAACTCAATTACAAACTAAAAGAAAGAGAAATAAACTTATGTGTGTCGATGTTGGTCCCTCGTTCCCGAGCTCCCGTCACGATCTCGACCCTCCACAAACGTTTTGGCTCCCAAGGAATGCTCTTCTTCCTCTTCTTAGAGCGTGTATTTCGGAATTAGGGCTAAAACTATCAAATTCGGCTCCCTTTACATTGAAAACAACATGTTCTATTTATAAGGATTCTCGACACAACGTTGCAACGCTGTGCCCTAGGCACCTGACATATAAGGAAAGTCTCGGCGGCGTTGCAACGCTAGGGTCAACGTTGCAATGCCGCTACCCTAACACGCGCATCCTCTATTGAAATAGCGTTGCATCGCTGCTTCAACGTTGCCTTCACGGGTCTTCAACGCACAAAAGCAGCATGGACGACGTTGCAACGCTCTTCAGGGCATTGCAATGCCATCACCTCCGGTCAATTGGCTAGATTTGTCCATTCTTCTTCCATTTGATGTTATTTTAAGCTCCAAAAAGCTCCAATTTGATCCCGAGTGATCCATAATATCTCCAAACGTCCTGTTTAAGCTCTTAACTTGAAATTAATTGATCAAAACACATAAACGCTATGAAATTATCATAAAACTAGCAAATTATAAGTCTAGAGATAACACATTTTATGTGCTATCAAACACCCCCAAACTTATACTTTTGCTAGTCATGAGCAAAAACAGAATTAAACATGAGATCTTTCTTACACAGACATCTGATTCAAGCCTCAAAGATATAAAAGGAAATTTTTGCAATCACAGGAAACACTCAAACATAATACTTCAACTAGTAATTTAAAACTCTTCCTACGTGTTCCTACGAGTGTGTGATTAGCCTATGTTCCCTTCATCTTTACTAAACCCAGATCAACTTTATCAGGCTTTCCATTCAACTTCCTCCTACACTGGTCATAATCACTAATTCTTGAGTCTCCCCACATTCAGGAAATAAAAAACCTTACTCTGCACTTAATCACTGTTTTTATGTTACTTTATCTATTTTCTTCTTTTTTTTTTGTGCAAGGACACTAGCTTTCACACATCCACTGCAGGGGCGCTTACCCAGAGCACTTGCTCAATGAGTGGCCTAACTGATCATAGTGAAGGTAACTCCTTTTGTCCTCACTATTTTTCAATAGCAAACAAACAACAAAAACAGACGATAACTCTTTCACATAATGCACATATTATACAGATCATGCACTTCATATTGTCATTCACCCTATCCTGCAGTTTAACTCTCAAATCAGTCCTCAGACATATCGAGGTGATATCAAACTTTTAAACCTAATAACTTTGTTCTAAGCATTTCAAAACTACAGGAACAGAGGCTATGTGCATAATAGTATAGGAAAACTCAAGATTTTTTTTTTTTTAAATTAACTCAAATTCATATCATGCTCTCAAGTTTCAGCTGAATCACAAAATATTTTCAAATAAATCCCATCCTAGGCTATCATAATCATACTTATGCATAAGATCAATCAGCAATCAACATATACTCAGGACAGTCACAACAGATAAAGAACATCCCACCCTCAAACTTAAACTAAACATTGTCCCCAATGTTTGCAAAAATAAGCTCAAAGCAAGTATAAGGGTAAGAGTGAATGATATTGTCCTGAGTGATGGAGATCATTGTTATTTTTTGAGTTCCTTGGATAGCCAAGACACGTGAGTTGAAGTTCCACTGAACGGGAGCATGGGTTTCAATGAGGGGTGGCATCAACAACAACCTAATAAAGCAAAACAAACAAACTAATAAGAAAATAAACAACTAAAACAAAAACAAAGAACTAAAACTTAAAGCTTGGGTTGCCTCCCAGGAAGCGTTTTTTTTAACGTCTTTAGCTAAACTGTTACTCCTTCAAGGTGTGTTCTTTAAATCGTTCAACTCATTCTCCTTCAAATCCATTAATGTTTCCTTTGCTACCCTGACTAAGTAATCACTCAAAAGAATGTCAGTCCCGAAGTCAAAAGGTAAAGCATTAGTCATTTCAATCTTTAAACAGGAGTTTATTTCTGATTCATCTTTCTGAGGGGTAAAGATTTGAAATTTAACCTCTGCTTGCCCTACATGCTGCTTTAGGGTGCCCTCATGCAAGCTTATGTCTGCCTTACTTGTAGCCAGAAATGGTCTCCTAGGATGATGGGATCTTTGCATCCTCTTCCATGTCCAGGACAAGTAAGTCCATGGGGAATACAAATTTATCTACCTTGACTAGGATGCCCTCCACTCTTCCCCGTGGGTATATGATAGACCTATCTGCCAGCTGCAAAGATACTGTGGTGGGTTTTACCTCCTCCAAACTTAATCTTTTAAACACGGAGTAAGGCATTAAGTTTATACTAGCACCTAAATCAGATAAAGCATTAAAACTAAAGTTGCCTATAGAGCATGGAACAGTAAAACTCCCTGGGTCCTTCAACTTTTGTGGCAATTTTTGCTGTATGATGGCAATACATTCCTCAGATAGATTGATGGTTTCGTACTCCTTCAACTTCTACTTCTTGGACAGGATTTGCTTCATGAACTTTGCATAGTTGGGTACCTGTTCCAAAGCATCAGAAAAATGAATACTCACATTCAGCTTTCATAAAACATCTAAAAATTTCTTAAACTGCAGATCATCATTTTTCTTTGTAAAACGTTGTGGATAAGGAATAGAATTAAAATGAGAAGGGATAGAAAGCTTTTATTGTTTCTCCTGTTTTTTGTTATTGGCAGGTTGTGACTTTTCTTGTACCATCTCAGGAGCCTCTTCCTTTTCAACCTCTTTCCTTATTATGTTCCTTCCACTTCTCAGTGTGATTGCATTGCAGGTTTCCCTTGGATTTACCTCTGTGTCACTAGGAAACTTACCTTTCTGCAATGTACGAATTGTCACACTCATCTGGCTGATCTGAGTCTCTATATTCTTCAGGGCAGCTCCATGACTTGTCACAACATCCAGTTAGACTGGTGACTGCAGTCTCCAACTGGTTAGACCTATTTCTGGATTCAACAATAAAGAAGTGCACTGTTTCTTCCAAAGATGGCTTCCTCTCAGATGTAGAAGTATAACCTGTAGGAGGATTCAACACATTTTTATTATTAGCATAGGAAAATTTTTCATGATACCTCAAACCTGTAGTGTAATGTGTTGGAATGGTATTTTGTTTCTAATTTCTCCCATAGATATTGCTTCTATTGTTCAGATAATGTGCTTGTTTCATAGTAGATTCTCCATCAAGCTGAAGAATTAAGAGGGTACCACTGCTTGGGATGTTCTTGTAAATTTATTTAAGACGTGAGTGAGAGATGCCATATGAGACTTAAGAGCAGTTACCTCATTTAGTTGATAAAGTCCAACAACTGGTTTGGATCTGTCATTGTCAGTGGTGAAGGGAATAAAACTCTCGCAGCGGAAACGACTTTGAATCGCCGTGGTGTTCGTTGTGAAAAACCATTTCTTAAAACCGAACCTATCTCATAGATCCTAGGCTAAACATGCTTGAGAAGAAGAAAAATAGTGAGTTAGTGTTACTTGTTGAAGAACGTTTCTTCAAGATCTCCTTCTCCAATCACGAACTCTTCGTGTCCTCAATCTCTACAATCACGAACTCTCGAACAACGAACGATGGACACCTCCAATTGATCTTCTCGGTTGTTCTCGGTCGGTAGAGGGATAGTGGTGGAACTCCCTTTAGTTTTGGGGTAGAGTGAAATTCTAGAGAGAATTTGAGAGAAGAGAGAGTTCTCCTTTTGGTGAGAATCCAAAAAGTGACAACTAACCACCCCGAAGCCTTCTCACAAAGGCATTATATAATGATGATAGGTGGAGTTGAAATCTCCACCTATTTACCATTTTACCACAACCTTAGGTTATGCAAATTATATTTGCCTAACACATATAATAAGATATCTCATACCTTATTATACAAATCACATTTGTATAATTGTGGATTTTAAATTGAATCACATTCAATTTAATTTCTCTCAATCTAATTTCTCTAACTTAGCACTAATTAAACAATTAGGCTAAACTACAGTTTATTATGAATCTCATTCACATTAAACTATATAATATGTCAATCATATCTCATATAAATGACATAAATACCCTTTTTATGAATTTGAACACTTAAAATCCATACCAAACTGTAAACCCTCAATATATCCAGTTTGAGCCAACCGAGGGACCTAATGGACCTACAGATGAGGAGCTCCAATGATCCGAGACTAACCTGTCAAACTCTTTGACCCGATTATTCAACATTCATTAGCTACGGTAACATTCCACTAAAGCCCGTAGCTGCACTCCCAACACTGTAGGACAAGTTGTGTCCATTGATATAACCAATGCTCGTAAGTCGACCCTTCACAAGTTGTTCGTAGATACTGCTGGGTCAAATTATCGTTTTACCTCTGTGTCTACCTCTTGTTTCTTAAGTCCCCACTGCTCCTCTAATGAACAACAACGTTGTATGATCCAACCATAAACAACACCCCTCTCGGGCCAGTGAGTGGGTGGGCGCCCGTTGTTCAAGCTCTGGAGAAAACACTTGAGGCAACAACCCGTTTAGTTTCCCTAAGTTTGGAACGAGTGAATTCCATCTCGCGTAGTCAAGTTCCCAGCTCCCCACGTGGTCCTGTCCCTGAGAAGATAGACATATTGGGCGAGTAACTGTGATCACCCTCACTCGTACTAGTCAAAGGACATACCCCTGCAAACAGGAGTCCGTAACACGCTCAGGATTAAGGTCGTGTCACTAATGGTCATCTACGAATTTATTAGTCCTACACTGTCAACGGTGTTACATCAGTAAGTCTAATAATTCATGGTCCAGTCTTGTACAATCTCATTGCACAGGATGCCCCCACTCGCATGTCAACCACATGAACGAGTTGGATCACCTCGTTGGCATCTAATACATAGCGGGCGCCTCCACAACATATCCAGGATTAGGTCTCTAACCCTATCCGTATACTGTAGATCGTTCAGGTCATTAACTCGAACGTGATCCTCCCGTGTGTCCAATACACATTGTTCAAGTTCTAGTTCTTTCATAATTCAATGATCCTAGAACTTAGTTTATTGGACAAAAAAGTTTGTAAATATGTGAGACACAAAGTGATGAAAAAATAACTCTTATTTATTTCAATAGTGAATATTACAAACATGTACGAGATTAAGACATACATCCCAACAAACTCCCCCTTGGACTAAGTTAGTGGAGTACATAATTCATTTCTCAAATGTACAGTATAATTAAATAAACTATGGCATTGAATACCCTTTACAATACTCCCACTTGCCCTAGTCAGGAAGCACTCGAAGACCTAGACTCTCTAGGTGACCCTTAGACACCTTAGTCGTGAGGGCCTTTGTAAATGGATCATTAACGTTATGCTCCGACGTTATCTGCGTGACTGTCACGTCTCCGCAATGCACAATCTCCCGTATCAAGAGATACTTCCGCTCAATGTGCTTGCCATCTTATGACTCCGAGGCTCTCTCGAGCTGGCTATTTCACCACTGTTGTCACAAAACAGGGTAATCGACAAGTTTCATATTTGGAACAACTTCCAAATCCATTATGAACTTCCTAAGCCAAACAGCTTCTTTTGCAGCTTCACAAGCCGCAACATACTCGGCTTCCATCGTGGAATCAGCGATGCATCTCTTCTTGATGCTTCGCCACACTATAGTTCCTCCATTAAGAATGAAGGTTAACCCCGAAGTGGATTTCCTAGAATCCTTATCGGTCTGAAAGTCAGAGTCTGTGTATCCCGTAAGGATCAAATCGCCACTCCCATACACAAGGCTGTAGTTCCTCGTTCTCCTAAGATACTTGAGGATTGCCTTTACAACTGTCCAGTGATCTAATCCTGGATTGGATTGATACCTACTGATAATCCCAACTGCATAACAGATGTCGGGCCTAGTACACAACATGGCATACATGAGGCTCCCTATAGCTGAAACATAGGGGATTCGTCTCATATCTTCAACCTCTTGAGGTGTCTTAGGACATTGATCCTTAGACAGGTGAACCCCATACCTGAAAGGCAACAAGCCGTTCTTGGACTTCTGCATCTTATATCTAGACAACATCTTGTCAATATAAGATGTCTGAGACATGGCTAGCGTCGTGTTCTTCCGGTTCTGGACTATCTGGATACCTAGAACATAATTGCCCAAAACGCAGGGGCTTTTACACTTAATTTGATCAAATCAAAAAAAAAAAAAAAAACTAAGGCCAAAATTTTCCTAAACAGTTTAAAAGCAAACCAAATGCAATTTCCACCTATCCAATGTCAATTTGTTTTGACCAAAACAAAACAAGCATTGCTCTGATACCATTTGATGGGAATCAGATCCCCTTAAGCAGCAGATATGTGATTAAAATCGTAATTGCTCGTTTGTTTTGGTTTAACACAAATACCAATACATTGGTTAAATTACAGAGGATGAGCAGTAAATCTAATCTAATTAAACTTAAGCATAGATCTACAACATGCAAACAGATTCTGTAAAAACAACTAAACTAAAGGAAATTCAAAATTACCTTTGTAGTTTCTCAATCCAGCAACCCTTGCTCCAATTGCACAACAACACACGAACACAAAAGAACTTCTCTGTTCTTTCTTATCTAACAGGACAACTGTTGGGATGTATGTCCTAATCTCGTATTTGTTTGTAATATTCACTATTGAAATAAATAAAAGTTATTTCTTTCATCACTTTGTGTCTCACATATTTACAAAGTTTGTCCAATAAACTAAGCTCCAGAGTTATTGAATTATGAGAGTACTACAACTTGAACGGTGTGTAGTGGACACACAGGGAGGATCACATTCGATTTAATGACGCGAACGGTCTATAGTATACGGATAGGGTTGGAGACCTAATCCTAGATACGCTGTGGATGCAACCCGTTTTGTATTAGATAAAAACGAGGTGATCCAACTCATTCATATGGTTGACATGCGAGTGGGGGCATCCTGTGCAATGAGATTATACAAGACCGGACCGTGAATTATTAGACCTACTGATGTAACACCGTTGACTGTATTGGACTAATAACTTCGTAGATGACCATTAGTGACTTGACCTTAATCCTGAGCGTGTTACGGACTATTGTCTGCGGGGGTCTGTCCTTTGGCAAGTACGGGTGAGAGTGATCATAGTTACTCGCCGAATATGCCTATCTTCTCAAGGACATGACCACGTGGGGAGCAGGGAACTTGACTACGCGAGATGGAGTTCACTCGTTTCCGACTTTAGGGAAACTAGTGGGGTTGTTCCCTTGAGTGTTGTCTCTAGGGCTTGGACAATGGGCGTCAACCCTCTCACTGGCCCGAGAGGGGTGTTGTTTATGGTTGGACCATACAACGTTGTTGTTCATTAGAGGAGCAGTGGGGAATGAAGGAGCAAGAAGTAGACACAGGGGTAAAACGGTAATTTGACCCAGTAGTGTCTACGAACAACCTATGAAGGGTCGACTCACGGGCATTGGTTATATCAGTGGACACAACTTGTCTTATAGTGCCGGGAGTGCAGCTAAGGGCTTTAGTGGAGTGTTACCGTAGCTAATGAATGTTGATTAATCGGGTCAAAGTGTTTGACAGGTTAGTCTCGGATCATTGGAGCTCGTCATCTGTAGGTCCATTAGGTCCTTCGGTTGGCTCAAACAGGATACATAGAGGGTTTATAGTTTGGTGTGGATTTGAAGTGTTCAAATTCATTAAAATGGCATTTATGTCATTTTTATGAGATATGATTGACATATTATATAGTTTAATGTGAATGAGATGCATAATAATCTATAGGTTAGCCTAATTGTTTAATTAGGGTTAATTTAGAGAAATTGGATTGAGAGAAATTAAATTGAATGTGATTCAATTTAAAATCCACAATTATACAAATGTGATTTGTATAATGAAATATGAGATATCTTATTATATGTGGTTATGCAAATATGATTTGCATAACCTATGGTTGTGGTAAAATAGTAAATATGTGGAGATTTCAACTCCTCCTATCACCATTATATAAAGCCTTTGCAAGAAGGCTTTTGTAAGGTCTTGGTTTCATTTTTTGGAATCTCACCAAAAAGAAACTCACAAACTCTCTTAACTTTCCTCTCTCAAATTCTCTCCTCCCTTTCACCAAAGGAGTCCCACGACTCTCCTTCTACCTAAGGAGAACAACCGAGAAGGCCTTTCGAAGGTGTCTGGATTGCTCGAGGTTCGTTGAGATCGTGATTGTTGAGATCGAGAACACGAAGTGTTCATGGCCGGAGAAGAAAATCGTCAAGAAAGATTCTTTAACAAGTAAGTAAATTCTTGTTGTTTTTCCTTCTAAAATGTATGTTTAACCTAGTTTCTATATGATAGAAATGCTTTTGAGAAAACGTTTTTCACAACGAAACCACGGCGATTTAATCGTTTTTCCGCTGGGGGAGTTTATTCGTTGCACAAAATTATTTTCTTAAAATTAGGTGGGTTGTACTTCAAATTCATGTGATGAAATTGTGGTTTGCAATTTTGGATGTTTCGGTTTTGACATTTTCTTTAGATTTATTTTCTATTGATTAGATTAATGTAAAGACCCGTGTTTTTTGGGCAATTAGAAAATAAATCGAGTCTGTAAGTTCGTGTCTTGTTCGGCAAGAGTTGCTGTGAAGAAATTGGAGTATACTTGTTACGCGATGGCGTTGAGACGCAGCTTTTCTTGGCGTCTCAATGCCGCCGGCGGTACGAGCACACAACAGCAGTCGTCGTTGCAACGCTTGGTGTAAGCGTTCTTTCAATGGAATAAAAGTCCCAATGCAGCGGAAGACGATCGAATCGTCGTGGTGTTGTTGTGCAACTTAATTTCATCAAAACTAATTATCACATAATTTATGCTAAACATGCTTTCTAAGAAAGAAATTAGTAAGTTTGGAGTAGTACTTACTTGTTGAAGACCGTCTTCATGATTCCTTTCTCCTTTCACGAACTCTTCACGGTTTCCTCGATCTCAACGATCTCGTACTCTTCTCACGAACACCGATCAAGACACCACCACTTGGTTTCTCGGTTGTTCTTCTTTAGGAAGAAGGAGGATAGTGGGATCCTTCCTTTTTGGTTTTGAGAGGAGAAATCTAGAGAGAATTTGAGAGAGAAGAAAGCTTCTTTTAGTGAGAATTCCAAAAATGAGCTTAAGCATCATGATGAAGGGAATGAGAATCCCCGCGCAACGGAAAACGATTGAATCGTCATGGTCTCATTACGCTACTCAAGTTTTGTTAAAATGATCTAACTATTAGATCTAGGCTAAACATGCAAAATGGAAAGGAAAAACAGTAAGATGAAGTAACTTACTTATTGAAGACCCTCTTCAAGAACTCCTTTCCAGAAAATCACCAACCCTTCGCGAAGAACTCGATCTCAACGAACTCGTTCTCTTTTCACGATCAAGAACCGAACACAACCACTAAAAGCTTCTCGGTTGTTCTTCCTCTGGAAAGAAGGAAGTTTGTGGGAACTTCTTGATTTTGGAGAGGGAGGAGAGTTGACAGAAAGGTTGAGAGAATTCTCTTCTTCTCTTTGATGAAAATAAAAAAAATGAGAGAGAGAGCTTACAATCCCTTCTTGCAAAGGGTTTAAATAGTGGAATTGATGGAGTTAAAATCTCCACATAATTACCACTTTAACACAACCATAGGTTATGCAAATCTCATTTGCATAACCACATAATATAAGATATCTCATATCTCATATTGCAAATCTCATTTGCAATAAATGTGGATTAATTAAATTGAATCACATCCAATTTAATTTCTCTCAATTAATTTCTCCATTTAGCCCTAATTCAACAATTAGGCTAACCTATAGTTTATTATGAATCTCATTCACATTAAACTATATATTATATCATTCATATCTCATATAAATGACATAAATGCCATTTAAGTGAAATTGAACACTTCAATTTCATACCAAAACATAAACCCTTCTTTTAACCCAGATTGAGCCAACGAGGGACCTAATGGACCTACAGTGACGGGCTCCAATGATCCGAGATTAACCTATCAAACTCTTTGACCCGGTTAATCAACATTCATTAGCTACGGTAACACTCCACTATAGCCCGTGAGTCGCACTCCCGCGATCGGTCGAGAATATTACGTGTCCACCGATATAACCAATGCCCATGAGTCGACCCTTCACAGGGTTGTTCGTAGACACTACCGGGTCAAATTATCGCTTTACCCCGTGGTCTACCTCTTGTTCCTTAAGTCCCCACTGCTCCTCTAATGAACAACATATTGTGATGGTCCAACCATACACAACACCCTTCTCGGGCCAGTGAGAAGGTGGGCGCCCGTTGTCTAAGCCTTGGAGACAGCACATAAGGGAACAACCCCTCTAGTTTCCCTAAAGGCGGGAACGAGTGAATTCCATCTCGCGTAGTTAAGTTCCCAGCTCCCTACTTGGTCCTGTCCCTGAGAAGATAGGCATATTGGGCGAGTAACTGTGAACACCATCACTCGTACTAGTCAAAGGACATACCCCCGCAGACAGGAGTCCGTAACACGCTCAGGATTCAGGTCGAGTCACTAATGGTCATCTACAAAGTTATTAGTCCTTATTGTCAACGGTGTTACATCAGTAGGTCTAATAATTCACGGTCCGGTCTTGTACAATCTCATTGCACAGGATGCCCCCACTTGCATGTCAACCACATGAATGAGTCAGATCACCTCGTTTGTATCTAATACAAAGCGGGTCACATCTACAGTGTATCCAGGATTAGGTCTCCAACCCTATCCATATACTGTAGACCGTTTGGGTCATTTACTCGAACGTGATCCTCCCTGTGTGTCCACTACACACCGTTCAAGTTCTAGTTCTATCATAAATTCAATAACCCTGGAGCTTAGTTTATTGGAAAATTTTATAAATATTGCGAAACACAAAGTAATGAAATAATAACTCTTATTAATTTCAAACAATAATTTACAAACACGAGATTAGGACAAAAATCCCAACAAACTCCCACTTGGACTAAGCTAGTGGAGAAAATACATTTATGAAATGTACATAAATTACAATGAAGTAATACAATAAACTAGAGCATTGAATACCCGTTTACAAATCTCCCACTTGCCTTAGTCAGGAAGCTCTCGAAGACCTAGACTCACTAGGTCACCCTCAAACACCTTAGCCCGTGAGGGGCTTTGTAAATGGATCAGCTACGTTGTGCTCCGATGCTATCTGCGTGACTGTCACGTCTCCGCGGTGCACAATCTCCCGTATCAGATGATACTTGCGCTCAATGTGATTGCCTCTCTTATGGCTCCGAGGCTCACGTGAATTGGCTCTCGCACCATCAAGTATCACGCGAGCGAGTGTGATCGGCAAGTTCATATTTGGAAAAACTTCCAAATCCGTCATGAACTTCCTGAGCCAAACAGCTTCCTTTGCAGCTTCACAAGCCGCAACATACTCCGCTTCCATAGTGGAATCAGCGATGCGTCCCTGCTTGATGTTTCGCCATACTACAACTCCTCCATTCAGAATGAATGCTGACCCCGAAGTGGATTTCCTAGAATCCTTTTCGGTCTGAAAGACAGAATCCGTGTATCCCGTAAGGATCAAATCTCCACTGCCATACACTAAGTTGTAGTTCCTCGTTCTCCTAAGATACTTGAGGATTGCCTTTACGGTTGTCCAGTGATCTAATCCTGGATTGGACTGATATCTACTGACAATTCCAACTGCATAACATATGTCGGGCCTAGTACACAACATGGCATACATCAGGCTCCCTACAGCCGAAACCTATGGAATCCGTCTCATATCCTCAACATCTTGAAGAGTCTTAGGACACTAATCCTTAGACAAGTGAACCCCATGCCTGAAAGGCAGCAAACGCTTCTTGGAGTTCTGCATCTTATATCTAGACAACATCTTGTCAATATAAGATGCCTGAGACAAGGCTAGCATTCATTCTTCTTTTAGGACAATGCTGGATACCTAGAACATACTGAGCTTGTCCCAAATCTTTCATTTGAAATTGCGAAGCTAGTCACTTCTTAACGTCAGTAAGAAATTCTACCTCATTCCCAATGAGAAGAATATCGTCCACATACAACACCAAAAATGCGACAGTTTTGTCAACGATTTTCTTGTAGACACAAGGCTCGTCGACATTTTGATCAAAGCCATAAGATTTGATCGCCTCATCAAACCTTATATTCCAAGACCTCGAAGCTTGTTTCAGCCCATAAATGGACCTATGAAGCCGGCAAACCTTTTGCTCTTGGCCTTGGGCAATGAACCCTTTGGGCTGGTCCATGTAGATGGTCTCATCAAGTTTCCCATTAAGAAAGGTTGTCTTGACGTCCATCTGCCATACCTCGTAGTCATAATATGCGGCAATGGTCAGAAGGATCCTGATCGACTTTACCATGGCAACAGGTGAAAAGGTTTCCTCGTAGTCAACCCCTTCAACCTGGGTAAAACCCTTTGCCACTAGCCGGGCTTTGAAGGTCTGCACCTTCCCATCTACGCCACGTTTACGCTTGTAGATCCATTTGCAACCAATAGGTTTTACCCCATCCGGTTGATCAACAAGCTCCCAGACAGAATTGAAGTACATAAACTCTATTTCCTGGCCCATAACTTTAATCCACTCGTCTTTGTAAACATCAACCATTTTTTGATCATAGGTCAATGGATCCTCACAGTTATCATCAGGAGCGACAACTGAGGTTTCAGCTAAACCCATGTAGCGATCGGGCTGTCTCACAGTCCTCCCACTACGTCGAGGCATTCCCAACTCCTGGAAGCAGATTTGACTAGACGTGCTAGGATCAACAACACATGTTGACGTACTAGCCCCATCAGCAACTCTTGCTGATGTACTGTCCATTTCATTTAACACAATTTTACTCCTTGGTAAATGATCCTTGACGTGGTCTTCTTCTAGAAAAATTGCGTTTGTCGACACAAACACCCTATTTTCCTTAGGATCGTAAAATAGACCACCCCTAGTCTCTTTAGGGTAACCTACGAATAGACACAATTTTGAACGGGGTTCCAACTTTTTCGGGTTTGACACCAAACGTGGGTCGGGCATCTCCAAATTCTGAAGTGATGTAAACTTCCTTTACGTCCACTCCAGAGCTCGAAAGGTGTTTTACAAACACTCTTCGACAGAACGTTGTTCCAAATATAGACCGCAGTCTCCACTGCGTAACCCCAAAAATAATCATGGAGACGAGCATAACTCATCATCGACCGAACCATGTCCAACAAGGTTCTGTTTCTCCTCTCCGATACACCATTCTGCTGTGGCATACCAGGCGCTGAGAGTTGGGACGTAATTCCGTGTTCTATCATATAGTCCTGGAATTCAGTGTCCATATACTCTCCACCTCGATCCGATCGAAGTGTTTTAAGCGATTTACCTAAGAGGTTCTCAACCTCAATCTTGTACTCCTTGAACTTTTCAAGAGTTTCAGACTTCCTGTGCATTAGGTAAATATACCCATACCTCGAGTAATCGTCTATGAAAGACACGAAGTACTCATAACCGCCCCGAGCTTTAACATTCATCGGACCACTGAGGTCAGAATGCACTAACTCAAGAGGCTCTTTGGCTCTATATCCTTTTCCACTAAAAGGACGTTTGGTCATTTTGCCCTTAAGGCATGACTCACACACCGACAAAGAGTTTTCTTCCAACTCGTTTAGAAGTCCACTCTTCACTAGTTTCTCAATCCTATTGATAGCATGCAAATATGCTATCTTATTTCTATATTTTAGCTAGTTTTTATATTTAAAACATAAGCTTTCATAGCATTTTATGTTTAATTTCAGGAAACTAAGCTTGAGAAGCAAGAATTGAGTGTTTTTAGGCTATTTTGGTGCAATTTGGAACATGTGCATGCTTAATTGAAGACCCAAGAAAACTCTAGATGTATTTTGAGTATAAAAAGTATACTGAGAGATTCTACATTGAATCACAATTCCAACGCATCAAACCGGAGGTCATTTGGACTTCCGAGCGAAAAGATATGACAAAAATGGTCGCAGTGGCCTGGCTGGCAGCAGGCACAACATTGCAACGCCATGACCAGTGTTGCAACGTCGTACCGAAAAGCCCTATGAATACAACATGTTGTTTTCATTGCAAGGGGAGCCGAATTTGGTAGTTTTTAGCACTAATTTTGAAATACACACTCTAAGGGGAGACAAAAAAGCATTCCTTGGGAGCTAAAGCGTTTGTGGAGGCTCGAGATCGTGATGGGAGCTCGGGAACGAGAGACCCACATCGACACATAAGTTTATTTCTCTTTCTTTTCATTTGTAATTAAGTTTTAAAGACTTTTCCTATGACTTTAGCTTGTTTTTATGGTGATTTTGAGTAGCTAAACGTTGTAGTTGGAATTTGATTAGCATGTTTTAGATTGATTTGATTTGTATTGAACTTTGTTATGTTATTTATTTTTGGCAATTCGTTCTTAATTTCATAAATCTTATTGGTTTAAGTGGACTCGAGAGAAAGAAACTTAGATTAGAGAAAAGTTGTCAAAATCCTTAGAAATCTAGCATGAGAATGACCTAGAGTTCTTTGGGAAACACATAAAGAAGTTGTTTAATGTCGTGTATGCTTTTAAAATTCATAAGGAAACTTTAGAATTTATCATGTGTGCGAGACTCACTACGGATCGAGAGATTCTCTTGAGTATTTTCACTTCTTGTTTATAAATTCATCATATTAGTTCATTGCATGTGTTAAATAAGAAATTATCGTGTGAAATCATCTTCCTTCAATTCTATCATATTCGTGTCTCCAATTGTACAGTTATTTTTTATCTTTCTTTTCACTATACATCAAAGTTTTGTCGCTTTTGCTAAAATTAAGAATAAGTATCTTGGTAATTAATTAATATAGAAAACCCATTCCTGAGGATAATACTCTGTACTCAAATCACTATATTAAAACTTGACCCGTACACTTGCGGTATTGCATATTCATAAATTTTGCATCAACATGTTTTTGGCGCCGTTGCCGGGGAATGGAGATTATTTAGATTGATTAATATTGGGAGAAAATTCGAGATTTTAGACTAAATTTTTTTTTTCCTTTTGTGTTTTTTTTTCTTATTTGTTTTTTTTCTTTTTTTTTTCTTATTTGTTTTTTTCCTTTTTTGGTTTTTTTCTTTATTTATTTTTTTCTTATTTGTTTTTTCGTTATTTGTTTTCTTTCATTTTGTGTTTTGTTTTCTTACTTGATTTTTTCCTTATTTGTTGTTTTTCTTTATTTTTTTATTTTTTTTTTTTATTTTTTTCCTTTTGTGTTTTTTTCTTTTTTGTTTGTTTCCTTTTTTATTTTTTTCCTTATTTTTTTTCCTTTTGTGTTTAGTTTCCTTATTTATTTTTTCATTTTGTGTGTTTCTTTTCCTTTTTTGTTTCTTTCCTTTTTTTTTGTTTTTTCCTTTTTTTTGTTTTTTTTGGTTCTTAATTTAGTCTTGTGTGTTGTTCGCGTCTTTGTCTCCTGTTTTGATTGTGTTGGTTTTGTGTAAAAGTTTAGTTTTGAATTGTTGTGATTTAAAGTATGACTTTTCAAGATTTTAATTCTTCGCCAATGTACTATCCTTTTCAAGACCCTAGGTATGTGAATCATGAATTCTCCGGATACCAAATGTCTAATCCTTAACATTATGAATATATGATTTATGAAAATTCTTTTGATGGTAATCATATAGGCACTTGGAACCAAAATTTTTCCTACCCCAACCAATCTATAGAAAACTCTTCTCTTGTAGATTTATTAATGGAATATACTTTGGAGTTGAGGGTTAAAATTTTTTGTCATGCTGAATTAGAAAGGTTGGATAGGTTAGAAGATAAAGTGGTAGAACTTGGGGAAATAATACATGAAATGACTCATCATCTTAATCAACTGGTAGAATCCCTTAAGGCTCTACAGGAGCAAATTCTTATTCTTGCCACTGAGAAAGAACAACCTATGAGGACTTATGCATATGATAGTGAGGATGAGTTGGAGGAGACTGAAACACACAAAAATCAGGTTTGTGAGGCTGAGCATGGTAATGCGATCACTTCCACAAAAGAAATCCAGGTGATAGAGTTTGAGGCTGAAAAGTCTCCCTTCCCTTTATCTTCAAAAGTTGCTTTTAATCTTGATAACCATTTTTCATATACTCACGAGTCTTGTTTTGAATTTTGTTCTTTTATTTCAAACAAAAATAACAAAAATATTTATCTTTCAGGTGCCCAAGAAAAACAAGAGAGCCTTTTAGGCTTAGAAGGCTATATTGACTCAAGCAAGAAGGGCCCGAAGAAATATGAGTAATTTTACGTGCCTTGATGCCAACCATAGGTCCAATCTAGCTAAAGACGTGAAAGAAAGTGCTTCTTGGGAGGTAACCCAAGCTTTACATTTCATTTACGTTTTTGTTTTTGCTTTAGTTGTTTTATTTGTTTGCTTAGTTCTTAGTTTTCGTTGTTTTTGTTTTGTTAGGTTGTGTTGATGTCTCCCTCGTGAAACCCATGCTCCTGCTTCTGCGATGATTTCATATAACGTAACTTTGGTCGCCCAAGGAATTCAAAAGAAAAATGAAAATCTCCATTACTCAGGACAGTATTGTTTACTCTTACCCTTCTTACTTTCTTTGAGCATATTTTGCAAACATTGAGGACAATGTTTAGTTTAAGTTTGGGGGTGGATTTGCTTATCTGTTGTGGTTGTCCTGAGTATGTATTGAATTGTTGATTGATCTTATGCATAAGTATGATTATGATGGCTTAGGATGAAATTTAATTGAAAATTTTTGTGATTCTGCTGAAACTTGAGAGCATGATATGAATTTGAGTTAATTTAAAAATTTTCTTGAGCTTTTCCTGCACTATTATGCACATAGCCTGTGTTCCTGTAGTTTTGAAATGCTTAGAACAAAGTTATTAGGTTTAGAAGTTTGATGTCACCTCGATAGGTCTGAGAACTGATTTTAGAGTTAAACTGCAGGATAGGGTGAATGACAATGTGAAGTGCATGATCTGTAAAATTTGTGCATTATGTGAAAAAACTTGTTTTGTTTCTGTTGTTTAGTTTGTTAAAGAAAAAAAATTGTGAGGACAAAAAGAGCTACCTTCACTGTGATAAGTTAGGCCACTCATTGAGCGAGTGCTCTAGGTAAGGGTCCCTGCAGTGGATGTGTGAAAGCTAGTGTCTTTCCACAAAAAAATAAAAAAATAAAAAAATAAAAAAGTGACATCAAAATAGTGATTAAGTGTTGAGTAAAGTTGTTTATTTCTTGAATGTGGGGAGACTCAAAGATTAGAAACTATGACCAGTGTAGGGGGAAGTTGAATGGAGAACCTAATGAAGTTATTCCGGGCTTAGTAGAGATTAAAGAAACGGAGGCTAATCACACACACATAGGAACACTTAGGAAAAGTTTTAAATTGCTTGTTGAAGTATCATGTTTGATTGTTACTCGTGATTACTAAAATTTCCTTTTAAATCTCTAAGGCTTGAGTCCGACATATGCATAAGAAAGATCTTATAGTTTAATTTTGTTTTGCTCGGGTCTAGTAAAAGCTTAAGTGTGGGGGTATTACGTCTGATAACTTGCAAATATGCTATCTTATTTCTCTATTTTAGCTAGTTTTTATACTTAAAACATAAGCTTTCATGACATTTTATGGTTAATTTCAGGAAACTACGCTTGAGAAGCAAGAATTGAGTGTTTTGAGGCTATTTTGGTGCAATTTGGAACATGTGTATGCTTAATTGAAGACCCAAGAAAACTCTAGATGTATTTTGAGTATAAAAAGTATACTGAGAGATTCTACATTGAATCACGATTCCAATGCATCAAATCGGATGTCATTTGGACACCCGAGCGAAAAGATATGACAAAAATGGTCGAACTAGGCTGGCTGGCAGCAGGCATAGCGTTGCAACGCCATGACCAGCGTTGCAACGTCGTACCGAAAAGCCCTATAAATACAACATGTTGTTTTCATTGCAAGGGGAGCCGAAATTGATAGTTTTTAGCCCTAATTTCGAAATACACACTCTAAGAAGAGAAAGAAGAGCATTCATTGGGAGCTAAAGCATTTGTGGAGGCTCGAGATCGTGACGGGAGCTTAGGAACGAGAGACCCACATCTACACATAAGTTTATTTCTCTTTCTTTTAGTTTGTAATTGAGTTTAAAGACTTTTCCTATGACTTTAGCTTGTTTTTATGGTGATTTTGAGTAGCGAAACTTTGTAGTTGGAATTTGATTAACATGTTTTAGATTTATTTGATTATGTATTGAACTTTATTATGTTATTTATTTTTGGCAATTCGTTCTTAATTTCATAAATCTTGTTGGTTTAAGTGGACTCGAGAGAAAGAAACTTAGATTAGAGCAAAGTTGTCAAAATCCTTAGAAATCTGACATGAGAATGACCTAGAGTTCTTTGGGAAACACATAAACAAGTTGCTTAATGTCGTGCATGCTTTTAAAATTCATAAGGAAACTTTAGAATTTATCGTGTGTGTGAGGCTCACTACGGATCGAGAGATTCTCTTGAGTATTTTCACTTCTTGTTTATAAATTCATAATATTAGTTCATTGCATGTGTTAAATAAGGAATTATCTTGTGAAATCATTTTCCTTCAATTCTATCATATTCGTGTCTCCAATTGTACATTTATTTTCTATCTTCCTTTTAACTATCCATCAATGTTCTGTTGCTTTAGCTAAAATTAAGAAAAAGCATCTTGGTAATTAATTAATCTAGAAAACCCATTCCTGAGGACGATACTCTGTACTCAAATCACTATACTAAAACTTGACCCGTACACTTGCGGTATTGCAATATAATTTTACGCAACAAGTTTTTGGCACCGTTGTCGGGGAATGGAGATTATTTAGATTGATTAATATTGGGAGAAAATTCGAGATTTTAGACTAAAGTTTTTTTTTTTCTCTTTTGTGTTTTTTTCCTTATTTGTTTTTTTTCCTTATTTGTTTTCTATCATTTTTTGTATTTTCCTTATTTGTTTTTTTTCTTTTCCTTATTTGTTTTCTTTACTTATTTGTTTTCTTTCCTTTTGTGTTTTGTTTTCTTACTTGTTTGTTTTTTTTTATTTTTTTCTTATTTGTTGTTTTTCTTTTTTTTTTCTTATTTGTTGTTTTTCCTCTTTTTTCATTTCTTTGTTTTCTTCCTTTTTTTCTTTCTTGATTTATTTCCTTATTTATTTTTTTTGTTATTTATTTTTTCTTCGTTTTTGTTTTGCTTATTAGTTTCTTTCCTTTTTTTTTATTTTTTTCTCCTTATTTGTTTGTTTTTTTTCTTTCTTTTTTGTTCTTAATTTAGTCTTGTGTGTTGTTCGAGTATTTGTCTCCTGTTTTGGTTGTGTTGATTTTGTGTAAAAGTTTAGATTTGAATTATCGTGATTTAAAGTATGACTTTTCATGACCATAGTTATTCGCCAATGTATTATCCTTCTCAAGATCCTAGGTATGTGAATAATGATTTCTCGGGATACCAAATGTCTAATCCCTACCATTCTGAAGCTATGATTTATGAAAATTCTTTTGATCGTAATCATATAGGCACTTGGAAGCAAAGTTTTTCCTACCTTAACCAATCTATAGAAAACTCTTATCTTGTGGATTTATTAATGGAATATACTTTGGAGTTGAGGGTTAAAAATTTGTGTCACGCTGAATTAGAAAGGTTGGATAGGTTAGAAGCCAAAGTGGTAGAACTTGGGACAATAATACATGAAAGGACTCATCATCTTAATCAACTGGTAGAATCCCTTAAGGCCCTACAGGAGCAAATTCTTATTCTTGCAACTGAGGAAGAGCAACCTAGGAGGACTTATGCATATGATAGTGAGGATGAGTTGGAGGAGACTCAAACACACCAAAAAACAGTTTGTGAGGTCGAGCATGGTAATGCAATCACTTCCAAAAAGAAATCCAGGTGATAGAGTTCGAGACTGAAAAGTCCCCCTTCCCTTTATCTCCAAAATTTTCTTTTAATCTTGATAACCATTTTTTCTATACTCACGAGTCTTGTTTTGAATTTTGTTCTTTTATTTCAAACAAAAATAACAAAAATATTTATCTTTCAGGTGCCCAAGAAAAATAAGAGAGCCTTTTAGACTTAGAAGGCTATATTGACTCAAGCAAGAAGGACCCAAAGAAATATGAGGAATTTTACGTGCCTTGATGCCAACCATGGGTTCAGTCTAGCTAAAGACGTGAAAGAAAACGCTTCTTGGGAGGCAACCCAAGCTTTACATTTCATTTACGTTTTTGTTTTTGCTTTAGTTGTTTTATTTGTTTGCTTAGTTCTTAGTTTTCGTTGTTTTTGTTTTGTTAGGTTGTGTTGATGTCTCCCTCGTGAAACCCATGCTCCCGTTCTGCAGTACTTCATCTAACGTAACTTGGTCGCCCAAGGAATTCAAAAGAAAAATAAAAATCTCCATTACTCAGGACAGTATTGTTCACTCTTACCCTTTTTACTTTATTTGAGTTTATTTTGCAAACATTGGGGGCAATGTTTAGTTTATGTTTGGGGGTGGGATGTTGTTTATCTATTGTGACTGTCTTGTGTATGTGTTGAATTGCTGATTGATTTTATGCATAAGTATGATTAGGATGACCTAGGATGAGATTTAATTTAAAAAAATTTTGTGATTCTGCTAAAACTTGAGAGCATGATATGAATTCGAGTTAATTTAAAATTTCTCTTGAGTTTTTCTTGCACGATTATGCACATAGCCTGTGTTCCAGTAGTTTTGAAAAGCTTAGAACAAAGTTATTAGGTTTAGAAGTTTAATGTCACCTCGATAGGTCTGAGAACTGATTTGAGAGTTAAACTGCATGATAGGGTGAATGACAATATGAAGTGCATGATTTGTAAAATTTGTGCATTATGTAAAAAAATTTGTTTTGTTTATGTTTTTTTAGTTTGTTAAAGAAAATAAATCGTGAGGACAAAAAGAGCTACCTTCACTGTGATCAGTTAGGCCACTCATTGAGCGAGTGCTCTGGGTAAGGTCCCTGCAGTGGATGTGTGAAAGCTAGTGTCCTTTCAAAAAAAAAAAATAATAATAAAAAAGTGACATCAAAATAGTGATTAAATGCTGAGTAAACTTGTTTATTTCTTGAATGTGGAGAGACTCAAGGATTAGAAACTATGACCAATGTAGGGGGAAGTTGAATGGAGAACCTAATAAAGTTGTTCTGGGCTTAGTAGAGATTAAAGGAACGGAGGCTAATCACACACACACACGTAGGAACACTTAGGAAAAGTTTTAAATTGCTTGTTGAAGTATCATGTTTGATTGTTTCTCGTAATTGTTAAAATTTCCTTCTAAATCTCTGAGGCTTGAGTCCGATATATGCATAAGAAAGATCTTATAGTTTAATTTTGTTTTGCTCGGGTCTAGCAAAAGCTTATGTGTGGGGGTATTTGATAGCATGCAAATATGCTATCTTATTTCTATATTTTAGCTAGTTTTTATATTTAAAACATAAGCTTTCATGGCATTTTATGTTTAATTTCAGGAAACTAAGCTTGAGAAGCAAGAATTGAGTGTTTTTAGGCTATTTTGGTGCAATTTGGAACATGTGCATGCTTAATTGAAGACCCAAGAAAACTCTAGATTTATTTTGAGTATAAAAAGTATACTGAGAGATTCTACATCGAATCACGATTCCAACGCATCAAACCGGAGGTCATTTGGACACCCGAGCGAAAAGATATGACAAAAATGGTCGTAGTGGGCTGGTTGGCAGCAGGCACAGCGTTGCAACGCCGTACCGAAAAACCCTATAAATACAACATGATGATTTCATTGCAAGGGGAGCCGAATTTGGTAGTTTTTATCCCTAATTTCGAAATACACACTCTAAGGAGAGAAAAAAGAGCATTCCTTGGGAGCTAAAGCGTTTGTGGAGGCTCGAGATCGTGACGGAAGCTCGGGAACGAGAGACCCACATCGACAAATAAGTTTATTTCTCTTTCTTTTAGTTTGTAATTAAGTTTAAAGACTTTTCCTATGACTTTAGCTTGTTTTTATGGTGGTTTTGGGTAGCTAAACGTTGTAGTTGAAATTTGATTAGCATGTTTTAGATTGATTTGATTATGTATTGAACTTTGTTATGTTATTTATTTTTGGCAATTCGTTCTTAATTTCATAAATCTTGTTGGTTTAAGTGGACTCAAGAGAAAGAAACTTAGATTAGAGCAAAGTTGTCAAAATCCTTAGAAATCTAGCATGAGAATGACCTAGAGTTCTTTGGGAAACACATAAAGAAGTTGCTTAATGCCGTGTATGCTTTTAAAATTCATAAGGAAACTTTAGAATTTATCGTGTGTGTGAGGCTCACTACGGATTGAGAGATTCTCTTGAGTATTTTCACTTCTTGTTTATAAATTCATCATATTAGTTCATTGCATGTGTTAAATAAGGAATTATCGTGTGAAATCATCTTCCTTCAATTATATCATATTCGTGAATTAATCTAGAAAACCCATTCCTGAGGACGATACTCTGTACTCAAATCACTATATTAAAACTTGACCCGTACACTTGCGGTATTGCATATTCATAAATTTTGCATCAACACCTATTGAGATTAATGTGGCCTAACCGTAGATGCCAAAGATGGGCATTTTCTTTAGGAGAAACTTTCGCTTTCTTAGTTCGTGTTTCTGCAGTTTTAAACAATTCAGTATTCAAAACACTTTTGACCGAATTAGGTTTCAAAACATACAGATTATGCTCAAGTGAAGCTGAACAAATAACATTGCGTTTGAAAGAAATAAACGCTTTATTTAATTCAAAAGAAACACATATAGATAGTTTAATTAGGCAGGAAATGGAAACAAGGTTTCTAGTAAACCCTGGTACAATGTACAAATTATCTAATAATAAGTACTTCTCGCCAAAATGTAACTTCACTGTGTCGATCGCTGCAGCAGAGACAAGCTCCCCAGATCCAACCCGTAGAGTCACCTCACCCTCTCGCAACGGCTGCCAGGAATCAATCCCCTGAAAAGAAGAACAAACATGGTTAGTGGCGCCCGAATCCAATATCCAGGCAGAGTCACTACTCTCCACTAAACAAGTTTCACACAAGTAAATCACATTTACCTTGATTCTTCCTCTCGGCCGAGAATTTGGGGCGCCTCCTCTTCCAGATGTCCGCCCCCATTGCAGTGGAAACACTTTCCTTTCTCTGCAACATCCTTGACCTTCTTGCCCTTCTGGGCGGCAACTCGAACAGTTTTACCCTTCTTCATCCTCTTCTTCCCTTTCGGGCGTGAAGGAGCAACAGGTTTCGTCCCAGAGGTCGAACCCCTATGATAAGACCTGTAGGCAACATTTGCCTCAGATTCCTTGACCCTGTTCAAGGACTAGAAATTCTGTAGCTCATTGAGGAGGGTAGTCAGAGTGTAGCTAATTTTGTTCATAACAAAGATTGCTCTGGCCCAGAAAACTCTTGAAAGAGTCTCGATATAAAAATCGACTTGGCTCGGCTCGTCGATCGAAGCCCCGTTCATCTCAGCCAGATTAAAGTGGGTCATCATGTCTAGAACATGTTCACGGAAAGGCGATCCTTCCTTCATTCGTGCGTTGAAGACGTATTTGAGCAGTTATGCCGGACCTGAAAGGACTGTTGTCCAAACATTTTCTGCAAGGACTCCATGATCTCCTTGGCGGAGATCATCAGCTCATGCTTCTTTGTTAATACATTAGACATGCTAGCAATAATGTAGAACTTGGCCTTTTCATTGGCCCTGATCCACCGATCGTATGCATCACGAACACTTCGCGATGCAGTCGAGCCCAGCATCTGAGGACACTCCTCAGACATCACGAACTTAATGTCGTCAATTACCAAAATTGTGTTTAAGTTGTTTTTCCAACTTTGGTAATTATCTCCCACTAATTTATCAGACGCGAGTAGAGCTATTATTGCGCTAAACATGTTTTAAGCTGAAAAGTTAAGAAAACTTGGTGTTAGTCTCGCAAAAAAATTTTGAAATCCAATCAAGTTTTAGCAAAATTGTTTCATGATCCCTAGGTCATTCAAAATTTTTCAATGATACCTTACAGGTTTAGAATGACCGCCACCGAAGGGTGAACAGAACACTCCTCCTCTAGGACGAGACTTTCTCGATCAGACCCTAATCCCAGAATAACTCTTATTCCATTAGGCATCCAATTACCATTGTTTGGTCAAATTCATTAACACTTAACGAATTTTGTGAGTGTCACCCTCAATCTTTAAGTTTCCAAGCATCCGTCCAAACAATAGCCACCGAAGGGTGAACCAAGAAGGAAAACCAACCAGGAAACTGTATCCCTTTCGGAAATTCATGGTGTTCCGACTCCCATGATCAGGCCCTCCGAGAAGGATTATGCAGTCCAGCCAAACTAGCGAAGCGGATCATAAGCGTCTCACGGTGTGAATCGAAAGAAGAGACCGTGGGTCTCGTTTTCACAAGTCCCGCTCCCACTCACTATAAGTACTCTGTCCATCCACGATGATACTGACCTATACAAATGCACCCGAAGGGGGACGCTCTCATTTGCGCCACGAGGCCGAGTATAGATCTCACGGTGTGGACTTAAAGGAGATTTGTGGTTGGAAAATCAAATGTATCTCATACACTTTATTTCCTCCCACTCAACACTTTAATTTTAATAGGGATTGACCTAGATAAACCAGCTAAAATTTACCTAAGTCTACCAATATAACTCTTATATGGTATTAACCTAAGTCTATAATCACATTATAACTTAAGTCTATGTGAGTTAATGAAAACACTTTTAATTAGCGGCACTCACGATAAGTATAATATAAGAATCTCCGGACCAAATTCACTCCCAGGTCGATTTCTAGGTAGGGGTGTTCCGCAAGCGTCAACTTAAATACCCGAGCCTTAGACAAAACCTTCCTTAGACAGAGTTACTAATCAGTCTCCATTCATAGACTAAACTTTGATTTCCTAATTTCTAATCTCATTAGAAAAAAGAAAACCTAAGTCTAATTATTCAAGTTCTAAACTCTTTAAAACTAATAATTAACTTAGGTTGCATGCATTTCTATGTTATAGTGCTTGATCATTCATCGCATGAATAACTATATACTATAACATAATATAATTCATCACATGCATATAAATGCATGAGCATACTTTAATCTAAAAAATATAACACTTATATTAATTAAATTAAACATGCATTTTTAATTATATTATAACTTTTATAACATAACCTATCATGCAAATTATATATTATAACTCTTATAATATAAATGATGCATAAAATGTTTAACCTAAGGTGGGATTTTAAATTATGCACATAGAATTTAATAAAATCATACATCTCATGCATAAAATAATTAAATAGCAAAATTGGACCGATTTTGACACCTAGGGGCAATTATTTAATTAAATAACATTAATATAATACTTATATTAATATTATTTAACAAAATAATTAAATAAAAGAATTAAATATATTTTACAAATAAAAATAAATAAAATAAAACGTGCAAACTACCCCATCAACATGAAAAACCGCCCACGTCTGCGAACTGCTCGCGAACTGCCCACTACGCGTGTGGCGTTGCAACGCCGTGGCGACATTGCAACGCATTGCTGCGCCCAAATACCGAGGCGAGGCGTGTGCTCCACGCCGTGGCGTTGCAACGCTGCTCTGCAGCCAAGCCAATGTCTGCAAGGACAACGTTGAGATGCCGATGAACAGCGTCTCAACGCCATCGACAGAACAACAAACACCTTTGCTGTTCTTCATCGATTTTCGCCTGTTTCCACTCTGATTTCTTCTCAGCAACTCTTGCCACGAACGACCCGGACTTGCAGACTAGATTTACAACAAAAATGCCCAAATACAACGGGCCCTTACATTGATCTCATCAACATAAATTGTAAATCTAAAAGTGCCAAAAAACCGAAACATCTAAAAATGCAAACCAACATTCATCTCATGAATTTAAGGTAATTTACCCACCTATTTTAACAAAAAAACAGTGCATAATGAAGAACCATCGAAATGGCTCTGATACCAATTGAAGGGAATGATAATCCCCGCGCAGCAGAAGACGATCGAATCGTCATGGTATCAATACGCTACTCGAGTTTGTTAAAACGATCTAACTATTAGATCTAGGCTAAACATGAAAAATGGAAAGGAAAAACAGTAAGATGAAGTAACTTACTTATTGAAGACCCTCTTCAAGAACTCCTTTCCAAAAAATCACGAACCCTTCGGGAAGAACCCGATCTCAACGAACTCGTTCTCTTTTCACGATCAAGAACCGAACACAACCACTAAGAGCTTCTCGGTTGTTCTTCCTTTGGAAAGAAGGAAGTTTGTGGGAACTTCTTGATCTTTGAGAGGGAGGAGAGTTGAGAGAAAGGTTGAGAGAATTCTTCTCTTCTCTTTGATGAAAATCAAAAAATGAGAGAGAGAGCTTACAATCCCTTATTGCAAAGGGTTTAAATAGTGGAATTGATGGAGTTAAAATCTCCACATAATTACCACTTTACCACAACCATAGGTTATGCAAATCTCATTTGCATAACCACATAATATAAGATATCTCATATCTCATATTGCAAATCTCATTTGTAATAAATGTGGATTAATTAAATTGAATAGTATCCAATTTAATTTCTCTCAATTAATTTCTCCATTTAGCCCTAATTCAACAATTAGGCTAACCTATAGTTTATTATGAATCTCATTCACATTAAACTATATATTATATCATTCATATTTCATATAAATGACATAAATGCCCTTTAAGTGAAATTGAACACTTCAATTTCATACCAAAACATAAACCCTTCTTTTAACCCAGATTGAGCCAACCGAGGGACCTAATGGACCTCTGATGGCGATTTGCTCCAATGATCCGAGATTAACCTATCAAACTCTTTGACCCGGTAAATCAACATTCATTAGCTACGGTAACACTCCACTATAGCCCGTAGCTGCACTCCCGTCAGTGCAGAATATTACGTGTCCACTGATATAACCAATGCCCATGAGTCGACCCTTCACAGGTTGTTCGTAGACACGGCTGGGTAAAATTACCGTTTTACCCCTATGTCTACCACTTGTTCCTTAAGTCCCCACTGCTCCTCTAATGAACAACATATTGTGATGGTCCAACCATACACAACACCCTTCTCGGGCCAGTGAGAAGGTGGGCGCCTGTTGTCCAAGCCCTGGAGACAACACTTAAGGGAACAACCCCTCTAGTTTCCCTAAAGGCGGGAACAAGTGAATTCCATCTCGCGTAGTTAAGTTCCCAGCTCCCTACTTGGTCCTGTCCTTGAGAAGATAGGCATATTGGGCGAGTAACTGTGACCACCCTCACCCGTACTAGTCAAAGGACAGACCCCAGCAGACAAGAGTCCGTAACACGCTCAGGATTCAGGTCGAGTCACTAATGGTCATCTACGAAGTTATTAGTCCCTTCTCACAACGGTGTTATATCAGTAGGTCTAATAATTCACGGTCCGGTCTTGTACAATCTCATTTCACATGATGCCCCCACTCTCATGCCAACCACATGAACGAGTCAGATCACCTCGTTTGTATCTAATACAAAGCGGACCGCATCCACAGTGTATCCAGGATTAGGTCTCCCACCCTATCCATATACTGTAGATCGTTTGGGTCATTTACTCGAACGTGATCCTCCCTGTGTGTCCACTACACACCGTTCAAGTTCAAGTTCTATCATAAATTCAATGACCCTAGAGTTTAGTTTATTGGAAAAGTTTATAAATATTGCGAGACACAAAGTAATGAAATAAATAACTCTTATTAATTTCAAACAATAATTTACAAACACGAGATTAGGACAAAAATCGCAACACATGAATCCTTCTTGCAAAGGGGTTTATATAATGGTGATAGGTGGACTTGAAATCTCCACCTATTTACCATTTTACCACAACTATAGGTTATGCAAATCATATTTGCATAACCACATATTATAAGATATCTCATATCTTATATTATAAATCACATTTTTAATATTGTGGATTTTTAAATTGAATCACATCCAATTTAATAACTCTCAATCTAATTTCTCCAAATTAGCTCTAATTCAACAATTAGGCTAACCTGTAGTTTATTATGAATCTCATTCACATTAAACTATATATTATATCATTCATATCTCATATAAATGATATAAATACCCTTTAGTGAACTTGAACACTTCAATTCACACCAAAACAGTAAACCTTCTTTTAATCCAGTTTGAGCCAATCGAGGAACCTTATGAACCTGCAGTGACGAGCTCCAATGATCCGAGATTAACCTGTCAAACTCTTTGACCTAGTTAATAAACACTCATTAGCTACGGTAACACTCCACTAAAGTCCGTAGATGCACTCTCGTCAGTGTAAGATATTACATGTCCACTAATATAATCAATGCTCATGAGTCGACCCTTCAGAGGTTGTTCGTAGACACTGCTGGGTCAAATTATCGTTTTACCCCTAGTCTACTTCTTGCTCCTTAAGTCCCCACTGCTTCTCTAATGAACAACAACGTTGTAATGGTCCAACCATACACAACAACTCTCTCGTACGAGTGAAAGGGTGGGCGCTCGTTATCCAAGCCCTGGAGACAACACTTAAGGGAACAACCCCTCTAGTTTTCCTAAAGGCGGGAAGGAGTGAAATCTATCTTGCATAGTTAAGTTCCCAGCTCTGTTGGGATTTGTGCCCTAAAACTCGTAGTTTGTAATTTATGTTCTGATTAATGTAATAAAGTGTTATTATTTCAATAAATTGTTATTGTTCCTTATCTATGAGTTTGCCTTTATTTAAACCCTAAATCCAATAAACTAAACATCCAAGACTGTTAAATGAACCTTTAACTGAATGTAATGTACATAAAAAGGATCTCGGTTCGAGATACAACCTAAAAGGTTTATAGTTAGGGGATAAGGTTTGGGTACCTTACCCTGGTAAAACTATGGATGTGGCCCACTTTGTATTTGATACAAACACTGTGATCCTAACGTGTTCGTGTAGATGACATGTGAGTGGGGATATCCTATGTAATGAGATTACATAAGACCGGACCACGAAATACTAACCTCTAGCTATAACTCCGTTGACTAGTTAGGTTTCTATTTCACTAGGATGACCTAGGCAACTTGATCTCAATCTGAAAGCAAAGCACGGACTCCTGTTTGCAGGGATTGTCCTTTGACTAGTATGGGTGAGAGTGGCCTGATTCGCCGACTCAATATGCCTACCTTCTTCGGGACAAGACCGAGTGAGCGGCTGGGAACTTAACTTAGCAAGATGGAATTCACTCCTTCCCGCCTACTAGGGTAAGTAGAGGAATGTTCCCTTAAGTAGTGTCTCCGGGACTTGAACAAAGGGTCCGACCCTCTCATTGGCCCGAGAGGGACTCTGTTTGTTGGTAGGACCACAAACAAATTGTTCATTAGAGGAGCACTGGTACTTAAGGCACAAGATGTAACCAGGGATAAAACGGTAATTTGACCCAGCTGATGTTACGAACACTCGTGAAGGATTGACTTGCTGTTATTGGTCAATATCCATGGACACAGAAATATATCTGCAGTGAGAAGAGTGCAGCTGTGGGACTTTAATGGAGTGTTCCCGCAGTTAACGAATGTTTATTGGGAGGTTAATGAGATTAACCGAACAATCTCGTATCGTTGGAGCTTCTGATCTGTAGGTCCATTAGGTCTACCTTCTAGCTCGTAAAGGGTTCTTAGATCATTAGAATTTGAAATGTTCAAATTCATTAGGGAATATATTTAATGTATTTAGATACGATATAATATATAGTTTTGGAACTATATATTATAAATTTAATGTGAATATGATTCATATTAACTTATATGAGAGAATTGAATATTTGAAAGAATTCAAATATTATATTAAATGTGAATGTGATTCACATTTGCAAACTATAGGATAAAATTTAATGTGCACTGGTTGTACATTAAAACTATAGGTTAAAGGGGTAATGTGATTAAATGAGATTTAATCCAAATTAAATATATGATATTTAATTTGTATTATTTAAATATGATTTAAATGAATAATTAAATTTGATTTAATTATATTATTATTATTATTATTATTATTATTTTAATAATAAATGAGGGAACGTGTCATCCAGACACGTTCCCCACTACCCCTCCCCTTCTCCCTATCGATTGTTTAACAGGGAGAAGGGGGTTGCTCAATCCACGGATAGATCAATAATTTTTCCATTGACAGAAAGAATTCTCTCTCTCACACTCTCATCCCTAAAACTTTCCAAGAGTTGGAATCCTTCCCACAAAGGATTAGGTCTAAGCATTCAGAGGATAGAGGGTTTACACTATTGGTGGTGTTCTGTAAAAACAGAGAAACTAAAGCTTCTTGTTTTGTTGTACTGATTGCTGAGTTGTTGAACATTGGAGCAATGAGTTGCTGCTGAGGAAAACTACAAAGGTAATAATTTCCTTTCCATCTTTAGTTTAATTGTTAAACTTAATGTGTTTGCATGTATGCTATTATCCATGTCTAATAGGATTAGAATTTCCATGCTTGCTCTGTATTTTTTTTATCAATGTACTGGTTTTTGTTTTAAGCAAAACAATCAAGCACATTCACGATCCCAAACACGTTTTCGCTGCTCAAGGAGATCCGATCTCCATCAAGCTCCCTAATTGGTCCTGTCCCTGAGAAGATAGGCATATTGGGCGAGTAACTGTGACCACCCTCACCCGTACTAGTCAAAGGACAAACCCCCGCAGACAGGAGTCCGTAACACGCTCAAGATTCAGGTCGAGTCACTAATGGTCATCTACAAAGTTATTAGTCCATACTGTTAACGGTGTTACATCAGTAGGTCTAATAATTCACGGTCCGGTCTTGTACAATCTCATTGTACAGGATGCCCCCACTCGCATGCCAACCACATGAACGAGTCAGATCACCTCGTTTATATCTTAATAAAAAGCGGGTCGCATCCACAACATATCTAGGATTAGGTCTCCAACCCCATCCATATACTGTAGACCGTTCGGGTCATTTACTCGAACGTGATCCTCCCTGTGTGTCCACTACACACCGTTCAAGTTCTAGTTCTCTCATATATTCAATGACCCTGGAGCTTAGTTTATTGGACAAAGTTTGTAATAAATGCGAGACACAAAATGATGAAATAAATAACTCTTTATTGATTTCAAATAGTAATTTACAAACTATACGAGATTAAGACAAACATCTCAATAGTTGCAATGCTGAGGACAACGCTGCGTGCGTTGAGGGGCAGTTCGCGAGGCGGTTTCGCGCGTAGTGGCTGATGGCTTTAGTTTTTCAAATCGTGGGACATTAGTTTTTTATTTAATTATTTTTATTTATTTATTGTTAGATTTTATGTCCTACAACTCGTAGTCTGTAATTGATAAATATTTTTCGTGTTTCTTTTTCGATAAAATTGTTATTGAATTGATATGTTATAATCTTGAATCCAATAAACTAAGGTCCCGAGGCTATTTAATGTAGACTTGAACTTTATGTGATGTGATGACATAAAACATGGATCAATTTCGAGTAGATAGCCTGAAATGGTTTATAGTATAGGGATAAGGTTGGGCGCCTTATCCTGGGGACACTATGGATGCTACCTACTTTGTAGTTAGTACAAACGATGTGATCCTGAATCGTTCATATAGAGATATGTAAGTGGGGGCATTCTATGCAATGAGTTTGTATAAGATTGGACCACGACTTAGTCACTTTTGCTTTATAACACCGTTTACTGTATAAAATTGACTAATTTAATTTTTGATGACATAGGTCACTAAATCTCAATCCTGAGCTAACTATGAACTCCTGTTTATTTGGGATTATCCTTAGATCTACATGGGTGAAAGCAGCTCAACAATGCTGGCTCAATAAGCCTCCCATTTGAGGGGTAAGACTGGATGGATAGCTGTGGACATAGGGTGCAAGACGAAATTCACTCCTACCCGACTCTAGGGATAGTAGATAGGTTGTTCCCTTAAGTGCTGACTTCGAAACTAGAACAAGGGGCCCTACACTCTCACTAGGCTGAGAGAGACTAGATTTATTGGTTAGACCACAAATCAATTGTTCTATAGAGGTTTAGTGGGACTTAAAGAACAAGAAGTGTTTTCGGGGGTAAAACGACATTTTGACCCAGCCGAGACCACGAACAACCTGTGAAGGATTGACTTACTGGTTACGGTTATATCAAGTGGACATAAATATATCTACAGTGAGGGGAGTGCAACTACGGGACTTTAGTGGAATGACTCGTTAGTTAACAAATGTTGATTAAGTAGGTTAAAGAGTTTGACCGATTAATCTCGGATTGTTGAAGCCCATGATCTGTAGGTCCATTAGGTCTCCCTGCTAGCTCATATGGATTAAACTTAGAACAGTATGATGGATTAATTCGAATTGTTCAAATTAGGAAAGGAGTTTTAAACCGTCAAGTATATGTGATATAGCTATTGGTTTTTTATGACACAATATATTCAAATGTGATTTGAATTTCAAAAATATGAATGTGGATTCATGTTCGAGAGGTCAAAATTAGTCAAGAGGGTCAAAATCGTAAAAAGTCAAAGGGTTGACTTTTTGGTTCGGGAAAAGTCAAAGTTTGACTTTGATCAAATGAAAAAGACTATTTTACCCTTGACTAGAGTTAGTGGAATTATCCAAGTTTTTGTTGGACAATCCCACTAACTTAAGTGGATTATGTGTAAACATTATAGAATGACACATAACCCACTTTAGTTAGTGTTTTGTGAGGTGTTGCATTTTGGTGAGCCTTGGCATGCATTTGATGCATGTAATTTCTTTATAAATAGGTTTGTTTTCAAAACAAAGGGTTCCTTTTGCTGAATTTTGAGTTTTTTCAAAAGAAGTCTCACCAAAACATATTTCTTCTCCTTTCCTCACTTAATACTTTGAACCTCCCATTCTTCCTTTTCAATCCTTCATTCACTAGGTCCCACAACCCGGTTCTGAGTCTAGAGGATAGCGGGGAAGCTCTAGTGGTGGTCTGGTTGTGTTTATTTTTTGCTTTGGCAAGGAGGAGAGAAGAAATTGAGCTACAAAGGTTGTATCTTCTTCCCTTTTTTAGTTTACTGTTTTTTCTATGTTTGCATGTTAATTTCTATTAAGTTAGATGCAATTAGAGTGTCATTAGATCCTTTTTCCGCTGCGTATGTCTCGTGTTCCATCATTTATTTTGTAAAATGTAATTTATTTAAATTTATTTAATTAATTAATATTAATATAAAAGTTATATTAATGTTAATTAATTCAATTAATGTCCCTAAGTGTCAAAATCGGTCAAATTTTTGCTATTTAATTTATTTTATGCATGAGATGTATGAAATTAATTATTTTATGTGGATAATATATGCCATATAGATTAAAATCTCACCTTAGGTTAAACATTTCATGCATCATATTTATATTATAAGTGTTATAATATATGGTATGCATGATAGGTTTATATTATAATAGTTATAATATAAGGTTTGCATGTTTTAATTTATTTAATATAAGTGTTATATTTCTTAGATTAAAAGCATGCTCATGCATTTAATTTATGTGATGAATGTATGTTATAGTATATTATTATTCATGTGATGAATGATCAAGCACTATAACATAGAAATGCATGTAACCTAAGTTAATTATTTGTTTTAAAATGTTTTGAACTTGAATAATTAGACTTAGGTTTTCTAGTTCTAATAAGATTAGAATTAGGCAATCAAATATGACCTTTGAATGGAGACTGATAAGTAACTTTGTCTAAAGAAGGTTCTGTCTAAGGCTGGGATATTTAAGCTGACGCTTTCCGAAACACCCCTACCTGGGAACCAACCTAGGAGTGAATTTGCTCCGGAGATTCAAAGGTTATATTATCATGAATGTCGTTAATTAAAAGTTGATTAATTTACTCACATATACCTAAGTTAATAATGTGATTATAGACTTAGGCTAATTCGATATAAGAGTTATATTGGTAGACTTAGGTAAATATTAGCCGATTTATCTAGGTCAATCTCGATTAATATAAAGTGCTGAGTGGGAGGAAATAAAGTGTATAAGATACAACTAATTTTTCGACCAATAATCTCCATAAAGTTCACACCGTGAGATCCATACTCGACCTCGTGGCGCAAATGGGAGCATCTCTCTTCGGATGGTATTTGTATGGGTCAATATACAAGTGGACGGAGAGAGTACTTATAGTGAGTGGGAGCGGGACCTGTGAAAACGAGACCCACGGTCTCTTCTTTCGATTCACACCGTGAGACGCCTATGATCCGCCTGCTAGTTTGGCCTGGACCAGACAATCCCTTCGGAGGGTATTGATCATGGCAGTCGGAACACCGTGAATTCTCGAAAGGGATACAGTTTCCTTGTTGGTTTTCCTTCTTGGTTAACCCTTTGATGGCTATTGTTTGGAAAAATGCTTGGAAACTTAAAGATTGAGGGTGACACTCACGAGATTCATTAAGAGTTAATGGATTCAGACCGAAAAATGGTAACTGGACGCCTAATGGAATAAGAGTTATTCTGGTATTAGGGTCTGATCGAGAAAGTCTCGTCCAAGAGGAGGAGTGTTTCTGTTCACCCTTCGGTGGCGGTCATTCTAAACATTTGGGATATCATTGCAATTTGTTTTATGACCTAGGGATCATAGGATATAATTTTTCTAAAATTTGATTGGATTTTAAAAGTTTTTGCGAGACTGACACAAAATTTTTACTTGTTTTTCAGCAAAATGTCAAGCTCAATAATAACCTTACTGGCTTCCGACAAATTAGTGGGAGATAATTTCCAAACATGAAAAAACAATATAAACACAATTCTAGTAACTGACGACCTAAAGTTCGTGCTCACTGAGGTGTCCTAAGGTGTCGGGCTCGATCGCGTCACGAAGTGTTCGTGATGCGTACGATCGATGGATCAGGGCCAATGAAAAGGCCAAGGTCTATTTAATTGCCAGCTTGTCTGAAGTCTTGGAAAAAAAGCATGAATTGATGATCACCGCTAAGGAGATCATGGAATCCTTGAAGGAAATGTTTGGACAACGATCCTTTCATATCCGACATGATTTGCTCAAACACGTCTTCAACCCTCAGATGAAAGAAGGGACGTCTATCCGTGAACATGTTCTGGACATGATGACCCACTTTAATCTGGCTGAGATGAACGGGTCTTCGATCGAAGAGTCGAGCCAGGGCAACTTTATTCTGGAGACTCTTCCGAAGAGTTTCCTTCAGTTTCGTAGCAATGTTGTTATGAACAAAATTAGCTACAGTCTAGCAACCCTTCTAAACGAACTATAGAACTTCCAGTCCTTGATGAGGATCGAGAAACCTAAGTTGAGGCAAACGTTGCCTTCTGTGTCCTTTCACGGGGTTCGACCTGCGGGACAAAAATCGTAGCTTCTTCACACCGAAAGGAAGAGAAGAAGAAGATGAAGAAGGGTAAAGCTAACATGTGCACATTCATCCAAAAAGGACAAAAAGGTAAAGGAAGTTGTAGAGAAAGGAAAGTGTTTCCACTGCAATGGGGACGACCACTGGAAGCGTAACGGTCTCAAGTTCCTTGCTCATAGAAGGAAAGAAGGTAAATGTGATTTACTAGTAACTGAAACCTGTTTAGTGGAGAGTAATGACACTGCCTAGATATTGGATCCGGGCGCCACTAACCATGTTTGTTCTTCTTTTTAGGGAATTAGTTCTGGCAAAGAAATGCAAGAGGGTGAGGTAACACTCTGGGATGGATCCGGGAGGTTGTCTCTCACTACAATGATTGACACGGTGAAGCTCCATTTTGGCAGGAATTACATTTTATTAGACAATATGTATATAGTTCTAGGGTTTACTAGAAACCTAGTTTCTATTTCCTGCCTACTTGAACACTGTATTTCTGTCAATTTTTCTACTAATAAAGCGTTTATTTCTCGAAATAGAAATTTCTTGTGTTCTGCTTCGCTCGAGAATAACCTGTACGTTTTGAAACCTAATTCGGTCAAAAGTGTTTTGAATACTGAATTATTTTAAACGTCAGAAACACAAACTAAGAGAGTGAAAGTTTATCCTAAACAAAATGCCCATCTTTGGCATCTACGGTTAGACCACATTAATCTCAATAGGATTGAGAGTCCAGTGAAGAGTGGACTTCTAAGCGAGTTGGAAGAAAACTCTTTACCGGTGTGTGAGTCATGCCTTGAAGGCAAAATGACCAAATGTCCTTTTAGTTGAAAAGGATATGAGCCAAAGAGCCCCTTGAGCTTATACATTCTGACCTCTGTGGTCCGAGATGGTTACAAATATTTTGTATCTTTTATAAATGACTATTCAAGGTATGAGTATATTTACCTAATGCATAGGAAGTCTGAAACTCTTGAAAAGTTCAAGGAGTACAAGATTGAGGTTGAGAACCTGTTAGGTAAAATTTTAAAAACACTTTGATCGGATCGAGGTGAAGAGTATATGGACACTGAATTCCAGGACTATATGATAGAACATGGAATTATGTCGTAACTCTCAGCTCCCGGTATGCCACAACAGAATGGTGTATCAGAGAGGAGAAACAGAACCCTGTTGGACATGGTTCAGTCGATGATGAGCTATGCTCGTCTCCCTGATTCTTTTTGGAGTTAAGCAATGGAGACTGTTGTGTATTTTTTGAACAATGTTCTGTTGAAGAGTGTTTGTGAAACACCTTTCAAACTTTAGAATGGACGTAAAGGCAATTTACATCATTTCAGAATTTGGGGATGCGCGACCCATGTGTTGGTGTCAAACTCGAAAAAGTTGGAACCTATGGAAAATAGGGGTGGTCTGTTTTATGATCCTAAGGAAAATAGGATGGTCTGTTTACGAACTTTGGAATGGACGTAAAGGCAATTTACATCTTTTGTAGGTTACCCAAAAGAGACTAGGGGTGGTCTGTTTTACGATCCTTAGAAAAATAGGCTTGTGTCGACAAACGCCACTTTTCTTGAAGAAGACCACATCAGGGATCATTTACCTAGGAGCAAAATTGTGTTAAACGAAATGGATAGTACATCAACAAGAGTTGTTGATGGGGCTAGTACGTCAACAAGTGTTGTTGATCTTAGCTCGTCTAGTCAAGTCTGTTTTCAAGAATTGAGAATGCCTCGACGTAGTGGAAGGGCTGTGAGACAGCCTAAACGTTACATGGGTTTAGCTGAAACCCAAGTCGTCACCCTTGATAATGACTGCGATGATCGATTAACCTATGATCAGGCAATGACAGACGTTGACAAAGATGAATGGATTAAAACTATGTACCATGAAATGGAGTCGATGCACTTCAATTTCGTCTAGGAGCTTCTGGATCAACCGGATGGGGTAAAACCTATAGGTTGCAAATGGATCTACAAGCGTAAACGTGGCGTAGATGGGAAGGTGCAGACCTTCAAAGCACGACTAGTGGCAAAGGGTTTTACCCAGGTTGAAGGGATTGACTATGAGGAAACCTTTTCACCTGTTGCCATGGTAAAGTCGATCAGGATCCTTCTGGCCATTGTCGCATATTATGACTATGAGGTATGGCAGATGGATGTCAAGACCGCCTTTCTGAATGGCAACCTTGACGAGACCATCTACATGGACCAGCACAAGGGGTTTATTACCCAAGGCCAAGAGCAAAAAGTTTGCCGGCTTCATATGTCTATTTATGGACTAGAACAAGCCTCGAGGTCTTGGGATATAAGGTTTGATGAGGCGATCAAATCTTATGGCTTTGATCAGAATGTTGACGAGCCTTGTGTCTAAAAAAAAATCGTCAACAACACTGTCACATTTCTGATATTGTATGTGGATGATATCCTTCTTATTGGGAATGATGTATGATTTCTTACTGACATAAAGAAATGGTTGGCTTCGCAATTCTAAATGAAAGATCTGGGATAAGCTCAGTATATTCTAGGTATCCAAATTGTCCGGAATCGAAAGAACAAAATGCTAGCCATGTCTCAGGCGTCTTATATTGACAAGATGTTGTTTAGATATAAGATGCAGAACTCCAAGAAGGGCTTGTTGCCTTTCAGGCATGCGGTTCACCTGTCTAAGGATCAATGTCCTAAGACTCCACATAATGTTGAGGATATGAGACGAATCCCTTATGCTTCAACTGTAGGGAGCCTCATGTATTTCATGTTGTGTACTAGGCCCAACATTTATTATGCAGTTGGGATTGTCAGTAGGTATCAATCCAATCCAGGATTAGATCACTAGACAGCCGTAGCAATCCTCAAGTATCTTAGGAGAACGAGGAACTACAACCTTGTGTATGGGAGTGGGGATTTGATCCCTACGGGATACACAGATTCTGACTTTCAGACTGATAAGGATTCTAGGAAATCCACTTCGGGGTCAACCTACATTCTAAATGGAGGAGCTGTAGTATGGCGAAGCATCAAGCAGGGATGCATCGTTGATTCCACTATGGAAGCCGAGTATGTTGCGGCTTATGAAGCTGCAAAGGAAGCTGTTTGACTTAGGAAGTTCATGATGAATTTGGAAGTTGCTCCAAATATGAACTTGTTGATCACGCTGTTTTGTGACAGCAGTGGTGTTGTAGCCAACTCGAGAGAGCCTCAGAGCCATAAGAGGGGAAAACACATTGAGCGGAAGTATCACCTGATATGGGAGATTGTGCACCGCGGAGACGTGACAGTCACGCAGATAGCGTCGGAGCACAATGTTGTTGATCCATTTACAAAGGCCCTCACGACTAAGGTGTTTGAGGGTCACCTAGAGAGTCTAGGTCTTCGAGTGCTTCCTGACTAGGGAAAGTGGGAGCATTGTAAAGGGTATTCAATGCCCTAGTTTATTGTATTACTTTATTGTAATTATTGTACATTTGAGAAATGTATTATGTACTCGACTAGCTTAGTCCAAGTGGGAGTTTGTTGGGATGTATGTCGTAATCTCGTATTTGTTTGTAATATTCACTATTGAAATAAATAAAAGTTATTTCTTTCATCACTTTGTGTCTCGCATATTTATAAACTTTGTCCAATAAACTAAGCTTCAGGGTCATTGAATTATGAGAGTACTAGAACTTGAACGGTGTGTAGTGGACACATAGGGAGGATCACGTTCGAGTTAATGACTCGAACTATCTACAGTATACGGATAGGGTTGAAGACCAAATCCTGGATACGTTGTCGATGCGACCAGCTTTGTATTAGATACAAACGAGGTGATCCAACTCGTTCATGTTGTTGACATACGAGTGGGGACATTCTGTGCAATGAGATTGTACAAGACCGGACCGTGTATTATTAGACCTACTGATGTAACCGTTGACAGTATAGGACAAATAACTTCATAGACGACCATTAGTGACTTGACCTTAATCTTGGGGGTGTTACGGACTCCTGTTTGTGGAGGTCTGTCCTTTGACTAGGACGGGTGAGGGTGGTCACAGTTACTCGCCCAATATGCCTATCTTCTCAAGGACAGGACCACGTGGGGAGCTGGAAACTTGACTTCGCGAGATGGAATTCACTCGTTCCCGACTTTAGGGAAATTAGAGGTGTTGTTCCCTTAAGTGTTGTCTCCAGGGCTTGGACAACGGGCGCCCACCCTCTCACTGGCCCGAGAGGGGTGTTATTTATGGTTGGACCATACAACGTTGTTGTTCATTAGAGAAGCAGTGGAGACTTAAGGAGCAAGAAAGAGACACATGGGTAAAACGACAATTTGACCAAGCAATGTCTATGAACAACCAGTGAATGGTCGACTCATGAGCATTGGTTATATCAGTGGACACAACTTGTCTTACAGTGACGGGAGTGCAGCTACGAGATTTAGTGGAGTGTTACCGTAGCTAATGAATGTTGATTAACTGGGTCAAAGAGTTTGACAGATTAGTCTCGGATCATTGGAGCTCGTCATCTGTAGGTCCATTAGGTCCCTCGGTTGGCTCAAACAGGATACATGAGGGTTTACAGTTTGGTGTGGATCTGAAGTCTTCAAATTCATTAAAAGGGTATTTATGTCATTTATATGAGATATGATTGACATATTATATAGTTTAATGTGAATGAGATCCATAATAAACTATAGGTTAGCCTAATTGTTTAATTAGGGCTAATTTAGATAAATTGGATTGATAGAAATTAAATTGAATGTGATTCAATTTAAAATCCACAATTATACAAATGTAATTTGTATAATGAGATATGAGATATCTTATTATATGTGGTTTTGCAAATATGATTTGCATAACCTATGGTTGTGGTAAAATTGTAAATAGGTGGAGATTTCAACTCCACCTATCACCATTATATAAAGCCTTTGCAAGAAGGCTTTTGTAAGGTTTTGGTTTCATTTTTTGGAATCTCACAAAAAACAAACTCACAAACTCTCTCAACTTTCATCTCTCCAATTCTCTCCTCCCTTTCACCAAAGGAGTCCCACAACTCTTATTCTACCTAAGGATAACAACTGAGAAGGCTTTTCGGAGGTGTTCGGATTGATCAAGGTTCGGTGAGATCGTGATCATTGAGATCGAGAATGCGAAGTGTTTGTGGCCGTGTGAAGAAAGGTTCTTCAACAAGTAAGTAAATTCTTGTTTTTTTCCTTTTAAAATGCATGTTTAGCCTAGTTTCTATAGGATTGAAATGATTTTGAGAAAATATTTTTCACAACGAAACCACGACGATTCAATCGTTTTTCCATTGCGGGAGTTTAAATCCCTACAACAACACCACGTAGTAAACCTTCTATCCTCTGGATACTACTTAGATCTTATCCTTGGTGGGAAGGATTCCAACAGTTGGAAGAGAAGGAAGGGAATTAGAGAGAGAATTGTGAGAGCAAAATCACCAAAATTGCACAGAATGAATCGATCGATTAATTCACAGATCCCCTCTCCCTCTTTAACTATCGATAGGGAGAGGAAGAGGGAAAGTGGGAACGTGTCATCCTGACACGTTCCCTTAATTAATTTAATAAATAAATAAATTAATTTTAATTAATAATTAAATCATATTTAATTATAAATTAATATTAATTTTAATTAAATCACATTTAACCAAAATTAAATGAAATATCATATATTTAATTATGATTAAATCATATTTAATCAATATTCCCTCTAACCTATAGTTTTAATGCACATCTCATGCATATTAAATTTTAACCTATAGATTTCAAATTTGAATCACATTCACATTTAAATTAATATTTGAACTTTTTCAAATATTGAATTCTCTCATATAATTTAATATGAATCATATTCACATTAAATTTATAATATAAAGTTTTTATAATCTTAAGTTCCAAAACTTTATATTATAACGTATCTATATACATAAATTTATTCCCTGATGAATTTGAACATTTCAAATTCAAACAATCTAAGAACTCTTTACGAGTTAGAAGGTGGACCTAATGGACCTACAGATCAGAAGCTCCAACAATACGAGATTATTCAGTTAATCTCATTAACCTCCTAATTAACATTCGTTAACTGCGGGAACACTCCACTAAAGTCCTGCAACTGCACTCTTCTCACTGCAGATATATTTCTGTGTCTACAGATATTGACCAATAACAACAAGTCAATCCTTCACGATTGTTCGTAACACCAGTTGGGTCAAATTATCGTTTTACCCCTTGGTTACATTTTGTACCTTAAGTATCGGTGCTCCTCTAATAAATAATTTGTTTAGGGTCCTACAAACAAACAGAAGTCTCTCTCGGGCCAATGAGAGGGTCTGACCCTTTGTTCATGTCCTGGAGACACCGCTTAAGGGAACATTCATCTGCTTAGCCTAGTAGGCAGGAAGGAGTGTAGGAATGAAAATCCTACGCAGCAGAAAAACGATTGAATCACCGTGGTATCGTTGTGAAAACTTTTTTGATAAAATTGAAACTATCTCATAGTAACTAGGTTAAACATGCATTTAGGAAGAAAAACAGTAAGAGTACTTACTTGTTGAAGAACCGTTCTTCACGTTTTCCTCTTCCGGTCACGAACTCTTCGCGAACACGATCTCCTCGAACGAACCAATGAACCGTACACCCTCCGAAAGGCCTCGGTTGTTCTCTTTTAGGTAGAATGAGAGTGTGCGAGACTCCTTTTTGGTGAAAGGGAAGGAGAGAATTGAGAGAAGAGTTGAGAGAAAAACTTGTATTTCGTGAGATTCCAAAAATGAACAACCAAGTGAGAAATCCTTCTTGGAAAGGAGTTTAAATAATGGTAATAGGTGGAGTTTAAATCTCCACCTATTTACCATTTAACCACAACCATAGGTTATGCAAATCATATTCGCATAACCACATATAATAAGATATCTCATATCTCATTATACAAATCACATTTGTATAATTGTGGATTTTAAATTGAATCACATTCAATTTAATTTCTCTCAATTTAATTTCTCCAAATTAGTCCTAATTAGACAATTAAGCTAACCTATAGTTTATTATGAATCACATTCACATTAAACTATATAATATTGATAACTCGCCATATGAGAGTTATTTTACTAGAATTTCAATGCTTAATCAACTTGAATTGCATAGAATTCATTGAGCTTCATGTTATTTTATCCCTAAATTATGAATGTTAGTTGAAAATCTTGAATTTAAGCATGAGGTTCTAAAAGAATTAATTTTGATGTTTTTGTGGTTTAATTTATGAAATTTGGAGAAATTAGCTAACAACTAATTAAAGACAAGGATTTGAGATTTTTTTTTAACTTTTACATATTTAGTTTGATTTATGATTGATAATGATGTATGAAGATTTTTCTGTGTGCAGGAGATGTGTAAAAGAAAAAAATATTACAAGAACCCGTAAGGGCATTTTAGACATTTAATCTGAAGGGCAAAATAGTCTTTATATCCTAAATGGCATTTTCGTAATTATCAAACTAGGGCAACATCTCCTTGTGAGAATAGAAAAAGAAGAAAATAAAAGGAAAATAATAGGGGAGTTGATGGGGGTCGTTTTTGCTAAGGAAAAAAATTTGAAAAGAAGGATTGCTGAAGAAATCGTGAGGGCAGACCGAGAGGGGCTTCAATTTTCCTACAACAAAAACTGAGGGAGCACATTAGTGAGGGCATTCGGGAGAGCCAATGTCACACCCCCTCCCGAGCTACCTGCTAACTTAGCCCGAAAGGCGGCGTGAAGCCAACAGACATTGTTTACCTCTTAACAATACCTGCTGACCCTGTTTTATCTGATAAACATATTATGTTCGCATATGGAACACTTTAACATAACACAACGGAAACTTGACAACTACTAAACATACGTAAGAGAAACTCTTCATAAGTCTCTCTTGAAAAACTAAAACGACAAGTGCATCAGAAACCAAACAAGACAAACCATTGTTTATATAAACCTTAATTTACAACCAACTATAACTACATAGTCCTCTCAAAATAAACTATAACACATATGGACTTGCTATACAACACCAGTCACGTACAAAGTATCAAGACTTAAGGAGCTTCAAGCAGGCTATGGCAGGATATCAGGTACCAGGAGCTCGATCTCTACCTGAAAAGTTTGAAAACATTGAAAGAATGAGCTATAAAGCTCAGTGAGTGACTATGTTCAAAATCTATAACTTGTAAAACATGCCACCTGAAAACTATGGGCATATGCATTTGTATTCAAGCGTTCAAAGTAAACGTGGAACCATAATAGATTTTCAGAAAACCAACAAGTATGTCATTAAAATCTTGTAAGGCTTATAGGTGATATAAACACTTTTAAAAACATGTCACATTCCACGTTGTGTAGGGCACACCCAGTACAACCAACGTTTACTCTACGATGTAGTGGGGCTCGCCCAACACTCTCATCGTCTTTGTCGTAGTAGGGCTCGCTCAGCACTCACGACAACATTGTTGTCACGGAGTACACTCAACGTCGACAAAAAAATAAGACCTGTGTGCACACGGTACCATAAAGCCTCGGGCTCAATATTTGAGAAAACATCATAAAAACATTTGAACATGCCTGCTTATCTTTTCTTTCATAAAACTCAAGCTTACTCAGCTTGTTCATAAAACTGAAAAACTTTAAAACATACTTGCTAGTACATACTTGCTCGAAATCATAACATTTCCATAAATTTTGGCAATCATTAGACATATGCTCATGTATAAATTTCTTCAAGACATTTAGGGTCACAATGAATTCTTGAAACCATATCTAGGAAAATATTTATACTCATAAACATGTGTTCAAAAATAAAACATAAAGCATTGAAATCTTTCATTCTAGCAAACCTTGCATTTCTTAAAGCATATTTCAAGCATATGATTCATTTTCGAAGTTCATTTTGTCACTCACAGTGTTAGAACTAGGACCTTGGCCCGTACACTTGACCTATTTCTTCTTGGCCTGGGAAACAAACCAAAACCATGTTTTAGAACCTCGAGCTCATGGTTTTTAACCTTAAAACTACAAGAAAACACTCCAACCAATTTTCCAGTATTTTACAGATTTTATACCCTGTCTTCAAACAGTCATAACTTCTTCATTACCAATCCAAAAAGGATGTACTTTATACCCAATTATTCCTTTTTGAACCCTCTAAAAATCATATGAAGATATGAAATTGAGATTCTAAACAGATTGGTTCGAAAATACCTCAACAACTTCTTCCCTAAAATCCACCTGCTACTGTTTCCAGAATCAAATTCCTGCTGCACAACAAATTTGTCCTGCGATTTAAGACGTATTCCAATCGTTTTTTACTCACAATGTCTTCACCAAAGTTGTAGGAAATTCAATAAGCTTTCCAACCATACCTAATAGAGCTTCTGATTCCAACGCTACAGATCAGAACAACCAAAAAACTAGAGACTTCTCGGATTTGATAGCAAATTTTGTCTTCTGTCTTCCTCTTCACAAAACAGTAACTTAACTTAAGAATTTGCTTGAGCTTCCTTCATGAACTTCGTTGAACAATGAGTTAGCTTCCAGGAAAATAAAATTTCAACACTTACCTCTTCTTGTGGAGCTCGTAAAGTTCAAAACATCAGAGCTGGTGTGAGTTGTTCACCTTGCTGCTATACCAACATCCTTTGAGTTCTATCCCTCTCTTCTGCAACTTCAACCCAAAAATTCACCTTCTTCCTCTTCCTTTCTCCTTTTCCCACGAAAACTTCTTCTCCTTGTTGAAAATGAAAACCAAAATGGAAGGAAAATGAACTTAAATTGTTTTAAAAAAACAAACGGTGGAGTTTGTCTTTTACCCCTTTTTCCCTTTTGCTTTTCTTTTTCCTTTTTCTTTCTTTCCTTTATCTCTTCCTTTCTTTTCTTTTCTTTTCTTTTCTTTTTTTTTTTCTTTACAAAATAAAAAAAAACTTAATATTTAATCATTTCTTTCATTTCCTTTTCTTCAATACTTTTAAAGCAAATCAAACCAAAATGGTTTAAGCTTTTCCTTCCTTGTTTTCCTCTTATCTTTCACTTCATTTCTTTTCTTTTTAAAAACAAAACAAATCCAAACATCACTTTTCTTTATTTCTTTTATTTTGTTTTGTTTTTTTTGTGAGGAAATTCCAAAGAAAGATCTCGGGTTTACAACTTACCTCCCCCTTAAGAAATTTCGTCCTCGAAATTTAGTAGTGCTTAGGTGAAGATCATCAGATACTTCCTCCTCATTTGGTCTTCTAATTCCCAGGTTGCCTCCTCCACTCCGTGATGTCTCCAACGAACCTTCGCGAGTGGGATCGTCTTGTTTCTCAAGACTTGTTCTTTTCTGTCGAGGATTTGAACTGCATCCTCTACGTAGCTCATGTCTTCTTTCAACTCAACGGGTTGTGCTTGCAGCACATGTGTCGGATCTGGAATATACTTCCTAAACATGGATATATGAAAAACATCATGTACTCGAGATAGTTCTGCTGGCAACTCCAGTCTGTAGGCTGCTGGCCCAACTCGTCCCGTTATTGGATAATGACCAATATACCTAGGACACAACTTACCTTTCTTGCCAAAACAAAGGACACCTCTCCACGGAGATAACTTCAAGGAAACTTGATCTCCGACCTGGAATTCTAAGTCCTTTCGTCACTTATCTGCATAACTCTTCTGACGATCTTGAGCTACCTTTAAATTCTCCCTGATTACCTTAAGATTATCTGTCGTAATTTGCACCAACTCAGGATCGATAAGCTTCCGCTCGCCTACTTCGTTCCAACATATGGGCGTTCTACATGGCCTTCCATACAAAGCCTCAAATGGTGCCATACCAATACTCGACTGATAGCTGGTATTGTAAGCGAATTCCATAAGTGATAGGTGTGTATCCCAACTTCCTTTAAATTGAAGGACACATGCTCTCAACATGTCCTCTAAAGTCTGGATGGTCCTTTCTGACTGCCCATCTGTCTGAGGATGGAATGCTATACTAAAATTCAGCTTTGTCCCCATAGCTTTCTGTAAGCTAGGCCAAAACTTAGAAGTAAATCTCGGATCTCTATTTGAAACTATGGACACTGGCACTCCGTATTGACTCACAATTTTATCGAAGTATAGCTTAACAAGCTCAGCAAGCTGATCAAGCGTAGACGTCGCTTTAATCGGTATAAATCGTGCTGTTTTAGTGAGTCTATCCACTATTACCCAAATACCATCATGCCCACTTGAAGTACGTGGCAATCCAAACAGAAAATCCATAGTAATATGCTCTCATTTCCACTCCGGCACTGGCAATGGATTAAGGAGTCCTCCTGGTCTCTATCTAACTGGTTTAACCTGCTGGCAGATCAAACATCTATCAACATAATCAGCTATCTCCCGCTTCATCCCAGGCCACCAATATGTCCCCTTCAAAGTTTTGTACATCTTGGTACTTCCTGGATGCATAGTGTAAGCTGAACTGTGAGCTTCCTCTAGAATAGCATCTTTAAGCTCACTAAAACTCGGAACGCATAATCTTCCTTGCCTCTCTATGGCCCCGTCTGATCTCATCTTAAACTCTACTTCTGGGCCCTGTTTGGACTTTCCAAACATTTTCTGCAGGTTACTATCCTTAGGCTGTCTTCTCACAATCTCTACTACGAGCAAAGACTTGACTTGGAATTGAGCTAAAAGACTCACTGAATTCTCTGCACCCACAACTGCCTTAGAATCCTTTAGAGTACTTAAGAATGTCGCTCGAATACCACACAAGGCGTCCCTAAGAAGTCTTGACTTCCTACTTAGTGCATCTGCTACAACATTCGCCTTACCTGGATGGTATTCTATAGTACAATCATAATCTCTAATCAGTTCTAACCATCTTCTCTGTCTCATATTCAACTCCTTCTGATCAAAGATATACTTCAAACACTTATGATCTCTAAAGATGTGACACCTTTCACCAAACAAGTAATGCCTCAAGATCTTCAATGCTAAAACAACTGCTGCTAGCTCAAGATCATGGGTAGGGTAATTACATTCGTGCTTTTTCAATTGCCTTGACGCATAAGCTATTACTTTTCCTTCTTGCATGAGAACACACCCTAAACCTTGCCTCGAGGCATCACAGTAAATCACATACTCTTTTCCCGTTACAAGAAGTGTCAGAATATGTGTTGTAACTAATCTCTTTTTTAGCTCTTGAAAACTCTATTCACACTTATCTGACCATTCAAACTTAGTATTCTTCCTTGTCAAAGTTGTTAAGGGTAATGCTAATCGTGAGAAATCCTCAACAAATCGTCTGTAGTATCCTGCCAAGCCTAGGAAACTACGTACCTCTGTCACACTTGCTGGTCTCTCCCAGTTGACCACAACTTTCACCTTATGCTGATCCACACTAACTCCATTTGCTGAGACTACATGCCCCAAAAACACTACCTGATTCAAACAAAACTCACATTTGCTAAATTTAGCATACAACTGTTTATCACGTATGTTTGTAGAATAATTCTCAGATGTTCTTCATGGGCTTTTCTGTCAATCGAATAAACCAATATATCATCAATGAACACTATCACAAACTGATCCAAATACTGGTGGAAAATCCTGTTCATAAGGTCCATGAGAACTGCTGGTGCGTTAGTCAAACCGAATGGCATTACTAAGAACTCATAATGTCCGTACCTCGTTCTGAATGTTGTCTTAGGAATATATGATTCCCTTACCTTTAACTGATGGTATCCTGATCTTAAATCAATCTTAGAAAACCCCGATGCTCCTATTAACTGGTCAAACAAGTCATCTATTCGGGGTAAAGGATACTTGTTACGTATCGTGACTTTGTTTAACTGTCTGTAATCAATGCACAATCTGAGGGTACCATCTTTCTTCTTTACAAATAACACTAGAGCTCCCCAAGGCGATACACTAGGTCTGATGTATCCCTTATCAACTAGTTCTTGTAACTGCATCTTCAGCTCCTAGAGCTCACTTGGAGCCATTCTATACGGCGTTTGCGAAATAGGTGTTGTTCCTGGTAGCAATTCAATAGTGAACTCTACTTCCCTATCAAGTGGCAACCCTGACACATCTGCTGGAAAAACATCAAGAAACTCGTTCACAACAAGAACATTTTCTGGTTTTAGCTTTTCCTCCTGCACCTCTACTACATGTGCAAGAAACGCCGTGCACCCTTTCTTCAATAACTTCTCAGCTTTTAATGCTGAAATCAAACTTGTAGGAATAATCTTCTTTTCACCCCTGAAAACCACTTCAGCCAACCGTGGTTTTCTAAAAACGACTTCCTTTCTATGGCAATCCATGGAAGCATAATGAATGAATAAGAACTCCATCCCTAAGATTTCATCTAACATCTGCAACTCTAGTGGAAGAAGATCCACTAACAAATTGAGACCTTCTACTAAGACCTCACAATTCTTCAGCACTGCATCGACTAGTAAAGCATCACCAACTGGTGTGTATATAACTAACTTCTCAAATAAAGGCTCTAGCTTCCTATTCAGCTTAGATAGGAACATACTAGAAACAAAGGAATGCATAGCACCTAGATCTATCAAAACACGTGCAAGTACATTACAAATAGAAATTGTACCAGTAATCACATCTAGTGCATCCTCTGCTTCTTGTTGAGTCATAGTGTAGACCTTTCCCTGTTGCCTAGGTCTCCCTACAACTCCCTTATGTTTTGCACCACTGGTGCCCTCTCCTGCAGCTACTGGAACTCTCGGCTGCTCAACTGTTTGGGACCCAACTCCCTGGTCCCTATGTGCAGCTGCTCTAAGCTGTGGACAATCTCTCTTGAAATGCCCTGGCTGTCCACACTGGTAACACACACCAACACCAACAAGACATTGGCCTCGATGATTCTTGCCACAATTTGCACATGGAGTTCTCCTTGCTTGCCGCGCCGCAACAGAACTCTGCATTTGTGCGTGGTCTTCTTTGTGGATCCGCAGATCGACTAGGTGCTCTTTGACTCTGCCTCTGATAGGCACCAAAAACATTTATCTGCCTCGATGCCTGGCCGCCAACTAGATACTTAAAGTCCTGACGACTCGAAACATTCACCCCAGGTGTGAATCGTCGCTGCACACGACCCCAAAAACTGATCGTTGTTGAAGGCCCACGAGTAGGCTCCACTACTGCTTGTGCCTCTGTTATACTCTGCTCAACACGTAAAGCAGTCTCTACTAGCAGGGAAAAATCAGTCCACTTTGCAATGGGAGTGACTGGGGTACGTATCTCCGGACGTAACCCTTTTTCAAATCTTCGACACATCACTCTCAGATGCCACAATCACATCAGCATATCGCGACAACTTAGTATACTTTCTCTCGTACTCAGCCACTGATAGTGACCCTTGCTTCAGTTCTAAAAATTCATCTCTCTTCGCCTCACGATACGTGGTAGGATAATATTTATCTTCAAATATGCCTCTAAAAGTTTGCCAATCTAGAGTGCGTGCATCACTGCGCCTGGCTAGTATTGACTTCCACCAACCCTCTGCTTCCTTCTCTAGCAGGAATGTGGCTAACTTGACTTTTCGCTCTTCAGGGCAACTCATCACGTCAAAACATTTCTCCAGCTTATTCAGTCAAACCTCGGCGTCAGCTGGATCTGTGGAACCCTCAAACACTGTGGCTCCTAGTTTCTTCAGTCGTTATATTCCATATGCCTTCTTTGGATCACTTGTCCCTACTCTCTCTGGTCTGCCTACCTCCTATGAGGAAATGGCATGTTGCTCATCTCTGGCCTCAGTTTGGACCCTCGAGGCACTAGATCCCCTCTCAAATTGCCCTTGGGTAGGATCCTGCGTCCTGCCCTGATCCTGCCTGCGTCGTCTGCTAGTACGTGGTGGCATGACTCCTATAACATATCAACATATTAGACATGCTATGGATACTTAACTCAAATACACAATACTAAACTTCTATTCACATTTTAGCCCTAACTGGACTTGCTCTTATCCTTACTTGAACCATACTCTACTAGTTCAATCTGAACTAACTCAATAACTTGTTATGTCTTTTTAATTTATTCTCAGAGCTAACTTGCCCTGTCTCATTCCCATGGAGCTACCTGGCTCTGATACCAAGTTGTCACACTCCCTCCCGAGCTACCTGCTAACTTAGCCCGAAAGGCGGCGTGAAGCCAACAGACATTGTTTACCTCTTAACAATACCTGCTGACCCTGTTTTACCTGATAAACATACTATGTTCGCATATGGAACACTTTAATATAACACAGCGGAAACCTGACAACTACTAAACATACGTAAGGAGAAACTCTTCATAAGTCTCTCTTGAAAAACTAAAACGACAAGTGCATCAGAAACCAAACAAGACAAACCATTGTTTATATAAACCTTAATTTACAACCAACTATAACTACATAGTCCTCTCAAAATAAACTATAACACATATGGACTTGCTATACAACACCAGTCACGTACAAAGTATCAAGACTTAAGGAGCTTCCAAAGAAAGCTATGGCGGAGGATATCGTACCGTGAGCTCGATCTCTACCCGAAAAGTTTGAAAACATTGAAAGAATGAGCTATAAAGCTCAGTGAGTGACTGTGTTCAAAATCTATAACTTGTAAAACATGTCACCTGAAAACTATGGGCATATGCATTTGTATTCAAGCGTTCAAAGTAAACGTGGAATCATAATAGATTTTCAGAAAACCAACAAGTATGTCATTAAAATCTTGTAAGGCTTATAGGTGATATAAACACTTTTAAAAATATGTCACATTCCACGTTGTGTAGGGCACGCACAGTACAACCTACGTTTACTCTACGATGTAGTGGGGCCCGCCCAACACTCCCATCGTCTTTCTCGTAGTGGGGCCAACCCAACACTCACGACAGCATTGTTGTCACGGAGTACACTCAACGTCGACAACAGAATAAGACCTGTGTGCACACGGTACCATAAAGCCTCGGGCTCAATATCTTAGAAAACATCATAAAAACATTTGAACATGCGTGCTTATCTTTTCTTTTATAAAACTCAAGCTTACTCAGCTTGTTCATAAAACTGAAAAACTTTAAAACATACTTGCTAGTACATACTTGCTCGAAATCATAACATTTCCATAAATTTTGGCAATCATTAGACATATGGTCATGTATAAATTTCTTCAAGACACTTAGGGTCACAATGAATTCTTGAAACCATATCTAGGAAAATATTTATACTCATAAACATGTGTTCAAAAATAAAACATAAAGCATTGAAATCTTTCATTCTAGCAAAACATGCATTTCTTAAAGCATATTTGAAGCATATGATTCATTTTCGAAGTTCATTTTGTCACTCACAGTGTTAGAACTAGGACCTTGGCCCGTACATTTGACCTATTTCTTCTTGGCCTACAAAACAAACCAAAATCATGTTTTAGAACCTCGAGCTCATGGTTTTTAACCTTAAAACTACAAGAAAACACTCCAACCAATTTTCCAGCATTTTACAAATTTTATACCCTACCTTCAAACAGTCATACCTTCTTCATTACTAATACAAAAATGATGTACTTTATACCCAATTCTTCCTTTTTGAACCCTCTAAAAATCATATGAAGACATGAAATTGAGATTCTCAACAGATTTGTTCGAAAGTACCTCAACAGCTTCTTCCCTAAAATCCACCTGCTACTGTTTCCAGAATCAAATTCCTGCTGCACAACAAATTTGTCCTGCGATTTAAGACATATTCCAATCGTTTTTTACTCACGATTTCTTCACAAAAGTTGTAGAAAATTCAATAAGCTTTCCAACCATACCTATTAGAGCTTTTGATTCCAACGCTACAGATCAGAACAACAAAAAACCATAGACTTCTCGGATTTGACAGCAAATTCGGTCTTCTGCCTTCCTCTTCACAAAACAGTAACTTAACTTAAGAATTTGCTCGAGCTTCCTTCATGAACTTTGTTGAACAATGCGTTAGCTTCCAGGAAAAGCATATTTCAAAACTTACCTCTTCTTGGGGAGCTCGTGAAGTTCAAAACATCAGAGCTAGTCTGAGTTGTTCACCTTGCTGCTATACCAACATCCTTTGAGTTCTATCCCTCTCTTCTTCAACTTCAACCTAAAAATTCACCTTCTTCCTCTTCCTTTATCCTTCTCCAACGAAAACCTTCTTCTCCTTGTTGAAAATGAAAACCAAAATGGAAGGAAAATGAACTTAAATTGTTTTAAAAAAACAAACGGTGGAGTTTGTCTTTTACCCCTTTTCCCCTTTTGCTTTTCTTTTTCCTTTTTCTTTCTTTCCTTTATCTCTTTCTTTCTTTTCTTTTCTTTTCTTTTCTTTACAAAACAAAACAAAATTTAATATTTAATCATTTCTTTCATTTCCTTTTCTTCATTACTTTTAAAGCAAATCAAACCAAAATGGTTTAAGCTTTTCCTTCCTTGTTTTCCTTTTATCTTTCACTTAATTTTTTTTCTTTTTAAAAGCAAAACAAATCCAAACATCACTTTTCTTTATTTCTTTTATTTTGTTTTTTTCTTTTTTGGGAGGAAATTCCAAAGAAAGATGTCGGGTTTACAGCCAACCTACCACCTTGCTGAAGCAGTCGGAGGAAGGCGCTGAGATTTGCTGTAGCAATTGCGAGGGACAGCATCGGGAGAGCTGGCCCATCGATTTGCTCAAGCAATCGCGCACGTTACATTCGCGCAAGCATGTTGTGACTGTCACCCGACTATTCTTTGAAGCGTTCAGCGCGCCGTTGCGCGAGAATCGCCAACAGATTCTTTCAAGCATTCGCGCGTGCGTCGCGAATGCTTTGTTGATTCTTTGAAGCAATTGCGTGCGTTGGCTGCGAAGAGAGAAATCCGAGGTCCTTCTTGCTGAAGCAATTGGCGGAAGATTCGTGCTGAGACCAATGGAAGCAACTTGCTGATGCAAAGTGCCCTTTCTTAGATCTAAGTTAAGGTATTTTGCTAGGCATTTGCTGAAGCAAAAATTCAAGCTACAGGTTGTTTAACTATCTCCTATCTTGAAGTGCTTTTGTTTATTATTCTTGACAAATTTACATTGCTTTTGTGGGTTGTTTTACATTAATTTAGAAGTCAGACGAATTGTGTGCCTGTTTTGTGCTGCTATTTATATATAAATCTCTTGATTAGTGAAAGCATGCTCAACTTAAGGATGTGTAATTTGACTCCAAACTTGAGCTAAATTCTTCTAGGCATGGGTTAGGTTGTTCTTCAATGTATAAATTTTAATAAACTAATGGTTGATGCCATAGTTGGATTTATGAGATTTTAATGTTTGTAACGATGCATGAGGGTTAAAATTTGGCCACTTTAACTTCTCTTAAAATTTATGAACTTGGAAAAGCTAGTGAATTAGGGAATTAAAATTTCATTCTAGGATCTTGAGTTAATTAGGATTAATTAACCTACCCGGAACCTTAAAATCATGAGCGTAATTTAGGTTTTAATTGGGAAATTGTTGGTCTTAAGATCTAGTGATTTTGGAAAAATTCACTTGACCACATGTGTAGGTGAATTCAAGGCATCGACCACATGTGTTGTTATTCTAATCATACATGAAACTTCAACTTAACCCTAGCCTATCTCTCAATCTAAAAGCCCCAGTTTTCTCTCGTTTAGTTTATGTTTTTATCGTTTTCACTTACTTTGATTTATTGTGTTAGTCTTAATTATATTTAACTCATCCAAACAACAAGAAAAAAAAATTAAATTCCTATTATAGCATTCACTTATTTTTAACACAAATTTGCATGCCCATGCATTGCACAAAAAAAAATAATAATAAGGAGAAAAATTTCTAGGACACTCATTGGTTTAGATTCTATTAGTCCTCGTGGGATCGATACTTTTCTTATCACTTGTTCCACTGACCGTGTATACTTGCACGCCAAAGAAGAGTCAGAGTCTCATCCTAAGTTACATTAGTTTAGGATACCTGATATTTTCTGCATCAAGTTTTTGGCGCTGTTGCCGGAGACTAGCTTTGCATCTTATCTGTGAGTTTTGTGAAATTTTCATTACTTTTGAGTTTTTTTTTTAAGGATTAGTTTCTTTTTCATAATATTGCTTGAGTTGGGTTTTTCTGCATTTTAGGTACTTGAGGATAGTTTATGAATGTGCGTTGTCAGTTAGAGTTTGATTTTGACCCCGAAATAGATAGGACCTTTAGGAAGCGGTTGAGAGAGAAAAAATTATCCATGGCTAACCAGAATAATCCTAGAGACCCTATAGATCCTCTAGCCCAACATCATAACCCTAGAGCACCCCAAGATGTTAGAGACAATCCACTTTTTAACCTTCCGGCAGGGGGTCTTATCAATGTGATAGAGCTAGCCAATGACCGAGAGCGAGCCATTAGGACCTATGCCAACCCCTTAGTGAATGAATTGAATCAAGGGATAATCAGACCCGTTATACAAGCTACTTCTTTTAAGCTAAAACCAGTTATGTTTCAAATGCTCCAAACGATTGGGCAGTTTCATGGCTTACCAGCCGAGGACCCCCACTCCATTTGAAATCATTCCTGGGAGTAAGCGATTCCTGGGAGTAAGCGATTCCTTCATCATGCCAGGAGTCTCTAGTGACGCCATTAGATTGAGCTTATTCCCTTATTCCCTCAAGGATGCTATAAAGAACTAGTTGAATTCGCTTCCGCCAGGTGCAGTAGATTCCTGGAACTCCTTGGCAGAGAAATTCCTAATAAAATATTTCCCACCCACTAGGAATGCAAGATTTAGGAATGAAATTCTAGCTTTCCAACAGTTTGATGATGAAACCCTGAGCGAGGCATGGGAGAGGTTTAAGGATCTTTTGCGTAAATGTCGCCACCATGGATTGCCTCACTGCATCCAAATGGAGACATTCTACCATGGTTTGAACACCTCAACTAAGCAAGTAGTGGATGCCTCTGCTAATGGAGATTTGTTGGCCAAAACTTACAATGAGGCCTACGAGATATTAGAGATTATCTCATCCAACAATTGTCAATGGGCGGATGTGAAGAGAACTCTGGTGGGAAAAGCGAAAGGAGTCCTTGAGATGGACACGTTGAATTCGATAAGTGCTCAAATCTCTTCCATGACTTCCATGTTGAAGACTTTGACTATGGGTAACGTGAACCAAATCTCTTCCAATGCTCCAACCCCATCTTTTGCACCTCAAGAGAGTTTAGAATCTTGTGTCTACTGTGGTGAAGGACACACTTTTGAGTTCTGCCCTAGTAACCCCACATCGGTTTGTTATGTAGGAAACTTAAACCAGGGTCAATCTAGGAATAACCCATATTCGAACACCTATAACCCAGGATGGAGGAATCACCCAAATCTATCTTTGGGAGGCCAAAGAAGCAATGTCGAAGCCCCTCAAATGCAAAATAGAGTGAATCAACCACCTTGTTTTAGGAATCAAGGGTATCAGAATTATGGGAATCAGAACTCTGCCCTTCAATCACAACAGAAGGCTACACCCTCCCAGTAAGTTTCAGGTGATTCTCTAGAAAGTTTGTTCAAAGAATACTTAGCTCGCAATGATGCTATTTTAGCTCGCAATGATGCTATTTTAACTCGCAATGATGCTATTATTCAGGGTCAACAAGCTTCTCTAAGAAATCTTGAAATGCAAGTTGGCCAATTAGCAAATGAGCTAAAGGCAAGGCCATGGGTACGCTCCCTGCAGACACAGAAATCCCAAAGAGATATGGGAAGGAACATGTTCTAGCAGTAGAATTAAGGAGTGGGAGAATTTTAGGAGAGGGTAGCTGTGAGAAAACCCAGAAAGATGAGCGAACTGACTCTGTTGATGAGGAAGGGCAAGATGAGGAAATGGTAGATCCAAAACATCGGGGAACCGATGGGATTGAGGATAAACCAGAATCCCAACAAGCCTCAACTTCCAAGGAAACAACAGTAGCAGTGCCTGAGTTCAAACCACCCCCACTACCCTATCCTCAAAGATTGAAGAGGAAACAGAAGAAGGAAACCCATTTTGAAAAATTCCTAGATATGCTAAAGGAGGTCCATATCAACATACCATTGATTGATGCGTTGAAGCAAATGCCCAACTACTTGAAGTTTCACAAGGACATCTGTTCTGAAAAAGAGAAGCTCCAAGAGTTCAAAGTGGTATCGTTGAGTGAGGACTATAGTGCGGTGTTAAGAAATAGGATACCCCATAAGGAGAAAGACCCTGGATCTTTCACCATACCTGTGTCTATTGGTGAAAGACATTTAGGGAGGGTGCTATGAGATTTAGGAGCTAGCATCAACTTGATGCCTCTCTCTATTTATAAGGGATTGGGCATTGGGGAGGCAAGACACACCACAATGACCCTGCAGCTAGCAGATAGATCCATAGCCTACCCCGAAGGAAAAATAGAGGACATCCTGGTCCAAGTGGATAAATTCATATTCCAGTAGGATTTTATCATCTTGGATTATGAAGTCGACAAGGATGTTCCTATTATCCTAGGCGACCTTTCACGAAAATAGGTAGAACTCGTGATAGATGTTCATGCAGGGGACCATTAAGTCGAGAATGAATGATCAAGAGGTCCAGCTTTAGCATCTATGATACAGTGAGAGTATCCTGATGGGACAGAAAGTTGTTCTGTAATTCATGTCTTAGATGGAGTTATTTCTGAAACCGCCAGCGAAGAATTAAAAGGAATCCATGAGATGAGATTTGGAGATTTGAGAGAAAGTGAGTTAGAGAAGTCATGAATAGAGGAGTTGACCCAGGGTTTGGAAGAACTAGCAGAAATAGCAAAGTTCAGAAAAATCTTTGAGTCATCAGATCTGAAGGAAGGAGAGAGACCTTCTATGATACCCTCAATTCAAGAACCCCCAACACTAGAACTGAAACCCTTACTCCAACACTTAAAGTATGCATTCTTGGGTGATAAGGAAACTCTTCCCATTATCATATCGACAAGTCTACCTCCTAAGGACGAACAGTTGTTGCTTAATGTCCTTAAGCAACACAAGAAAGCAATAGGATGGACTCTAGCTGACATTCAGGGGATTAGTCCTTCTTATTGCATGCACAAGATTACCTTAGAGGAAGGGACTTTCAGATCCATAGAGCCCCAGAGAAGACTTAGCCTAACCATGAAAGAAGTGGTGAAGAAAGAAGTCATTAAATGGCTGGATGCTGGAATTATCTACCCCATAGCGGATAGCAGTTAGGTCAGTCCAGTCCAATGTGTTCCCAAAAAGGGAGGGATGACAATAATTATTAATGAAGCCAATGAAATCATTCCTTCTAGGGTAGTGAGTAGTTGGAGAGTCTGTATGGACTATAGGAGGCTAAACAAGGCCACCAGGAAAGACCATTTTTCACTCCCATTCATAGATCAAATGTTGGACAGTGGTTATAGTGGTTATAACCAAATAACCTTTGCACCACAAGACCAAGAGAAAACAACATTTACATGTCCATATGGTACCTTTGCTTTTCGAAGGATGCTATTTGGACTGTGTAATGCTCCTGCGACCTTTCAAAGGTGCATGATGGCGATTTTCTCTGACTATGTAGAAGACATCATGGAGGTTTTCATGGATGACTTCTCGGTCTTTGTAAACTCATTTGAGGTTTGCTTAGAGAATTTGGGGAAAGTACTTCAGCGTTGTGAAGAGACACACCTAGTTCTAAATTGGGAAAAGTGTCACTTCATGGTTAGAGAGGGGATTGTGTTGGGGCATAAGATATCATGCAAGGGAATAGAAGTAGATAGGGCGAAGATTGAGATTATTGAGAAATTGGAACCGCCCACAAATATCAAGGGAGTGAGAAGTTTCCTTGGACATGCAGGGTTCTATAGAAGATTCATCAAAGATTTCTCAAAAATCTCAAAGCCATTGTGCTCTCTTTGGAAGTCAACAAGCCCTTTATATTTAGTGAGGAGTATCTCCATGCCTTTAATGTCCTCAAGTCAGCCCTAGTCACTGCACCTATTATGTCTTCACCTGATTGGCAACTGCCATTCGAGTTGATGTGTGATGCAAGTGACTATGCTGTGGGAGTCATGCTAGGACAAAGGCAAGAGAAGGTAATACATCCAATTTATTATGCGAGTAAAACTTTGAATGAAGCTCAGATGATCTACACAACTACTGAAAAGGAGTTGTTAGCAGTAGTCTTTGCTTTTGAAAGGTTTAGGCCATATCTGGTTGGTACTAAGGTGGTGGTATACACAGATCATGCTGCCATTAGGTATCTGTTGGCAAAGAAAGATGCCAAACCAAGATTGATTAGATGGGTATTACTTCTGCAGAAGTTTGAAGTGGAAATCAAAGATAAAAAGGGTTCAGAGAATGTGGTTGCAGACCATTTGTCTAGGATTGAGAATTTCGAGCCTTTACCCCACACTCCCACATAAGGGATGACTTCACGATGAGCAACTCTTGTTAGTTGGTGAGGTCCAAAATACCAACCCCCTTGGTTCGCGGACTATGCCAATTACTTGGCTTGCAATATCCTCCCCCCTGATTTGTCAGCACAACAAAAAAAGAGATTTTTGCATGAATCCAAATTTTTTCTATGGGACGATCAATGTTTATATAGACAGTGTGTAGATGGTATGATTAGGAGATGTGTTACCGAAAGCGAGATACCATCTATTCTCGAGCATTGTCATTCGTCCCTTATGGAGGCCATTTTGGTGGCCAAAGGATCATGACAAAAGGTATTCTAGTCCAGCTATTATTGGCCATCCGTCTTTAAGGATGCCTATGTTTTTAGCAAGACATGTGATACATGCCGGAGGAGAGGTAATATAGGAAGAGAGAGAAAATCCCTTGACATACATCTTAGAGGTGGAGCTCTTTGATGTTTGGGGGATTGACTTCATGGGCTCTTTTCCTCCCTCTAAGGGGAATTTGTATATCTTAGTGGCAGTAGATTATGTCTCTAAGTGGGTAGAAGTCATGACGTGTCCGAATAATAACGCCAAAACAGTGGTCAGATTCTTGCATAGGCACATATTCACGAGATTTGGGACCCCTAGAGTCTTAATCAGTGATGAGGGCTCTCATTTTGTCAATAAGACAATGAATACCCTCCTTGCCAAGTATAATGTAAAGCACAAAATCTCCACCCCGTACCATCCACAAGCTAATGGACAAGCTGAAGTGTCCAATAGAGAGATTAAAGGAATCCTTGAGAAGGTTGTAAAACCTCCAAGAAAGGATTGGTCCTTCATCAGTGAAAGAGGAAGAACAAAATATCAGAAGTTGAAGAAAATAGCTCTTTTGCTAGAGAGAGGTTTCAACCTATGCTCAAGAGAGATTCCTCCTTTCCTATCCCAAAATATAGCAAATCTAGGTTGGGAAACGTTTTGTAAAGAACCTGAGGCCGCCATCCCTACCATAGTTCGGGAATTCTATGCGAACATCTATCTAGAGGAGAGGGTATCCATAGTAAGGGGTAGATATGTTCATTGGGACACAGATACCATTAACTCCATGCTCGAATTGCCTTTCCAACTTTATGGTAGGACAAACGAGTTGTTAATGGCCTCATCCGACACTCAAATGAATGCCGCCGTAAGAACGGTAGGGATCAATGGGGCGAAATAGATGGTAAGCTCAACGGGAGCGAGGACTATGTTAGCTTCCTATTTAGCTCCTGAAGCACACATGTGGCTTCCTTTCGTGAAGTTGAATCTCATGCCCACTTCGCATGATTCAACGGTCTCGAGGAGTCGAATCATGCTTCTTTATGCCATCCTCTCAGAATGGCAAATTGATGTAGGAAACCTAGTAGCTAGGGAAATAGAAGGGTGTGCGAAGAAAAAGAGTGGGAAAATCTTCTTCCCTAGTTTGGTAACCTCTCTTTGCATTAGGGTCGAGGTTCTTATTATATTTGGGAGGATAAAATCTTAGCTAGAGGGCCTTTAGACACCATTATGGACCATCACACCCAAGTTGGTTCAAATAAAGGTATGGGGTTAATGGTAGGAATGGACCAACTCATACACCAAAACAATGTGATGATGAGCATGATGCACTATATGCAAGATCCATCACATTGTTATTGGGAGTATGCCCAAGAAAGAGACTTAGCCCATCGAGCCGCTATGCAAGCCAATTTTCCAAACCCCTACCCAAATTTTCTCGAATTTCCCCACTCTATTTTGCAGCCTTGGATGCAGTCGGGTGATGATGAAGAAGATGAGATGAACAACGAGGAAGAGGAGGAAGCCCAAGAAGAAGAAGACGAGGAGGATGACTACTAGAGCAAAAGAGGGAGGCCTTGTTCCCTTTTCTCTTTAGTATTATGAATTGGTTTGCTTGTTGTCTTTTGTTTTCTATTTCTTTATAATTTGTTGCTGCCCTTTTTGCAATTTGTTGATTTATTTTCCTTTTATAAGCATGTGTACGTTTTGTTGGTTGTAATGGTTTCTGCTGAGAATTCTTTGTTATTTACTTGCTTTAAGACTTCTAAATACTCTGTTTTGACTACTGAAATCCATATTTCGTGTTGATTTTCAAACTCTTGGTTATGCATGATGTAGGTAGTTGATCCACTATGTTTAAGCAAATAAAAATAAAAAAGATGGTTGTTGTCCCTTTTATAAAAACTAAGTTTCTGCATGTTTTTAATGGTAAAAAGTATGTTGTCTTCTGTAGAAACTTGGTGAGAAACTCGATAAAACTGAAAAGTTAAAAAAAAATCTTAGGGGGAATAACAATAGGAGTTGTTGCTTGTGTTTGAGGCAAGGGTATGTTATCTTGTTTGGTGTTACTCGAGGTCAAGTTTATCATAAGGGTTTTTTTTAGTGAACTTATGTTTAGTATGTCAATCAAACCAGTTAGGATCCAACTCCTAGGCCAAAAAATTCGAAAACTAGAAGCCATGACAAGTTAGGTAACCCATACATCCTTTAACAGCGCCCCAAAATTAGTAAACTCTGATTTTATGATCATTCAAGTTTGGGAGAGTTACCCGACCTCCCTAACTCAATGAGGACATTGAGTACTCTAAGTTTGGGGGGAAAGGTAAATTCTTCGTTTTTTTTAAGAAAAAAAATGAAAAAAAAAAGTGAAAGAAAGAAAGAGTGTGCAAACCTTTCATTTCCATAAACTCCATTGAGCTAGACCAAAAAGATGTTATTTATTTTGTTATTTAGAGTCAGTTTAGGTAACTTGGTGCTCGATGTCTGGGGGTCTGGGCACTAACCATGCTCGCCTCTTAGAGCGAAGGTATCACACGAGTAACCTGTACCCATTGCTTAGGTGTGATGCGCTAACCACATGTGCCATTCTAAGAACTACGGGAGAACCCCATTGCTTAGGTGCGCTGCGCTAACCACGTGAGCATTCTAAGAACTACGGGAGAGTAAAAAAAAAAAACAAAACAAAACTAGCCCTAAGTTGTGTTTAAGAAAATGGAGGGAGTAATGTACATATTTGTTTTAAAATATATATATATATATATATATATATATAATAAAATAAAAAGGAATGATCATGAATTTGAAGACATGCGAGTTTTGGATTGTGACTTATCTTTAACTATGGGTTGCGTAATTTGAATGATTAGGACTATAGTGATTGAGCTTGAGGGTAGGTGCTAGATCCTAGTTGGTTTGCTCTTGGTACTAAGACATAAGTGTTATGTAGGAAACTCTAGATGAACCACTTAGAAAGCATTGAATGAATAGTAACTTGAAACTTAGAGCATAAGTCTTTAACTCTTATTCAGTTAACCCAATTGATGTGAGTCTTGGAAGGTCTTTAAAATTTTTAGGGAATAGAACTCATTGAGGACAATGAGTAGTTCAAGTGTGGGAGTTTGATAACTCGCCATATGAAAGTTATTTTACTAGAATCTCAGTCCTTAATCAACTTAAATTGCATAGAATTCATTGAGCTTCATGTTATTTTATCCTTAAATTATGAATGTTAGTTGAAAATCTTGAATTTAAGCATGAGGTTCTAAAAGAATTAATTTTGATGTTTTTGTGCTTTAATTTAAGAAATTTTGAGAAATTAGCTAACAAGTAATTAAAGACCAGGATTTGAGATTTTTTTTAACTTTTACATATTTAGTTTGATTTATGATTGATAATGATGTATGAGGATTTTTCTGTGTGCAGGAGATGTGTAAAAGAAAAAAATATTACAATAACGCGTAAGGGCATTTTAGACATTTTACCCTAAGGGCAAAATGGTCTTTATACCCTAAATGGCGTTTTCTTAATTATCAAAGGGCAACATCTCCTTGTGAGAATAGGAAAGAAGAAAATAAAAGGAAAAGAATAGGGGAGTTGCTGGGGGTCGTTTTTGCTAAGGAAAAAAAATGAAAAGAAGGATTGTTGAAGCAATCGTGAGGGCATACCGAGAGGGGCTTCAATTTTGCTACAACAAAAATCGAGGGAGCAGATTAGTGAGGGCATTCGGGAGAGCCAACCTACCACCTTGCTGAAGCAGTCGGAGGAAGGCGCTGAGATTTGTTGTAGCAATTGCGAGGGACAGCATCGGGAGAGCTAGCCCATCGATTTGTTGAAGCAAGCGCGAAGGAGGGACAAAGGAGTGTTTGTTGCGTGTGTAGGTGCGAGGAATCGCCTGACTTTTGCTGAAGCAATCGCGCACGTTACATTCGCGCAGCTGTGACCCGTCGACCAACTATTGCTGAAGCGTTCGCGCAGTCGTGCGAGGAATCGCCCAACAGATTTGCTAAAGCATTCGCGCATGGCCGTGCGAGTCGCCGACCGATTCTTTGAAGCAATTGCGTGCTTTAGGCTGCGAAGAGAGAAATCAGAGCCCTTCTTGCTTTGAAGCAATTGGCGGATTTGTCTTTGAGATCAAGCTGAAGCAACTTCTTTGAAGCAAAGTGCCCTGCCTTAGATCTAAGTTGAGGTATTTTGCTAGGCATTTGCTGAAGCACAAATTCAAGCTACAGGTTGTGTAACTATCTCCTATCTTGAAGTGCTTTTGTTTTTTATTCTTGACAAATTTACATTGCTTTTGTGGGTTGCTTTACATTAATTTAGAAGTCAATTGCCTACTGTTTAGATGAATTGTGTGCCTGTTTTGTGCTGCTATTTATATATAAATCTCTTGATTAGTGAAAGCATGCTCAACTTAAGGATGTGTAATTTGTCTCCAAACATGAGCTAAATTCTTCTAGGCATGGGTTAGGTTGTTCTTCGATGTATAAATTGTAATAAATTAATGGTTGATTCCATAGTTGGATTTATGAGATTTTAATGTTTGTAACGATGCATGAGGGTTAAAATTTGGCCACTTTAACTTCTCTTAAAATTCATGAACTTGGAAAACCTAGTGAATTCGGGAATGAAAATTTCATTCTAGGATCTTGAGTTAATTAGGGATAATTAACCTACCTGAAACCTTAAAATCATGAGCGTAATTTAGGTCTCTATTGGGAAATTGGGAAATTGTTTCACGTTAAAATCTAGTGATTTTGGAAAAATTCACTTGACCACATGTGTAGGTGAATTCAAGGAATCAACCACATGTTTGTTATTAATTATACATGAAACTTCAACTTAACCCTAGCCTATCTCTCAATCTAAAAGCCCCAGTTTTCTCTCGTTTAGTTTATGTTTTTAACGTTTTCACTTACTTTGATTTATTGCGTTAGTCTTAATTATATTTAACTCATCCAAACAACAAGAAAAAAAAATCAAATTCCTATTATTACATTCACTTATTTTTAACACAAATTTGCATGTCCATGCATCGCACAAAAAAAAAAAAATAATAAGGAGAAAAATTTATAAGACACTCATTGGTTTAGATTATACTAGTCCTCGTGGGATCGATACTTTTCTTATCACTTGCTGCACTGACCGTGTATACTTGCACGCCAAAGAAGAGTCAGAGTCTCATCCTAAGTTACATTAGTTTAGGACAGCTGATATTTTCTGCATCAAATATGTCAATCATATCTCATATAAATGACATAATTACCCTTTAATGAATTTGAACACTTCAAATCCACAACAAAACTGTAAATCCTCTATTTATCCAGTTTGAGCCAACCGAGGGACCTAATGGACCTACAGGTGACGAGCTCCAATGATCCAAGACTAACGTGTCAAACTCTTTGATCCGGTTAATCAACATTCATTAGCGACGGTAACACTCTACTAAAGCTCGTAGTTGCACTCTCGTTACTATAAGACAAGTTGTGTCCATTGATATAACCAATGCCCATTACTTGAACCTTCATAGGTTGTTCGTAGACATTGCTGGGTCAAATTACTGTTTTACCCCTGTCGCTACTTCTTGCTACTTAAGTCCCCATTGCTCCTCTAATGAACAACATTGTAATGGTCCAACCATATACAACACCCCTCTCTGGCCAGTGAGAGGGTGGGCGCCCGATGTCCAAGCCCTCGAGACAGCACTTAAGGGACAACCCCTCTAGTTTCCCTAAAGTCGGGAACAAGTGAATTCCATCTTGCGTAGTTAAGTTCTCAGCTCCCCATTTGGTCCTGTCCCTGAGAAGATAGGCATATTGGGCGAGTAACTGTGACCACCCTCACCTGTACTAGTCAAAGGACATATCCCTCGCAGATAGGAGTCCGTAACACGCTCAAGATTAAGGTCAAGTCACTATTGGTCATCTACGAAGTTATTAGTCAAATCACATTAATCTGTTACATCGTGAGGTCTAATAATTCATCATGCGATCTTGTACAATCTCATTGCACAGGATGACCCCCACTCGCATGTCAACTACATGAATGAGTCAGATCACCTCGTTTGTATCTAATACAAAGCGGGCTGCATCCACAACGTATCAAGGATTAGGTCACCAACCCTATCCATATACTGTAAACCGTTCGAGTCATTAACTCGAATGTGGTCCTCCCTGTGTGTCCACTACACACAATTCAAGTTCTCATTTTCTCATAAATCAATGACCTGGAGCTTAGTTTATTGGACAAAGTTTGTAAAAATTGCGAGACACAAACTGATGAAAGAAATAACTCTTATTTATTTCAAATGGTAATATTACAAACAAAACGAGATTAGGACATACATCCCAACAGAAGTTAGGCATATTGAGTCGGCGAATCTGGCCACTCTCAACCATACTAGTCAAAGGACAATCCCTGCATAAGCAGAGTTTGTAACTCACTCACGATTGAGATCAAGTTGCCTAGGTCATCCTAGTGAAATAGAAACCTATCTAGTCAACAGAGTTACATCTAGTGGTTATTATTTCGCAGTCCGGTCTTATGTAATCTCATTACATAGGATATCCACACTCACTTGTCAACTACACGAACACGTTAGGATCACAGGGTTTATATCATATACAAAGTGGGTCACATCCATAATATTACCAGGGTAAGGGACCCAAACCTTATCCCCTTACTATAGACCCTGTAGGTTGTATCTCGAACTGAGATCTTTTATATGCACATTACATTTAGTTCAAGAGACGTTTTACAACCTTGGATGTTTAGTTTATTGGATTTAGGGTTAAAACGAAGGGCAATATCGTAAATAACGAACAATAACTCTTTATTGAAATAGTAACTGTTTATTACAAAAATTAGAAAAAAATTACAAACTACGAGTTTTACACAAACCCCAACAATTTGTATTTCAGCAAAATGAATAGCTCAATCATTTCCTTATTGGCCACCGAGAAATTAACCGAGGAAAACATGATGGAATAACCTAAACATTATCTTGGTAGCGGACGATCTTAAGTTTGTGCTTACTAAGGAGTGTCCTCAGGTGCCAAGCTAGAATGCAACACGAAATGTTTGTGATGCATACGATAGATGGATCAAGGCCAATGATAAGGCCAAGGTTTACATCTTGGCAAGCCTGTCTGACATACTAGACAAGAAGCACGAGGGCATGATGACCGCTAAGGAAATCATGGATTCGTTGCAAGGCATGTTCGGACAACAGTCTGTTCAAATAAGGAACAATGCCCTCAAGTACATCTTCAACGCTAGAATGCGTGAGGGATCATCTGTTCGGGATCATATTCTCGATATGATGGTTCACTTCAACATGACGGAGTCGAATGGTGCTTCTATCGATGAATCGATTCAGGTCAACTTTATATTAGAAACTCTTCTAGAGAGTTTTCTATAGTTTCGAAGTAATGTTGTTATGAACAAGCTTACTTTCAACCTTACCACCCTTCTAAATGAACTCCAAACCTTCCAATCTCTGATGAAAATCAATAGATCGAAAAGTGAGGCAAATGTTGCCAGTAGAAGTAATCACGGAGGTTCAACCTCTGGAACAAAATCAGTGGCTTCATTTTCTTCAGGTCTGAAAGGCAAGAAGAAGAAAATGAAGAAGGTTGGTAAGGGGAAACAGGCTGACAAAGCTGCCGCCCAGAAGGGCGAGAAGGTCAAAGAAGTTGCAGAAAAAGGAAAATATTTCCATTGCAATGAAGACGGAGACTGGAAACGAAACTACCCGAAGTACATTGCCGAAAAGAAGAAACAAGGTAAATATGATTTACTTTTCTTAGCAGCTTATTTAGTGGATGATGATAACACTGCCTGGATAATTGATTCAGTCGCCACTAATCATGTATGTTCTTCTTTTCAGGGAATTAGTTCCTACCAGCAGCTACAAGAAGGGGAGGTACAAGAAGGGGAAGTTGTCACACTGTAGCAGTGGACACGATGAAGTTGTTATTCGACAAGAAACATAATTAGTGATACCAGGGTTTACTAGAAACCTCATTTCAATTTCTTGCCTAGTAGAATAGTGTATTTCAATATCATTTTCTCATAATAAAGTGTTTATTAGTGAAAATGGTTTGTATGTTTTAAGACCTAATTCAGTCAAAATGGTTTTGAATACTGAATTATTTAAAACTGTAAACACACAAACTAAGAAACGTAAAATTTCTACTAAAGAAAATGCTCAACTTTGGCACCTTAGGTTAGGTCACATTAATCTCAATAAGATTGAGAGATTGGTAAAAAGTGGACTTCTAAATGAGTTAGAAGAAAATGCTTTACCAGGATGTGAGTCCTGCCTAGAGGGTAAAATGACTAAAATGAAGGGAATCGAATCCCCATGAGCAGCGGAAACGTTATTGAAAATCGATTTGCTTGTTTGTTTTGGTTTACTTCAAAAACTAGTACATTGCCAATTAACAGAGAGATAAGCAATTAAACTAATTAAGCATGGATTAAGCAAGTAATAGCATGGTGTAACATTCCTAAACTAAAAGGGAAGATAGCATTACCTTTGTAGTTCGAAATTCTGCTCCAAAATGCACAGCAACACAACAACACAAAATTCCTCTGTATTTCAACAGGACACCACCACTCAGCAAACCTTCTAATCTCTGAGTTATGTCGAGCAAACCTTGGTGGGAAGGTTTCCAACTTTTGGAGAGGAAAGGAAATTTTAATTTGAGAGAGAATTCAACTTTTTGTAATTCCCCAATTGCAACTCACGATTGATGAACCAACTGATCTCCCTTATCCTTGTTTATCTATCGATAGGGAGAAGGAGAGGGGTAGTGGGAACGTGTCTGGATGACACATTCCCTTGATTAATTTAATTAATAAACAACTAATTATTTATTAAATTAATAATTAAATCATATTTAATTATATATTAATATTAATTTTAATTAAATCACATTTAACCAAAATTAAATTAAATACCTTATATTTAATTATGATTAAATCATATTTAATCAATTTTCCCTCTAACCTATAGTTTTAATGCACATCTTATGCACATTAAATTTTAACCTATAGTTTTTAAATATGAATCTCATTCACATTTAAATTAATATTCGAACTCTTTCAAATATTTAATTTTCTCATATAATTTAATATGAATCATATTCACATTAAATTTACAATATAAAGTTCTAAAATTTTATATTATAATGTATCTATATACATTAATGTTTATTCCCTAATTAAATTTGAACATTTCAAATTCAAACGATCTAAGAACCCTTTACGAGCTATAAGGTGGACCTAATGGACCTACAAATTCGAACTTCCAACGATACGAGATTATTCAGTTAATCTCATTAACCTCCTAATCAACATTGATTAACTACGGGAACACTCCACTAAACTCCCGCAGTTGCACTCTTCTCACTGCAGATATATTTCTGTGCCCACAAATATTGACAAATAACAGCAAGTCAATCCTTCACGAATGTTCGTAACACTAACTAGGTCAAATTACCATTTTACCCCTAGGTTACATCTTTTACCTTAAGTACCAGTGCTCCTCTAATGAACAATTTGTTTGTTGTCCTACCAACAAACAGAAGTCTCTTTCGGCCCAATGAGAGGGTCGGACCCTTTGTTCAAGTCCCAGAGACACCACTTAAGGGAACATTCATCTACTTACCTTAATAGGCGGGAAGAAGTGAATTCCATCTTGCTAAGTTATGTCCCCAGCTGCTCACTCGGTCTTGTCCCTAAAAAGGTAGGCATATTGAGTCGTCCAATCAGGCCACCTCACCCATACTAGTCAAAGGATAATCCATCGCAAATAGGAGTTCGTAACCCTCTCAGGATTGAAATCAAGTTGCCCAGGTCATCCTAGTGAAATAGAAACCTAACTAGTCAACGGAGTTACACCTAGTGGTTACTATTTCGTGGTCCGGTCTTATGCAATCTCATTACATAGGATATCCCCACTCACATGTCGTCTACACGAACACGCTAGGATCACTGTGTTTGTATCATATAAAAAGTGGGACATATCTATAATATTACCAGGGTAAGGTACCTAAGCCTTATCCCCTTACTATAGACCCTTTAGGTTGTATCTCGAACTGAGATCCTTTATATGTACACTACATTCAGTTCAAGAGACATTTTACAGCCTTGGATGTTAATTTATTAGATTTAGGGTTAATAAAAGGGCAATATTGTAAATAATGAACAATAACTCTTTATTGAAAATAATAACTCTTTATTACATTAATTAGAACAATATTTTCAAACTACGAGTTTTAGGGCACAAACCCCAACAAACTCCTACTTGAACTAAAACTCTAGTGGGGTACATTACAATCTAAAATAGTGGTTATAGAGATACAAAATACAATAAACTAGGGCATCCATATACCCATTACATTTCTCCCACTTGCCCTAGATTAGCCTATGTACATATTTCGTAGACCTAGACTCTCCAGATGAGCCTCGAACACTTTAGCCGTGAGAGTCTTTGTAAACGAATCATCTATGTTGTGCTCCAAAGCGATCTTCGTGACTGTCACATCTCCTCGTTGCACTATCTCCTGTATCAGGTGATACTTCCTCTCGATGTGCTTTCCTCGCTTGTGGCTGCAAGGTTCCTTTGAATTGGCTACCGCACCACTTTTGTCAAATTATAAGGTGATGGAAAATTCTATATTTGGAACAACTTCCAAATCAGTAAAGAATTTCCTTAGCCAAACAACCTCTTTAGCTGTTTCACAAGCAGCTACATACCCAGCCTCCATGGTGGAGTCAGCAATGCATCCTTGCTTGATGCTGCTTGATGCTTCGCCATACTATACCTCCCCCGTTAAGGGTGAAAACTGATCCCGATGTGGTTTTCCTAGAATCCTTATTGGTTTGAAAATCAGAATCAGTGTTGAGGGGAATGAGAATCCCGCAGCGAAAAAAGACATGAAACGTTGTGGTTTTCGTTGTGCAATTTGTTTCTTAAAAATTGAACCTATCTCATAAATTCTAGGCTAAAGATGCAATTTAGAAGAAGAAAACAGAAAGTAGATGGAATACTTACTTGTTGAAGAACCTTTCTTCGACAATTTCTTCTCCGATCGCGAACTCTTCGTGCCTTCGATCTCTACAATCACGATCTTACGAATCGAACGAATTAAGAGTTCTCGGTTGTTCTCGATCGGTTGAGGGAGAGCTGTGGGGCTCCCTTTGGTTTGGGTTGGAGAGAATTTTCTAAAGAGAAAAAGAGAGAGAGCTTTCTTCTCTTTCATGCCAAATCCAAAAAATGAACTTATCTTGTCCAAAAGGCTTCTCACCTTGCCTTTATATAATGGTGAGTGGTGGAGTTAAAATCTCCACCAAATCACCATTTTACCACAACCTTATAATATGCAAATCATATTTGCATATTACATATAATAAGGTATCTTATACCTTATTATACAAATCTCATTTGTATAATTGTGAAATTTTAAATTGAATCACATTCAATTTAATTTCTCTCAATTCAATTTCTCCAAATTAGCACTAATTAATCAATTAGGCTAACCTATAGCTTATTGTGAATCTCATTTACATTAACCTATATAATATGTCAATCATATCTCATATAAATGACATAAATACCCTTTTAATGAATTTGAACACTTTAAATCCACACCAAACTTTAAACCCTCAATTTATCCAGTTTGAGCCAACCGAGAGACATAATGGACCTATAGATGACGAGCTCCAATGATTCGAGATTAACCTGTCAAACTTTTTGACCTGGTTATTCAACATTCATTAGCTACGAACACTCCACTAAAATCCGTAGCTGCACTCCCATCACTATAGGACAAGTTGTGTCCATTGATATAACCAATGCCCGTGAGTCGGCCCTTCACAGGTTGTTTGTAGACATTGTTGGGTAAAATTACCATTTTACCTTTATGTCTACCTCTTGCTCCTTAAGTCACACTACTCCTCTAATGAACAACTATGTTGTATGGTCCGACCATGAACAACATCCAGCTCGGGCCAGTGAGAGGGTGGGCGCCCTATGTCCAAGCCCTAGAGACAACAAGGGAACAACCCCTCTAGTTTCCCTAATTCGGGAACGAGTGAATTCCATCTCGCATAGTCAAGTTCCCAGCTCCCCACGTGGTCCTGTCCCTGAGAAGATAGACATATTGGATGAGTAACTGTGACCACCCTCACCCGTACTAGTCAAATGACAGACCCCCTCAGACAAGAATCCGTAACATGCTCAAGATTAAGGTCGAGTCACTAATGGTCATCTACAAAGTTATTAGCCCTATACGGTTAACGACGTTACATCAGTAAGTCTAATAATTCACGGTCCGGTTCAAGGGAATAAATCTTCCGCAGCGGAAAATAACTTCGAATCATCGTGGTGATCGTTGTGAAAATAATTCTTATAATTAAATCAATCTTATATAAATTAAGCTAAACATGATGAAGAATGAAGGAAAAATAGTAAGAAAAACTACTTGTTGAAGAACCCTTCTTCACGAATTCCTTCTCAAGTCACGAACCCTTCGTACTCTCGATCTGTACGATCACGAACTCTCCAAACAACGAACGATGGACACCTCCGAAAGATCTTCTCGGTTGTTCTCCTTTGGTAAAGGTAGAGGGGTGAGACTCTTTTGGTTTAGGGTGGAGAGAAACTTTGAGCGAGATTGAGAGTGTTTTAGAACACTTTCGGTGAGAATCCAAAAAAAGAACCAATGCTTCACCAATGCCTCACCAATGCCTTCTCACAAAGGCATTATATAATGGTGATAGGTGGAGTTGAAATCTCCACCTATTTACCATTTTACCACAACCTTAGGTTATGCAAATATATTTGCATAACCACGTATAATAAGATATCTCATATCTTATAATACAAATCACATTTGTATAATTGTGGATTTTAAATTGAATCACATTAAATTTAATTTCTCTTAATCCAATTTCTCTAAATTAGCGCTAATTAAGCAATTGGGATAATCTCTAGTTTATTATGAATCTCATTCACATTAAACTATATGATATGTCAATCATATCTCATATAAATGACATAATTACCTGTTGCGTAAAATAATATTGATTATGCAATATCGTAGTGTACGGGTCAAGTTTAAGTATAGTGATTTAAGAGTCCAAGTATCGTCCTCGAGAATGGGTTTCTAGATTAATTAATTACTAAGATACTTTTCTTCAATTTTAGCTAAAGAAGCAAAACATGGATAGGTGATGAAAGTAAAAACAAACAACGGACTAACATGTGGAGACACGAATTGATAGATTTGATTTTACAAGTTAAAAACTTAACTAACACATGCAATGAACCCATGAGATGAATTTATAAACAAGAAGTAAAATACTCAAGAAAACCTCTCGATTCTTAGTGAGCCTCGCACATGCAATAAACTCCATAGTCTCCATATGAACCTACGACATGCACGACATTAAGCAACTTCTTTATGCGTTTTCCTAAGATTTCTAGGTCATTCTCATGCCAGATTTCTAAGGGTTTTGACAACTTTGCTCTAAGTTTTATCTCTCGAGTCCACTTAAACCAACAAATTAAGAGTTAAGAACGAATTGCCAAAAATAAGAACAAAACATGCTTCAATTCATAGTAAGAAAGCCTTAACAAGTAAATCAAATCCTAACTACAATATTAAGCTACTCTAAATCACATGAAAATCAAGCTAAACATGCAGAAAACATCTTAGAACGCTATTACAAATTGAAAGAAAAGGCAATTAAACTTATGTGTTGATTTCGGTCCTTCGTCTCCGAGCTCTCGTCTTCGATCTCGAACCTCCACGGATGCTTTGGCTCCCAAGAACACTCTTTTCTCTCTTCTTACAAAGTGTATTTCGAAATTAGGGTGGAAAATCTACAAAATTCGGCTCCCTTGTAATGAGACTATCATGTTCTAGGTTCAATCGGTACAGCATTGCAACGCTAGGGACAACGTTGCAATGTTGTACCCTAACCGCGTATCAATTAGGAAACTATCGGCAGCGTTGCAACGCTGAGGGCAGCGTTGCAACGCTACTACCTCAACAAGCGCGTTTTTATCGATCCACCATTGCGACGCTGCAATGCAGCGTTGCAACGCCCTATGCGTGGCCTTCCAGTTTGTATTCTTATCGAGATAGCGTTGCGACGCTGCAATGCAGCGTTGCAACGCTATCGACAGGGGTCTTCAACGCCTCAAATCTTCAATCACGGCGTTGCAACGCTTTGCATGGCGTTGCACGCCACCACCTCGGGTTCCTTGGCTTGGATTGGTTCTTCTACTCTCAAATGATGTTATTTTTAGCTCCAAATAGCTTTGTTTCGGTCCCGAGTGATCCAAAATGTCTCCAAATGTCTTGTTTGAGCTCTTTACCTGAAATTCAATGATTTAAACACATTAAAGCCCTTAAATTATCATAAAACTAGCAATAATTAGCCTAAGGATAGCACATTTTATGTGCTATCAAACACCCCTAAACTTAAAATTTTGCTAGTCCCAAGCAAAAATAGAATTAAACATAAGATTGTTCTTATGCATACATTTGATTCAAGCCTCAAAGATTTAAGAGGAAATCTAGTAATCACAGAAAACATTCAAACATAACACTTCAGCAAGCAATTTAAAACTTTTCCTAAGAGTTTCTACGTGTGTGTGTGATTAGTCTATGTTCCCTTCATTTTTACTAAGCCCAAATAGACTTTATTAGGCTCTCCATTCAACTTCCCCCTACACTGGTCATAATTACTAATGTCTGAGCCTCCCCACATTCAAGAATTAAATAACCCGACCTAGCATGTAATCACTTTTTTTATAACTTTTTCTATTTTCTTCTTTTCTTGTGCAGGGACACTAGCTTTCACACATCCACTGCAGGGACCCTTACCTAGAGCACTCACTCAATGAGTGGCCTAACTGATCACAGTGAAGGTAGCTCTTTTTGTCCTCAAAATTATTTTTTCTTCTTAAACAAACAAACAACAAAAACAAAAACTCTTTCACATAATGCACAAATTACATAGATCATGCACTTCATATTGTCACTCACCCTATCCTGCAGTTTAACTCTCAAATCAGTTCTCAGTCCTATCGAGGTGACATCAAACTTCTAAACCTAATAACTTTGTTCTAAACATTTCAAAACTACAGGAACACAAGTTATGTGCATAATAATGCAGGAGAAACTCAAGAAAATTTTAAATTAAGTCAAATTCATATCATGCTCTCAAGTTTCAGCAGAATCACAAAAATTTCCAATTATATCTCATCCTAGGCTATCATGATCATACTTATGCAAAAGATCAATCAGTTATTCAACACATACTCAGGACAGTCACAACAAATAAACAACATCACACCCCAAACTTAAACTAAACATTGTCCTGGGTGATGGAGATTTTTCTGAGTTCCTTGGATAGCCAAAGCATGTGTGCTCGAGTTCCTCAGAACGGGAGCATGGATTTCCAACAAAGGATGACATCATCACAACCTACAAAGCAAAACAAACAAACTAGTAAATACTAAGAACTGAAAAACAACTAAAACAAACTAAAGATAGAAAACAACAAAAATGTAAAGCTTGGGTTGCCTCCCAAGAAACGCTTTCTTTAACGTCATTAGCTAGACTGTACTCCCTCAAGATTGGCGTCAAGGCACGTAAAACTGCTCATATTTCTTCGGGCCCTTCTTGCTTGAATCTATATAACCTTCTAAGTCTAAAAGGCTATCTTGTTTCTCTTGGGCACCTGAAATAAAATTGTTTTTGGTATTTTTGTTTGATGAAATGAAAGAACAAAAATCAAAACAAGACTCGTGAGTATAGGACAAATGGTTATTATGATTAAAGGGAATTTCTGGAGATAAATGGGGAAATGACTTTTCAACCTCGAACTCCATCACCTGAATTTCCTCCATAGAAGTGATAGTATTACCATTGTCTACCTCACAAACCTGTTTCTTGTGTGTCTCAGTCTCCTCCAACTCATCCTCACTATCGTACGAATAAATCCCCCTATGTGGCACCTCCTCAGTGGTAAGGATAAGAAATTGTTCCTGTAAGGCCTTAAGGAAAATTACTAGTTGATTAAGATAATGATCTCTTTCCTGTACTATTTCCCAAAGTCCTACCACCTTAGCCTCTAACCTATCCAACTTTTCTAATTCATCATGAACCAAATTTTTAATTTTTAACTCTAAGGTGTATTCCATCAATTGGTCCACAAGAGAAGATTTTTCATTAGGTTGGTCAAGGTACGAAAAATTATGGTCCCAAGTGCCAAAATAACTACCCTCACGTGGATTTTCATAAATGTCAGGTACAGAATGGTAAAAATTAGACACATGGTATTCAGAGAAATCATGATGCACAAACCTAGGGTCCTGAGAAGGACAATAGAATGATGAAGAATAAAAGTCATGCAAAGTCATACTTGAAAAATCAGTAATTAAAATCAAGACTTTTACACAATATCAACACAACCAAAACAGTGGACAAACACTAAAAAACACACAAAACTAAAATAACACAAATAAGGAAACAAACAAACACACAAAACAAATAAGGAAAAAGAATACACAAACAATATTTAGTCTAAAATTTCAAATTTTTTCCTAATATTAATTAATCTAAATAATCGCCATTCTCCGGCAACAACGCCAAAAACTTTTTGCGTAAAATAATATTGATTATGCAATACCGCAGTGTATGGGTAAAGTTTTAGTATGGTAATTTAAGAGTCCAAGTATCGTCATCGGGAATGAGTTTCTAGATTAATTAATTACTAAGATACTTATCTTCAATTTTAGCTAAAGAAACAAAACATGGATAGGTGATGAAAGTAAAAACAAACAACGGACTAACATGTTGAGACACGAATTGATAGATTTGAGGAAAATGATTTTACAAGTTAAAGACTTAACTAACACATGCAATGAACCCATGAGATGAATTTATAAACAAGAAGTAAAATACTCAAGAAAACCTCTCGATTCTTAGTGAGCCTCGCACATGCAATAAACTCCATAGTCTCCATATGAACCTACGACATGCACGACATTAAGCAACTTCTTTATGCGTTTCCCTAAGATTTCTAGGTCATTCTCATGCCAGATTTCTAAGGGTTTTGACAACTTTGCTCTAATTCAAGTTTTATCTCTCGAGTCCATTTAAACCAACAACTTAAGAGTTAAGAACGAATTGCCAAAAATAAGAACAAAACATGCTTCAATTCATAGTAAGGAAGCCTTAACAAGTAAATCAAATCCTAACTACAATATTTAGCTACTCTAAATCACATGAAAATCAAGCTAAACATGTAGAAAACATCTTAGAACGCTATTACAAATTGAAAGAAAAGGCAATTAAACTTATGTGTTGATTTCGGTCCTTCGTCTCCGAGCTCCCGTCTTCGATCTCGAACCTCCACGGATGCTTTGGCTCCCAAGAACACTGTTTTCTCTCTTCTTACAAAGTGTATTTCGAAATAAGGGTGAAAAATCTACAAAATTCGACTCCCTTGTAATGAGACCATCATGTTCTAGGTTCAATCGGTACAGCATTGCAACGCTTGGGACAGCGTTGCAATGCTGTACCCTAACCGCGTATCAATTATGGAAACTATCGGCAACTTGCAACGCTGCTACCTCAACAAGCGTGTTCTTATCGATCCAGCGTTGCAACGCCCTATGCGCGGCCTTCAAGTTTGTATTCTTATCTTGATAGCGTTGCGACGCTGCAATGCAGCGTTGTAACGCTATCGACAGGGGTCTTCAACGCCTCAAATCTGCAATCACGGCGTTGCAATGCTTTGCATGGCGTTGCAACGCAACCACCTCGGGTTCTTTTGCTTGGATTGGTTCTTCTACTCCCAAATGATGTTATTTTTAGCTCCAAATAGACTTGTTTCGGTCCCGAGTGATACAAAATGTCTCCAAATGTATTGTTTGAGCTTTTTACCTAAAAATTCAATGATTTAAACACATTAAAGCCCTAAAATTATCATAAAACTAGCAATAATTTAGCCTAAGGATAACACATTTTGTGTGCTATCAATACCCTTTTAATGATTTTGAACACTTCAAATCCACACAAAATTTTAAACCCTCTATGTATCCAGTTTGAGCCAACCGAGGGACCTAATGGACCTACATGTGACGAGCTCCAATGATCCGAGACTAACCTGCTAAACTCTTTGACCCAGTTAATCAACATTCATTAGCTACGGTAACACTCCACTAAAGCCCGTAGCTGCACTCTCATCACTGTAAGGCAAGTTGCGTCCATTGATATAACGAATGCCCGTGAGTCGACCCTTCACAGGTTTTTCGTAGACACTGTTCGATCAAATTACCATTTTACCCCTGTGTCAACCTCTTGCTCCTTAAGTCCTCACTGCTCCTCTAATGAACAACAACGTTGTATGGTCCAACCATAAACAACACCCCTCCCAGGCCAGTGAGAGCGTGGACACCCGTTGTCCAAGCCCTAGAGACAACACTTAAGGGAACAACCCTTCTAGTTTCTCTAAGTCGGGAATGAGTGAATTCCATCTCGCGTAGTCAAGTTTTCAACTCCTCACGTAGTCCTGTCCCTTAGAAGATAGGCATATTGGGTGAGTAAATGTGACCACCCTCACCCGTACTAGTCAAAGGACAGACACCCGCAGACATGAGTCCGTAACATGCTCAGGATTAAGGTCGAGTCACTAATGGTAATCTACGAAGTTATTAGTCCTATACTGTCAATGGTGTTACATCAGTAGGTCTAATAATTCACGGTTCGGTCTTGTACAATCTCATTGCACAGGATTCCCCCACTCGCATGTCAACCACATGAACGAGTTGGATCACCTCGTTTATATCTAATACAAAGTGGGTCTCATCCATAGCGTATCCCGGATTACGCCTCCAACCCTTTCCATATACTGTAGACCGTTCGGGTCATTAAATCGAACGTGATCCTCCCTGTGTGTCTATTACACATTGTTCAAGTTCTAATGCTCTCATAATTTAATGACCCTAGAGCTTAGTTTATTGGACAAAATTTGTAAATATGCGAGACACAAAGTGATGAAAAAATAACTCTTATTTATTTCAATAGTGAATATTACAAACATGTACGAGATTAGGACATACATCCCAACAAACTCCCACTTGGACTAAGCTAGTGGAGTATAAAATACATTTCTCAAATGTACAGTATAATTACAATAAACTAGGGCATTGAATACCCTTTACAATACTCCCACTTGCCCTAGTCAGGAAGCACTCGAAAACCTAGACTCTCTAGGTGACCCTCAAACACCTTAGCCGTGAGGGCCTTTGTAAATTGATCAGCAACGTTGTGCTCCGAAGCTATCTCTGCGTGGATCACACGCCTCTCTGCTGCGGTGCACAATCTCCCGTCTCAAGTGATACTTCCGCTTAATGTGCTTGCCCCTCTTCTGACTTCGAGGCTCTCTCGAGTTGGCTACTGCACCACTGTTGTCATAAAACAGTGTAATCGGAAAGTTCATATTTGGAACAACTTCCAAATCCATTATGAACTTCCTAAGCCAAACTGCTTCTTTTGCAGCTACACAAGCCGCAACATACTCGACTTCCACCGTGGAATCAACGATGCATCCCTGCTTGATGCTTCGCCACACTACAACTCCATTCAGAATGAAGGCTGACCACAAAGTGGATTTCCTAGAATCCTTATCAATCTGAAAGTCAGAGTCTGTGTATCCCGTAAAGATCAAATCCCAACTCCCACACACAAGGCTGTAGTTCTTCGTTCTCCTAAGATTCTTAAGGATTGTCTTTACGGCTATCAAGTGATCTAATCCTGGATTGGATTGATAGCTACTGACAATCCCAACTGCATAACAGATTTCTGGCCTAATACACAGCATGCCATGCATGAGGCTCCCTACAACTGAAGCATAGGGGATTTGTCTCCTATCTTCAACCTCTTGAGGTGTCTTAGGACATTGATCCTTAGACAGGTGAACCCCATGCCTGAAAGGCAACAAGCCATTCTTGGAGTTCTGCATCTTATATCTAGACACATCTTGTCAATATAAGACGCATGAGACTTGGCTAGCGTTCTGTTCTTCCGATTCTGGACTATCTGGATAACTAGAGCATACTGAGCTTCTCCCAAATCTTTCATTTAGAATTGCGAAGCCAACTATTTCTTAACGTTAGTAATAAATCCTACCTCATTCCCAATGAGAAGGATATCATCCACATATAATATTAAAAATGTGACAGTACTGTTGACGCTTTTCTTATAGACACAAGGCTCGTCAACATTCTGATTAAAGCCATAAGATTTGATCGCCTCATCAAACCTTATATTCCAAGACCTCGAGGCTTGTTTCAGTCCACAAATAGACATATGAAGCTGACAAACCTTTTTCTCTTCGCCTTAGGCAATGAACCCCTTGGGCTGGTCGATGTAGATGGTCTCATCAAGATTGCCATTCAGAAAGGTTGTCTTGACATTCATATCCATACCTCATAGTCATAATATGCGGCAATGGCCAGAAGTATCCTGATCGACTTTACCATGACAACAGGTGAAAAGGTTTCCTCATAGTTAATCCATTAAACCTAGGTAAAACCCTTTGCCACTAGTCGGGCTTTGAAGGTCTGAACCTTCCCATCTACGCCACCTTTACACTTGTAGATCCATTTGCAACCCATAGGTTTTACCCCATTTGGTTGATCCACAAGCTTCCAGACAGAATTGAAGTACATCGACTCCATTTCCCAGTCCATAGCTTTAATCCATTCGTCTTTGTCAACGTCTGCCATTGTTTGATCATAGGTCAATGGATACTCGCAGTAGTCATTAGGGGTGAGGACTTGGGTTTCAGCTAAACCCATGTAACGGTTAGGCTGTCTCACAACCCTCCCACTACGTCGAGGCATTTTCAACTCTTGAGAACGGACTTGACTAGACGAGCTAGGATCAACAAGACTTGTTTATGTACTAGCCCCATCAGCAACTCTTGCTGATGTACTGTCCATTTTGTTTAACACAATTTCACTCCTAGGTAAATGATCCCTGACGTGGTCTTCCTCAAGGAAAGTGGTGTTTGTCGACACAAGTAACCTATTTTCCTTAGGATCCTAAAACAGGCCACCCCTAGTCTCTTTTGGGTAACCTACAAAGAGGCAAAATTTTGAACGGGGTTCTAAATTTTTTGGGTTTGACACCAACACATGGGTCACGCATCCCCAAATTCTGAAATGGTGTAAACTGCCTTCACGTCCATTCCAGAGTTCGAAAGGTGTTTCACAAACACTCTTCGACAAAACGTTGTTCAAAATATAAACCGTAGTCTCCACTGCGTAACCCCAAAAAGAATCAGGGAGACGAGCATAGCACATCCTCGACCGAACCATGTCCAACAGGGTTTCACTTTTCTCTCTCTCGATACACCATTCTCACTGTGTGACATACCAGTCTTTGAGAGTTGGAACGTAATGCCATGTTCTATCATATAGTCCTGGAATTCAGTGTCCATATACTCTCCACCTCGTGCTTTTAACACTCATCGGACCACAAAGGTCAGAATGTATAAGCTTAAGAGGCTCTTTGGTTCTATATCCTTTTCCACTAAAAAGACGTTTGGTCATTTTGCCTTCACGGCATGACTCACATACCAATAAAGAGTTTTCTTCAAACTCGCCTAGAAGTCCACTCTTCACTTGTCTCTCAATCCTATTGAGATTAATATGGACTAACCTTAAATGCAAAAGATGGACATTTTCTTTAGGAGAAACTTTCACCCTCTTAGTTCGTGTTTCTGCCGTTTTAAATAATTCAGTATTCAAAACACTTTGACCGATTTAGGTTTCAAAACGTACAAGTTATTCTCAAGTGAAGCAAAACACAATAAGTTTCCATTTTGGGAAATAAACGCTTTATTACCACTAAATGAAACAGAAATACAATGTTCTAGTAAGCAGGAAATAGAAACAAGGTTTCTAGTAAACCCTGACATTATATACAAATTATCTAATAAAATGTAATTCTTGCCCAAAAATAGCTCACTGTGTCGATTGTTGCAGCAGAGACAACCTCCCCGGATCCAACCCGTAGCGTTATCTCACCCTCTCGCAACTGCTGCCAGGAACTAATTTCCTGAAAAGAAAAACAAACATGGTTAGTGGCGCCCGAATCTAGTATCCAGGCAGAGTCATTACTTTCCACTAAATAGGTTTCTGTAACAAGTAAATCACATTTACTGTCTTTCTTCCTTTCGGCAAGGAACTTGGGACAGTTACGCTTCCAGTGTCCGTCCCCATTGCAGTGGAAACACTTTCATTTCTCTACAACTTCCTTGACCTTCTTGCTCTTTTGGGCGGCAGCACGGTCAGCTTTGCCTTTCTTCATCATCTTCTTCTTCCCTTTCGGGCCTAAAGAACCTACAGATTTAGTCATAGAGGTCAAACCCCTATGAATGGACCTGAAGGCAACGTTTGCCTCAGCTTCCGGTGTCCTGATCCTCATCAAGGACTGGAAGTTCTGTAGTTCGTTAAGAAAGGTTGTCATAGTGTAGCTAATTTTGTTCATAACAACATCGCTACGAAACTGAAGGAAACTCTTCAGAAGAGTCTCCAAAATAAAGTTGGACTGGCTCAACTCATCGATCGAAGCCCCGTTCATCTCCGCCAGATTAAAGTGGGTAATCATGTGCCGATCATGTTCATGGACAGGCATCCCTTCTTTCATCCGCGCATTGGAGACGTGTTTGAGGGAATCATGTCGGACCTGAAAGGACTGTTGTCTAAACATTTCCTGCAAGGATTCCATGATCTCCTTGGTGGTGATCATCACCTCATGCTTCTTTGCCAAGACTTCAGATAAGTTGGCAATGATATAGACCTTGGCCTTTTCATTGGCCCTGATCCATCAATCGTACACATCACGAACACTTCGTGATGCGGTCGAGCACGACACCTGAGGACACTCCTCAGTGAGCACAAACTTTAGGTCGTGAGTTACTAGAATTGTGTTGATATTATTTTTCCACGTTTGGAAATTATCTCCCACTAGTTTGTCGGAAGCTAATAGAGCGATGATTGAGCTATACATTTTTGCTGAAAACAATTAAAAAACTTTGTATTAGTCTCGCAAAAACATTGAAAATCCCATCAAGTTTTAGCAAAACTTTATCCTATGATCCCTAGGTCATTAAAAATTGTAATAATACCCCAAAGGTTTAGAATGACCACCACCGAAAGGTGAACTGAAACACTTCTCCTCTGGGACGAGACTTTCTCAACCAGACCCTAATACCAGAATAACTCTTATTCCATTAGGCGTCCAATTACCATTTTTCAGTCAGAATCCATTAACTCTTAATGAATTTGGTGAGTGTGATCCTCAATCTTTAAATTTCCAAGTATTCATCCAAACAATAGCCACCGAAGGGTGAACAAGGAAAACCAACAAGGAAATTGTATCCTTTTCGGAAATTCACAGTGTTCCGACTCCCATGATCAACGCCCTCCGAAGGGATTGTCTGGTCCATGCCAAACTAGCAGACGGATCATAGGCGTCTCACGATGTGAATCGAAAGAAGACACCGTGAGTCCCGTTTTCACAGGTCCCACTCCCACTCACTATAAATACTCTTTCCATTCATGTTGATATTGACCCATACAAATACCATTCAAAAGGGGGACGCTCCCATTTGCGCCACGAGGCCGAGTATGGATCTCACGGTGTGAACTTAACGGAGATTTGTGGTCAGAAAATTAATGGATCTCCCACTCAACACTTTAATTTAATGGATCTCCCACTCAGCACTTTAATTTAATCGGGATTGACCTAGATAAATCGGCTAATATTTACCTAAGTGTACCAATATAACTCTTATATTGGATTAGCCTAAGTCTATGATCACATTATTAACTTAGGTCTATGTGAGTAAATTAATTATCTTTTAATTAATGACACTCACGATAATATAACCTATGAATCTCCGGACCAAATTCACTCCCAGGTCCGTTCCCAGGTAGGGGTGTTCCGCAAAACGTCAGCTTAAATACCCCAACCTTAGAGAAAACCATCCTTAGACAGAGTTAGTAATTAGTCTCCATTCATAAGTCATATTTGATTTCCTAATTCTAATCTTATTAGAACTAGAAAACCCAAGTCTAATTATTCAAGTTCTAAACATTTTAAAACTAATAATTAACTTAGGTTACATGCATTTCTATGTTATAGTGCTTGATCATTCATCACATGAATAATACTAAACTATAACATACATTCATCACATGAATTAAATGTATGAGCATTCTTTTAATCTAAAAAAAATATAACACTTATATTTAAATAAATTAAAACATGCAAACTTTATATTATAACTCTTATAATATAAACCTATCATGCATACTATATATTATAACTCTTATAATATAAATATGATGCATGAAATGTTAAACCTAAGGTGGGATTTTAATCTATATGTCATACATTATGCACATAGAATTAATAAATTTCATACATCTCATGCATAAAATAAATAAATAGCAAAATTGGACCGGTTTTGGCACCCTGGGGACATTAATTAAATTAATTAACATTAATATAACTTTTATATTAATATTAATTAATAAAATGAATTAAAAAATAAATTTTACAAAAAAAATTAATAATTAAATAAATAATAAAATGCCCCACGAATGCATTAATCGCCCATGCACGCCACTTCGCAAAACGCCGCGAATCGCCCTCTACGCTTGCAGCATTGCAACGTCGTGGCCAGTGTTGTCCTCAGCGCGCCCAACGCCTCAGCGTTGCAACGCTACACCAAGCGTTCCAACGCTGACCTGCAGCTCAGCCTGGATCCGCACGGACAGCGTTGAGACGCCGAAACAAAGCGTCTCAACGTCATCGACATAACAACAAACTCCTTTGCTGTTTTTCGTAAGTTTTCGCTCGATTCCGCTCCGATTTCTTCACAGCAACTCTTGCCAATCAAGACACGGACTTACAGATTCGATTTACTTTCTAATTGCCCAAAAATGCTAGGCCTTTACATTGATCTCATTAACAGAAAAGTAAATCTTAAAAGTGCCAAAAACCGAAACATCCATTTTGCAAACCACAATTTCATCTCATGTAAAACCTACCTAATATTAAGAAAATTAATTTGCACAACGAAGAAGCCAACAATTGGCTTTGATACCAAGTGAAGGGAATAAAACTCCCGTAGCGGAAAACAACTTTGAATTGTGGTGGTGATCGTTGTGAAAACAAGTCTTAAAATTAAATCTATCCTATAGAAATTAGGCTAAACATGTTGAAGAATGAAGGAAAAACAGTAAGAAGAACTACTTACTTGTTGAAGAACACTTCTTCATGAATTTCTTCTCCGGTCACGAACCCTTGTGCTCTCGATCTATACGAACTCGAACTCTTCAAACAACAAACGATTGGACACCTTCGAAAGATCTTCTCGATTGTTCTCCTTTGGTAAAGGGAGAGTGGTGAGACTCTTTTGGTTTAGGGTGGAGAGAAACTTTGAGAGAGATTGAGAGAGTTTTAGAACTCTTTTGGTGAGAATCCAAAAAATGAACCAATGCTTCACCAATGCCTTCTCACAAAAGCATTATATAATGGTGATAGGTGGAGTTGAAATCTCCACCTATTTACCATTTTACCACAACCTTATGTTATAAAAAATCATATTCGCATAACCACATATAATAAGGTATCTCATATCTTATAATACAAATCACATTTGTATAATTGTGGATTTTAAATTGAATCACATTCAATTTAATTTCTCTCAATCCATATTTCTCTAAATTAGCCCTAATTAAGCAATTAGGCTAACCTATAGTTTATTATGAATCTCATTCACATTAAACCATATAATATGTCAATCATGTCTCATATAAATGACATAAATACTCTATTAATGAATTTGAACACTTCAAATCCACACCAAACTGTACATCCTCTAACTAACGAGCGTCTTTAAAAGCAAAAAGAAAAAGAAAAGTCAAAAACAGAAATCGGGGAGGGCTTCGCCCTCGCCCCCTTCTCGCGCACTTGCAGGCGAAACGGCTGGCGGCCACGCCCATCTTCATTCTCCCTCCCTCTTGTTTTTCTCTTCTCCCCCGACCCCCTCTCATTCTCTCTCCCTCTCCGTCTCTCTCACTCTCTGTCTCTCTCACTCTCTATCTCTCTCACTATATCTCTCTCTCTCGCCCGCTCTCTCTCTTTCGTCGCTCACCGTCTCTCTCTCTTTCAGCTCTCTAAACGCCGCCAGAACCTCGCAGCCGGAGCCGCCGTGCCTAGATCCGTGAAACCCATCATTCGGTTCAACCAGTTCAAGCTCTTTTCGATCGGTTTTTGACAACCTGAGACCGATTTTGATTATATCGGGTCGTGAGGATTCTAGATCTGCTACCCACACACCGCCACCGTCAGTTTCACGCGTCGCCGCCCGCCGGCGACACGCGTCGCTGCCTGTAGAGCCGCAAGTTGTTTCCTTCCGTCTGGTCGCCTTGGTTCGTTCCTTAACTCGTTTGGCACTTCGTTGGGTGAGTTTTACTCATTGAAAGCTTTTAAGGTCGCTTTTACGTTTCGGTTTACTAACCTTGTGCGTGTTCTTCCTTAGGGACGATTTGGAAGTAGAAGAACCTTGGAGCACGCCACATAACCCAAGTCCTCGTTGTGTTCGGATTCCCATTAAGTAGTCATTTGGACTGAATCACCCCTAAGTGTAGGGCTTAGGGGCGTCATTGCATGCTATACTATTTCGGAACTGAATGTTTTAGAATGTGTGGCGTACTGGACTTGTAGTAGCATGCTAGGTTGTGGTGGACAGTACTTGGTTCTAAGTTGTTTGTCCCTGTTTTTTGTGAATGTGATGAAATATCTGATGGGTCGAATGTATGTTTATGTGCTATGGTTGTTATCCTTTCGTGCTATGGTTGTTATCTCTTCGTGCTTAGATGTGATCTTGTTAGGAGAGCTGACCTAAGCTTGTGTTGGGAATGATGAATATGCTAGAGTTATACGTTTGTCTGTCCCGAGCATGTTAGTCTCGTGCTTAGTTTTGAAGTGACTCGAGAAGTACCGTTGAGCCTTAGGATTGTAGTTAGCACAACTAGCCCTAATGCAGGCCCAAGTTCTAAGTATTTGTGTAATCCTTAGTAGGCTGAGACTTGAGGTTGGCGAGATGACGATGATGTTGTGGGATGTGATGGTCCGCCCTCCATCCAGTTGTGCGACTCGAGGTATGATCCTTGGAGTCAAAGGGGTTGGATAGAGTCCTTTGCCCTAGTGCAGGCCTGGGAATGAGCCCGTGGTCGATTGTGTGCGGTAGTACCGCTTTGATGCTTTGCAGGATGTGGTGGTCCGCTCCCATCCAGTTGTGCGACTCGGGGTGTGATCCTTAGAGTCAGAAGGGTTGGATAGAGTCCTTCGCCCTAGTGCAGGTACGGGGATGAGTCTCGTGGCCAGGTGCTGCCAACCCAGTCCAGGAGCTAAGGGTAGGACATAACTAAGAAACCTAAGTAAGAATTTGGGCCAGGATGCTTGTTGAGGTTGTTTGGCGGGCTAGGTGTCGTGTTTAGCGAAGTCTAAGGTCTTTCTTTATGTTCTTTATTTCTTGGACGAAGTGAGTTGCTTATTGAGTATTTTTATACTCATCCTTTGTTTGTTTCTTCTTTTGTTGCAGGTAAGGCAAACCAGTGAGATGACCACCGACGACGAGACTCCTGCGAGGCTATGGAAGGCTTGTAGGACTTAGGAGTTTCATTAGGAGTTGTTCCTTTCATTTCTTTTCTTCTGTTGCGTTCTGCTTGTTTCATTCATGTTTTAAATTTAGTTTGTATCGTTCTTTATGTGTTTGAATCGAAGCATGTTTTGATTTGTTCCTTTTATTTTCAAACCATGTTTTTGTTGTCTTGTGGAATTCTGTTAACTCCGAGGGACTTGAGCCCAACCTATTGTTTTCTGTGTAGTTTGGAGGAGGCTGGGTACCCTTGTGAGTCCTTTTGAAGTGCTTTTGTATAGTTTCAGGTTTGTTTTAATTTTTCTGATTTGTCTAGGTTGCGCCGTTATGCTGCTAGATTTTTGGCGCGAACGGTACAACTTGGAAGTAATGCCCCGAGTAGGAAATGTTACATTTACGGAGTGTTACACTCTATGTATCAAGTTTGAGCCAACCGAGGGACCTAATGGACCTACAAATGATGAGCTCCAATGATTCGAGACTAACCTGTCAAACTCTTTGACCCGGTTAATCAACATGTTAGCTACGGTAAGACTTCACTAAAGCCCAAAGTTACACTCTCATCACTGTAAGACAAGTTGTGTCCATTGATATAACCAATGCCCGTGAGTCGACCCTTCACAGGTTGTTCGTAGACACTGTTGGGATAAATAACCGTTTTACCCCTGTGTCTACCTCTTGCTCCTTAAGTCCCCACTGCTCCTCTAATGAACAACAACATTGTATGGTCCAACCATGAACAACACCCCTCTCGGGCCAGTGAGAGGGTGGGCGCCCGTTGTCCAAGCCCTAGAGACAACACTTAAGGGAACAACCCCTCTAGTTTTCCTAAGTCGGGAATGAGTGAATTCCATCTCGCGTAGTCAAGTTCCCAGCTCCCCACGTGGTTTTGTCCCTGAGAAGATAGGCATATTGGGCGAGTAACTGTGACCACCCTCACCCGTACTAGTCAAAGGACAAACCCCCGCAAACAGGAGTCCGTAACACGCTCAGGATTAAGGTCGAGTCACTAATGGTCGTCTACGAAGTTATTATCCCTATACTGTCAACGGTGTTACATCAGTAGGTCTAATAATTCATGGTCCGCTCTTGTACAATCTCATTGCATAGGATGCCCCCACTCGCATGTCAACCACATGAACGAGTTGGATCACCTCGGTTGTATCTAATACAAAGCGGGTCGCATCCACAACGTATCCAAGATTAGATCTCCAACCCTATCCATATACTGTAGACCGTTTGGGTCATTAACTCGAATGTGATCCTCCCTGTGTGTAAACTACACACCGTTCAAGGTCTAGTTCTCTCATAATTCAATGACCCTGAAGCTTAGTTTATTGGACAAAGTTTGTAAATATGCGAGACAAAAAATGATGAAAAATAACTCTTATTTATTTCAATAGTGAATATTACAAACATGTACGAGATTAGGGCATACATCCCAAAACCGGTCTTGTACAATCTCATTGTAAAGGATTCCCCCAGTCGCATGTCAACCACATGAACGAGTTAGATTACCTCGTTTGTATCTAATACAAAGCGGGTCGCATCCACAACGTATCCAGGATTAGGTCTCCAACCCTATCTATAGACTGTAGACCGTTCGGGTCATTAACTCGAACATGATCCTCCCTATGTGTCCTCTACACACCATTCAAGTTCTAGTTCTCTCATGATTCAATGACCCTGGAGCTTAGTTTATTGGATTATGTTTATAAATATGTGAAACACAAAGAAATGAAAAAATAACTCTCATTTATTTCAATAAGAAATATTACAAACTTACATGAGATTAGGACATACATCCCAACAAACTCCCACTTTGACTAAGCTAGTGGGGTACAAAATACATTTCTCAAATGTACAATAATAGTACAATAAACTAGGGCATTGAATACCTCTTTACAATACTCCCACTTTCCCTAGTCAGGAAGTACTCGAAGACCTAGAGACTCTAGGTGACCATTAAACAACTTAGTCGTGAGGGTCTTTGTAAATGGATCAACAACGTTCTGCTCTGACGCTATCTGTGTGGTTGTCACGTCTATGTGGTGCACAATCTCCCGTATCAGGTGATACGTCCGCTCAATATGCTTGCCCCTCTTATGACTCCAAGGTTTTCTCAAGTTGGCTACTGCACCACTGTTGTCACAAAACAAGGTAATTGGCAAGTTCATATTTGGAACAACTTCCAAATCCATCATGAACTTCCTATCCCAAACAGCTTCCTTTGCAGCTTCACAAGGCACAACATACTCGGCTGAAAGGAATAAAATTCCCGCAGCGAAAAAACGATTGAATCGTCGTGGTTTCGTTGTGAAAACGTTTTAATCAAAATCATTTCTATCCTATAGAAATTAGGCTAAACATGCAATTGAGAAGGAAAAACAATAAGAAGTAATACTTACTTGTTGAAGAACCGTTCTTCGCAATTTCCTTCTCTGATCACGAACACTTCGCGTTCTCAATCTCAACGATCACGATCTCATCGAACCTCGAACAATCGGACACTTTCGAAAGGACTTCTCGGTTGTTCTCCTTAGGTAGAAGGAGAGTGGTGGTACTCCTTTGGTGAAGGGATGAGAGAAATTTAGAGAGAAAAGTTGAGAGAGTTTTTGAATTACTTTTGGTGAGAAATCCAAAAAATGAGTCAATGCCTTACAAAAGCCTTCTTGTACAAGGTTTAAATAATGGTGGTAGGTGGAGTTGAAATATCAACCTATTTACCATTTTAACACAACCATAGGTTATGCAAATCATATTTGAATAACCACATATAATAAGATATCTCATACCTTATAATACAAATCACATGTGTATAATTGTGGATTTTAAATTGAATCACATTCAATTTAATTTCTCTCAATCCAATTTCTCCATATTAGCCATAATTAAGCAATTAGGCTAACCTATAGTTTATTATGAATCTCATTCACATTAAACAATTTAATATGTCAATTATATCTCATATAAATGACATGAATACCCTTTCATTGAATTTGAACATTTCAAATCCACACCAAACTGTAAACCTTCTATGTATCCAGTTTGTGCCAACCGAGGGACCTAATGGACCTACAGATGACGAGCTCCAATGATCCGAGACTAACCTGTCAAACTCTTTGACCCGGTTAATCAACATTCATTAGCTACGGTAACATTTCACTAAAGCCCGTAGCTGCACTTCCATCACTGTAGGACAAATTGTGTCCATTGATATAACCAATGCTCATGAGTCGACCCTTCACAGGTTCTTCGTAGACACTGTTGGGTCAAATTACCGTTTTACCCCTGTGTCTACTTCTTGCTCCTTAAGTCCCCATTGCTCCTCTAATGAACAATGATAACTCTTTATCAAAAAGTTATTTTCACCTAAATTGAGCTCAAAAACCTTATTAATTAATTGATCTTGGCATTTAATTAAGTTATTCTTGCACTTTATTAATCTAATTATATATTAATTTGTCAAATTTGAGAAAGGTTAACTTTAATTTCTCATATTGTGAAAATTAGAGAAATTGATTATTTTTTCCTTGGTTTTAATTGAATTTAGGTGCAAGAATTTAATTTTGTCATGGAAGTGGATTAATTCAACAATTCAACTCAATTAATTGGAAGGCTTTTTGCACATTTTGCAAACCAAAGAGGCTTATGGAAGAAATCAAAGAGAGGCTTTTGGAGGAAGACATACATTGGCTTATGGGAGAAGCTAAAGGGGAGCTTGTTGGAGAAGTTAAGAAAACTTGCTCTCCAAGTTCAACCATTTGGCCATTCTTAACATGCCATTGTTGAAAATAGGAAGGAGGAGGGGAAGTGTTTTACCAAAATTTTCATATTCTTTGTATAGAGAAATCAAGGGTTCTCAAGGCTTGGAGGGACATTGGAGCTTGTCAACAAAGGGGGATTCTTTTCCTTTCACCTTGTTTACTTGATTTCCCTTATCTTCCCTTGTAATTAAGTAGTAATTATGCATTCTAGATTAGTTTGTAGATTTTCTTTTGTTGTAAGCATGAACTAGTTTTAGAAGGCAAGGATTTGAGTATACTTTATGTAATAAAGTTTCACATATTGAAGGGTATGCTTATTTGTGATTGATTATGGTTGTATTTATGGTTTATTGGATTTATGCTTGGCCAACTTAAGTCCATATTGCTTTCTTTTCTATGAGAAGTAGGACGTTAGCGGAGTGTCGTAATCACCTTAGGTGATGTAAAGGGTGGATACTTGAGACGAAAGTGAAAAGATTAGAATTAATCGATTCACCTAGGGTACTAAAACATGGAACTTCACAAGGTAATTAATGAGAGTTAATTACTAGAAAATATTGGATATTTTGAGAATAAACCCGAGTTAGCATGTGTAACACAAATGAAGTATTATGTATGACTTGATATGTGAAAACCGAAAGACATAAAGGAACCCTCAAACCCGAGCCTACCTCATTTATCATAGCATTTTCGGCATATCCTATTTACCATAGCATTTTTGGCATTTGCATATTACATCCGGCCTAGTAGATTAATTCATCATATCATTGAATATTTAGTATATCTTACATGTTCATTGCATCCTTTATGCTTTTAGTTTTAATTAGGTCAAACTACTGATGGAGATCTGATCTCCTTGAGCAGCGAAAACGTGTTTGGGATCTTAATTACTTGATTGTTTTGCTTAAAACAAAAACCAGTACATTGACCAGAAATACAAAACAAGCATGGATTCTAATCCTATTAGACATGGATTAATTGCATACAAACATGCTACAAGTTTAACGATTAAACTAATAAAAGAGAGTAATACCGTTGTAGACTTTCTCCAGCAACTTGTTGCTTCAAAGGTTGTACAGCAAATCAATTGTTCAGTGACTTCTCTGTTTTCTTCCAGCAAGAACACAACCACTAGAGATCACCTTCTATATCTCTGAGTTCTTAGATCTTCCTTGGTGGGAAGGATCCAACAATTGGAGGTTTTAGGAATTAGAGAGTGAGAGAGAGAATTCCAGGAAGTTGCAATTCCTCAATTGCAAAAATGATCGATCAATCACATTGAGCAACCCCCTTCTCCCTGTTAAACTGTCGATAGGGAGAAGGGAAAGGGTAGTGGGGAACGTGTCTTGATGACACGTTCCCTCATTTATTATTAAAATAATAATAATAATAATAATAAGATAATTAAATCAAATTTAATTATTCATTTAAATCATATTTAAATAATACAAATTAAATATCATATATTTAATATGGATTAAATCTCATTTAATCACATTACCCCTTTAACCTATAGTTTTAATGTACAACCAGTGCACATTAAATTTTATCCTATAGTTTGCAAATGTGAATCACATTCACATTTAATATAATATTTGAACTCTTTCAAATATTCAATTCTCTCATATAATTTAATATGAATCATATTCACATTAAATTTATAATATATAGTTCCAAAACTATATATTATACCGTATCCAAATACATTAAATATATTCCCTAATGAATTTGAACATTTCAAATTCAAATGATCTAAGAACCCTTTACGAGCTAGAAGGTGGACCTAATGGACCTACTGGATCGTAAGCTCCAATGATACGAGATTGCTCTTTAGTCTCATTAACCTCCCAATCAACATTCGTTAACTGCGGGAACACTCCACTAAAGTCCCACAGCTGCACTCTTCTCACTGCAGATATATTTCTGTGTCCATGGATATTGACAAATAATAGCAAGTCAATCCTTCACGAATGTTCGTAACACAAGCTGGGTCAAATTACCATTTTACCCCTGGATTACATCTTGTGCCTTAAGAACAATTTGTTTGTGGTCCTACCAACAAACAGAGTCCCTCTCGGGCCAAGGAGAGGATCGGGCCCTTTGTTCAAGTCTCAGCGACACCACTTACGGGAACATTCCTCTACTTACCCTAGTAGGCGGGAAGGAGTGAATTTCATCTTGCTAAGTTAAGTCCCCAGCCGCTCACTCGGTCTTGTCCCCAATAAGGTAGGCATATTGAGTCGGCGAATCTGGCCACTCTCACCCATACTAATCAAAGGACAATCCCTCGCGAACAGGAGTTCGTAACCTGCTTAGGATTGAGATCAAGTTGCCTAGGTCATCCTAGTGAAATAGAAACCTAACTAGTCAACGGAGTTACAACTAGAGGTTACTATTTCGTGGTGCGGTCTTATGTAATCTCATTACATAGGATATCCTCACTCACATGTCATCTGCACGAACACGTTAGGATCACAGTGTTTGTATCAAATACAAAGTGGGTCACATCCATAGTTTAACCATGGTAAGGTACCCAAACCTTATCCCCTAACTATAGACCCTTTAGGTTGTATCTCGAACCGAGATCCCTTTTATGTACATTACATTCAGTTAAAGATTCATTTAACAACCTTGGATGTTTAGTTTATTGGATTTAGGGTTTTAAATAAAAGCAAACTCGTAGATAACGAACAATGACACTTTATTGAAATAATAACACTTTATTACATTAATTAGAACAAAATTTCAAACTACGAGTTTTAGGGCACAAATCCCAACAACTACACCATTGATTTGTCTTTACTTGTGTTTTGCATGAAAAATACTACAAGTAGCTTAAACTAGGTAGATCTTATCTCTAATCCCTGTGGAGACGATACTCGATACTCGAATACTGTTTATTTGATTACTTGCTGCAATCGACTGTGTATACTTGCACATTCGGTGCATAGTTTGCATGTTAGTTCTCTGCATGTTGCGCACTCGCATCAAGTTTTTGGCGCCGTTGCTGGGGATTAGTTTGAATCTTATCTTGTCTAAGTTGTTTGTAGTAGTTTTCTTTCATTATCATTTTTCGCTTAGTTTGGTTCTTATCTATTTAGGTTGTTTGTAGTAAGTTTTCTTTTATTTTTATTTTCGGTACAGTTTAGTTTAGTTAAGCTTGCTATGGTTGATTTTCTACTTTTAGAAGTGTGTGTTGTGTATGAACAAAAAGCTAGGGCTAGAATTTATCTTTGATCCAGAGATAGAAAGGAATATTAGGAGAAGGTTAAGAGAGCAACGAGAAATCATGGTTGAACAACTTCCTCCTAGGAATCCTTTAGATCCTTAGATGCCTGAACATAGACAACCACAATTTCCTGAAGTTAGACCACCCTTAGTAGTTAATCAGGTTGTACCACCTGCTAATGTCACAGAGTTTGCAGACGACAGGGAAAGAGTAATCTGAACCTATGCAAACCCTCTGGTAGATGAACTAAATCCAGGGATAATCAGACCTGAAATTCAAGCCCATACTTTTGAGCTTAAACCTGTGATGTTCCAAATGTTACAGACCATAGGTCAATTTCATCGATTATTTGTTGAAGACCCTCATATTCATTTAAATTCTTTGTTAGGGGTCAGTGACTCCTTCATTACTCCCTTCGCTTTCTCCTGGAGCAATTGATTCATGGAACACTCTTGCTGAAAAATTTTTCAACAAATATTTTCCACCCACCAGAAATGCAAAATTCAGAAATGAAATAGTTGCTTTCCAGCAATATGATGATGAAACCCTAAGTGAGGCTTGGGAACGATTTAAGGAGTTACTTAGAAAGTGTCCTCACCATGGATTACCTCATTGTATTCAAATGAAAACTTTTTATCACGGATTGAACACAACCACAAAGCAAGTAGTTGATGTTTCTGCTAATGGGGCTTTGCTATCAAAGACCTATAATGAAGCTCATGAAATTCTTGAAAGAATATCATCAAACAATTGCCAGTGGGTTGATGTGAGAAGCAATCCTGGTAAGAAAAACAAAGGTGTGATGGAATTAGATGCTTTAACTGCCATTAATACCCAAATCTCATCCATTGCCACCATGTTGAAAAAATTAAAAATGGGAAATGTAAGTCAAATCTCATCCACTAAGGCTTCCATTAGAAACTTGGAGGTGTAGGTAGGCCAATTAGCTACTGAGCTAAGGTCAAGACCCATAGGAACACTCCCTGCTGATACTAAAAACCCAAAGAGATAAGGAAAAGAATAAGTGTAGGCCATAGAATTGAGAAGTGGCAAAACTTTGGATAAAGTTGAGAATATGAAAAAGCAAGAAGACAAAGTCCATGCTCAATCAGAGGAAGAAAAGAAGAAAGTCAGTGAGGTAGAACAAAAGATTAGGGAGAATGAAAGCGAGAAGCTTGAAAAAGCTTCTGAAAAATCAAACTCTAATATTTGTGAGTTCAAACCACCTCCACCACCCTTCCCTCAAAGATTGAAAAACCCAAAATATAGGGAAGCTCATTATGGAAAATTTTTGGACATGTTAAAAGAAATCCACATCAATATTCCGCTCATTGATGCCTTGAAACAAATGCCCAATTACATGAAATTTATGAAGGACATATGACTTGAGAAAGAGAGATTTCAAGAATTCAAGGTAGTATCCTTAAGTGAAGAGTGTAGTGCTGTGTTTAGGAACAGGATTCATCATAAAGTGAAAGATCTTGGATCCTTTACTATTCCTGTTTCTATAGGAGGAAAACAGTTAGGAAGAGCTCTTTGTGATTTAGGAGCTAGTGTTAATCTTATGCCCTTATCCATTTACAAAGGATTAGGCATTGGAGAAGCTAGACCCACCACAATAACTCTTCAGCTGGCTGATAGGTCCATTGCTCATCCTGAAGGTAAAATTGAAGATATTTTAGTTGAAGTTGGAAAATTTATTTTTCCTGCTGACTTCATAATCCTAGATTATGAAGCTGACAAGGATGTACCCATTATCCTTGGTAGACCTTTCCTCAAAACAGGTAGAACTATAGTAAATGCGCATGAAAGGAACTATCAAGTTGAGGATGAATGATCAAGAAGTTGAGTTCAGCATCAGTGACTCAATGAAATATCCAGGGCATGATCTTGAGAACTACTCTGCCATTCATTCATTTGAGGAAACTATCGATGAGTTGGTTTAATTGGAGTTGGAATCTATGCATGATCTGAAATATGAAAATCTCGTGGAGGAAGAAGAAATGGAATTCAGTGATTTGAGGCCCAAGATGGAAGAAGTGAATGAAATATTTAAGGGAATGAAATCTCGCGCAGCGGAAGGGTGATCGAATCACTGTGGTATCGTTGTGAAATTTGTTTTCTTAAAACAATTTCTATCACATAAAAACAAGCCTAAACATGAAAATTAAGAAGAAACAACAAGTGTACTTACTTGTTGAAGAACCGTCTTCAACTTTTCCTTCTCCGTTCACGAACTCTTCGTGATCACGATCTCAACGTACTCGATCTCCTCGAACAGTGAGTAACCCGAACACCTCCACAAAGTTTCTCGATTGTTCTACTTTTGGTAGAAGGAGAGTTGTGGGACTCTTCTTTTGGGTGTAAGGGAGGAGAAATTGAGAGAATGGTTGAGAGAGAATTCAAGAGCTCATTGGTGAGAAATCCAAAAAATGAGCCTTGAGTTACCAAATCCTTCTTGCAAAGGAGTTTAAATGATGGTGATAGGTGGAGGTGAAATCTCCACCTATTTGCCATTTAACCACAATCATAGGTTATGCAAATCATATTTGCATAACCACATATAATAAGATATCTCATATCTCTTTATACAAATCACATTTGTACAATTGTGAATTTTTAAATTGAATCACATTCAATTTAATTTCTCTCAATCCAATTTCTCCCAATTAGCCCCAATTAGACAATCAGGCTAACCTATAATTTATTATGAATCTCGTTCACATTAAACTATATAATATGTCAATCATATCTCATATAAATGACATAATTACCTTAAAGTGAACTTGAACACTTCAAATTGACACCAAAACTGTAAATCCTCTATTAATCCAATTTGAGCCATCCGAGGGACTTAATGGACGTACAGTGACGAGCTCCAATGATCCGAGATTAAACTGTCAAACTCTTTGACCTAGTTAATCAACATTTATTAGCTACGGTAACACTCAACTAAAGCCCGTAGCTGCACTCCCGTCAGTGTAAGACAAATTGTGTCACTGATATAACCAATGCCCATGAGTCGACCCTTCACAGGTTGTTCGTAGACATTGCTGGGTCAAACTATTATTTTACCCCTTTGTCTACTTCTTGCTCCTTAAGTCCCCACTGCTCCTCTAATGAACAACAACGTTGTAATGGTACAACCATACATACCACCCCTCTTGGGCCAGTGAGAGGGTTGGCGCCCGTTGTCCAAGCCCTGGAGACAACACTTAAGAGAACAACTCCTCTAGTTTCCCTAAGGTCGGGAACGAGTGAATTCCATCTCGCGTAGTTAAGTTCCCAGCTCCCCACGTGGTCTTGTCCCTGAGAAGATAGGCATATTGGGCGAGTAACTGTGACCACCCTCACCCGTTCTAGTCAAAGGAGAGACCCCCGCACACAGGAGTTCGTAACACGCTCAGGATTCAGGTCGAGTCACTAATGGTCATCTACGAAGTTATTAGTCCCATACTGTTAACGGTGTTACATCAGTATGTCTAATAATTCACGGTTCAGTCTTGTACAATCTCATTGCACAAGATGCCCCCATTCCCGTGCCAACCATATGAACGAGTCAGATCTGTTGGCATGTTTATCCTAATCTCGTATAGTGTGTAAATATACATTTGAAATCAATAAAGAGTTATTTATTTCATCATTTTGTGTCTCGTATTTATTACAAACGTTTTCCAATAAACTAAGCTCCAGGGTCATTGAATATATGAGAGAACGAACGTGAACGGTGTGTAGAGGACACACAAGTAGGATCACGTTCAAGTAAATGACCAAACTGGTCTACAGTATATGGATGGGGTTGGAGACCTAATCCTGGATACGTTGTGGATGCGGCCCGCTTTATATTAAGATACAAACGAGGTGATCTGACTCGTTCATGTGGTTGACATGCGAGTGGGGGCATCCTGTACAATGAGATTGTTCAAGATCGAACCGTGAATTATTAGAACTACTGATGTAACACCGTTAATAGTATGGACTAATAACTTCGTAGATGACCATTAGTGACTCGACCTGAATTGTGAGCGTGTTACGGACTCCTGTCAACAGGGGTCTGTCTTTTCACTAGTACGGGTGAGGGTGGTGACCGTTACTCGCCCAATATGCCTATCTTCTCAGGGACAGGACCAAGTAGGGAGCTGGGAACTAAACTACGCTAGATGGAATTCACTTGTTCCCGCCTTTAGGGAAACTAGAAGGGTTATTCCCTTAAGGAGTAAGAAGTAGACACAGGGGTAAAATGGTAATTTGACCCAGCAGTGTCTACGAACAACCTGTAAAGGGTCGACTCATTGGCATTTGTTATATCAGTGGACACGTAATATCTTGCACTGACGGGAGTGCAGTTACGGACTTTAGTGGAGTGTTACCGTAGATAATGAATGCTGATTAATTGGGTCAAAGAGTTTGATAGGTTAATCTCGGATCATTGGAGCTCGTCGCTGTAGGTCCATAAGATCCCTCGATTGGCTCAAACTGGACAAAAAGAAGGTTTGCATTTTGGTGTGAATTGAAGTGTTCAAATTCACTAAAAGGGCATTTATGTCATTTATTTGAGATATGAATGATATAATATATAGTTTAATGTGAATGAGATTCATAATAAACTATAGGTTAGCCTAATTTTTCAATTAGGGCTAATTTGGAGAAATTAGATTTGGAGATATTAAATTGGATGTGATTCAATTTAAAAATCCACAATAATGCAAATGAGATTTGTAAAATGAGATATGAGATATCTTATAATATGTGGTTATGCAAATATGATTTGCATAACCTATGGTTGTGGTAAAATGGTAAATAGGTAAAGATTTCAACTCCAACTATCACCATTATATAAACCCCTTTGCAAGAAGGGTTCATTAAGCCTAACTCTCATTTTTGGATTTTTCACCAAAGAAGAGTTCTTCTTCTCTCTCAAATTCTCTCTACAATTCTCCTCCCAAACGAAAGAAGAATCCCATCGTTCTCCTTCTTCCAAAAGAAGAACAACCAAGAAGGCAAGTGGTGGTCTTCGGTCAGTGATCGTGAGAAGAGTTCGAGATCGTTGAGTTCGAGGAAACCACGAAGAGTTCGTGAACGGAAAGAAAGCTTTGAAGAACGTCTTCAACAAGTAAGTAGACCTAACTTACTGTTTTCTCACATAAAATGCATGTTTAGCCTAAATTTAAGTGTTAGATAGTTTTAACGAAATTTAGTTGCACAATATCACCGCGACGATTCGATCGTCTTCCGCTGCACGGGGAGTTTCATTCCCTTCAAGATCACCTCGTTTGTATCTAATACAAAGCGGGTCGCATCCACAACGTATCCACGATTAGGTCTCCAATCCTATCCATATACTGTAGACCGTTCGGGTCATTAACTCGAACGTGATCCTCCCTGTGTGTCCACTACATACCGTTCAAGTTCTAGTTCTCTCATAAATTCAATGACCCTGGAGCTTAGTTTATTGGACAAAGTTTGTAAAATTGCGAGACAAAAAATGATGAAAGAAATAACTCTTATTAATTTCAAATGGTAATATTACAAACAAAACAAGATTACGACATACATCCCAACAAACTCCCACTTGGATTAAGCTAGTGGAACAAACATACATTTCCCAAATGTACAATAAATTAAAATAAAGTAATTAAATAAACTAGGGCATTGAATACCCTTTACAATACTCCCACTTGCCCTAGTCAGGAAGCATTCGAAGACCTAGACTACCAAGGTGACCCTCAAACACCTTAGTCGTGAGGGCCTTTGTAAATGGATCAGCAACGTTGTGCTCCAACGCTATCTACGTGACTGTCACGTCGTCGCGGTGCACAATCTCCCCTATCAGGTGATACTTCCGCTCAATGTGTTTGCCCCGCTTATGACTCCGCGGCTCTCTAGAGTTGGCTACAGCACCACTGTTGTCACAAAACAACGTGATCGGTAAGTTCATATTTGGAACAACTTCCAAATCCATCATGAACTTCCTAAGCCAAACAGCTTCCTTTGCAGCTTCACAAGCCGCAACGTACTCAGCTTCCATAGTGGAATCAGCGATGCATCCCTGCTTGATGCTTCGCCATTCTACTGACTCCTCCATTCAGAATGAAGGTTGACCCCGAAGTGGATTTCCTAGAATCCTTATCGGTCTGAAAGTCAGAATCTGTGTATCCCATAAGAATCAAATCCACACTCCCATACACTAGGTCGTAGTTCCTCGTTCTCCTAAGAAACTTGAAGATTGCCTTTACGGATGTCCAATGATCTAATCCTGGATTAGATTGATACCTACTGATAATCCCTACAGCATAACAGATGTCAGGCCTAGTACACAACATGGCATACATCAGTCTCCCTACAGCTGAAGCATAGGGGATCCTTCTCATATCCTCAACCTCTTGAGGAGTCTTAGGACATTGATCCTTAGACAAGTGAACCCCAAGCCTGAAAGGCAGCAAGCCCTTCTTGGAGTTTTACATATAATATCTAGACAACATCTTTTCAATATAAGACGCCTGAGACATGGCTAGCGTTCTGTTCTTCCGATTTCGGACAATCTGGATACCTAGAACATACTGTGCTTCCCCCAAATCTTTCATTTGGAATTGCTTTGCTAGCCATTTCTTTACGTCAGTAAGAAATCTTACCTCATTCCCAATGAGAAGGATATCATCCACGTACAATACCAGAAATGCGACAGTTTTGTCGACGATTTTCTTGCAGACACAAGGCTCGTCAACATTGTGATCAAAGCCATAAGATTTGATTGCCTCATCAAACCTTATATTCCAAGACCTCGAGGCTTGTTTCAGTCCATAAATGGACCTATGAAACCAGAAAACCTTTTGCTTTGGCTTTGGGTAATGAACCCCTTGGGTTAGTCCGTGTCGATGCTTTCGTCAAGGTTGTCATTCAGAAAGGCGATCTTGACATCCATCTGCCATACCTCATAGTCATAATATGCGATAATGGCCAGAAGGATCCTGATCGACTTTACAATGGCAATAGGTGAAAACGTTTCCTCATAGTCAACCCCTTCAACCTGGGTAAAAACCTTTGCCACTAGTCGTGCTTTGAAGGTTTGCACCTTCCCATCTACGCCACGTTCACGCTTGTAGATCCATTTGCAACCAATAGGTTTTACCCCATCCGGTTGATCCACAAGCTCCCAGACAGAATTGAAGTACATCGACTCCATTTCCTGGTCCATAGCTTTAATCCATTTGTTCTTGTCAACGTCAGTCATTGCCTGATCATTGGTCAATGGATCCTCGCAGTCATCATTAGGGGTGACGACTTGGGTTTCATCTAAACCCATGTAATGTTCAGGTTGTCTCACAACCCTCCTACTACGTCGAGGCATTCCCAACTCTTGAGAACGGACTTGACTAGACGTGCTAGGATCAACAACACTTCTTGACGTACTAGCCCCATCAGCAACTCTTGTTTATGTACTGTACATTTCGTTCAACACGATTTTGCTTCTAGACAAATGATCCCTGACGTGGTCTTCCTTAAAGAAAGTGGCGTTTGTCGACACAAGCACCCTATTTTCCTTAGGATCGTAAAATAGACCACCCCTAGTCTCTTTTGGGTAACCTACAAATAGGCACAATTTTGAACGGGGTTCCAACTTTTTCGGGTTTGACACCAACACATGGGTTGGGCATCCCCAAATTCTGAAATGGTGTAAACTTCCTTTACGTCCATTCCAGAGTTCGAAAGGTGTTTCACAAACACTCTTCTATGAAACATTGTTCAAAATATACATCGCAGTTTCTACGTAACCCCAAAAGGAATCAGGGAGACGAGCATAGCTCATCATCGACTGAACCATGTCCAACAAGGTTCCGTTTCTCCTCTCTGATACACCATTCTGCTGTGGCATACCAGGTGCTGAGAGTTTGGACGTAATTCCGTGTTCTATCATATAGTCCTGGAATTTTGTGTGCATACACTCTCCACCTCGATCCGATCGAAGTGTTTTTATTGTTTTACTTAACAGGTTCTCAACCTCAGTCTTGTACTCCTTGAACTTTTCCAGAGTTTCAGACTTCCTATGCATTAGGTAAATATACCCATACCTCGAATAGTCATCTATGAAAGATACAAAGTATTCGTAACCATCTCGTGCTTTAACACTCATCGGACCACATAGGTCATAATGTATAAGCTCAAGGGGCTCTTTTGCTCTATATCCTTTTCCACTATAAGGGCATTTGGTCATTTTGCCTTCGAGGCATGACTCACATTCCGATAAAGAGTTTTCTTCCAACTCGCTAAGAAGTCCACTCTTCACTAGTCTCTCAATCCTATTGAGATTGATGTGGCCTAACCGTAGATGCCAAAGATGGGCATTTTCTTTTGGAGAAACTTTTACTCTTTTAGTTCGTGTTTCAGATTTTTTAAATAATTCAGTATTCAAAATGCTTTTGACCGAATTTGGTTTCAAAACATACAGATTAGACTCAAGTGAAGCAGAACAAAGTAAATTACCTTTGAAAGAAATAAACGCTTTATTAAGTTCAAAGGAAATTGAAATACATTGTTCAATTAAGCAGGAAATAGAAACACGGTTTCTAGTAAACCCTGGCACTATATACAAATTATCTAATAAAATGTAATTCTTTCCGAAAAAGAGTTTCAGTTTGCCGATTGCTGCAGCAGAGACAATCTCTTCGGATCCAACCCGTATAGTCACCTCACCCTCTCGCAGCTGCTGCCAGGAACTAATTCCCTGAAAAGAAGAACAAACGTGGTTAGCAGCGCCTGAATCCAATATCCAGGCAGAGTCAATACTCTCCACTAAACAAGTTTCAGTTACTAGTAAATCATATTTACCTGTAGTCTTCTTGTCGGCAAGAAACTTGGGACAGTTTCTCTTCTAGTGGTCGTCCCCATTGCAGTTGAAATACTTTCCTTTCTCTGCAATTTACCTGACCTTTTTGCTCTTTTGGGCGGCAACGCGGTCAGCTTTGCCCTTCTTCATCTTCTTCTCCTTCCCTTTCGAGTGAGAATGAGCTACAGGTTTTGTCCTAGAGGCCGAACTCCTATGATAGAACCTGAAGGCAACATTTGCCTCAGCTTCTGGTGTCCTAATCCTCATCAAGGACTGGAAGTTCTGTAACTCATTCAGAAGGGTGGTCAGAGTGTAGCTAATTTTGTTCATAACAGCATTGCTACGAAACTGATGGAAACTCTTCGGAAGAGTCTCTAAGATGAAGCTTACCTGACTCGACTCATCGATCGAAGACCCGTTCATCTCCGCCAGATTAAAGTGGGTCATCATGTCTAGAACGATTTCTCGGACTGATGTCCCTTCTTTCATCTGAGCGTTGAAGACGTGTTTGAGCGAGTCATGTCGGATCTGAAAGGACTGTTGTCCAAACATTTCCTGCAATGACTCCATAATCTCCTCATACTTCTTTGCCAATACTTAAGATAAGCTGGAAATTATGTAGACCTTGGCCTTTTCATTGGCCCTGATCCAATGATCGTATGCATCACGAACACTTCGTGACGCAGTCGAGATCGACAACTGAGGACACTCCTCAGTAAGCACGAACTTAAGGTCGTCAGTTACTAGAATCGTGTTTTTATTATTTTTCCATGTTTGGAAATTAACTCCCACTAGTTTGTCGGATGCTAGTAACGCTATTATTGAGCTAGACATTTTTGCTGAAAAAATCAAAAAAAGCTTTGTGTCAGTCTCGCAAAAAACTTTTTGAAATCCAATCAAGTTTTAGAAAAAAATTTATCCTATGATCCCTAGGTCATTTAAAAATTTGCAATGATATCCCAAAGGTTTAGAATGACCTCCACTGAAGGGTGAACAAAAATGTTTCTCCTCTAGGACGAGACTATCTCGACCAGACCCTAATCCCAGAATAACTCTTATTCCATTAGGCGTCCAGTTATAATTTTTCAGCCGAATCCATTAACTCTTAATGAATCCCGTGAGTGTCACCCTCAATCTTTAAGTTTCCAAGTATCCGTCCGAACAATAGCCACCGAAGGGTGAACCAAGAAGAAAAACCAACAAGGAAATTGTATCCCCTTTCGGAAATTCACGGTGTTCCAACTCCCATGAATCTATGACATGCATGGCATTAAGCAAGTTCTTTATGTGTTTCCCTAAGATTTCTATGTCATTCTCATGTCAGATTTCTAAGGGTTTTGACAATTTTGCTCTAATTCAAGCTTTATCTCTCGAGTCCACTTAAACCAACAAATTAAGAAGTAAAGAACGAACTGCCAAAAATAAGGACAAAACATGCTTCAATACATAGCAAGAAAGTCATAACAAGTAAATCAAATCCTGACTACAATGTTTAGCTACTCTAAATCACATGAAAATCAAACTAAGCAAGTAGAAAACGTCTTAGAACATTATTACAAATTGAAAGAAAAGGAAATTAAACTTATGTGTCGATGTCGGTCATTCGTCTCCGGCTCCCGTCTTCGATCTCGAACCTCCACGAATGCTTTGGCTCCCAAAAACACTACTTTCTCTCTTCTTACAAGGTGTATTTCGAAAATAGGACAAAAATCTACCAAATTCGGCTCCCTTTGTAATGAAAACATAAGGTTCTATATATAGGCTAAATCGGTGCAGCGTTGCAATGCTAGGGACAGCGTTGCAACGCTGTACTATAAGCGGCTGATAAATAAGGAAATGTCGACGGCGTTGCAACGCAACGCTGGCGGCGTTAACGCCGCTACCCTAACGCGCGCGCCCTAATCGATCTGGCATTGCGACGCTGCAAGGCAGCGTTGCAACGCCCTCTGTGCGGCTCCTCGTGCATGCCTTCTTATCGAGATAGCGTTGCAACGCCCTAAGGCAGCGTTGCAACGCTATCGCCTGTAGTCTTCAATACAGCTTCACAACGCGCTCGGCGTTGTAACGCTATGGACAGCGTTGCAACGCCATCACTTCGGGTCCATTAGCTTGGTTTGGTCCTTTCACTTCCAATTGATGTTATTTTAAACTCCAAATAGCCTCGTTTTGATCCCTAGTGATCCAATTTGTCTCCAAATGTTCTGTTTACGCTCTTAACCTGAAATTGAGTAATTTAAACGCGTAAAAGCCCTGAAATTATTATAAAACTAGCAATAATTAAGCCTAAGGATAGCACATTTTGTGTGCTATCAGGGTCTTACGGTGTGAATCGAAAGAAGGGATCGTGGGTCCCGTTTTCAAAGGTCCCGCTCCCACTCATTATAAGTACTCTCTCCATCCACTATGATATTGATCCATACAAATACCATCCAAAGGGGGACGCTCCCGTTTGCGCCACGAGGCCGAGTATGGATCCAACGGTGCAGACTTTAACGGAGATTTGTGGTAAAAAAATTAAATGTAACTTATACACTTTATTTTCTCCCACTCAGCACTTTATATTATTCGGGATTGACCTAGATAAATCAGCTAATATTTACCTAAGTCTACCAATATAACGCTTATATTGATTTAGCCTAAGTTTATAATCACATTATTTACTTAGGTCTATGTGAGTAAATTAATCAACTTTGAATTAACGCCACTCACGATAATATAACCTAAGAATCTCTGGACCGAATTCACTCCCAGGTCGGTTTCCAGGTAGAGGTGTTCCGCAAAGCGTCAACTTAAATACCCCAACCTTAGACAAAACCTTCCTTAGACAGAGTTACTTATCAGTCACCATTCAAAGGTCATATTTTGATTTCCTAATTCTAATCTTATTAGAACTAGAAAACCTAAGTCTAATTATTCAAGTTCTAAACATTTTAAAACTAATAATTAACTTAGGTTACATGCATTCCTATGTTATAGTGCTTGATCATTCATCACATGAATAATACTATACTATAACGAGTATTCATCACATGAATTAAATGCATGAGCATACTTTTAATCTAAGAAATATAACTCTTATATTAAATAAATTAAAACATGCTTTAATTATATTGTAACACTTATAATATAACCTATCATGCATACTATATATTATAACATTTATAATATAAATATGATGCATGAAATGTTTAACCTAAGGTGGGATTTTAAATCTATATGGCATATATTATGCACATAGAATAAAATATTTCATATATCTTATGCATAAAATAATTAAATAGCAAAAATTGGACCAATTTTGGCACTTATGGGCATTAAATGAAATAATTAACATTAATATAACATTAATATTAATATTAATTAGTTAATCTAATTTAAAATAACTAAATACATTTTTCAATTGAAATAATTAAAATAAAACAAAAAATAACTGCCCCACGATGACATGAAAATCCTCACACACACGTTGCACGCGAACCGCCCACAAACTGCCCCTCAACGCACGAAGCGTTGCAACGCCGTGGGCAACGTTGCAACGCTGCAGCACTAAGCGTCCACGCGGGCGTTGCAACGTTGATCTGCAGCAAGGCCTCCTTCTGCGCAGACAGCGTTGGGACGCCGAAGAACAACGTCTAAACGCCGTCGACAGAACAACAAGCTCCTCTTGCTGTTCTTCGTCGTTTCTCGCCCGTTTCTGCTGCGATTTCTTCACAGCAACTCTTGCCGCCAAAGACCCAGAGTTACAGACTCGATTTATTTTCTAATTTTTCCAAAAACACGGGCATTTACATTTGATCTCATCAAACAGAAAGTAAACCTAAACTAGTGCCCAAACCGAAAACGTCTAACTATGCAAACCAAAAAAATTCATCTCATGAAATTGAAGAAATTACCCACCTAATTTTAAGAAAACAGATGCACAACAGAAGCCAACGATTGGCTCTGATACCAACTGAAGGGAATGAAATCCCGTGCAGCGGAAGGGTGATCGAATCACTGTGGTATCGTTGCGACATTTGTTTTCTTAAAACCGTTTCTGTCACATAAATACAAGGTTAAACATGAAAATTAAGAAGAAAAACAGAAAGTGTACTTACTTATTGAAGAACCCGTTCAAGTTTTCCTTCTCCGTTCACAAACTCTTCATGATCACGATCTCAACGTACTTGATCTCCTCGAACAGAGAGTAACCCGGACACCTCCAAAAAGTTTCTCGATTGTTCTACTTTTGGTAGAAGGAGAGTTGTGGGACTCTTCTTTTGGATGTAAGGGAGGAGAAATTGAGAGAATGGTTGAGAGAGAATGCAAGAGCTCTTTGGTGAGAAATCCAAAAAATGAGCCTTGAGTTACCAAATCCTTCTTGCAAAGAAGTTTAAATAATGGTGATAGGTGGGGTTGAAATCTCCATCTATTTACCATTTAAACACAACCATAAGTTATGCAAATCATATTTGCATAACAACATATAATAAGATATCTCATATCTCATTATACAAATCACATTTGTATAATTGTGGATTTTAAATTGAATCACATACAATTTAATTTCTCTCAATCCAATTTTTCCAAATTAGCTCTAATTAGACAATCAGGCTAACCTATAGTTTATTATGAATCTCATTCACATTAAACTATATAATATGTCAATCATATCTCATATAAATGATATAATTACCCTTAATTGAACTTGAACACTTCAAATTCCCACCAAAACTGTAAAACCCTCTATTAATCAAGTTTGAGCCAACCGAGGGACCTAATGGACCTATAGTGACGAGCTCCAATGATCCGAGATTAACCTGTCAAACTCTTTGACTCGGTTAATCAACATTCATTAGCTACGGTAACACTCAACTAAAGCCCGTAGTTGCACTCCCGTCAGTGTAAGACAAGTTGTGTCCACTGATATAATCAATGCCCATGAGTTGACCCTTAACAGGTTGTTCGTAGACACTGCTGGGTCAAATTATCATTTTACCCCTATGTCTACTTATTGCTTCTTATGTCCCCACTTCTCCTCTAATGAACAACAACGTTGTAATGGTCCAACCATACACAACACCCCTCTCGGGCCAGTGAGAGGGTGGGCGCCTGTTGTCCAAGCTCTGGAGACAATACTTAAGGGAACAACCCCTCTAGTTTCCCTATAGGCGGGAACGAGTGAATTCCATCTCGCGTAGTTAAGTTCCCAACTCCCTACTTGGTCTTGTCCCTGAGAAGATATGCATATTGGGCGAGTAACTGTGACCACCCTCACCCGTACTAGTCAAAGGACAGAACCCCGCAGACAAGATTCCGTAACACGCTCAGGATTCAGGTCGAGTCACTAATGGTCATCTACAAAGTTATTGGTCTCATACTGTTAACAGTATTACATTAGTAGGTCTAATAATTCACGGGCTCGTCTTGTACAATCTCATTGTACAGAATGCCCCCACTCGCATGTCAACCACATGAACGAGTCAGATCACCTAGTTTGTATATAATACATAGCGAGCCGCATCCACATCGTATCCAGGATTAGGTCTCCAACCCTATCCATATACTGTAGACCGTTCGGGTCATTAACTCGAACTTGATCCTCTATGTGTGTCCACTACACACCATTCAAGTTATAGTTCTCTCATAAATTCAATGACCTTGGAGCTTAGTTTATTGGACAAAGTTTGTAAAATTGTGAGACACAAATGTTGTGTTTGGCCCATGGGTTTGGATTCTAAATCCAAACCCATGTTTGGAGTAAGGTGTTCCAAATCCTTGGTTATGAAACCCATTCCCATGGGTTACGACAATACAACCCCATGGGTTACAATAGTGTAATCTCATGGAATTTGTTCCATGTTTTTCTAATCCATTTGTCGACTACTTCGACAACTCCGGTAAAAATTTTGGCAACCACCGACGACCATCGACAACGACAACTCCGGTAAAAACTATGACGACCACCCGACGACCATCGACAACGATAACTCCAACGACCGCACCGGCGACCACTTTGGCAACAACTCCGGTGACAACTCCGACTTCCAATCAACAACAACCAACAACGATAACTCCGACGACCGTACCGTCGACCACTTTGACAACAACTCCGGTGACAACTCCGGCGATCACCCGACACCATCGACAACGACAACACCGACGACCATGTTGGGAAGTATGTTCTAATCTCGTTTAGCTTGTAAATTAACATTTGAAATTAATAAGAGTTATTTATTTCATCATTTTTTGTCTCGCAAGTTTTACAAACTTTGTCCAATAAACTATGCTCCAGGGTCATTGAATATATGAGAGAACTAGAACTTGAACGGTGTGTAGTGAACACACAGGGAGGATCACATTCGAGTTAATGACCCGAACGGTCTACAGTATATGGATAGGGTTGGAAACCTAATCCTGGATACGTTGTGGATGCAGTTGCTTTGTATTAGATACAAACGAGGTGATCTGACTAGTTCATGTGGTTTACATGCGAGTGGGGGCAGTACAATGAGATTGTACAAGACCGGACCGTGAATTATTAGACCTACTGATGTAACGTCGTTAACAGTATGGACTAATAACTTCGTAGATGACCATTAGTGACTCGACCCGAATCCTGAGCGTGTTACGGACTCCTGTCTACGGGGGTATGTCCTTTGACTATACGGGTGAGGGTGGTCACAGTTACTCGCCCAATATGCCTATCTTCTCAGGGGACATGACCAAGTAGGGAGCAGGGAACTTAACTACGCGAGATGAAATTCACTCGTTCCCCCCTTTAGGGAAACTAGAGAGGTTGTTCCCTTAAGTTTTGTCTCTAGGGCTTGGACAACGAGCGTCCACCCTCTCACTGGCCCGTGAGGGTTATTGTGTATGATTGGACCATTACAACATTGTTGTTCATTAGAGGAGCAGTGGGGACTTAAGGACAAAAAGTAGACACAGGGGTAAAATGGTAATTTGACCCAACAGTGTCTACGACCACCTATGAAGGGTCGACTCATGGGTATTGGTTATATCAGTAGACACATCTTGTCTTACACTGACGTGAGTGCAGCTACGGGCTTTAGTGGAGTGTTACCGTAGCTAATAAATGTTGATTAACCGAGTCAAAGAGTTTGAAAGGTTAATCTCGAATCATTGGAGCTCGTCACTGTAGGTCCATTAGGTCCCTCGGTTGGCTCAAACTGGATTAATAGAAGGTTTACATTTTTGGTGTGAATTTTAAGTGTTCAAGTTCACTAAAGGTTAATTATGTCATTTATATGAGATATGAATGATATATTATAGACTTTAATGTGAATGAGATTCATAATAAACTATAGGTTAGCCTAATTGTTGAATTACGGCTAATTTGGAGAAATTAGATTAAGATAAATTAAATTGAATGTGATTCAATTTAAAAATCCACAATAATACAAATTTGATTTGTAAAATGGGATATAAGATATCTTATTATATGTGGTTATGCAAATATGATTTGCATAACCAATAGTTGTGGTAAAATGGTAAATAGGTGGAGATTTCAACTCCACCTATCACCATTATTTAAACCTCTTTGCAAGAAGGGTTCGATCATTTGCTCATTTTTGGAATTCTCACCAAAAGAAGCTATTCCATTCTCTCTTAAGAAGCTCTCTCACAAATTCTCCTCCCTAAACCAAAGAAGGATCCCACCAGACTCTTTCTACCTAAGGTAGAAGAACCGAGAAACCAAGTGGAGGTGTTCGGTTCGTTGTTCGTGTGAGGAGATTGAGATCGTTGAGAACGAGTACACGTAGAGTTCGTGATCTACGGAAGGAAAGCTTGAAGACCGTCTTCAACAAGTAAGTACCATTCTAACTTGTTGTTTTTCCTTCTAGGAAAGCATGTTTAGCCTATACTATTAGATAGTTAATTTTAACAAAATCGAATAGCAAAATGATACAACGACGATTCGATCGTCTTCCACTGCGCGGGGATTCTCATTCCCTTCAAACCACACCAGCGACTGGACTATCGCTGACGACTGCGTCCAAAAAATACTTGATTTTCCATTTCCTCTTCAATTTTTTGTTTTTCATTATCGGTGACCGCTTCGACAATAACTCTGATGACAACTCCAGCAACCACCCAACAACGACAACTACAACCACAACGACCACATCAAGGACTCAACCACCGTTGACGGTTACCTCTTGCGACCACTTGGTTTCCCATTTCCTCTTTCATTTGTCGTTACCATTTTTAAGGCACCATTTTGACAACAACTCCAGTGACAACATCGGCGACCACAGACAACGACAACTCTTACGACCACATCGGCGACTAGCCACCACTGATGGTTACCTCAACGACCTTTTCAACAACAACTCTGACGACCCGATGACCACCGACAACCAAAAATCCAACGACCACCTCGACAATCCCACCACCTCATCAACTCGACCACCTCAACAATCTGACAATCTAGTCAATTTTTTAAAAGGTTAAAATAAAACTACAAAATAGCTAATAAATAATTATTTATGCTACTCTCAACACCTTTGAACTTTGTGAAATTTTTATTAAAAAAAAAAGTAAAACAACTTGGTATTTTGTTTTTAATGTACACTCAAATGGCTCAAATTTGTAATTTATTTTTTAAAAGTCAGAAAAAATGAAATATTTTTTTTTTCTTTCGCACAAAGGATTTTTATATTCTTTTGTTTCATGTTAGTTGCAACACTTTTGGACGATGTATCTGTATGTGTAAACTCGTTGTAGGGGTGTTCACAAAACCTTATGACCCAAAAAATCCGATCAACTTTTTAATTTTATAATTATTTTTAGATGATTTATTCTTCAATAACTTTTTTAAATAAGTTTTTTAGTCTTTGGAAGGTAAAAATTTATAATATAAATTAAAATGAAGTTTCTAATCTTAATTTAATCTTGGATTTATATATTACGTATCAACCTAAACTAACCCAACCCAAATGCCGTCTCATGGTTGGGTTAGATTTGGGGTCATCACTTAATTAGGGTTGTTTGGGTTGAAGATATTTGCAACCTGAATAGTTGGGTTGCGTCTAAATGCTAAAAATTGTTCTAAAGGTTTAAAACTCTTTTTTTATTCCTCAACAACTACCTAAATTTAAAACTTCATGGAAAAGTTATTTAAAAAATTGATCCATGTTAGACATTAACTTCTAAAATTGATATAAGATCAATAACAAAAATTTGAAAGGAATAAAATAGCTAAAAGAAAAAAGGTGAAACAAAACTGTACCAAACCTAGAGTTCAGAAAACTGCACCTAAGACACAGCTCTCTAATTCCCATGCTTCAGAACACTGCACCCGAAACACAGTTTTTCGATTCCCAGACTTCAGAACACTGCACCCCCATAGTTTTCTGATTTCCAGGCTTCAGAACCCCTCAGGACAAACCCTTCAGGCTTCTGATTCCCAAGATTCTGATTCTGAACCTACCCCCAAACAGCCCCAAAGTGATGAAAGAAATAACTCTTATTAATTTCAAATAGTAATATTACAGACAAAACGAGATTAGGACATACATCCCAACAAATATCTGATTTCAGAAGAAGCTTTGAAGCTTTGGATTTGAGGGAAAGTTGCATTCCACCAATGATACCCTCAATACAAGAACCCCCCACACTAGAATTGAAACCCCTTCTTGATAATCTTAAATATGCGTTTTTAGGAGACAAAGAGACCGTTTCTATTATTATATCATCAAGTTTGTCACCTAAGGATGAAGAGATGTTGCTTGACATGTTAAAGCAACACAAAAAGGCCATAGGTTGGACATTAGCTGACATAAAGGGAATCAGTCCTTCCTATTGTATGCATAAGATAAATCTGGAAGAGGGGAATTTCAAATCAATAGAGCAGCAAAGAAGGTTAAATCCAACTATGAAAGAATTAGTGAAAAAGGAAATCATCAAATGGTTGGATGTTTGTATCATTTACCCCATCTCAGATAGCACTTGGGTAAGTCCTATCCAATGTGTTCCCAGAAAGGGAGGGATAACGGTAATAACCAACAAAGCCAATGAGTTGATTCCTACAGGGATAGTGAATGGTTGGAGAGTTTGTATGGACTACAGGAGACTTAATAAAGCCACCAAAAAGGACCATTTCCCTCTCCCATTCATTGACCAAATGTTGGATAAGCTAGCTGGTCAAGCTTTCTATTGTTTTCTAGATGGATACAGTGGTTATAATCAAATAACCATTGCTCCCCATGATCAAGAGAAAACCACTTTTACTTGTCCCTATGGTACTTTTGCTTTTAGAAGGTTGCCATTTGGATTATATAATGCCCCTGCTACCTTTCAAAGGTGCATGCTGGCTATTTTCTCTGACTTTGTGGAGGATATCATGGAAGTTTTCATGGATGATTTCTCAGTTTTTGAGAATTCTTTTGAAACTACCTTGATAAACTTGGGCAAAGTATTGAAAAGGTGTGAAGAGACCAATCTGGTCTTGAATTGGGAAAAATGTCATTTCATGGTCAAATAAGGAATTGTGTTAGGCCATAAAATTTCAGAGAAAGGAATTGAAGTTGATACGGCGAAGATTGAGATAATTGAGAAGTTGGAGCCTCCTGCTAAGTAAAAGCAGTGAGGAATGTCCTAGGACATGCTGGTCTTTACAGAAGGTTCATTAGGGAGTTCTCAAAAATCTGAAAGCCTCTTTGTTCTTTGTTGGAAGTCAATAGACCCTTTAAATTCATTGCTAGTTGCATGGAAGCTTTTAATAGGCCGAAAACAGCTTTAGTAACTGCTCCCATTATGTCTGCTCCAAATTGGCACGAGCCATTTGAATTGATGTGTGATGCCAGTGATTATGTTGTTGGAGCTTTATTAGGCCAAAGGAAAGAGAAAGTTATACACCCAATCTACTATGCTAGTAAAACATTGAACGAAACTCAACTTAACTACACCACAACAGAGAAAGAGTTGTTGGCAGTAATGTTCGCTTTTGAAAAGTTTAGACCATATCTAGTGGGAACTAAGGTAGTTGTCTATACAGACCATGCTGTTATTAAGTACCTGCTAGCTAAAAAGGATGTTAAGCCTAGATTGATTAGGTGGGTGTTACTTTTGCAAGAATTCGAAGTGGAAATAAGGGACAAAAAGGGTTCGAGAATCTAGTGGCAGATCACCTGTCAAGAATTGAAAACCCTGAACCCTTAGCTCAAAAGTTTGGCATTAGAGATGACTTCCCAGATGAACAAATCCTTTCTATTGGTGTGATTCAGGAGCCTAGTGCCCCTTGGTTCGTTGATTTTGCAAATTATTTAGCCAGTAACATCCTTCCTCCTAACTTATCCGCTCAGCAGAAAAAGAGGTTTCTTCATGAGCTTAAGTTCTATCTTTGGGATGATCCTTATCTTTATAAACACTGTGTTGATGGAATCTTGAAAAGATGTGTGGCTGAAGAAGACATTACTTTCTATTCTGGAACATTGTCATTCATCTACTTATGGAGGCCATTTTGGAAGACAAAGAACAGCAGCTAAAGTTTTCCAATAAGGTTATTTTCGGACTACAATCTTTAAGGATGCTTACCTCTTCAGCAGAGCATGTGATGAAGGGAATGAAAGTCCCCGTGCAGCGGCAGACGATCGAATCGTCGTGGTGATGTTGTCCTACTTAATTTCATTAAAACTAACTATCACATAGTAATGGTTAAACATGCAATTCTAGAAAGAAAACAACAAGTTAGAATGGTTACTTACTTGTTGAAGACCTTCTTCAATAATCCTTTCTAGATTAACGAACTTTTCGTGCTTTCCTCAATCTCAACGATCTCGAACTCTACTCACGAACACTGAACGAACACCACCACTTGGTTTCTCGGTTGTTCTTCTTTTGGAAGAAGGAGGATGGTGGGATCCTTCTTTTGGTAAGGGAGGACAGGATTTTTTAGAGAGAATTTGAGTGAGGAGAGAACTCTTCTTATGGTGAGATTTCCAAAAATGAGAGTAAGAGCTTAGAACCCTTCTTGCAAAAGGGGTTTAAATAATGGAGATAGGTGGAGTTGAAATCTCCACCTATTTACCGTTTTACCACAACCATAGGTTATGCAAATCATATTTGCATAACCACATATTATAAGATATCTCATATCTCATTTTAAAAATCACATTTGCAATATTGTGGATTTTTAAATTGAATCACATCTAATTTAATATCTCTCAATCTAATTTCTCCTAATTAACCCTAATTCAACAATTAGGCTAACCTATAGTTTATTATGAATCTCATTGACATTAAACTATATATTATATCATTCATATCTCATATAAATGACATAAATGCCCTTTAGTGAACTTGAACACTTCAATTCACTCCAAAACAGTAAACTTTCTTTTAATCCATTTTGAGCCAACCGAGGAACCTTATGGACCTACAGTGACGAGCTCCAATGATCCGAGTTTAACCTATCAAACTCTTTGACCCGGTTAATCACCATTCATTAGCTACGGTAACACTCCACTAAAGCCCGTAGCTGCACTCCCGTCAATGTATGACATTACGTGTCCACTGATATAACCAATGCCCATGAGTCGACCCTTCACAGGTTGTTCGTAGAACTGTTGGGTCAAATTACCGTTTTACCCCTGTGTCTACTTCTTTCTCCTTAAGTCCCCACTGTTCTTCTAATGAACAATAACGTTGTAATGGTCTAACCATACACAACAACCCTCTCGTGCCAGTGAGAGGGTGGGCGCCCGTTGTCCAAGCCCTAGAGACAGCACTTAAGGGAACAACCCCTCTAGTTTCCCTAAAGGCGGGAACGAGTGAATTCCATCTCGCGTGGTTAAGTTCCTAACTCCCTACTTGGTCCTGTCCCTGAGAAGATAGAAATATTGGCGAGTAACTGTGACCACCCTCACCCGTACTAGTTAAAGGACATACTCTCGCAAACAGGAGTCCTAAACACGCTCTTAATTCAGGTTGAGTCATTAATGATCATCTACGAAGTTATTAGTCCATACTGTTAACGGTGTTACATCAGTAGGTCTAATAATACACGGTCCGGACTTGTACAATCTCATTGTACAGGATGCCCCCATTCACATGCCAACCACATGAACAAGTCAGATCACCTCGTTTGTATCTTAATACAAAGCGAGTCGCATCCACAGCGTATCCAGGATTAGGTCTCCAACCCCATCCACTTACTGTAGACCGTTTGGGTCATTTACTCGAACGTAATCCTCCATGTGTGTCCACTATATACCGTTCAATGACCCTGGAGCTTAGTTTATTGGACAAAGTTTGTATTAAATGTGAGACACAAAATGATGAAATAAATAACTCTTTATTGATTTCAAATGTATATTTACAAACTATACGAGATTAGGACAAACATCCCAACAAACTCCCACTTGGACTAAGCTAGTGGAGCAAATACATTTTTCTGAAATGTACATAAATTACACTGAAGTAATACAATAAACTAGGGCATTGAATACCCATCTACATATCTCCCACTTGCCTTAGTCAGGAAGTACTCGAAGACCTAGATTCTCTAGGTGACCCTCAAACACCTTAGCCGTGAGGGGCTTTGTAAATGGATCAGCTACGTTGTGCTCCGACACTATCTGCGTGACTGTCACGTCACCGTGGTGCACAATCTACCGTATCATGTGATACTTTCGCTCAATGTGTTTGCCTCTCTTATGGCTCCGAGGCTCTCTGGAGTTGGCTACTGCACCATTGTTGTCACAAAACAGTGTGACTGGCAAGTTCATATTTTGAACAAATTCCAAATTCTTCATGAACTTCCTAAGCCAAACAACTTCCTTTGCAGCTTCACAAACCGCAACGTACTTCGCTTCCATAGTGGAATCAGCGATGCATCCCTGCTTGATGCTTCGCCATATTACAACTCCTCCATTTAGAATGAAGGCTGACCCCGAAGTGGATTTCGTAGAATTCTTATCTATCTGAAAGTCATAATCTGTGTATCCCGTAAGGATCAAATCCTCACTGCCATACACTAAGTTGTAGTTCCTCGTTCTCCTAAGATACTTGAGGATTGCCTTTACGGCCGTCCCATGATCTAATCCTTGATTGGATTGACACCTACTGACAATCCCTACTGCATAACAGATGTCGGGCCTAGTACACAGCATGACATACATCAGGCTCCCTACAACTGAAGCATAGGGGATCCGTCTCATATCCTAAACCTCTTGAGGAGTCTTAGGACACTAACACTTAGACAGGTGAACCCCGTGCCTGAAAGGCAGCAAGCCCTTCTTGGAGTTCTACATGTTATATCTAGACAACATCTTGTCAATATAAGACGCTTGAGACATGGCCAGCGTTCTGTTCTTTCGGTTCCGAACAATTTGGATATGTAGAACATACTGAGCTTCTCCTAAATCATTCATTTGGAGTTGCGAAGCTAGCCATTTCTTTACGTTAGTAAGAAAACCTGCCTCATTCCCAATAAAAAGGATATCATCCATGTATAGTATAAGAAATGCGACAATTTTGTCGACGATTTTCTTGTAGACACAAGGCTCGTCAACATTCTAATCAAAGCCATATGATTTGATTGTCTCATCAAACCATATATTCCAAGACCTTGAGGCTTGTTTCAGTCCATAAATGGACCTATGAAGCCGGCAAAACTTTTGCTCTTGGCCTTGGGTTATGAACCCTTTGGGTTGGTCCATGTAGATGGTTTCGTCAAGGTTGCCATTCAAAAAGGCGGTCTGGACATCCATCTGTCATACCTCGTAGTCATCATACGCGGCAATGGCCAGAAGGATCCTGATCGACCTTACCATGGTAACAGGTGAAAAGGTTTCCTCATAGTCAACCCCTTCGACCTGGGTAAAACTCTTTGCCACTAGTCGTGCTTTGAAGGTCTACACCTTCCCATCTACACCACGTTTACGCTTGTAGATCCATTTGAAACCAATAGGTTTTACCCCATCCGGTTGATCCAAAAGCTCCCAGACAGAATTGAAGTACATCGACTCCATTTCCTGGTCCATAGCTTTAATCCATTCGTCCTTGTCAACGTCTGTCATTGCCTGATCATAGGTCAATAAACCCTCGTTGTCATCATCAGGATTGACGACTTGGGTTTCAGCTAAACCCATGTAACGTTCAGGCTGTCTAACAACCCTCCCACTACGTCGAGGCATTCCCAACTCTTGGGAACGAACTTGACTTGACGTGCTAGGATCAACAACACTTGTTGACGTACTAGCCCCATCAGCAACTCTTGCTGACGTATTGTCCATTTCGTTTAACACGATTTTACTCCTAGGCAAATGATCCCTGATGTGATCTTCCTCAAGGAAAGTGGTGTTTGTCGACACAAGCACCCTATTTTCCTTAGGATCGAAAAATAGACCACCTCTGGTCTCTTTTGGGTAACTTACGAATAGGCACAATTTTGAACGGGGTTCAAACGTTTTCGGGTTTGACACCAACACGTGGGTCGAGCATCCCCAAATTTTGAAATGGTGTAAACTACCTTTACGGCCACTCCAGAGTTCGAAAGGTGTTTCACAAACACTCTTCGACGGAACGTTGTTCAAAATATACACCGCAGTCTCCATTGCGTAACCCCAAAAAGAATCAGGGAGACGAGCATATCTCATCATCGACTGAACCATGTCCAGCAGGTTTCTGTTTCTCCTCTGTGATACACCATTTTGTTGTGGCATACCAGGTGTTTAGAGTTGGGACGTAATTCCATGTTCTATCATATAGTCCTGGAATTCAGTGTCCATATACTCTCCACCTCGATCCGATCGAAGTGTTTTTGTGGTTTTACCTAACAGGTTCTCAACCTCAGTCTTGTACTCCCTGAACTTCTCAAGAGTTTCAGACTTTTTATGCATTAGGTAAAAATACCCATACCTCGAATAATCATCAATGAAAGATACGAAGTATTCATGGACCTCGTGCTTTAACACTCATCGGACCACAGAGGTCAGAATGTATAAGCTCAATGGGCTCCTTGGCTCTATATCCTTTTCCACTAAAAGGACGTTTGGTCATTTTGCCTTCGAAGCACGACTCAACACATCGGTAAAGAGTTTTCTTCCAACTGACTTAGAAGTCCACTCTTCACTAGTCTCTCAATCCTATTGAGATTAATGTGGCCTAATCTTAGATTCCAAACATGGACATTTTCTTTTGGAGAAACTTTTACTCATTTAGTTCGTGTTTCTGAAGTTTTAAATAACTTAGTGTTCAAAACGCTTTTGGCCGAATTTGGCTTTAAAACATACAAACTAGACTTAAGTGAAGCAGAACAAATGAGATTACCATTTCTGAAAAATAAACACTTTATTACCATTAAATGAAATGGAGATACATTGTTCTAAAAGACATGAAATAGAAACGAGGTTTCTAGTAAACCCTGGAACTATATACAAATTGTCTAACAATAAGTAATTCCTGCCGAAGAAAAGCTTCACTTTGCCGATAGCTGCAACAGAGACTATCTCCCCGGATCCAACCCGCAGAGTCACCTCACAATCCTGCAGCTGCTGTCAAGAATCAATTCCCTGAAAAGAAGAACAAACGTGGTTACTGGCGCCTGAATCCAAAATCCAGGTAGAATCACTACTCTCCACTAAACAAGTTTCAGTTACCAGTAAATCATATTTACCTTGATTCTTCCTCTCAGCAAGAAACTTGGGACAGTTTCTCTTCCAGTGACCATCCCCATCATAGGGGAACACTTTCTTTTTCTCGCAACTTCCTTGACCTTCTTGCCCTTTTTAGGCGCAAACTCGATCGACTTTACCCTTCTTCATTTTCTTCTTCCCTTTCGGGCGAGAAGGAGCAACAGATTTGGTCCCAGAGGTCGAACCCTTGTGATATGATATGTAGGCAACATTTGCCTCAGCTTCCGGTGTCATGATCCTCATCAAGGACTGGAAGTTCTGTAGCTCATTGAGAATGGTAGTCAGAGTGTAGTTAATTTTGTTCATAATAACATTTCTACGAAACTAAAGGAAACTCTTCGGAAGAATCTCCAGAATAAAGCTGACCTGGCTCGACTCGTCGATCGAAGCCCCATTCATCTCTGCCAAATTAAAGTAGGTCATCATGTCCAGAACATGTTCATTGACAGACGCCCCTTCTTTCATTCGGACGTTGAAGACGTGTTTGAATGAATCATGCCTGACTTGAAAGGACTGTTGTCAAAACATGTCCTGCAACGACTCCATGATCTCCTTAGCAGTGATCATCAACTCGTGTTTTTTTTCCAAAACTTCAGATAAGCTGGCAATTATATTGACCTTGGCCTTTTCATTAGCCCTGATCCATTGATCGTATGCATCACGAACACTTCGTGATGCAGTCGAGGTCGGCAACTGAGGACACTCCTCTGTAAACACGAACTTCAGGTCGTCGGTTACAAGAATCGTGTTTATATTATTCTTCCACGTTTGAAAGTTATCTCACACTAACTTATCGAAAGCGAGTAAAGCAATAATTGAGCTAGACATTTTAGCTGAAAAAACCAAATTAAATTTTGTATCAGTCTCGTATAAACTTTTAAAAACCAATCAAGTTTTACCAAAATTTAATCCTATGATCCCTAGGTCATTTAAAAAATTGCAATGATATCCTGAAGGTTTAGAATGACCGCCACCGAAGGGTGAACAGAAACACGCCTCCTCTAGGACGAGACTTTCTCGACCAGACCCTAATTCCAGAATAACTCTTATTCCATTAGGCGTCCAGTTACCATTATTTGGTCGAATTCATTAACACTTAACGAATTTACAAAACAACTTGTATAAGCTTTTTGCTATAATTGTCTAATCCAATCATGTTTTACCTAATTATCAAATGATTCCTAGGTCATTTATAATTTGCAATGATACTCTAAAGGTTTAGAATGTATGACACCGAAGGGTAATCAAAAACACTCCTCCTCTGGATCAAGACACTCTTGACCAAAACCTAATGCCAAAAAAACTCTTATTCCTATAGGCTTTAGTTACCATTATTCGGTTAGGATACGTACACTTCTTATGTACCTTGTTAATGTAACCCTCTGTCTTTAGATCCCAAAGTTCCCATCCAATAAAATCTGCCGAAGGGAGGACTAGATTGAAAACCAGACTAAGGAAACCTTTATCCCTTTCGGGTGTCTACTGTGTTCGATCCTTTATGATCAAGCCCTCCGAATGGATTGTCTGGTCAAGGCCAAACTAGCATGTTGACCATAGTAATCTTACAGTGTAAATCGACTAAAGAGACCATAGGTTTTCTTTTCACTAAACCTGCTCCCACTCACTATAAGTACCCACTCCATTCAGCTTGATATTGACGCATACAAACACCATCCGAACGGGGACTCTCCCGTTTGCGCCATGAGACCAAATATGAAACTCACGGTGTGAACTTTTCAGAGATACGTAGGTGAAAAAATATGTATCATATACACTTTTTCTCCCACTGGATACTTTAACTCTATAGGAAATTTACTTAGGCTAAAACCCGGCTAATGGTTTTACCTAGACTTATCAATATAAATCTTATATCGATAATCAATATAACTCTTATATTGATTTCATCCTAAGTTTGTTGATATAACTCTTTATATTAAGGCAAGGATTTCTAGTTTATTAACCCCTTAATAAATTCGTTGACGCTACTATAATTTATAAACTCTCTGATTAAAATTCACTCTCAGGTAGGGGTGTTTCGTTTCCGTCAGCTTAAATACCCAAGCCCAGATAAAACCTTCCTTAGACAGAGTTCCTCTTTTAATCTTTGTTTATAAATTACTTGGTTCTTAATTCTAAGCTAATTAGAACTAGATAACCTAAGGTCTATTATTTCTAAGTTCTAAACATTTTAAAACTAATAATTAACCTTAGGTGACATTTATACTATGTCATAGTGCTTGATCATTCATCTCATGAACAATAAAACATTCATAGCATAAACATATCATGAATTATAATGCATGTCAATACTGTCCATAAATTAATATAACTCTTTATATTAATTATTCATGCAAACTATATAATATAACACTTTATATTATAAATGATGCATGGAAATATTTAACCTAAGGTGGGATATCTAAATTAAAAGCATACATTATGCATGGCAATAATTACACAACAATTGCATAATTTAAATAGCAAAATTAAACCAATTTTGCCACCCTAAAATTAATTTTAATTAATATAATCTAATTAATTTAATTAAAATAAAATAAAATAAATATAATTAAATATAAAACATTTTTACATTTAATATATATAATAAATTAAACATTTTTCACCCGTTTGAAAACTATTGAAACGCCTTCGGCGTTGCAATGCTGATGGCAGCGTTGCAACGCTGCGCCTTGTCCTCTTCCGCCTGTCGAAACTCGCCTCAGCACAAGCGTTGCACAATGCCTAAGCATTGCAACGACGAAGACAGCGTTGCAACACTGTCGTCTTCTCAACCGCGCGCCTGCTGCAGTGGCGTTGCAACGCCAATGAACAGCGTTGCAATGCTATTCATAGAACAAAAAATCCTTTTTCTATTTTCTCGCTCGTTTTTTGCTCCATTCTTCTCAGCAACCACCAATGAACAGCGATACAGACTTACAGACTCGATTTACATAATAAAATGTCCAAAACAATAGGCCCTTACATTGAACAATTCAACGAAATTATGTAAATCTAAGTGCCAAAATTGAAAACATCTAATTTTCAAATCGTTTACTCATCTCATGAAAAACAGTAAATCTCACCTCGTTCTTGATCATTCCAGAACGAAAATTAAGAACACAATTGGGCTCTGATACCAATTGATGCGATCGAATCCTGCAGCAGAAGCGATTGTGAATCGCGTGTTCTTAATTTTGTTACATGGATCTTATAAACATGGATCTTATAAACAAGAACTAGATCGAAATTAAGCATGCTTCTATAAGATGGACAACAACAAATTACACCTTTGAAGAACTGTTTCTTCAAGTGCTCTTTCTCCCATGATCACGATCGCAACAACTTGAACGCAACTCAAACCCGAACGATCACGGACACTACCACCGGATCTTCTCTGTTGTTCTCTAGGTGAGGGAGGAAGGTAGGTTCCTTTAGGATGAGGTGAGATCGTTGTGAGAGAGATTGTGTTTTGTTTTGTGGAGCTTTTCCAACAAGACAAAGACACTTGATAATCTTGGGTTTTCCAAGATTTTGCTTCACCATACAATTGCATCTCATGCAACTATTTATAGGGAAATAGGATAAAAATTACCATCTTATCCCTCCTTCTTTCTCTCATTAATATATAGTTTATATATGAATCTAATTCACATTAAAACCATATATTATATTAATTATATCACATATAATTGATATAACACCTTATATATGAAATTGAACATTTCAATTTCATTCCTAACTTTATACCCTCAATATTACCATGTTGAGCCAACGGAGAGACCTAATGAACATACAGTTCATGAGCTCCAATGATGAGAGATTAACTGACAAAACTGTTTGATCCAGTTAATCAATATTCATTAACTACCAGTCACTCCACTATAGACTTGTAGTTGCACTCTCCTCACTGTAGATTATATTGTGTCCATTGATATAATCATTACCCATGAGTCGACCCTTCACAAAGTTGTTCAGATTACACCGGGTCAAATTACCATTTTACCCCTGTGATTACCTCTTTGTTCCTTAAGCACCATTGATCCTCTAATGAACAACAAGTCTAAGGTCGTACCATAGACTCATGCCCTCTTAAGTCAATTGGGGGGCGGGGCCCCGTTATTCAAGACCTAGAGTCAGTTCTTAAGGGAACAAACTATCTAATTTCTTAGTGTAGGAATGAGTGAATTTCATCTTGTATAGTTAAGTCCCAAGCTACCTACAAGGTTCTATCCCTGATAAGGTAGGCTTATTGAGGCGGCAACAGGCCACTCTCACCCATACTAGTCGAAGGACAAATCCCTATAAGCAGAAGTTCTTAACTTACTCAGGATTCAGGTCGAGTCACTAATGACCGTCTATAAATTATAAGTCTTATCCTCATTAGCGGTGTTATATCAAGTTAGACTAATAATTTCTGATCCGGTCTTGTATGAACTCTTCATACAGGATGCCCCCACTCGCATGCCAACCACATGAATGAGTTGGATTACCTCATTTGTACTAATTATAAAGTGGGTCGCATCCATGGTGTTACTAGAATAAGGTTTACAACCTTATTCTTAAACCATAGACCATTTAGGTTATATTCTTGAACACAATCCAAATAGTGTCTTCTACACTGATGTTCAAGATACATTATAACCTTGGAGCTTAGTTTATTGAATTTATAAACAAAGAATATAACTTTATCAAAACAAATAACTATTTATTTATTTGATCAAAATTACACAAGTTTAGGGCACAAATCCCAACAATCTCCTACTTGACCTAAAGCTTATGGAGTACTAAAACATTACAGTAATGTAAATACAATAAACTAGGGCATTTAAACCCTTTGTACAGAATACTCCCACTTGCCCTAGTTGGGGAAGACTTGTAAACCTAGGCCTTCTAGGTGATTCTCAAATACTTTAGCCAGAGGAGCCTTTGTAAAAGGATTAGCAACGTTGTGCTCTGAGGCTATCTTCGTGATAATCACGTCTCCTCGATGCAGGATCTCCCGGATGAGATGATATTTTCGGTCAATATGCTTTCCCCTCTTGTGACTTCGGGGTTCTCTTGAATTTGCCATCGCACCACATCAAGCTGCACATACGACGTGATGGGCAAACTCATATTTGGAACAACTTCCAAATTTAGCATGAATTTCCTTAACCAAACGACTTCTTTAGTTGCATCACAAGCTGCTACATATTCGGCCTCCATGGTGGAATCAGCGATGCATCCTTGCTTGACGCTTCGCCATACTACAGCTCCTCCGTTAAGAGTAAATACTGACCCTGATGTAGATTTCCGAAAATCTTTATCAGTCTGAAGGTCAGAATCCGTGTATCCTGTAAGGATCAAATCCTTGGCCACATACATAAGCATGTAGTTCCTTGTTCTTCATAGATACTTAAGGATTGTTTTAACCGTTGTCCAGTGTTCAGGTCCTGGATTGGATTGATACCTACTGACCATTCCAACTGCAAAACAAATGCCTGGCTTAGTACACAACATGGCATACATCAGGCTCCCAACAGCTGATGCATAAGGAATTCGTCTCATATCCTCAACTCCTTGAGGTGTATTAGGACATTGTTCCTTAGACAAATGAACTCCATATCTGAAAGGGAATAAGCTCTTTTTGGAGTCTTGCATCTTAAACCTCGACAACACTTTGTCTATGTAAGATGTTTGAGACAAGGCTAGTGTTTTATTCTTGCTGTTCTGGACAATCTGGATCCCAAGAACAAACTGTGCTTCACCCAAATCTTTTATTTGGAATTGCGTAGCTAGCCAATTCATAATGTCAGTAAGTGTTGCGTAAAATTATATTGCAATGCCGCAAATGTACGGGTCAAGTTTTAGTATAGTGATTCGATTACAGGGTATCGTCCTCAGGAATGGGTTTTCTAGATTAATTAATTACCAAGATACTTTTTCTTAATTTTAGCTAAAGCAACAAAACTTTGATGGATAGTGAAAAGAAAGATAGAAAATAAATGTACAATTGGATACACGAATATGATAGAATTGAAGGAAGATGATTTCACAAGATAATTCCTTATTTAACACATGCAATGAACTAATATTATGAATTTATAAACAAGAAGTAAATTACTCAAGAAAGTCTCTCGATCTCTCAAGAGCCTCGCACATACAATAAACTCTATAGTCTCTATATAAAATCTAAGCATGCACGGCATTAAGCAACTTCTTTATGCGTTTCCCTAAGATTTCTAGGTCATTCTCATGCCAGAATTCTAAGAGTTTTGACAACCTTGTTCTAATTTAAGCTTTTTCTCTCGAGTCCACTTAAACCAAAGATATAAATGAAATTAAGAATGAATTGCCAAAAATAAATAACATAACAAAGTTCAATGCATAATCAAATAAATCTAAAACATGCTAATCAAATTCCAACTACAACGTTTAGCTACTCAAAATCACCATAAAAACAAGCTAAAGTCATAGGAAAAGTCTTTAAACTCAATTACAAACTAAAAGAAAGAGAAATAAACTTATGTGTCGATGTGGGTCTCTCGTTCCCGAGCTCCCGTCACGATCTCGAGCCTCCACAAACGCTTTAGCTCCCAAGGAATGCTCTTTTTTCTCCCCTTAGAGTGTGTATTTCGAAACTAGGGCTAAAAACTACCAAATTCGGCTCCTTTTGCAATGAAAACAACATGTTGTATTTATAGGGCTTTTTTATGCGGCGTTGCAACGCTGGTCATGGCGTTGCAACGTCGTGTCTCACCGCCACCACCACCACTCGCGACCATTTTTGTCATATCTTTTCGCTCGGGTGTTCAAATGACCTCCGGTTTGATGCGTTGGAATCGTGATTCGATGTAGATCTCTCAGTATATTTCTTATACTCAAAATACATCTATATTTTTCTTGAGTCTTCAATTAAGCACACACATGTTCCAAATTGCACCAAAATAGTCTCAAAATACTCAATTCTTGCTTCTCAAGCTCAATTTCCTGAAATTAACCATAAAATACCATGAATGCCCATGTTTTAAGTATAAAAACTAGCTAAAATATAGAAATAAGATAGCATATTTGCATGCTATCAGTAAGATATCCTACATCATTCCCAATGAGTAAGATATCATCCACATATAGAACTAGGAATGCGACAGAACTATCTATGATTTTCTTGTAGACACAAGGTTCATCATCATTCTGATCAAAACCAAAAGATTTGATTGCCTCATCAAATCTTATATTCCAGGACCTAGAGGCTTGTTTCAGTCCATAGATGGATCTTTTAAGCATGCAAACCTTTTTCTCTTGTCCTGGTTCAATGAACCTTTTGGGTTGGTCCATGTAGATGTTCTCGTCAAGATTGCCATTCAAAAAGGTTGTCTTGACATCCATTTTCCATACCTCATAGTCATAATATGCGGCAATTGCAAGTAGGATACAGATAGACTTTGCCATAGCAATAGGTGAGGAGGTTTCCTCATAGTCAACCCCTTCAACCTGGGTATAACCCTTTGCTACTAGTCTAGCTTTAAAGGTTTGCACCTTCCCATCTACACCACGCTTTCTCTGGTAGATCCACTTACAACCTATAGGTTTTACCCCATCAAGTTTATCTACAAGATCCCAAACAGAATTGAAGTACATAGACTCCATTTCTTGGTCCATGGCTATGACCCATTTGTCTTTGTCTTTGTCAACCATCACTTGATTATAAGACGATGGATCCTCACAGTCGTCATCTAGTATAACAACTTAGGTTTCTGATAAACCCATGTAACGGTCAGGTTGTGTTATAACCCTCCCACTACGTCGATGCACACTCAACTCTTGAGATGGACTTTCTTGACAAGACAAGCTAGTATCAACAACTTTTGTTGACGTACTAGTTTTATTAGCAGCCTTTGCTATTGTTCTGTCTAACTCACTCAACACAATTTTACTTCTTGGTTTATGGTCCCTTATGTGGTCCTCCTCTAAGAAAGTGGCATTTGTCGACACAAAAACCTTATCTTCCTTAGGATCGTAGAATAAACCACCTATTGTTTCTTTTGGGTAGCCTACGAATAGGCACAATTTTGAACGTGAATCCAACTTCTTTGGATTTGTCAAAAGCACATGTGCTGGACAACCCCAAATTCTGAAAAGACATAAACTACCTTTACGTCCTTTCCAGAGTTCAAAAGGTGTTTCAGAAACACTCTTTGATGGCAGTTGTTCAAAATGTATACCGCAGTCTCTATTGCGTAACCCCAAAAGGAACTAGGGAGATGAGAATAACTCATCATTGATCGAACCATGTCCAACAGGGTTCTATTTCTCCTTTCCGATAAAGCGTTTTGCTGTTATGTACCGGGAGCTGAGAGTTGGGATGTAATTCCATGTTCTATCATATAGTTCTGGAATTTTAAATCCATGTACTCTCCACCTCGATCTGATCGAAGTATTTTAATCGTTTTATCTAATTGATTTTCAACTTCAGTCTTAAATTCCTTGAAATTTTCAAGTGCTTCAGACTTATGTTGTATTAGGTAAATATGCCCAAAACTAGAATAATCATCTATAAAGGAGATGAAATATTCATAACCTCCTCGGACCACAAAGGTCTGAATGTATAAGCTCATGAAATTCTTTGGCTCTATAACCTTTTCCACTAAAAGGTCTTTTAGTCATTTTGCCTTCTAGGCAGGATTCACATACAGGTAAAGTATTTTCTTCTAACTCATTTAGAAGTCCATTATTTACAAATCTCTCAATCCTATTGAGGTTAATGTGACCCAATCTAAGATGCCAAAGATGAGCGTTTTCTTTAGGACAAAATTAGTTCATGTACTTTCTTATTTTGAATAATTCAGTGTTTAAAACTATTTTAACTGAATTAAATCATTGCAAATAATTCTCAAGAACAGCAACACATAGTTCAATACTTTTTCAAAGAAATAAACACTTTATTCTATTGAAAATAAATTGAAGTACAATGTTCGCTAAGGCAAGAAATAGAAATAAGGTTTCTAATAAACCCTGAAACTACATACATGTTATCAAATAACAGCATTTCTTGCCAGACGATTGCTCTTTATTTGCTCCTTTTTCCTTTTCTTTTGTATCTTCTTAAGTTCAGAAGTATGACTACAGTTCTTAGTTCCAGAGGGTGAACCCTTCTTAGAACTTTTGGAATGGGCGAACAGATTTGCCTCTCCATTCTGTTGTCTCTTATCATCCCTAAAAAACCGATAATTTTGCAGCTCATTTAGCAGAGAAGTAAGATCATACTCTATGTTGTTCATCATTGCATTGCTGCGGAATTACAGAAAACTCTTCGGAAGAGATTCTAGGATGAACGAAACCTGACTTTTCTCATCTATGACAGCTCCGTTTAATTCCGGTATGTTGAAGTGAGCAATCAGATTGAGAACATGTTCTCTCACTGACGTTTCCTCCTTCATGTGTGCATTGTCATCGTACTTTAGGGCTTCATGTTGAATCTGTTTGGACGGTTGTCTAGACAAATTTAGCACAAAATTCACGATCTCGCGAGTTGAGACCTTGCCCTCCAGCCTCCTGGCTAAAACATTAGGTATGCTAGCCAGGACATAGGCTTTTGCCTTTTCATTGGCATAGATCCAGCGGTCATACGCATCCTCAACAGATTGAGGTGAGTTTTAAGCATGGAATTGAGGACACTCCTCATTAAGAACAAACTTAAGATCATGTGCAACCAAGATTATGTTGAGTCTATTCTTCCAAGTCATTATGTTCTCTCTGGATAATTTTTCCGCACCTAGTAAGGAAATAATTGAGCTAGACATTTTGCTGAAAATTTACAAAACAACTTGTATAAGTTTCTTGCTATAATTGTCTAATCCAATCATGTTTTAGCTAATTATCAAATGATTCCTAGGTCATTTATAATTTGCAATGATACTCCAAAGGTTTCGAATGTATGACACTGAAGGGTAATAAAAAACACTCCTCTTCTGGATCAAGACACTCTTGACCAAAACCTAATGCCAGAATAACTCTTATTCCTATAGGCTTTAGTTACCATTATTCGGTCAGGATACATACACTTTTTATCTACCTTGTGAGTGTAACCCTCTGTCTTTAGATCCCAGAGTTCCCATCCAATAAAATCCGCCGAATGGAGGACTAGATTGAAAAACAAACTAAGGAAATCTTTATCCCTTTCGGGTCTCTACTGTGTTCAATCCCCTATCATCAAGCCCTCTGAAGGGATTGTCTCGTCCAGACCAAACTAGCAGGCTCACCATAGTAATCTTACGGTGTAAACCGACTGAAGAGATCATAGGTTTTGTTTTCACTAAACCTGCTCCCACTCACTATAAGTACCCTCTCCATTCACATTGATATTGACTCATACAAACACCATCCGAAAGGAGACGCTCCCGTTTGCACCACGAGACCAAGTATAAGTCTCATGGTGTGAACTTTTCGGAGATACGTAGGTGGAAAAATATGTATCATATACACTTTTTCTCCCACTGGATACTTTAACTCTATAGGAAATTTACTTAGGCTAAAACCCGGCTAATGGTTTTACCTAGACTTATCAATATAACTCTTATATCGATAATCAATATAACTCTTATATCGATAATCAATATAACTCTTATATTGATTTTATCCTAAGTTTGCTAATATAACTCTTTATATTAAGCCTAGGATTTCTAGTTTATTAACCCCTTAATAAACCCGCTGACGCTACTATAATTTATAAACTCTCTGATTAAAATTTACTCCCAGGTAGGGGTGTTCCGTTTCCGTCAGCTTAAATACCCTAACCTAGATAAAACCTTCCTTAGACAGAGTTCCTCTTTTAATCTTTGTTTATAAATTACTTGGTTCCTAATTCTAATCTAATTAGAACAAGATAACCTAAGGTCTATTATTTCCAAGTTCTAAACATTTTAAAACTAATAATTAACCTTAGGTGACATGCATTCTATGTCATAGTGCTTGATCATTCATCTCATGAACAATAAAACATTCATAGCCTAAACATCTCATGAATTATAATGCATGTCAATGTTGTCCATAAATTAATATAACTCTTTATATTAATTATTCAAGGAAACTATATAATATAACACTTTATATTATAAATGATGCATGGAAATACTTAACCTAAGATGGAATATCTAAATTAAAAGCATACATTATACATGGCAATAATTACACAACAATTGCACAATTTAAATAGCAAAATTAGACCAATTTTGGCACCCTAAAATTAATTTTAATTAATATAATCTAATTATATTAATTAAAATTAAATAAATTAAATATAATTAAATATAAAACATTTTCACATTTAAATTAAACATTTTTCGCCCGTTTGAAAACTACTGAAATGCCTTCGGTGTTGCAACGCTGATGGCAGCGTTGCAACGTTGCGCCTTGTCCTCTTCCGCCTGTCGAAGCGCACCTCAGCATTGCAACGCTGTCGTCTTCTCAGCCACACGCCTACAACAGTGGTGTTGCAACGCCAATGAACAGCGTTGCAACACCATTCACTGAACAGAAAATCCTTTTTCTATTTTTTCGCTCGTTTTTGCTCTGTTCTTCTCAGCAACCACCTTGCCTCGATCGACACGGACTTACAGACTCGATTTACATAATAAAATGCCCAAAACAATAGGCCCTTACATTGAACAATTCAACGAAATTATATAAATCTAAGTGTCAAAGTTGAAAACATCTAATTTGCAAACCGTTTACTCATCTCATAAAAACAGTAAATCTCACCTCGTTCTTGATCATTCCATAACGAAAATTAAGAACGCAATTGGGCTCTGAATCCCGCAGCGGAAGCGATTAGGAATCGCGTGTTCTTAATTTTGTTACATGGATCTTATAAACAAGAGCTAGATCTAAATTAAGCATGCTTCTATAAGATGAATAGCAAGAAATTGTACCTTTGAAGAACTCTTTCTTCAAGTGTTCTTTCTCCCATTGTAAGCCCTAAACCCTATTCTCTTTTATCATTGAGCACTCGTTCATGATGTTTTGAAATATGCAAAATCGTATAGGTTGCACTAAACGATGTCGTGATCGAATTTGGGAATCTATTGAATTTGGAGCTACAATGTGTCTAAACTTCATAAGGGGATAGGTAAACCATTGAAATAAGCATATTAAAAAATGCATTGAAGTAAGTTCAAATCATTAGCAAATTGGAGAAGTTTTAGGTGCATCAAGTATTGAATGGAAGATCATATGTCTCAAAAACTTAGGATAAGTTGGCTAAATGCTTAGGGTTTATTTACACACTTATTTTGTTGTTTTAAAAAGGTGATTATGATGTAAATACTGAAGTAGGAGCTGGCCAAAGGAGGTGAAGGCTCAAAGTTAAGTTTGGCAAGAAGGTGGTGTCAAATTCTTACTAAGACAGCAAGCAGCTGGAAAATGGGCCAACTTCAATCGATCATATCTCTCTGTCTACTGAACCAAATTCGATGATTTTTGTGTCAAAATCTCATAAATTGAGTGTAAAATACGAAACTGGTTGGCTTTGCAGAAAATACCAAGAGGACGAAAGAGAAAAGTGCAGAACAGTGAAGGGTGTTCAAGTTTCTCGGGTAGCAGAACAGTATGAGGAGATCAGTCTGTTTTGAGCTCTTAAGGAGGAATTAGAAGCTGAAATTTTGAGGTACGTAAGCTAAGATATTGTCCTTGAGGTTTATCAAAAAATATTTGGTGGTTGTGTTGATAAATCTTGAGGAACCCAAGCTGGAAGTTGAACCTGTAATTTTAGGTGAAAGGGAAAAACTTCTAGCAAGAGATTGTAGGAGATTCTCTTCCATTTCTATATACCTTAAAACCAATTGTGTGTATGGAAATTCTTAATTGAGTTATGGGACTGAATTAGACCTGTTTCTTAGGTTCATAAGGAAAGGAATTGATGTTACTGTTTTGTTAAGAGGAAGGCAGAAGACAGAAGTATGCTGTCAAATCCAAGAAGTCTCTGATGTTTTGGTTGTTCTGATCTGCATACTTTGAGTTAGAAGCTCTAATTGGTATGGTTCGAAAGATTATTGAATTTCCTACAACTTTCGTGAAGAAATCGTGAGTAGAAAATATCTAGAAGATGTCTTAAATATCCGAATCTGAAAACAGCAGAAGTCTGTTTTGAGGAAAGTAGCTTTTGAGGTATTTCTGAACGAATCCGTTTGGAATTTCAATTTCATGTCTTCATATGATTATTAGAGGGTTCAAAAAGGAAGAGTTTGGTATAAATTACATTATTTTTGGATAAGTAATGAAGAAGTTATGGCTGTCTGAATACAGGGCAGAAAATCTGAAAAATGCTGGAAAATTTAAAAGTGTGTTTTCTTGCAAGTTTTAAGGTTAAAAATCATGAGCTCGAGGTTCTATTGGTTGAGTTGGTTTGTTTGACAGGCCAAGAGCAAATAGGTCAAGTTTACAAGCCAAGGTTCTAATTCTAATACTGTGAGTGACTCTATCTTAGAACTATGCTTGGCCTATGTTTTTCTTAAAAAACATAATTGTTGATCATTGAATCTTGTTTGAACTAATTATGTATATAGCTTCATGGAGTTCCTAACATAAAGTTCATGATGGAACCTAAGCATGCTTTGAATTAGTTGTAACTATAAATCCAAGTATGGAAACTAAATTATGAAAGTATGCTTTCCTTTAGAGAATGTTTTGTGTAAATCCACTTGGGAACATGTTTAGATGATAATATGAAATTGTCAAGAAATTGTTGTATGTGTTATAAAGACATGATTTCCATGGTAAACAAGTTATGCCCTTGATCTTGGTTAACCCCTAATACTGAAGGACATTCGAGAAGGTACTTAGGGGGGAATGAATCATAATTTCCCGATACTGAAGGACAATGAGAAGGTATTCGGGTAGTAATTGGTCTTACCTTAATACTGAAGGACATAGAGAAGGTATTAGGGAAAACCAAAGGGCCAAAGGTATTCCACGTGCACGTGAGAGAGGTATGAACCTTATTGGTACAAATGTAACTCTACAACCTCTATGGTTCGAAAGTGGTATCATGCTATGTGTTTTATTGTTATGAGCTTCTACATTATTGATCTATCTACACTCAATATAATACTACATTATGAGATATGTGTTATGCATAAGTGGTGACTTAAACCTGTAAATTGGAAGCATGGTTTGTTTATGTTAAGCTATTTTCTACTTATAATCTGCCATTATTATGCTTCACCTTTGAGCTTATAATAGACACTCACTGAGCTTCCTAGCTCACGTTTTCTTTATGTTTACTCTTCCCAGTGTGAGATTTAGTTTCCAGGTGCTTAGCCTTCACAAGACCTATTTGCCACCACGCCATTTAGCTCCTTGTATATACACTTTCTTTGTATATGGTTTGTAGTGAGAACATATTAGATGGGTTGTAATAAACTTGGAAACTTTATGACTATCTAAAGAACATAGTAAAAGGAAGTGAATGTGTTTCATATATAAGTGTATATCAGTGCTTAACTTTGCTTATTCAAACATGATGTATTACGTCTATTTTAAATTAAGTCTTGGGTTAGTCAAGGAAAGCCAACAAGAGGTTTTGTTATCTTTGTCTTTGCATCTCTTCCTAGGTTAGGCATGTAAGCTGGGACGGGGTGTGACACCCATGATCACGATCTCAGCAACTCGAACGCAACTCAAACCCGAACGATCACAGACACTACCACCAGATCTTCTTCGTTGTTCTCTAGGTGAGGGAGGAAGGTGGGTTCCTTTAGGATGAGATGAGATCGTTGTGAGAGAGGTTTTGTTTTGTTTTGTGGAACTTTTCCAACAAGACAAAGACACTTGATAATCTAGGGTTTTCCAAGATTTTGCTTCACCATACAATTGCATCTCATGCAACTATTTATAGGGAAATAGGATGAAAATTACCATCTTATCCCTCCTTCTTTCTCTCATTAATATATAGTTTATATATGAATCTAATTCACATTAAAACCATATATTATATCAATTATATCACATATAACTTAACACCTTATATATGAAATTGAACATTTCAATTTCATTCCTATCTTTATACCCTCAATATTACCATGTTGAGCCAACGGAGAGACCTAATGGACCTACAGTTCATGAGCTCCAATGATGTGAGATTAACTGACAAAACTGTTTGATCTAGTTAATCAATATTCATTAACTACCAGTCACTCTACTATAGACTTGTAGTTGCACTCTCCTCACTGTAGATTATACTGTGTCCATTGATATTATCATTACCCATGATTCGACCATTCACAGGTTGTTTGTAATCACAGTTGGGTCAAACCTCTTTGTTCCTTAAGCACCACTGATCCTCTAATGAACAAAAAGTCTAAGGTTCTACCATAGACTCATACCCTCTTAAGTTAATTAGAGGGCAGGGCCCCGTTGTTCAAGACCTGGAGTCAGTTCTTAAGGGAACAACCTATCTAATTCCTTAATGTAGGAATGAGTGAATTTCATCTTGTATAGTTAAGTCCCCAGCTACCTACGAGATTCTATCCCTGAGAAGGTAGGCTTATTGAGTCGGCTACAGGCCACTCTCACCCATACTAGTCTAAGGACAAACCCCTATAAGAAGGAGTTCTTAACTTACTCAGGATTCTGGTCGAGTCACTAATGACCATCTATAAATTATAAGTCTTATCCTGTTAACGGTGTTATACTGGTTAGACTAATAATTTGTAGTCCGGTCTTGTATGAACTCTTCATACAGGATGCCCCCACTCGCATGTCAACCACATGAATGAGTTGGATTACCTCATTTGTACTAATTACAAAGTGGGACGCATCCATGGTGTTACCAGAATAAGGTTTCCAACCTTATTCTTATACCATAGACCATTTAGGTTATATTCTTGAACACAATCCAAATAGTGTCTACTACACTGATGTTCAAGATACATTATAACCTTGAAGTTTAGTTTATTGGATTTATAAAGCAATAATATAATTATATCAAAACAAATAACTCTTTATTTATTTGATAAAAATTACACAAGTTTAGGGCACAAATCCCAACAGCATGAATATGTTTAACCTAAGGTGGGATTTTAAATCTATATGGCATACATTATGCACATAGAAATTAATTAAATATACATCACATGCATAAAATAATTAAATAGCAAAAATGGATCGGTTTTGGCACTTAGGGGCATTTATTTAATTAAATAACACTAATATAACAATTATATTAATTTTATTTAATAAAATAAAATAAAAGAATTACAAATTACAATTTTAAAAAAATAATAGTAAATTTAAAAAAAATAAGCCCCACGTTGAAAAAACTGCTCAACTGCCCATTTCTCGCGAACTGCTTGCTGCACTCGCCCACTACGCATGTAGCGTTGCAATGCCATGGGCAGCATTGCGAAGCTGCAGCGTCCAACATCACGCCCCGCGTGCTCCACGCCAGTGGCGTTACAACGCTACGCAAAGTGTTGTAACGCTGCTCTGCAGCCAGGCCTCCGTCCGCATAGCGTTGAGACGTCGATGAACAGCGTCTCAACGCTGTCGACAGAACAGCAAGCTCCTCTTGCTTTTCTTCGTCGATTCTCGCCTGTTTCCGCTCTGATTTCTTCACAGCAACTCTTGCCACGAACGACTCGAACTTATAGACTCGATTTACATTAAAAATACCTAAAACACGGGCCCTTACATTGATCAAATCAACATAAAATGCAAATTTAAAAACAGTGCCAAAACTGAAAACATCCATTTCACAACCCAACATTCATCTCATTAAGTAAAGGCAATACCCACCTAATTTTAACGAAAATCAATGCACAACAAGAACCAACGTTTAGCTCTGATACCAATTGAAGTGAATGAAAGTCCCCGTGCAGCGGAAGACGATCAAATCGTCGTGGTGATGTTGTGCTACTTAATTTCATTAAAACTAACTATCACATAGTAATGGTTAAACATGCAATTCTAGAAAGAAAACAACAAGTTAGAATGGTTACTTACTTGTTGAAGACATTTTTCAATAATCCTTTCTAGATCCACGAACTCTTCGTGCTCTCCTCAATCTCAACATCTCAAACTCTACTCACGAATATTGAACGAACACCACCACTTGGTTTCTCGGTTGTTCTTCTTTTGGAAGAAGGAGGATGGTGGGATCCTTCATTTGGTTAGGGAGGAGAGGATTGTTTAGAGAGAATTTGAGAGAGCAGAGAACTCTTCTTTTGGTGAGATTTCCAAAAATGAGAGTTAGAGCTTAGAACCCTTCTTGCAAAAGGGGTTTAAATAATGGAGATAGGCGGAGTCAAAATCTCCACCTATTTACCATTTTACCACAACCATAGGTTATGCAAATCATATTTGCATAACCACATATTATAAGATATCTCATATCTCATTTTACAAATCACAATTGCAATATAGTGGATTTTTAAATTGAATCACGTCCAATTTGATATCTCTCAATCTAATTTCTCGTAATTAGCCCTAATTCAATAATTAGGCTAACCTATAGTTTATTATGAAGTTCATTCACATTAAACTATATATTATATCATTCATATCTCATATAAATGACATAAATGCCCTTTAGTGAACTTGAACACTTCAATTCACACCAAAACAGTAAACGTTCTTTTAATCCAGTTTGAGCCAACCGAGTGACCTTATAGACCTACAGTGACGAGCTCCAATGATCCGAGATTAACCTATCAAACTCTTTGACCCGGTTAATCACCATTCATTAGCTACAGTAACACTCCAATAAAGCCCGTAGTTGCACTCTCGTCAGTGTATGACATTACGTGTCCACTAATATAACCAATGCCCATGAGTTGATCCTTTACAGGTTGTTCGTTGACACTGTTGGGTCAAATTACTGTTTTACCCATGTGTCTACTTCTTGCTCCTTAAGTCCCCACTGTTCCTCTAATGAACAACAACGTTGTAATGGTCCAACCATACACAACAACGCTCACGTGCCAATGAGAGGGTGGGCCCCCGTTGTCCAAGCCCTGGAGACAGCACTTAAGGGAACAACCCCTCTAGTTTCCCTAAATGCGGGAACGAGTGAATTTCATCTCACGTAGTTAGGTTCCCAACTCCCTACTTGGTCCTGTCTCTGAGGAGATAGGCATATTGGGGGAGTAACTGTGACCACCCTCACCCGTACTAGTCAAAGGACAGACCCCCACAGACAGGAGTCCATAACACGCTCTGGATTCAAGTCGAGTCATTAATGGTCATCTACGAAGTTATTAGTCCATACTGTTAACGGGGTTACTTCAGTAGGTCTAATAATTCACGGTCCGGACTTGTACAATCTCATTGTACATGATGCTCCCACTCGCATGTCAACCACATGAACGAGTCAGATCACCTCATTTGTATCTTAATACAAAGTGGGTCGCATCCACAGCGTATCAAGGGTTAGGTCTCCAACCTCATCCATATACTGTAGACCTTGGGTCATTTACTCGAACGTGATCCTCCCTGTATGTCCACTACACACCGTTCAAGTTCGTTCTCTCATATATTCAATGACCATGGAGCTTAGTTTATTGGACAAAGTTTGTAATAAATGCAATACACAAAATGATAAAATAAATAACTCTTTATTAAATGTATATTTACAAACTATACGAGATTAGGACAAATATCCCAACATGTGACGCTTGTCAAAGAAGAGGAAATATTGGTAAAAAGGATGAAATGCCATTAACCTACATCTTGGAAGTAGAACTCTTTGATGTTTGGGGAATAGACTTCATGGGTCCTTTTCCTCTTTCCAAAGGGAATCTCTACATTCTAGTGGTTATAGATTATGTCTCAAAATGGGTTGAAGCAATTGCCTGCTAGTCAAGTGATGCCAAAACTGTCATGAAGTTTTTGCAGAAGCATATCTTTACTAGATTTGGAACTCATAGAGTTCTAATCAGTGATGAAGGATCTCACTTTGTCAATAAGGCAATGAACTCCCTGTTGGTTAGATATAATATCAAGCATAAAGTCTCTACACCATATCATCCTCAGGCCAATGGTCAAGCTGAAATTTCTAATAGGGAAATCAAAACAATCTTAAAAAAGGTTGTAAAGCCCAATAGGAAAGACTGGTCTTTCAGATTGGATGAAGCTTTATGGGCTTATAAAACTGCTTTTAAAACCCCTATAGGAATGTCACCTTATAGACTTGTGTTTTGTAAAGCTTGCCATTTACCCTTAGAGTTGGAACACAAAGCATTCTCGGCTTTGAAAGAGTTGAATTTGGATTTAAAAGCTACAGGAAATCTCAGATTACTTCAATTGAATGACATGGATGAATTTAGGAGATTTTCCTATGAGAATGCAAAGTTGTATAAGGAGAAAACTAAAGCTTGGCATGACAAAGGACTAGTGCCCAAACAATTTGAAATTGGTCACCAAGTTCTCTTGTATAATTCTAGGCTTAAGTTATTCCCAGGAAAGCTTAAATCCAAATGGTCAGGACCCTTCACGATCATTGAAATTCTTTGCTATGGTGCAATTAAGATCATAAATAAAAAGGATGAATCCCAATTCACTGTTAATGGCCATAGATTAAAACACTATTGGCCTAGTGAATTTCAAAGAGCAACCAATTCTTTTCATCTTAGAGAAATTTAGGGGAGGGAGATCAAATTTTAGAAGCCTAAGCTTAATGAGAATTTCTTTAATTGGCTTGTTGTACATATGTTAATTTCTAGCTTGTTGTACATAGGTTGACTTTTTGTGGGATTGACCCATTCCTTTCTAGTTCAACATCAACCTTAGTTAGAAAGTTAGTTTGTTTTGAGCAAGTTAGTTAGTTAGTTAGTTAGTTTAGTTAGTTGAGTAAGGAAAAGAAAAGTAACCTAGTTACTTGCCAACCAATTTGGTTAGGAGCCCTTTAGCATTTAATGTTGAGTTTGGAAATGATGGAGATTCTTGATAGATATTCATGTAAGGAATCTTGCATGCTTTAAGTCTATCAAAAGAGGTGTTGGAACTCTAAATATTCTAAAAGAAGGTATTGGGAACTTAAAGAATCTTATGTTGGAGAAGAGAGAAAGTTGTCATGTAAGAAAAGATGATTTTGGAAGCTTAATTTTTGCCCAATTTCGTGGGGCATGGCTCTCTTCCTTTGATGAGAGTTGTCCTTTAGCTAATTTACAAGAATGGTTATCTTTTAGTAGATTCCCAAGTGTCAATTGAGTTGAAGTTGTGGTAGAAATTATGTTGAAAAAAAATATGCACCTTGTCAAAACTTTTGTTTATTTCTCCAAAAACAATTCAGTCTTGATTCCCATTTTTAGGCTTTCTCAAAGCTTAAATGACATGCTATCACTCTAGAAAAGTATAGTCTCATTGGTGCATTAAAGACAAAAGCCCATTGCCTACAAAAATAGCATGTTGGCCGAAAATTACTGCATGTGCAGTCTAGCCATTTCCTCTCATTTTTACCATCTATTTGAGCTCCAAATCAATTTATCTCTTTGTGTACTTGTAAGTTGAGATTTGACTAAGCATGGGTGTATGTTTCCAAGGCTTTCCATGTGTTGAAAAGAGAGTAAAGTGAGAGAATTTGTCTCTTAGCTAGAAAGCTATAAAGTTGGCAACAATCTTACTCTCTTGTTAAGTCTTCATTTCCTAAGTGAAAGGACTTGTCCTTTGGAGATATGGCTTCACATGAATGGTTAGCTTAAGGCCATGCAAGTGTAGAAGGTTATCTTTCAAAAGGGAAGTAGAAGAGAAGCTTTGAGTGTGTGCATTTTGAGTGCCAAAACCGATAGTTATACCTTCTTTCCCTTTGCTCCTACAGAACTTTCTTCCAAGTCTATCTCTAACTTCAAGTCACTCTCCATCCTTTTCTTCTTTGTAAACTCAACATGCCAAGGAAGTCCAAAACCCAATCTCTTGACAATCCATCATCCTTTGATGTTGAATCCAAACCTCTTGATAGCTATGTCAAGTCCCGTAAGGACAAAGGCAAAAGTTTTGGTGAAAGAAGTGGAGAAGTGGAAGTTCCTCATTCTTCATTTGTTCGTAAATAAGTCAACAAAGGAAGAGGAAAAGGGAAAAAGAAAGTTGTAGAAGAAGACTTTGAATTCCCGATCCCCTCACGATTTATTTGCGATCAAGCAAAGATGAAGTTTGAGGATATCAAGTCGAAACCCTTGGTGCTTGAAAGAGGATTCTCCGGTCCTTTTTCTTAACTTCCTTCTTTCCTCGCTTCGGGAATTTGGAACTTAGGTTGGAAGGATTTTTGCAAGGAGCTCGACTCCGCTATTTCTAACATTGTGAAAGAGTTTTACCCCAACTCTTTCTTCTCTAGTCACCTCACTACCACGATGAGAGGAGTAAAAGTTAAATGGAATGGAGCAATGATTACCGCCATCCTTGACGTACATCCCTTTCATTGCAACACCATCAACGAGATCATTAGAGCTCCTTCCGAGTCTCATTTATCTAATATTCTTCGATGTGTTGGAGTAGAGAATGCACAATGGAAGGTTAGCAAGACGGGAATTCGAATTTTGCAAGCATCCCACCTAAGGCCTGAAGCGCGAATATGGCTTTCATTCGTCAATACAAGTATCATGCCTACGACTCATGACACCACGGTGTCTAGAGATTGTGTCTCATTGATTTAGGGAATCATGTCGAGCATGAGAATTGACTTGGGAGAAATAATTTCTTTGGAAATTAGAGATGTCATAGGAAAGAACGTCGGTAAGCTCTTTTTTCTCAATCTCATTACCACCCTTTGTGTTAAGGTTGGAGTTCCATATCTTGCATGGGAAGAAAAGGTGTGTGCTAAGGAACCTCTTGACGTGACCGTGACTCTTCCTAGTCATGGTGGTCTAAACAAAGACAAGGACTTAGTTGGTTGCATCAACTAACTTATGAAGCAAAATGAGAAGATGATGGGCATGTTAAGCACATCGAAATCTCATAACCGCTCTTATTGGGAAATGCCCAACACCGGGACTTTGCAATAGAGGAAGCCTTCAACACTAACTTTTCTAGGCCTTCTCCTAGTTTTCTGGACTTTCCTATGCAACTTCTAAACCCTTGGGAGGTCGAAGAGCACAAAGAGGAGGGTGAAGATGATGATTTGTTGGATGAAGATGAAGATTTAGGCGGTGGTTCAGATTTCCCGTGTTTGTTGCTTCTTTGTATCTTGCTTGTTGTTGAGAGGAGGTTGTTGCTTTGTTTGTCCTAGGGTGAGGACTTGTGTGTTTGTTGGTTCTTATCTTGGCTTCTTCTTATCTTGGCTTGTTGGTTGGTGTGCTTTGATCTTTCCTTACTTTAGCTTTATCTTGTTCTTGTTCTTGTTGGTTTGTTGTTTTTAGTTTTGTTGCTTTTGTAACCTCTATCTCTATCCTTTAATGAAGATTAGTGTGTTTTCTTTCTAACCCCTCTTTGAACTTTTTAAATGCTTGTTGGATTGCAAAAGGCTTTTATGCTTATCTTTACTTATGCCTATGCAATTCCTTTGCTTGTTAATTGCTTGAACATTTGCATATTAGAAAGTATAAGCTTCTTTATGCAAATGGCTTTAAACAATTCTCCATATTTGATCAAACTTAAGCAAAATGCTCATGCATTCCTTCAATCTAAGCTTCATAACATTCTTTTACCATAATTTTCAAAAGAGCATGTTATAATAGTTTTTTCATTCTTTTTATGCCTTATTCAAGTTTGGGGGAACCTAAAGTATTTTTCTACCCTTCCTTTTCACTCAATGAGGACATTGAGCAATTTAAGTTTGGGGGTGAGGTAGGAGTTCCCTTGAAAAGTTTTTAAATTGAAAGTAAGAAAAAGAGCATGTTTCATTTCCTATAGAGCTAAAAATAGGCTTAGTGCAAAGTATTGAAAAAAAAAATCTTGATCTCTTGTGTAAAAGTGTGAACTTTTTGCTCGATGTTAGGTCCTTTCATCACCAATGTTAGCATTTAAAGTGAAGGCATTAAGTTAAAAATTATTTCCTTTGCTTGGGTGGCTTTCATTAACCATGTGGCCTTCCCAAGAACTATGGAAATTCTAGTCCCTTTGCTTAAGTGGCTTTCATTAACCATGTGGTCGTTTTAAGAACTATGGGAAGTTCAAGAGAAAAAAAAAAAGAAAAGAAAAAGCCTTAAGATATGATCCTTGTTTGCCTAGGTAATTTCATCACAAAATGTTGTCATGCTAGGAACTATTAGGTTGATCTTATAAAATTCTCGTAGGAAATGAAGATGTTATCTTTTTCTTATTGATTAAATGAAAGAATGATCATTCAAAAGTGTTGCTCAAAAACTTTGTTAAAGTAGTAAAAGAATGTGGATCTTAGATTGTTGAGTTTAAGGAGGGCTTTTGTGTTGCTTAGCTTGTGTTAATTGGAGAATTGGAAAAGCATGTTCAAGTAGATTAAATTGTTGGATTTGCAAAAGCAAAAGTTTAGAAGCATGATCATTTCTTGAGTTGAAAAATCTTCACTTTCTTATTTTTGATCAATGTTTGAGTGATGAAGTTTTTCTTTGTCCTTAGTTCACTCATTGAGGACAATGAGTAGTTCAAGTATGGGGGTTTGATAACTCTTTATCAAAGAGTTATTTTCACTGAAATTGAGCTCAAAAACCTTATTAATTAATTGATCTTGGCATTTAATTAAGTTATTCTTGCACTTTATTAATCTAATTATGTATTAATTTTTCAAATTTGAGAAAGGTTAACTTTAATTTCTCATATTGTGAAAATTAGAGAAATTGATTAATTTTTCCTTGGTTTTAATTGAATTTAGGTGCATTAATTTAACTTTGTCGTAGAAGTGGATTAATTCAACAATTCAACTCAATTAATTGGAAGGCTTTTTACACATTTTGCAAACCAAAGCGGCTTATGGAAGAAGTCAAAGAGAGACTTTCTGAGGAAGACATACATTGGCTTATGGGAGAAGCTAAAGGGGGGCTTGTTGGAGAAGCAAAGAAAACTTGCTCTCCAAGTTCAACCATTCGGCAATTCTTAACATGCCATTGCCGAAAATAGGGAGGAGGAGGAGAAGTCTTTTACCAAAATTTTCATATTCTTTGTATAGAGAAATCAAGAGTTTTCAAGGCTTGGAGGGACATTGGAGCTTGTCAACAAAGGAGGATTCTTTTCCTTTCACCTTGTTTACTTGATTTCCCTTCTTTTCCCTTGTAATTAATTAGTAATTATGCATTCTAGATTAGTTTGTAGATTTTCTTTTGTTGTAAGCATGAACTAATTTTAGAAGGCAAGGATTTGAGTATACTTTATGTAATAAAGTTTCACATATTGAAGAGTATGCTTATTTGTGATTGATTATGGTTGTATTTATGGTTTATTGGATTTATGCTTGGCCAACTTAAGTCCATATTGCTTTCTTTTCTATGAGAAGTAGGAAGTTAGCGGAGTGTCGTAATCACCGTAAAGGGTGGATACTCGAGACGAAAGTGAAAATATTAGAATTAATCGATTCACCTAGGGTACTAAAACATGAAACTTCACAAGGTAATTAATGAGAGTTAATTACTAGAAATTTTTGGGTATTATGAGAATAAACCCGAGTTAGCATGTGTAACACAAATGATGTATTATGTATGACTTGATATGTGAAAATTGAAAGACGTAAAGGAACCCTCAAATCCGAGCCTACCTCATTTATCATAGCATTTTCGGCATATCCTATTTACCATAGCATTTTTGGCATTTTCATATTACATTTGGGATAGTAGATTAATTCATCACATCATTGAATATTTTGTATATCTTACATGTTCATTGCATCCTTTATGCTTTTAGTCTTAATTAGGTCAAACTACACTATTGATTTGTCTTTACTTGTGTTTTGCATGAAAATTACTACAAGTAGCTTAAACTAGGTAGATCTTGCCTCTAATCCCTGTGGAGACGATATTTGGTACTCGAATACTCTTTATTTTATTACTTGTTGCAATCGACTGTGTATACTTGCACATCCGGTGCGTAGTTTGCATGTTAGTTCACCTCATGCTGCGCACCCGCATCAGACAACATTGTTGTATGGTTCAACCATAAATAACACCCATCTCAGGCCAATGAGAGGGTGGGCGCCCGTTGTCCAAGCCCTGGAGACAACACTTAAGGGAACAACCCCTCTAGTTTTCCTAAGTCGGGTACGACTGAATTCCATCTCGCATAGTTAAGTTCCCAGCTCCCCACGTGGTTCAGTCCCTGAGAAGATAGGCATATTGTTAGGGTTTGTGCCCTAAAACTCGTAGTTTGTAATTAGGTTCTAATTATTGTGATAAAGTGTTATTATTTCAATAAAGAGTTATTGTTCGTTATTTACGATATTGCCCTTGTTTTAACTCCAAATCCAATAAACTAAACATTCAAGGTTGTAAAATGTATTTTTAACTGAATGTAGTGTACATATAAAGGATCTCAATTCGAGATGCAGCCTAAAGGGTCTATAGTAAGGGGATAAGGTTTGGGTACCTTACCCTGGTAAAACTATAGATGTGGCCCACTTTGTATAAGATACAAACACTATGATCCAAACGTGTTCGTGTAGATGACATGTGAGTGGGGATATCCTATGTAAAGAGATTACATAAGACCAGACCATGAAATAGTAACCACTAGATATAACTCCGTTGACTAGTTTGGTTTCTATTTCACTAGGATGACCTAGGTAACTTGATCTCAATCCTGAGTAGGTTACGAACTCCTGTTTGCGAGGGATTGTCCTTTGACTAGTATGGGTGAGAGAGGCTAAATTTACCGACTCAATATGCCTACCTACTTGCGGACAAGACCGAGTGAGCAACTGGGGACTTAGCCTACCAAGATAGAATTCACTCCTTCCCGCGTACTAGGGTAAGTAGAGGAATGTTCCCTTAAGTGGTGTCTCCGGGACTTGAACAAAGAGTCCGACCCTCTCATTGGCCCGAGAGGGACTCTGTTTGTTGGTAGGACCACAAACAAATTGTTCATTAGAGGAGCACTGGTACTTAAGGTACAAGATGTAACCTAGGGTAAAGCGTAATTTGGTGAAATGGTGTTACGAACATTCGTGAAGGATTGACTTGTTTATTCTTGGTCAATATCTGTGGACACATAAATATATCTTCAGTGAGAAGAGTGCAGCTGCAGGACTTTAGTGGAGTGTTCCCACAGATAAAGAATGTTGATTAGGAGGTTAATGAGATTAACCGAGTAATCTCGTATCGTTGGAGCTTCTGATCTGTAGGTCCATTAGGTCCACCTTCTAGTTCGTACAGGGTGTTCCTGGTTTGGAAAACTACAAAGGTAATGTATCTTCTTTTAGTTTAATTGTTAAACAAATCATGTTTGCATGTTAATTTCCATGTCTAATTAGATTAGAAAGCATGTTTATCTCTGTTTATTTTTAAATGCATTGGTTTTTGCCTTTCAACCAAAATAAGCTTGCAATTACGATTCCAAACTCGTTTCCGCTGCTCAAGGGGATCAGATCTCCATCAATTGGTGTCAGAGCAATGCTTGATTTGTTTTGGTTGAAACAAATTGCATTGATTTGGTGAGAATTGCATTTGATTTGCTATAAAACTGTTTAGGAATATTTGGTATGATCAATTTTAAATGTAAAGGCCCCTGTGTTTTTGGGCAATTAAGTACTTTATCGAGTCTGTAATCGAGTTTAGAGTCGTTCGGGACTAGTTTCGTGCATTTTGGCTGAGGATCGAAGGAGAATTTCTTGTTTGAAGTTGTTGTGTTCGAAGGAGAAAGCTACTACCGAAGCAGCAGCGTTGCAACGCCGTTCATCAGCATTGCAGTGCTGAGGAACGGTGTCGCAATGCCAGACCTCCCTATCGACCTGGAGCTCCAAGGGTCAGCAGCATTGCAACGCTACTCCGATAACAGGCGCGTACGCGCGGACAAAGTCGGCATTGCAACACTCGCATCAGCGTTGCAACGCCGTGATGCCATTTTAGAAGCTGCAGACCGGTTCGAGCGGTTTGTTTATTTTTCAGTCCAGTTCGAGTGGTTCGAGCCCGGTTCAAGAATTTTTGGACCGGTTTATGTAATAAAATTAGAGTAATTTTATTATTTTTCACTTTAGGGGCCAAATTATTCCAGTTTTACAGCTGTATTTATTTATGAATATCATTTAGAATTTTTCCCACCTTAGGATAAGAATGTTCATGCATTTTATTTGTATAATTGTCATATAATTATGGTAGAAATGCATGATTTAATTTATTTTGTATATGCATTTTTTTTATAATTGTTATAATTAAATAAATGTGGAAAATAAGTTGCATGGAGCATGAAATTACTTAGCTTAAAATAATTTTTATTTTATTTAAGTAATTTAATTATTCAATTAGTTGAATAATTTTTTTTATAATTCTAATTTGAAAAATAATTGTTGGTTTTATAATATAGTTTTTTGTCATAGGTTAATTATTAAAAATTTATAAGTGTTATAAATTAAAGGAGTTTTAGAAACCATAACCTATAACAAAGAAATGCATGCAAACATTGGAACTTGGGTAAAATTGAATTAGTTTTAAATTGTTTAAAATTAATTTAGACCTAAGTTATAATTTCTAATAGGATTAGAAGTTAGTCCTACATAGTTTTTTAAATAGTTTAAAATATAGTAGGACATTAGAACTTTGGTTATAAGGGAACTCTACTGGTGAACTTCTGTCTAAGGTTGGGGGTACTTAAGCTGACGGTTAACGGAACACCTCCAACCTGTGAACTGACCCAAAGCTTGAGTTGAATTAACCTTAGTTCTATTTTATATCTAGGTAATTAAAATGTTTATTCACCTAGACATAAGGTTAAAAGACCTAGTTATAATAGTTATAATAAGTATAGACTTAGATAGATTCTTTTAGCGAGAATCTGACTAAGTTAAACGTATACCCTAACCTTAGGATCTTCAGTGGGAGAAAACGAGATGTTCGCATCGAGTTTACTCTCACGAACTCAAGAGTTCACACCGAGAGTTTCATGCTCGGCTACGAGGCGTCAATAGGGCGTCCTCCTTCGACAAGTGTTTGCATGGTTCAATACCAAGGTGAATGAGGGAAGTATCCATAGTAAATGGGAGCAGGGCGCGTGTCAACGTATCCTACGGTCTCCTCCATTAGGTCGCACCGTGAGATTTTTATAGTTCGTCTACTAGGTTGTCCTGGAACAGCCAAACCCTACGGAGGGCCTGACTATAGGGATCGGAACATTGCGAACTCCAGAAATGGATAGGGTCTCTTAGGTAATTTTCCAACAGTTGTCTTTCTTAATAGTAGTCTGTTGGCTCGGACCTATTGGATCTGAAAATGGTAGGCTCACATTTATGGGATAAGTTAAGCTAGTTAACAAGTCCTTGACCAAACAAACGGTAGCTAAGGACCATTGGGACATGAGATGTTCTGGTAGTGGGAATTGGCTGAGAAGGTATCAATTCAAGGGAGGAATGACTGACCACCCGACGGAGGTTTTTGTTCTAAACTGTTAAAGTATCGTTGGAAAATTATGTTGGAATTTATGCCCTAAACTTGTGTAATTTTGATCAATTAAATAAAGTGTTATTTGTTTTGATAAGATTACAGTCTTACTTTTATAAATCCAATAAACTAAGCTCCAAGGTTATAACATTTATCTTGAAAGCAGTGTAGTGGACACTATTTGGGTTGAGTTCAAGATTATAACCTAAATAGTCTATGGTATAAGAATAAGGTTGGAAACCTCATTCAGTAACACCATGGATGCGCCCATTGTAATTAGTACAAATGAGGCAATCCAACTCATTCATGTAGTTGACATGCGAGTGGGGGCATCCTGTATGAAGAGTTCATACAAGACAGGATCGCAAATTATTAGTCTAACTAGTATAACACCGTTAACAGGATAAGACTAGTAATTTATAGATGTTCATTAATGACTCGACCTGAATCCTGAGCAAATTAAGAACTCCTGCTTATAGGGGTTTGTCCTTAGACTAGATGGGTGAGAGTGGCCTGTAACCGACTCAATAAGCCTACCTTCTCAGGGACAGAACCTTGTAGGTAGCTGGAAACTTAACTGTGCAAGATGAAATTCACTCATTCCTCTACTGAGGAATTAGATAGGTTGTTCCCTTAAGAACTGACTTCAGGTCTTGAACAACGGGGCCCCGCCCTCTATGAGGGTATGAGTCTAAGGTAGGACCTTAGACTTGTTGTTCATTAGAGGATCAGTGGTGCTTAAGGAGCAAAGAGGTAATCACATGGGTAAAATGGTAATTTGATCCAGTTGTGATTACAAACAACCTGTGAAGGGTCGACTCATAGGTAATGACTATATCGATGGACACGAGATATTATCTACAAAGTGAGAGATGCATGGCTACAAGTCTATAGTGGAGTGACTTGTAGTTAATGAATATTGATTAACTGGATCAAAGAGTTTGATCAGTTAATCTCACATCATTGGAGCACATGATCTGTAGGTCCATTAGATCCCTCCGTTGGCTCAATATGGTAATATTAAGGGTATAAAGTTATGAGTGAAATTGAAGTGTTCAATTTCATACAATAGGAGTTATATCAATTATATATGATATAATTGGTATAATATATAGTTTTAATGTGAATTAGATTCATATATAAACTATATACTAAAGAGAGATTAAATGAGGGGTAGGATGGTCATTTCCATCCTATTTCTCTATATATATGGTTGCATGAGATGCAATTAGGTTAAAGTTTTGGAAAAGCTCTTTTGTTGTTGTTGGAAGAGTTCCAAGACAACAAAAACATCTCTCTCTCAAAATACCTCACATCTCCTAAAGGGAACCCACCTTCCTCCCTCACCTAGAGAACAACAGAGAAGATGCGGTGGTCGTGTCTTCGCACGTTGGAGTTCTTGTTGATGAGATCGTGACCGTGGAGAGAGAAGCACTTGAAGAAAGGTTCTTCAAAGGTAAATTCTTGTTGTCCATTTCACTTTTATTCTTAATCTAGTTTTGTATGTTCTTGAATTTATCGTTGTAACTAAATCAAGAGCGCGTGATTCGCAATCGCTTCCGCTGCGGGGACTTCGATTCCCTTCAAATTAAAGGTTTAATTTAAACACTGGGTTTAGTTTAAACACTAGGGTTCTTTAACAATTTTACTAAATTTGATTGGTTTTATAATGTGTTAAAAGACATAACTAATTAGAACTATTTTGGAATTTCAGCATGTCGTCCTCGTATATAGCCTTACTCAAAAGCGAACGTTTAACTGGTGAAAACTTGACTACGTAGAAGTCCAACCTGGATGCGATTCTTGTTGTTGACGACCTTCGGTTTGTACTGACTAAGGAATGTCCTCAGGCCTGCTCGAAACGCTCCTCAATCTGTTAAGGAAGCGTACGACCGCTGGATCAAGGCTAATGATAAGGCCAAGGTCTACATTTTGGCTAGCATTTCTGAAGTTCTAGTCAAAAAGCACGAGGGCATGGTCTCAGCTCGTGAAATCATGAGTTTGTTGCAGGATATGTTTGGACAATCATCTAGACAACTTCGGCACGAATCCATCAAATACGTTTATAACTCCCGTAAGAAGGAGGGGTCGTCGGTGAGAGAACATGTTCTCGATCTGATGGTCCACTTCAACGTGGTCGAGAGACGAACGACGCGGTCATTGACCAAAAAAAGTCGTCTCGTTCATCCCGAATCTCTTCCAAGAGTTTCTGCAATTCCATGACAAGAAGGCGGTGATGAACAAGATAGAGTATAACCTGACTAATCTCCTTAATGAACTACAAACTTTCCAGTCTTTTATGAAGAATAAGGGACAGACTGATGGAGAGGCAAATATGTTTGCCCATTCCAGAAGGTTCCAGAAGGGTTCATCCTCTGGGACTAAGTCCTGTGGTTCATCTTCTGGGCTTAAGAAGACCCAAAAGAAGAAGATGGGAGGGAAAGGGAAGGCACCTGCTGCTGATAAAGGCAAGGGAAAAGCCAAAGTTGCAGACAAAGGAAAATGTTTCCACTGGAAGCGCAACGACCCAAAATACCTTGCTGAGCTCAAAGAGAAGAAAGGTAAAGTAGATTTACTTGTTCTTGAAACTTGCTTAGTAGAAAATAATGATTTTACCTGGATACTTGATTCATGAGCCACTAATCATGTTTGCTCTTCGTTTCAGGAAACTAGTTCCTTCAAGGAGCTCGAAGAGGGGAGATGACGCTTAGGATCGGAACGGGAGATGTCGTCTTAGCTCGTGCAGTAGGAGATGCCAAGCTGTTTTTAGAGATAGATTTTTATTTTTAGAAAATCTGTATATAGTTCCTAAGATTAAGAGGAACTTAATTTCTATCTCTTGTTTAATTGAACTTGGCTACTATATTACCTTTTCATTTAATGAAGCGTTCATTTCAAAGAAAGGTATCAATATTTGTTGTGTTAAGTTAGAAAACGGCTTGTATGTACTCAAACCGAATAGAACTAAAGCAATTTTCAATCATGAGATGTTTAAAACTGCGAATACTCAAAGTAAAAGGCAAAGAATTTCTCAAAATAATACCTATCTATGGCATCTTAGACTTGGTCATATAAACCTTAAACGGATTGAGAGATTATCTAAGAATGGACTTCTAAACAAGTTAGAAGATGATACTTTACCTCCTTGCGAGTCATGCTTGGAAGGTAAAATGACTAAGCGACCTTTTACTGAAAAAGGTTACAGAGTCATAGAGCCCTTAGAACTTATACATTCGGATCTTTCTGGTCTGGTGAATGTTAAAGCTCGAGGAAGTTACGAATATTTCATCTCTTTCATAGATGATTATTCGAGGTATGGTTATTTATACCTAATGCATCATAAGTCTGAAGCTCTTGAAAAGTTCAAAGAGTATAAGGTTGAAGTAGAGAATGCATTAGGGAAAACCATTAAAACACTTCGATCCGATCGAGGTGGAGAGTATATGGATTTGAGATTCCAGGACTATATGATAGAACATGGAATTAAATCTCAACTCTCAGCACCTAATACACCACAACAAAATGGTGTGTCAGAAAGGAGAAATAGAACCTTGTTGGACATGGTTCGTTCTATGATGAGCTATGCTCAATTGCCTGCCTCATTTTGGGGATACGCAGTAAAGACTGCAGTTCAAATCTTAAACAATGTTCCATCAAATAGTGTTTCAGAAACACCTTTTGAATTGTGGAAGGGGCGTAAACCTAGTTTACAACACATCGGGATTTTGGGTTGTCCGGCACACGTGCTAGTGACAAACCCAAAGAAACTGGAACCTCGTTCAAGATTATGCTAATTTGTTGGTTATCCCAAAGAAATGAGAGGTGGTCTTTTCTACGATGCACAAGAAAACAAGGTGATTGTATCGACAAACGCCACTTTCTTGGAGGAAGATCACATGAGGAACCACACACCGTGTAGTAAATTAGTGCTAGTTGTTGATCAAGCTGGACCTTCATCAAGAGTTGATGGAGAAGCCAGCACCTCAAGTCAGTCTCGTCCTTCTCAATCGTTGGGAATGCCTCGACGCAGTGGGAGGGTTGTTTCCCAACCTGACCGCTACTTGGGTTTACCTGAAACTCAAGTCGTCATACCTGATGACGGCGTAGAAGATCCATTATCTTATAAACAGGCAATGAATGACGTAGACAAAGACCAATGGATCAAAGTCATGGACCATGAAATGGAGTCAATGGACTTCAATTCAGTATGGGAACTGGTAGACCAACCTGAAGAGGTTAGACCTATAGGGTGTAAATGGATCTATAAGAGAAAGAGAGATGCAGCCGGAAAGGTACATACCTTTAAGGCTAGACTTGTACCAAAGGGTTTTACCCAAAGGGAAGGAGTTGATTATGAAGAAACTTTTTCCCATGTTGCTATGTTGAAGTCTATCAGGATACTCTTGTCCATAGCCGCTTTTTATGATTATGAAATTTGGCAAATGGACGTCAAGACTGCCTTTTTGAATGGTAATCTTGACGAGAGCATCTATATGTCTCAGCTCGAAGGGTTCATAACCCAAGGTCAGGAGTAAAAAGTTTGCAAGCTCAATCGATCCATTTATGGGTTGAAACAAGCATCCAGATCTTGGAATATAAGATTTGATACTGCGATCAAGTCTTATGGTTTTGACCAAAACGTTGATGAGCCTTGTGTTTACAAGAGGATCATCAACGACAAAGTAGCTTTCTTAGTGCTTTATGTGGATGATATCCTACTAATTGCGAATGATGTAGGATACCTTACTGATATAAAGAATTGGTTGGCGACCCAATTCCAAATGAAAGATTTGGGAGAGGCACAATATATTCTTGGGATTTAGATCTTCAGGAATCACAAGAACAAATCGCTAGCTCTGTCTCAAGCCTCTTATATCGACAAAATGTTGTCTCGATATTCGATGCAGAATTCCAAGAGGTGCTTATTACCCTTCAGACATGGAGTTCATCTGTCTAAGGAACAGTGTCCTAAGACACCTCAAAAAGTTGAGGATATGAGACGTATTCCTTATGCCTCTGCAGTAGGTAGCTTAATGTATGCTATGTTGTGCACGAGGCCAGACATTTGTTATGCAGTGGGAATAGTCAGTAGGTACCAATTCAATCCAGGGTTAGACCTGTAAACCTGAGATCTTTCTTTGGAACTTCCTTATTTAAAAAAACAACAAAAGGAAAGAAGAAATGAAGTGAAAAACAAAAAGAAAACAAGGAAGGAAAGTTTAAACCATTCTGGTTTGGTTTGCTTTAAAAGATAAAGGAAGAAAAGAAAATGAAAGAAAAGTTAAATATATTAATTTTTGTTTTGTTTTGTAAAGAAAAGAAAAGAAATGAAGGAAAGAGATAAAGGAAAGAAAAAAAAAAGGAAAAAGAAAAGAAAAAGCAAAAAGGGAAAAAGGGAAAAAGACAAAATAATAAATTTTTCCACCGTTTGCTTTTTATACCTTTATCTTCTCTCCATTTTCTTCTCTATCTTTACAAACCAAAGCTGAAGCTTCGTGGGAGAAGGAGAAAGGAAGAAGAAGAAAGCCATTTTCGTGATTTTGGAGCAGGAGTTGCAGAAGAAAGGAGAAGAACTCAAGGGAATTATTATTGCAGCAAGGTGATCAACTCAGACCAGTTCTGATATTTTAATCTTCTCAAGCTCTACAAGAAGAGGTAAGTGTTGAAGTTTGCTTTTCCTGAAAGCTAACGCATTTTTAAACAAAGTTCATGAAGGAAGCTCGAGCAAATTCTTATGTTAAGTTACTGTTTTGTTAAGAGGAAGGCAGAAGACAGAAGTTTGTTGTCTAATCCAAGAAGTCTCTGGTTTTTGGGTTGTCTTGATCTGTATACTTGGAGTTAGAAGCTCGAATTGGTATGATTAGAAAGATTATTGAATTTCCTACAACTTTCATGAAGCAATCGTGAGTAGAAAATGTCTAGAAGATGTTTTAAATATCAGGTTAAAGTTGTTGTGCAGCAGGAAATCCGAATCTAGAAACAGCAGAAGTCTGTTTTGAGGAAAGTAGCTTTCGAGGTATTTCTGAACAAATCCGTTTGGAATTTCAATTTCATGTCTTCATATTATTTTTAGAGGGTTCAAAAATTAAGAGTTTGGTATAAATTACATTATTTTTGGATAAGTAATGAAGAAGTTATGGTTGTCTGAAAACAGGGCAGAAAATCTGAAAATGCTGGAAATTTGAAAGTATGTTTTCTTGCAGTTTTAAGGTCAAAAATCATGAGCTCGAGGTTCTAATGGTTGAGTTGGTTTGTTTGACAGGCCAAGAGCAAATAGGTCAAGTTTACAAGCCAAGGTTCTAACTCTAATACTGTGAGTGACTCTATTTTAGAACTATGCTTGACCTATGTTTTTCTTCAAGAACATAAGTGTTGATAATTACATCATGTTTGAACTAATCATGTATAGTTTCATGGAGTTTTCTAACATAAGTTCATGATGGAACATAAGCATGTTTTGAATTAATTTGTAACCATAAATCCAAGTATGGAACCTAAATTATGAGAGTATGTATTATAAAGACATGATTTCCATGGTAAACAAATTATGCTCTTGTTTGTGGTTAACCCCTAATACTGAAGGACATTCGAGAAGGTACTTATGGGGGAATGAATCATGATATCCCGATACTGAAGGACAATGAGAAGGTATTCGGGTAGTAAATGGTTTTACCTTAATACTGAAGGACATAGAGAAGGTATTAAGGAAAACCAAACGACCAAAGGTATTCCACGTGCACGTGAGAGAGAGAGGTATGAACCTTATAGGTATAAATGTAACTCTACCACCTCTATGGTTCGAATGTGGTATCATGTCATGTGTTTTATTGTTATGAGCTTCTATATTATTGATCTATCTACCCTCGATATGATATTTCATTTCGAGTTGTGTGCTATGCATAAGTGGTGACTTAAGCCTGTAAATTGGAAGCATGGTTTGTTTATGTTTACAACAGATGTTAAGTTATTTTCTACTTATAATCTGCCATTATTATGAATCACCTGTGAGTTTATAATGTTTTAAAGATAGACACTCACTGAGCTTTTTAGCTCATTCTTTCAATGTTTTCAAACATTTTCAGGTAGAGATCGAGCTCCTGGTACGTGACATCCAGCCATGGTCTGCTGGAAGTTTCATAAGTTGATATTTTGTACGTGGTTGGTGTTGTATAGCAAGTCGTTATGTAGTTATAGTTGTTTGTACATAAGAGGTTGTATAAACAGTGGGTTGGCATGTTTTGGGTTGTGATGTTATTGCTCGTTTAAGTTTTCAAATGAGAGACTTAAGAAATGTTTCTCCCTATGTATGTTTAGTAGTTATCAAGTTTCCGCTGTGTTATGTTAAAGTTTACCATATACGAGCATAGTATGTTTATCAGGTAGAATAGGGTCATCAGGTATTGTTAAGAGGTAAACAATGTATGTTGGCTTCATGCCTCTTTCTGGGCTAAGTTAGCAGGTGGTTCGGGAGGGGGTGTGACAACTTGGTATCAGAGCAGTTAGCTCCATGGGGAATGAGACAAGGCAAGTTAGCTCTGAGAGAAAACTAAAAAGTCATAACAAGTTATTGAGTTAGTTCAGATCGAACTAGTAAAGTATGGTCCAAGTAAGGATAAGAGTAAGTCCAGTTAGGGCTAAAATGTGAATAGAAGTTTAGTACTGCGTATTGGAGTTAGATATCCATAGTATGCCTAATATATTGATATGTTATAGGAGTCATGCCACCACGTACTAGCAGACGACGTAGGCAGGATCAGGGCGGGATGCAGGATCCTACCCAAGGCCAATTTGAGAGGGGATCTAGTGCCCCGAGAGTCCAGACTGAGGCCAGAGAAGAGCAACATGTTAGTTCCTCACAGGAGGCAGGTAGGCCAGAGAGAGCAGGGCCAAGTGTTAAAAAAAAGGCGTATAGAATAGAACGTCTGATGAAATTAGGAGCCACAGTGTTTGATGGTTCCATAGATCCAGCTGATGTTGAGATTTGGTTGAATATGCTAGAAAAATTATTTGATGTAATGAGTTGCCCTGAGGAGCAAAGTCAAGCTAGCCACATTCCTACTAGAGAAAGAAGCAGAGGGATGGTGGAAGTCAATATGAGCTAGGCGCAGTGATGCACGCACTTTAGATTGGCAAACTTTCAGAAGCATCTTTGAAGATAAATATTACCCTAGCACGTATCATGAGGCAAAGAGGGATGAATTTTTAGAACTGAAGCAATGGCCACTTTAAGTGGCTGAGTATGAGAGAAGGTATACCGAGCTGTCACGGTATGCTGATGTGATTGTGGCATCTGAGAGTGACAAGTGTCGGAGATTTGAAAGGGGATTACATCCTGAGATACGTACCCCAGTCACAGCCATTGCTAAGTAGACTGACTTCTCTCAGCTGGTAGAGACTGCTCTACTTGTTGAGCAGAGTATAATAGAGGCACAACCAGTAGTGGAGCCTATTCGAGGGCCTTCAACGACGAGCAGTTTCCATGGTCGTGAGCAGCGACAATTCACACCTAGAGTGAATGTTTCGAGTCGTCAGGACTTTAAAAGTCGAGCTGACGGCCAGACATCGAGGCAAATGCATGTTAGTGGTGCCTATCAGAGGCATAGCCAAAGAGCACCTAGTCAATCTACCAGATCCACAGTAAGACCACCGACAATACAGGAGTCTGTTGCAAGTGTAGCAAGGAGAACTCCATGTACAAATTGTGGTAAGAATCACCGAGGCCAATGTCTGGTTGGTGTCAATGTGTGTTACCAGTGTCGCAACCAGGGCATTTCAAGAGGGATTGTCCACAGCTGAGAGCAGCCACACAGAGGGACCAGGGAGTTGGGTCCCAGACAGTTGAGCAGCCAAGAGTTCCAGTAGCTGCAAGAGAGGGCACCAGCGGTGCTAAATAGAAAGAAAGTTGTTTTCAAGAAACCAGGATTAGCTGAAGTGGTTTTCAGGGGTGAAAGGAAGATTATCCCTACGAGCTTGATTTCAGCATTAAAAGCTGAAAAGTTGTTGAGGAAAGGTTGCATTGCATTTCTTGCACACGTAGTGGAGGTGCAGGAAGAAAAGCTAAAACCAGAAGATGTTCTTGTGGTGAACGAGTTTCTTGATGTTTTTCCCGCAGATCTGTCAGGGTTGCCACCTGATAGGGAAGTAAAGTTCACTATTGAATTGCTACCAGGAACAACACCTATTTCGCAAGCGCCGTAAAGAATGGCTCCAAGTGAGCTCAAGGAGTTGAAGATGCAGTTACAAGAACTAGTTGATAAAGGATACATCAGACCTAGTGTATCACCCTGGGTAGCTCAAGTGTTATTTGTAAAGAAGAAAGATGGTACCCTTAGATTATGCATTGATTATAGACAGTTAAACAAGTCACGATGCGTAATAAGTATCCTTTACCCCGTATAGATGACTTGTTTGACCAGTTACGAGGAGCATCAGTGTTTTCTAAGATTGATTTGAGATCAGGATACCATCAGTTAAAGCTAAGGGAAACACATATTCCTAAAACAACATTCAGAACGAGGTATGGGCATTATGAGTTTTTAGTAATGTCGTTCGGTTTGACGAATGCACCAAAGATTTTCATGGACCTCATGAATGAGGATATTCCACCATATTTTGGATCGATTCGTGATAGTATTTATTGATGATATACTAGTTTACTCGGATGACAGGAAAGCCCATGAGAAACATCTGAGGATTATTCTGCAAACACTACGTGATGAACAGTTATACGGTAAATTTACCAAATGTGAGTTTTGGTTGAATCAAGTAGTATTTTTGGGGCATGTTGTCTCAGCAAATGGAGTTAGTGTGGATCCAAATAAAGTGAAAGTTGTAGTCAACTGGGAGAGACCAGTTAGTGCGACAGAGGTACGTAGTTTCCTAGGCTTGGTAGGATAGTACAGACGATTTGTTGAGAATTTCTCACGATTAGCATTACCATTAACAACTTTGACAAGGAAGAATGATAAGTTTGAATGGTTAGATAAGTGTGAACAGAGTTTTCAAGAGCTGAAAAAGAGATTAGTTACAGCACCTATTCTGACACTTCCTGTAACGGGAAAAGAGTATGTAATTTGTTGTGACGCCTCGAGGCAAGGTTTAGGGTGTGTGCTCATGCAAGAAGGAAAAGTAATAGTTTATGCATCAAGGCAATTGAAAAGGCACGAGTGTAATTAACTTACACATGATCTTGAGTTAGCAGTGGTTGTATAGCATTGAAGATCTGAAGGCATTATTTGTTTGGTTAGAGGTGTCACATTTTTACAGATCATAAGAGTCTGAAATATATCTTTGATCAGAAGGAGTTGAATATGATACGGAGAAGATGGTTAGAACTGATTAAAGATTATGATTGTACCATAGAATACCATCCAAGTTAGGCGAATGTGGTAGCAGATGCACTAAGTAGGAAGTCAAGACTTCCTAGGAACGCCTTGTGTGGTATTCGAGCGATATTTTTAAGTACTCTAAGGGATTCTAAGGCAGTTGTGATTGCAGAGAATTAAGGGAGTCTTTTAGCTCAATTCTAAGTCAAGTCTTCGCTTGTAGCAGAGATTGTAAGAAGACAACCAGATGATAGTAACTTGCAGAAAATGTTTGGAAAGTCCAAACAGGGCCCAGAGGAAGAATTTAAAATGAGATCAGATGGAGCCATAGAGAGGCAAGGAAGACTATGTGTTCCGAGTGTTAGTGAGCTTAAAGATGCTATTCTAGAATAAGCTCACAGTTCAGCTTACGCTATGCATCCAGGAAGCACCAAGATGTATAAGACATTGAAAGGGAACGTATTGGTGGCCTAGGATAAAGCGGGAGGTAGCTGAATATGTTGATAATGTTTAATCTGCCAACAGGTTAAACTAGTTAGACAGAGACCAGGAGGACTCCTTAATCCATTGCCAGTGCCGGAATGGAAATGGGAGCATATCACTATCGATTTTCTGATTGGATTACCACGTACTTCTAGTGGACATGATGGTATTTGGGTAATAGTGGATAGACTCACTAAAACAGCACGGTTTATACCGATTAAAGCGGCGTCTCACGCTTGATCACCTAGCTGCTATACGTCAGCGAATTGTGAGTCAATCCGGAGTGCGAGTATCCATAGTTTCAGATAGAGATCCACGATTTACTTCTAAGTTTTGGCCTAGCTTACAGAAAGCTATGGGGACAAAGTTGAATTTTAGTACAACATTCCATCCTCAGACAGATGGGCAGTCAGAAAGGACCATCCAGACCCTAGAGGATATGTTGAGAGCATGTGTCCTTCAATTTAAGGGTAGTTGTGATACACACCTATCACTTATGGTGTTCGCTTATAATAACAGCTATCAGTCAAGTATTGGCATGACACCATTTGAGGCTCTGTATGGAAGACCATGTAGAACACCCATATGTTGGAACGAAGTAGGAGAGCGAAAGCTTATCAGTCCTGAGTTTGTACAAATTACGACGGATAATATTAAGGTAATCAGGGAGAATTTGAAGGTTGCTCAAGACCGTCAGAAGAGTAACACAGATAAGAGACGAAAGAACTTAGAATTTCAGGTCGGAGATCAAGTTTCCTTGAAGTTAACTCCGTGGAGAGGTGTCCTTTATTTTGGCAAGAAAGGTAAACTAAGTCCTCGATATATTGGTCCTTATCAAGTAACGGGGCGAGTTGGGCCAGCAACCTACAGACTAGAGTTGCCAGCAGAACTATCTCGAGTACATGATGTTTTTCATGTGTCCATGTTGAGGAAGTATTTTCCAAATCCGACACATGTGTTGCAAGCACAACCAGTTGAGTTGAAAGAAGACATGACTTACATAGAGGATGCAGTTCAAATCCTCGACAGGAAAGAACAAGTTTTGAGAAACACGACGATCTCACTCGTGAAGGTTCGTTGGAGACATCACGGAGTGGAGGAGGCAACCTGGGAGTTAGAGGACCTAATGAGGAGGAAGTACCCGATGATTTTTACTTAAAGACTACTCAATTTCGAGGACGAAATTTCTTAAGGGGAGGTAAGTTGTAAACCCGAGATCTTTCTTTGGAACTTCCTTATTTAAAAAAACAACAAAAGGAAAGAAGAAATGAAGTGAAAGACAAAAGGAAAACAAGGAAGGAAAGTTTAAACCATTCTGGTTTGGTTTGCTTTAAAAGATAAAGGAAGAAAAGAAAATGAAAGAAAAGTTAAATATATTAAGTTTTGTTTTGGTTTGTAAAGAAAAGAAAAGAAATGAAAGAAAGAGATAAAGGAAAGGAAAAAGAAAAGGAAAAAGAAAAGAAAAAGCAAAAAGGGAAAAAGGGAAAAAGACAAAATAATAAACTTTTCCACCGTTTGCTTTTTATACCTTTATCTTCTCTCCATTTTCTTCTCTATCTTTACAAACTAAAGCTGAAGCTTCATGGGAGAAGGAGAAAGGAAGAAGAAGAAAGTCATTTTGAGGAAACAGCAGAAGTCTATTTTGAGGAAAGTAGCTTTCGAGGTATTTCTGAACAAATACGTTTGGAATTTCAATTTCATGTCTTCATATGCTTTTTAGGGGGTTAAAAAAGGAAGAGTTTGGTATAAATTACATTATTTTTGGATAAGTAATGAAGAAGTTATGGCTGTCTAAAAACAGGGCAGAAAATCTGAAAATGCTGGAAATTTGAAAGTATGTTTTCTTGCAGTTTTAAGGTCAAAAATCATGAGCTCGAGGTTCTAATGGTTGAGTTGGTTTGTTTGACAGGCAAAGAGAAAATAGGTCAAGTTTACAAGCCAAGGTTCTAATTCTAATACTGTGAGTGACTCTATTTTAGAACTATGCTTGACCTATGTTTTTCTTCAAGAACATAAGTGTTGATAATTACATCCTGTTTGAACTAATCATGTATAAATTCATGGAGTTTTCTAACATAAGTTCATGATGGAACATAAGCATGTTTTGAATTAATTTGTAACCATAAATACAAGTATGGAACCTAAATTATGAGAGTATGTATTATAAAGACATGATTTCCATGGTAAACAAATTATGCTCTTGTTTGTGGTTAACCCCTATCTTCAAGGACATTCGAGAAGGTACTTAGGGGGGAAATGAATCATGATATCCCGATACTGAAGGACAATGAGAAGGTATTCGGGTAGTAAATGGTTTTACTTTAATACTGAAGGACATAGAGAAGGTATTAGGGAAAACCAAAAGACCAAAGGTATTCCACGTGCACGTGAGAGAGAGAGGTATGAACCTTATAGGTATAAATGTAACTCTACCACCTCTATGGTTCGAAGGTGGTATCATGTCATGTTTTTTATTGTTATGAGCTTCTATATTATTGATCTATCTACCCTTGATATGATAGTACATTTCGAGTTGTGTGCTATGCATAAGTGGTGACTTAAACCTGTAAATTGGAAGCATGGTTTGTTTATGTTTACAACAGATGTTAAGCTATTTTCTACTTATAATCTGCCATTATTATGAATCACCTGTGAGCTTATAATGTTTTAAGGATAGACACTCACTGAGCTTTTTAGCTCATTCTTTCAATGTTTTCAAACATTTTCAGGTAGAGATCGAGCTCCTGGTACCTGACATCCTGCCATAGTCTGCTGGAAGTTTCATAAGTTTATATTTGTACGTGGTTGTTGTTGTATAGCAAGTCGTTATGTAGTCATAGTTGTTTGTACATAAGAGGTTGTATAAACAGTGGGTTGGCATGTTCTGGGTTGTGATGCTATTGCTCGTTTAAGTTTTCAAATGAGAGACTTAAGAAATGTTTCTCCCTTTGTATGTTTAGTAGTTATCAAGTTTCCGCTGTGTTATGTTAAAGTTTACCATATACGAGCATAGTATGTTTATCAGGTAGAATAGGGTCATCAGGTATTGTTAAGAGCTAAAGAATGTCTGTTGGCTTCATGCCTCTTTCCGGGCTAAGTTAGCAGGTGGTTCGTGGGGGGTGTGACAAGACCATTGGACAACAGTTAAAAATATCCTCAAGTATCTTAGGAGAACGAGGGATTATATGCTTGTGTATGGGACTAAGGATTTGATCCTTACTGGATACACTGATTCTTATTTTCATACCAATAAGGATTCTCGAAAATCCACATCGGGATCAGTTTTCACCCTTAACGGGGGAGCTATAGTATGTCGAAGCAGCAAGCAAGGATGCATCGTTGACTCCACGATGGAGGTTGAGTATGTCGCTGCTTGTGAAGCAGCTAAAGAGGTTATTTTGCTAAGGAAATTCCTTACTGATTTGGAAGTTGTTCTAAATATGGAATTTTCCATCACCTTATTTGGTGTCAATAGTGGTTTCGTAGCAAATTCGAAGGAACCTTGCAGCCATAAGCGAGGCAAGCACATCGAGAGGAAGTATCACCTGATATGAGAAATAGTGCAACGAGGAGATGTGATAGTCACGAAGATCGCTTCGAAGCACAATATTGTTGATCCGTTTACAAAGACTCTCACGGCTAAAGTGTTCGAGAGTCATCTGGAAAGTCTAGGTCCACGAGATATGTACATAGGCTAATCTAGGGCAAGTGGGAGATATGTAATGGGTATATGGATGTCCTAGTTTATTGTATTTCAATCTCTGTAACCACTGTTTTAGATTATGATGTACCCCAATAGAGTTTTAGTTCAAGTGGGAGTTTGTTGGGGTTTGTGCCCTAAAACTCTTAGTTTGTAATTATGTTCTAATTATTGTAATAAAGTGTTATTATTTCAATAAAGAGTTATTGTTCGTTATTTACGATATTATATTGCCCCCTGCTTTTAACCCTAAATCCAATAAACTAAACATCCAAGGTCAAAAATGTATTTTTAACTGAATGTAGTGTACATATAAAGGAGCTCAGTTCGAGATACAGCCTAAAGGGTCTATAGTAAGGGGATAAGGTTTGGGTACCTTACCTTAATAAAACTATGGATGTGGCCCACTTTGTATAAGATACAAACACTGTGATCCTAACGTGTTCAAGTAGATGACATGATAGTGGGGATATCCTATGTAATGAGATTACATAAGACCAGACCGCGAAATAGTAACCACTAGATGTAAGTTCGTTGACTAGTTAGGTTTCTATTTCACTAGGATGACCTAGGCAACTTGATCTCAATTCTGAGTAGGTTACGAACTCCTGTTTGCGAGGGATTATCCTTTGACTAGTATGGGTGAGAGTGGCCAAATTCGCCGACTCAATATGCCTACCTACTTGGTGACAAGACCGAGTAAGCAGTTGGGGACTTAGCCTAGCAAGATGGAATTCACTCCTTCCCGCCTACTAGGGTAAGTAGAGGAATGTTCGCTTAAGTGATGTCTCTGGGACTTGAACAAACGGCCCGACCCTCTCATTGGCCCAAGAGGGACTCTGTTTGTTGGTAGGACCACAAACAAGTTGTTCATTAGAGGAGCACTGGTACTTAAGGTACAAGATGTAACCTAGGGGTAAAACGGTAATTTGACCCAGCTGGTGTTACGAACATTCGTGAATGATTGACTTGCTATTATTTGTCAATATCTGTGGACACAGAAATATATTTGCAGTGAGAAGAGTGCAGCTGCGGGACTTTAGTGGAGTGTTCTCGTAGTTAACGAATGTTGATTCGGAGGTTAATGAGATTAACCGAGTAATCTCGTATCGTTGGAGCTTCTGATCTGTAGGTCCATTAGGTCCACCTTCTAGCTCGTAAAGGGTTCTTAGATCATTTGAATTTGAAATGTTCAAATTCATAAGGGAATAAATGTATATAGATACGATATAATATATAGTTTTGGAACTATATATTATAAATTTAATGTGAATATGATTCATATTAAATTATATGAGAGAATTAAATATTTGAAAGAGTTCAAATGTTAAATTCAAATATGAATGTGATTCATATTTGTAAACTATAGGTTAAATCTTAATGTGCATGAGATGTACATTAAACTATAGGATAAAGTGTAAAATGATTAAATGTGATTTAATCATTTAATTAATATTTGAATTAATCGTTAATTAATTATTATATTAATTAATTAGGGAACATGTCATGATGGCACGTTCCCACTACTCCCCAACTCCTCCTCGATAGGGAGTGGAGAATTACCCACTGAAGTGTCCTTCTCCTGGTGAGAAGGGAAGGCATGATCGATCATTCATACGATTGAACTCTCAGACAAAAGAATTATCTCTCGCTCTCAATTCCCTACCTACCCAATTGTTGGAGGTTTTCCACCAAAACCTAGATCTAAGTAGAAACTTAGAGAATAGGAGGTTTACTTGGTGGTAGTGTCTTGCTTGGAAAAAAATAGAGAAGCCTTTTTTGTTCTACTGAGTTGTTGTGCAAACTTGGAGTAAGGAGTTGCTGGTTTGGAAAACTACAAAGGTAATGTATCTTCTTTTAGTCTAATTGTTAAACAAAGCATGTTTTGCATGTTAATTTTCATATCTAATTAGATTAGAAAGAATGTTGTAGATACTGTATTTAGTCCATTGATTTTATTGTTTTCAATTATTTTATTTTAGTAATGTTTGTTAAAAAAAAGGTTTTTTATTTAATTTTTTTAAATTTCAATCGTTTTCTTTTTCTTTTTCTCTTTATTATTTATTTATTTATTTTACTTTTATTTTACTTTTTATTTTTATTTTAATATATTTTTTCAAAAAAAAAGAACGGTTTGCTTTTTTAGGTCACGTATCTTTTTCCTTCTCTTTTTTCTCACCTTCCCCAATCTCACTCTCTCACTCTCCCACTCCTTCATTCTTCTCGTTCTCTTTTCCACATCCTTCCTCCATCTCCTCAATCGATGGATGGTGATAGAAGGATAAAAAAAAGAGCGAGGGATGGGAAGAGAAGAGATCGATAGACAGATTGTCAAATTCCTCCACTGGTTTATAATCGATAGACAGATTGCCAAAATCTATAATCGATAGACAGATTGCCAAATTCCTTCACTAGGTTTATACTTCAGGTAATCTTTTTATATGACCTAGGTTTTAATTTAGTTTTAATTTCTATCTTCTGTTTTAAATAGGTTTAGGGTTTAACTTTTCCAAATTTGTTTTAAATTCTCTGTATATTTTACTTTAGATTTTATATATATATATATATATATATTATTCTCATTCATTTAGTTATTGTAGTATGTTCTGAATTTGATTTAATAATCTGTATATATTTGTTTAGGTTATTTAAATTTTGATTTTCATTCATTTGTCTACTATATCTTTTAATTTATATTTTATTTTCTTTTAAATTTGATTTAGTTTGGCATACCTATTTGTTATATTGTTATTTATACATGATCTGGGATTTGTATTTATTCAATTTGTATATCATTTGATTTGCGTATTTTATTGGGTTGTACCTATTTTATTTTTTTACGTTGTACCTATTTGTATTATCTATAAATTTTATTTGGTTAATCTGTATATTTGAGTTTATGTTGAATGTTTATATTCATTATTTTTCTGTTTATGTTGTTTATTATTTTTTGGTTTATTTGGTCAATCTGTATATTAATCATTGTATGTTTAGCTGTGATATTTGTTTATTTAGTCATTATGTATATGTTTAGGTTGTTTAATATTATTTGTTTATTTATTTGACCATTTTGTAGATTTGTTTAGGTGATTTATTATTTATTTGTTTATTTGCCCATTTTGTATATTTGTTATTTGGCCAATCTGTATGTTTGTTTAGGTTGAATGTTTACGTGCAATATTTACTTGTTTATTTGGTCATTATGTATATGTTTAGGTTCTTTAATATTATTTATTTGTTTATTTGACTATTTTGTATGTTTGTTTAGATGATTTATTATTTATTTGTTTATTTGGCCAATCTGTATGTTTGTTTAGGTTGAATGTTTACCTGCGATATTTATTTGTTTATTTGGTCATTATGTATATGTTTAGGTTGTTTAATTCTTTTTATTTGTTTATTTGACCATTCTGTATATTTGTTTAGGTTATTTTTTTTTTGGTTTATTTGGACAATCTGTATATTCGTCAGTGTATGTTTATCTATGATATTTATATTTATTTAGTCACTGCATACTTTTTGGACACTATGCACTTTATACTTTAATTTGGCTAGATTTAGCCCTTGTATTTAATGTTTGAATATTTCAATTCAACCTATTGCATGTTTTGATTGGTCATATTTGGCCATTGTATATATATGCCAGTTTAACAAATTTTCCTATCTTTTTTATTTCATTTAAATAAAATTAAAATTACTTAATTTGTTGGAATACATTTGATGTTAAAGTTAGGAGTTCTGAAATAAGAACCCTCTATTTTCTCAACTTTAAATTTTGGCAAAAGTTTGAAATAAAACAAATTGCCCTTTCGAAAATGAGATTCCTGAAATAAGGACCATTCATTTTTAAAATACATCTTGGCAATGAAGTTTGACATAAAACAAATTTGCCCCCTTTTAAAATTGGATTTCTGAAATAAGAACCCTCCAACTTTTCAAAACTAAATTTTGGCATCAAAATTTGAAATAAAACAAATTTGTCTTCTTTGAAAATGGATTTCTGAAATAAAAATGTTCCATTTTTTAATTCTTTTATTAAAAAAAATAATAAGGAGTTTATTTTGAAATATCAAATTCAAATTTTCCTAATGGCCTTGAGCCACCATAGTTATTAATTCATATTTTATTTTTAAAGTGTGGATTAATAAATTTTGGGGCATTCAAATAAAATACAAAAAATATTTTTCTTTGAACCAATAAATAAAAGGATAATTTTAAAATAAAATGTGGTAACCGTTTTTCTAAAACGAGTGTTGTAGGGGTGCTAACACCTTCCCTACACTCAATCGACTCCCAAACCTAATTTCTGGTTTCACAGAACCTTTTCCTCTAAAATGGGTGACTAATCACATCTTATGATGATTGGTGGCGACTCCAAACCTTTACCTCGAAAGAGACCCTTGGGAGAGGACGTCGGTCGCTCTGCGTCGTGATGACGTTGTCACAGCTTGACGACTCCACTGTGGACTTTAGAGAGTCAAGCCACTTAAATTCTATTTTTCCATTATCCTTTTATTAATTATATTTCGTTCATTGTTTTTTTTTTTTCATTTTGTAATGTATTTATGTAATTTTATTTTGCATATTAACATGCATTTCCACACACCTTTCACAGCTCTATACCGAGCTTTACCCTTCAGGATTAGAATTGAGGATGTAGTAGTGTCGACCTTCGAGGGTATCGCGAATGCCTCCGTGTAGGCGCATGAAAAATCCTCAGTCAAGCTGATTTATTTGTTATTTATAACATTTAAATTAATTTGGGGACCTTTATCTCCTACGATTAGAATTTCATCCTCACATCATGTTTAAGTTTTTTAGCTCTGCACTAATTAATTCGATGTTCTTTTATTATTTGAGTTATCATCTATTTTCTGGTTTATTATCCACAACTATTGTTATTTTTTTTTTTACTTTTTATTTTTTTTTTTTAAAAAAAAAGAAAAAACTCTTCTAAGTCAATTTTAATTGGCGCATTCTTTGTGATTGTTTGTAATTTTTCTTTTTTTTAAAAAAAAAATATGTAGAAATTCGAAGTAATTTTGGCAAAGAAAAGATTTACTTTCCCGTGTAAGATTAAAGTTTTAAGTTTGTTTACCATTGTTATTATTTCATTCACCTTTCTTTGAAAGCATGACATTGCATATTTAGTCAAGTTATATTTTAGTCACATATACATCAAAGTTACATTTTAGGGTCATCATATCTTAAGATTAGTAGTGTCGACCTTCGAGAGGATCATGAATGCCTTCGTGTAGGCACATGAAAATCTTAACTAGTTCATTTACTTACACGTCATAATTTTTTTTTTTTTGCGTGTTAGTGTGTGTTTTCCTCATGCTTTCTACTTTATCGTTTAGTAGTAAATGGTTAGACAAAGTAATGTCGACCTTCGAGGGGATTGTGAATGCCCCATTGTAGGCGCATGAAAGTCTATATACTTTTCATTCTCTAAAATAATTTTTATTTATTTATTTATTTTTTTTTTTTGAAAGGGAACAAAAATGAGTGCCAATGTACCTATTGAGTCAATACGATCTGACGAGCCAATGATTGTACTACAATGGGAAGAACAACTGCAATTAAAACATGGTCATCTAGTGAAGTAGCACTACCTTCTTCTTGTCAAGTCCAACCAGTTCCTAATGAATTAGGAAGATTGAAGATCGTTTGGGAAGGTTTGACACTAGAACGTCAACTTAGGTTCTCAAGGAGATACGACCATTTTTTATGTACATTGTAGTTAACTGTTTTGCTGTACAAGCTCTAGTGGACTTTTGGGACCCCGCATATAGATGTTTCACATTTGAAAACATTGACCTAGTTCCGACCATTGAAGAATATCAAACAAGATTAGGTATTCTAGGGAAGATCGGGGATACAGTTTATGGCTTTAATCCTCAACTCACAGCAGGGAGAGCCCTATCTAAGTTACTTTCAATACAAGCAACTGAAATACAAAAGTATGTGAAAGTCAAGGGGAGTGAAGAATCAATACCAGCAGATTACTTGATAGACCTCGTTTATAAGTACCTAAATGAAGAAAAAGGTCTAACTTTATTGGCTCTTTGCATTTATGGGACAGTGTTATATCCAAAGGCAAAAGGGTACATAGATAGACATGTTGTGAAGTTATATATTAATATAGAGAGGGGAGTAAACCCGGTCATACCTCTTCTTGCAGAAACGTTTCGAGCACTAAATTATTGTAGAGCTACTGAAAAGGGAAAGTTAAGGTGTTGTGTTCCTTTGCTATATATTTGGATGCACAACCACTTTAAATTTCCCGAAGATTTTATGTGCACAAAAATCAATTTCAATAGCACCTGGAATTTGACGGAGAATATAATTGCAGAATTTGGCACGGCCTCGTGGGATTCAAGTTTCCCAAAAAAGGAAATGTGGTTGTCATTCTTCTCAGAGATTAAGTTAGAAAGTGTTGTTTAGAAGGCATGTTGGATGCCTTTGAAAACCATGGTATATCAGTGTCGTGACTTCCACACAGTTCCCTTGATAGGCCCATGGGGATGCATTCATTATGCGCCATTAATAGCTCTGCGACAAATGTGGTTCAGGCAATTTATACCAGCAACTCATGTCATGAAGCACTTGGAATTCTCGTACAACTGTGAGGATTCAAACGAAAAGAAATGACACGTGTTAGCTTCTTGGAAAGCAGTGAGAAAGATGAACAGTATCAACCATTGTGAATGAGCCACTTCAGAATATTTGTGTTGGCGTGCAAAAAGGAAAAATAATTTGATGAAGTCCTCAGCTTGTGAAAACATTGGAGAACATGCTAGCATAATAACAACCAATAAGCCTAGCCAATGGGCTTCAGAGCAAAATAAGATGTTAGGAAGGAATCGAGACCTCGAGCAAGAGAATGAGAAGTTACGTCGAGAAGTTAGTCACTTAACCAACCTAGCAGCTCGAACTAATAAAAAGCTTGAAGAAGTAGAAAAAAACTCAAAAGATCGATCCAAGCGGGAAAGAGATTATGATGAGGAAAATAAGAGGTTGAACAAGGAAAACCACACACTGAGGAACCAAAACACAGCACTGCGAAAGAAGGTTCACCTACAAGAAAACAAGATCAAGGACTTTGTAGAAGCTAAGGGGACCCTCATGAAGTTGGTTAGCGAGTTGAAAGAAACCGTTAATAAGCGAGAGGTACAATTCGTTGAGTTTGAGCAAGCTAATAATACCCTGTGCCATACTTTGGACGATTTACATATGAAACTGAACGATCAATCGGAGGAGTATGAAATTATGAGGAACTATGCAAGTTCACTGGACCACCAACTGAAAGCATGTCAAAGATCAAGCGAGCAGTTATTAATTCAAAAGGAGCAGTTGGAACGACAGCGTCATACAATGAAAGAAGACTATGATGTCTTGAGAAGTGACCTACAAGAGATCATCGAAAAAGTGAACCAAACAATGTGTACAATCGCGATAATGGCTAGAAGAGCTCGAGGATTTGCAGAATGGGCAAGGGATCTGCGAAGGAGTACTTCACCAATGACATCAAATGCGGATGAACTATATGAGTTTCTAGGGATGATCAGTAGAGACCTTGGATACTTTGGTCACTTTCATTAAATGTTCCCTTTCCCAATTTCGTACTTTCTATTTTATTCATTCCTGGTTAATTTGTAATGTTCTTTCAATCTTTAATAAAATAAAGTTCATTAGTTCATGCATCATGGGTTTTTTTTTATCATTCTGAATTTTAATTCATACTTCAGAGTTGTCAAAATAGATCGATCACCACGAATCCGCCATACTCACGCCACTAGATACAGAAGAAGAATTATGGAAGAATAAAGCTCAGAAATGGAAAAAACGAGAAAAGATATCGAGGAATTACGAGGGAAGCTAGATGTCGTTTTTATCCTTTTGGAAAAGGGCAAGACAACAATCGATGTTGCTCAACCTGGCAAAGTAGTTAACGATCCTCTCGAGGTTAACTTTACCCCGCAGTATACGACGTACAACCCTTTGTACGACATCCCAGTAGAGCAAATTTCATTCCCTTTTAAGACGGAACATGCTCCTACAAGTGGCCAAACTGGAATTTCAATCTCTAAGAAAGGACCATCGAGGGTAACTGTTACTACTCCCAATCTTGACAATCCAGAAGTCAGGAAGGGATTGTCTGGGGGTGAGAATGTCTCATCTAACGAGAAGCTTGAGGTCTTAGAAAAAAGGTTGAGAGTAATCGAAGGTACTGATGTATTTGGGAACATAGATGCTGGTAATCTGTGTTTAGTGCCAGACGTGGTACTCCCACCAAAATTCAAGGTACCAGAATTTGAGAAATATGACGGAACGTCCTGCCCAAAAAATCATCTTATTATGTACTCCAGAAAAATGGCAGCGTATGTTCAAAATGATAGGTTATTAATTCATTGCTTTCAAGATAGTTTGACTGGCCCAGCATCTCGTTGGTAAATGCAATTGGAAGTGCACACGTCTGTTCGTGGAAAAACTTAGCTGATTCGTTTTTAAAGCAGTACAAACACAATCTAGTCCTTGCTCCTGATCGACTAGATTTACAACGGATGGAAAAAAAAAGAGTGATGAAAATTTTCAAGAATACGCTCAAAGATGGAGGGATACGGCTGCTCAAGTACAACCTCCTTTGACGGATAACGAGTTGTCTGCCATGTTCATCAATACCCTAAAGTCTCCATTTTATGATCATATGATAAGGAGTGCTTCAACGAATTTCTCAGACATCATGACAATTGGGGAAAGAATTGAGTTTGGAATCAAGCACGGTAAGATAAGTCAGGCCACAGAATCTTTGACAACCAAAAAAGGATCCACTTTGAAGAAAAAGGAGGGAGATGTACAGATGATAGGAAAGGTGGGGAAATTTCCTCAACAATCCCATCAACAGATGTCGCAGTACCCCCCAAGTTATTATCCACCCTTGTATGGATATTATCCATATCAAGTAAATAGTGCATCTGCTCAATATGTTCCTTACTCAAGCCAAGGTTCAAGACTGAAGATTAGTCAAGGTTTCCAGCCTCATAAGCAGCAACAGGCGGTCACCACTGGACAACAAAGCAACAAAGTAACACAGAAGCCTCAGTTTGAACCTATTCCAATGACATATACAGAACTTTTACCTCATTTGTTCCAGAATCTGCAATTGGCACCTAAGCCCTTACGACCTTTGCAACCTCCCTATCCAAGATGATATGATCCGAACGCTCATTGTGACTATCATGCAGGAGTTGCTGGGCATACGACAGAAAATTGTACCGCCTTGAAGTATAAGGTTCAAGAGCTCATCAACAAAGGGTGGTTAAATTTCAAAAAAGAAGAGGGGCCCAACGTCAATAAGAATCCCTTGCCTAATCACAAGTAAATGCGATAGAACATCAGAGTGTTGATGCAAAAGCACAGGTTTCAACAGTTGTGACCCCGATGGAAAAACTTTTCAAAATTCTGCTTGCTAATGGTTACGTATCTGTAGAATACTTATGCCCATATTCTACTCAAGAAGAATATAATGATAACTTGACTTGTTCATTTCACGCTAGGGCAAAAGGTCATTCTTTGGATCGATGTCACCACTTTCGCAAGAGGGTCCAAAAATTGATGGACATGAAGGTTCTTACTGTTGCACAATCTCGTGGCTTTTATCCAGAAAATGAAGTGGGCACTATAGAAGGACTTTCCTCTAAAAAGGTTGGTTTAAATGTGACTTTTAAACCTCTCACAATCTTTTATCGTGAAAAGCCCACCCTACCTCCTACTGATATGAAGCCAATCACCATTCATATGCCAGCTCCTTTTAAGTATGAAAGTTCGAGGGCAGTGTCTTGGAGCTATGAATACAAGGTGTCTATCAACTCAGAAACACCGTCACTTCCTATCGACAATATCACCGAAGTGGGGTGCTAAACACGAAGTGGGAAATGTTATACTCCTAATCCGTTAGTAAAGCAATATGAAAATAAGGGAAAGGAGCAAAAGTTGGTTGCTAAAACTAGTACAGGAAATGATGATGAGCTCCATGAAACATTGAACGAGATGAAGACCAAATCTTCTGTGTCTGAAGATGATGCCCAAGAGTTTCTAAAATTGGTTAAAAAAGTGAATACAAAGTGATTGATCAATTAGCTCGAACACCTGCAAAAATTTCCATATTTTCTTTGTTGTTATCCTCAGAAACACATCGAAATATGATACTAGAAGCATTAAACAAGGCCTATGTTTCCAACGACATCACATCAGACAGTTTGAACAATATCGTGGGGAATATAACTGCGTGCAACTCCATAACCTTTACGGATGAGATACCCCCAGAAGGTACAGGACACACAAAGGCACTTCATATTTCTGCCAAATGTAAAGATTTCTTGATCGCAAAGGTCCTAGGTTACAATGGATCTTCATTGAACATAATGCCAAAATCAACCTTAGAAAGGTTACATGTTGACATGTCTCACATGAGGCCTAGCGTTGTGGTAGTCAGGGTTTTTGATGGAACATGCAGTCAGGTAGTTGGAGATATTGATGTCCCAATAGAAATAGGTCCTTACACATTTACTATAACCTTTCAAGTTATGGACATCCTGGCCGCATACAGCTTTTTACTAGGGCATCCTTGGATACATTCTGCAGGAGTTGTCCCATCAACACTCCACCAAAAGCTAAAATTTTCAGTTGGAAAAAGTCTAGTAATTGTCTTGGGACAAGAGGATATTTGGGTTTCGAGACCAGCTTCAATGCCTTATGTTGAAGCGGCAGAAGATGCTTTTGAGTCATCATTTCAAACTTTTGAGGTTGCGAGCGCCACGTTCCTTCATAGAGAACCTAAGAAATCCAGATTCAAACCACCAAGTGATTCTTATAAAAGTAATAGTTGTTTGGATGATATTTTGAGCCTAACCAAAAATATGAAAAGATTTGGGTTTCAGGTACAAACCCAATAGAATGGATATGATCATAGTACAAAAGCAGGAAAAGGAAAAACGGTTAGCCAGATTGGAAAATCGTGAACTAAAGCATCAGGAAGAAAGGATTCTACCTCTCTACCATTCTTTCAAAAGTGCTGGTGTACTTCATCCAAAGAGTTGTGGAGATTATGCAATCGCAGCTGTGATTGAAGAAGAAGAAATAGGCCCATGGATCTACCCATGCCCAAAGAATTTCAAGCTTGACAATTGGAGTGTTATTGAATCGTCGTTATTTGTTGTTAAACTGTCAGAGTAATTGTCCATATTTGTTTTAAATTGTTTTGATAATTTAGGTTTTTTCTTCGAGTCCAAGTTAATTCCAGTCATTTCATATTGCTTATTTTAATTTCTAGCCCACTTATTCTTTGTTCAACTTTCCTTCATTATTTAATGGAAGTTATGATCCTGTTTATATTTCCTTGCTTTGTGTATTGTTTCCTTCAAGCCAGAAATTCATTATTTATTTATTTTTCCTTCTTTCCTTCCCTTTTTCTTGTGCCAAATAAGCAACGTCTTAAACAGTAACGCTGAGTTCGAATGTGCAAACGATTCTCGATGCGAATTTGATACTTCTATATACAATGTTGAGTCTTATGAGGAGATAGAAGAAGAAGAAAGACACTTCGAGCCTACCCCCGAGATGTTGGAAATAATGAAACAAGAAGAGAAAATGTTAGGCCCCCATGAGGAATTAACGGAGACAATTAATGTAGGATCACAAACAGAGGTTAAAGAGGTTAAAATTGGCACCAACATCTCCGTAGAAACTCGTAAAAAATTAATTGATTTACTGATGGAATATGTCGATGTGTTTGCCTGGTCTTATCAAGACATGCCCAAATTAGATGAAATTATTGTAATGCACCATTTGCCACTCAAACCCGAATGAAAACTTGTAAGACAGAAGTTATGGAAAATGAAGCCAGACATGTTGGTAAAGATAAAAGACGAAGTCAAGAAACAAATTGACGTTGGATTCTTAACTGTTGCTAATTACCCTGAATGGGTGGCAAACATTTTTCCTATGCCAAAGAAGAATAGACAAGTAAGGATGTGTGTTGACTATAGGGATTTGAATAGAGCAAGTCCTAAAGACAACTTATCGCTCCCTCATATTGATGTATTCGTAGATAACACTGCTGGATTCTCTACCTTTTCTTTTATGGATGGATTTTCTGACTACAACCAGATTAAAATGGCATCTGAGGATCAGGAAAAGACAACTTTCATTACATTGTGGGGAACATTCTGTTATAAAGTTATGTCGTTTGGACTTAAAAATGTTGGGGCAACTTACCAACGAGCCATGGTCACATTGTTCCATGATTTGATGCACAAAGAAATTGAGGTTTACGTGGATGATATGATTGCTAAATCGAAGAAGGGTGAAGAACATGTAAAAATCCTCCGCAAATTATTTGATCGGTTAAGGAAGTTTAAACATAAACTCAATCCAAATAAATGTATATTTAGGGCAACCTCAAGAAAACTGTTAGGATTCGTGGTTAGTCAAGAACGCATCAAGGTAGACCCTGACAAAGTCAAAGCAATTATAGAAATGCCACCCCCGCAAACTCAGAAAGAAGTGAGAGGTTTTTTAGGGCGAATAAATTACATTTCGAGATTCATAGTGCAATTAACTACAACATGCGAACCTATTTTCAAGCTACTTCGCAAAAACAATGATGGAACTTGGAATGAAGATTGTCAAACTGCATTTGATAAAATTAAACAGTATTTACAGAACCCACCAGTTCTTGTTCCTCCAGTTCCAGGGCGTCCTCTTATCTTATATCTCACAGTAACAGAAAATGCAATGGGTTGTGTGCTTGGACAACACGATGACTCCGGTAGAAAAGAGCAAGTTGTGTATTACCTAAGCAAGAAGTTTACTAATTGTGAAACTAAGTATTCCTCTATGGAGAAAACATGTTGTGCGTTAGCATGGGTCGCACGTCGTTTAAGACAATATATGTTGTATCACACAACATGGCTTGTCTCAAAAATGGATCTCGTTAAATATATCTTTGAGAAGCAATCTTTATCAGGAAGAATTGCAAGGTGGCAAGTTCTTCTATCCGAATATGACATCACCTATGTGACTCGAAAATCAATAAAGGGAAGTGTCCTTGCTGATTACTTAGAACAACAACCTATAGAAAACTATGAGCCAATGAAGTTTGACTTTCCCGATGAGTATGTATTCACTACAACAGTAGAAGAAGAAGGAGACAAATCAGAAATGTGGACCATGTTCTTTGATGGAGCTTCAAACGAGTTGGGCCATGGAATAGGGGTGATATTAATATCACCCAAAGGAGAATTGATCCTTCTCACTGCCAAGCTTTGTTTTGACTGTACACATAACATGGCTGAATACGAAGCATGTTCAATGGGCATCCAAGCTGCTTTAGATATGAAAATTAAGAAACTTCAAGTCCTGGGGGATTCTTTGTTGGTAATCCATCAATTAAGGGGAGAATGGGAAACCAGAGATGCTAAATTACTACCATATAAACAACTTATATCAAAGTTGTCTCGAACTTTGACCAAATTTCTTTTGATTATTCGCCAAGAGAAAATAATCGAATAGCAGATGCATTAGCTACATTGGCATTTATGTTTAATTTGGAATTTGATGAAGAAGTCCAACCAATCAAAGTTGAGAAACGAGATACTCCAGCCTCTTGTATGAATATTGAGAGAGAGTAAGAAGGCCAACCATGCTTTCAAAACATCAGACAAGATTTAAAATATGGAGAATATCCCCTAGGAGCGTCAGAAAATGACAAACGAACTCTTAGAAGGTTGGCTACGAAATTTTTCTTGAATGGAGAAATACTTTACAAAAGAAACCATGATATGGTGCTACTTAGATGTGAGTGCAACAGAGGCTAACCAAATTATGAAAGAAATTCATAGCGGAATTTGTGGGTCTCATACTAACGGGCATATGATGGCTAGACAAGTCTTAAGGGTCGGATATTATTGGTTAACCATGGAAAATGATTGCATCAAATATGCAAGACAATGTCATAAATGCCAGATTAATGCAGATAAAAGTCATGTTCCTACATCTGAACTACATGTCTTAACGGCTCCTTGGCCTTTCTCCATGTGGGGAATAGACGTTATTGGTCCTATTGATCCAAAGGCTTCGAATGGACATCGTTTTATCTTGGTAGCCAAAGATTACTTTACCAAATGGGTGGAAGCAGTTTCTTATCGTGAGGTGACAAAAGGCGTTGTGATCAAATTCATTAAGAAGGAGATTATTTGTCGTTACGACCTCCCTAAACCATAATCTCTGACAATGCCAGAAACTTAAACAACAAGATGATGAGTGAATTGTGCGAGCAATTCAAGATCAAACATCTCAATTCAACTCCCTACAGACCAAAAATGAATGGTGCGGTGGAGGCTGCCAACAAAAATATAAAAAGAATTGTTGAAAAGATGACAATAACATACAAATATTGGCATGAAATTCTTCCATTTGCTCTACATGGCTATCGTACTTCAATTCGTACCTCAACTGGGGCAACACCTTTCTCTCTAGTTTACGGTATGGAGGTAGTCCTTCCAATTGAGGTAGAAATTCCATCGTTGAAAGTCCTTATGGAAGCTAAGTTAGAGGAAGCTGAATGGGTCCAAAATCGTTATGAACAACTAAATTTCATCGAGGAAAAGAGACTGACAGCATTAAGCAGAGGTAAACTCTACCAAAGAAGGATGATGAAAGCTTATGATAAGAAAGTCCGCTCAAAAAGTTTCAAAGAAGGAGATCTTGTGCTAAAAAGGATTCTTCCTTTCCAAAAAGATCATCGAGGAAAATGGACTCCAAATTATAAGGGGTCGTTTGTGGTAAAAAAGGCATTCTCAGGAGGAGCTCTAATCTTAACCAATATGGATGGTCATGAGTTATCAAGCCCAGTTAATTCAGATTATGTTTGTAAATAATATGCATAGAGGCTCAGATCATTTTCTTTGAAGGATAGATATAGTGGTAGGAGGTTTGACAAGTGTTGGGGAAAGTTACACATCAATTTCGGTGTTCTGTTTAAGGAGTTTTTCTCTTTGAACCTTGGGCTGGAAATTTTGCTATTTGTAGAAGATTTCCGTACTCAATAAATCATGTCTTTCTGTTTTTTTTTCTTTCTTCTTTCTCCTATTTCATCTCTCTCTCTTTAGTTGCCTTGATTATTATCGCAATTAGGAATGAAATTGGGCATATCCGAGACTTTTAAAAGCACTAATGTCTTTCGTGGCAATGAAAACCAATAGTATCTTGTCAACAAGGAACCCTTGAAGTAAATTGGGATAAAGTCATTATTTACATTTTGGTGGCAAATAAGAATAAACTTCATCATTACATAGGAAGTTTCTAAACTGGGGCAAAACCATCATCTTCAATTTAGCTAGTGACAAACCAAGATAAATTAGGATAAAGTCATTATTTGCATTTTGGTGGCAAATAAGAATAAACTTCATCATTACATAGGAAGTTTCTAAACTGGGGCAAAACCATTATCTTCAATTTAGCTAGTGACAAGCCAAAATAAATTGGGATAAAGTCATTATTGGCATTTTGGTGACAAATAAGAGTAAACTTCATCATTACATAGGAAGTTCCTAAACTGGGGAAAAAATATTATTTTCAATTTAGTGGCAAGCCAAGATATTGCGGTTAAGTCGTTATCGTCGTTTTGGCGGAAAATTGGGTTCAAGTTCTTCACAACAAAGGAAATTTAGATACTGGGGTAAAACCACGCGAAGCCTTCTTGTCTTGGAATGGTGGTCGAGCTATTTTGATTCTAAATCCTCCTAGGATAGTGGATTCGTGTTTCATATTTTTCATTTTAAATCATTTGCGTGTTGCATGCATTTAAACGTAATCTACTTGTGTAAGTTTCAAATGCATAAGAGTAGTCTCGGATTAAGGGGAAAACCTCTGCATATTTTAAGTTCAATCCTCTTCAAAGTCAAGTTCATTTACCAAACAAAGTATTTTGTGTTAACACTCACATTTCATGCATATAGGCACGCTCCATTCATGAAAATTTTCAACGTGTTCAAAAGAACTCTGCTCTTTGTAATTGATCTTTGACAATAAAGTTTTGAAATAAAAACTATTGTTTTTTCAAGTGAATTTCTGAAATACAAAATTTCTACTTCGTATTTGATTATGACAACAAAGTTTTGAAATAAAAACTGTTGTCCTCTTTAAAACAGATTTCTGAGATAAAAAATTTTCATTTTGGCACCAAAGTTTTGAAATAAAAACCGGTTCATTTCAAAGTAAATTTATGAAATATGAAATCTTTGCTTTGCTTTGTGATTTTGACAAAGTTTTGAAATAAAAACTATGGTCTCTTTTGAAACAAAATTTCTGAAATAAGAAATTTTTGTTTTGAATTTGATTTTGACAACAAATTTTTGAAATAAAAACCATTGTCGTCAAAAATACATTTGCCCCTTTTAAAACGAGTTTCTGAAATAAGAATCTTTGTTAGGTTTGATATTTGGCAACAACGTTTTGAAATAAAAACTCTTGTGTTTTTTTTAAATAAAATTCTGTTTTTGTTTTGGTCAAATCGAGTCATACCGTCCAGTTGACGTCGAAGTCTTTGTCTCTTAAACTCATCACTCTCTCGAAATAAAAATTCACTGCCCAAATACTTTATCTTTTCCTTTGTTTACTCTTTCAATTCCTCAAGAATACACAAATGGGGCAAACTGTAGATACCGTATTTGGTCTGTTTTTTTTATTGTTTTCAATTATTTTATGTTAGTTATGTTTGTTAAAAGAAAAGGTTTTTTATTTTATTTTTTTAAATTTCAATCGTTTTCTTTTTCTTTTTCTTTTTCTCTTTATTATTTATTTATTTTACTTTTTATTTTTATTTTTTATTATTATTTTTTTAAAAAAAAAGAACGGTGTGCGTATCTTTTTTCTCCTCTTTTTTCTAACCTTCCCCAATCTCACTCTCCCACTCCCCCATTCTTCTCATTCTCTTTTCCAAGATTGATAGACAGATTGCCAAATTCCTCCGTTTATAATCGATAGACAGATTGCCAAATTCCTCCACTGGGTTTATAATCGATAGACAGATTGCCAAATTCCTCCACTAGGTTTATACTTCAGGTAATCTTTTTATATGACCTAGGTTTTAATTTAGTTTTAATTTCTATCTTCTGTTTTAAATAGGTTTAGGGTTTAATTTTTCCAAATTTGTTTTAAATTCTCCTGTATATTTTACTTTAGATTTTTTTTTATAAATATATTCATTCTCATTTATTTAGTTATTGTAGTATGTTCTGAATTTGATTTAATAATCTGTATATATTTGTTTAGGTTATTTAAATTTTGATTTTCATTCATTTGCCTACTGTATCTTTTAATTTATATTTTATTTTGTTTTAAATTTGATTTAGTTTGGCATACCTATTTGTTATATTGTTATTTGTACATGATCTGGGATTTGTATTTATTCAATTTGTATATCATTTGATTTGTGTATTTTATTGGGTTGTACCTATTTTATTTGTTTAGGTTGTACCTATTTGTATTATTAAATTTTATTTGGTTAATCAGGATATTTATTTGTGTTTAGGTTGAATGTTTATATTCATTATTTTTTTATTTATTTGGTAATTTTTGTTTATGTTGTTTATTATTTTTTGGTTTATTTGGTCAATTTGTATATTCATCATTGTATGTTTAGCTGTGATATTTGTTTATTTAGTCATTATGTATATGTTTAGATTGTTTAATATTATTTGATTGTTTATTTGACCGTTCTGTATATTTGTTTAGGTGATTTATTATTTATTTGATCATTCTGTATATTTGTTATTTTCTGTATATTTGTTATTTGGTCAATCTGTATGTTTGTTTAGGTTGAATGTTTACCTGTGATATTTATTGGTTTATTTGGTCATTATGTATATGTTTAGGTTGTTTAATATTATTTATTTGTTTATTTGACTATTTTGTATGTTTGTTTAGGTGATTTATTATTTATTTGTTTATTTGGTCAATCTGTATGTTTGTATAGGTTGCATGTTTACCTGCGATATTTATTTGTTTATTTGGTCATTATGCATATGTTTAGGTTGTTTAATTCTATTTATTTGTTTATTTGACCATTCTGTATATTTGTGTAGGTTACTTATTATTTTTTTTTGTTTATTTGGTCAATCTGTATATTCATCATTATATGTTTATCTGTGATATTTATATTTATTTGGTCACTGCATACTTTTTGGACACTATGCACTTTATACTTTAATTTGTCTAGATTTAGTCATTGTATTTAATGTTTGCATATTTCAATTCAACCTATTGCATGTTTTGATTGGTCAGATTTGGTTATTGTATCTATATGCCAGTTTAACAAATTTTTCTATCTTTTTTATTTCATTTAAATAAAATTAAAATTACTTAATTTGTTGAAGTTAGGAGTTCTAAAATAAGAACCTCTATTTTCTCAACTTTAAATTTTGGCAAAAGTTTGAAATAAAACAAATTACCCTTTCGAAAATGAGATTCCTGAAATAAGGACCATTCATTTTTAAAATACATCTTGGCAATTAAGTTTGAAATAAAACAAATTTACCCCCTTTTAAAATTGGATTTCTGAAATAAGAACCCTCCAACTTTTCAAAACTAAATTTTGGCATCAAAGTTTGCAATAAAACAAATTTGCCTTCTTTAAAAATAGATTTCTGAAATAAAAATGTTACATTTTTTATTTCTTTTATTAAATAACTTGTTTTGTTAAAAACAAATAATAAGGAGTTTATTTTGAAATATCAAAATAAATTTCAAATTTTTCTAATGGCCTTGAGCCACTCATAGTTATTAATTCATATTTTATTTTTAAAGTGTGGATTAATAAATTTTGGGACATTTATATAAAATATAAAAAAATATTTTTCTTTGAACTAATAAATAAAAGGATAATTTTAAAATAAAATACGATAACCGTTTTTCTAAAACGGGTGTTGTAGGGGTGCTAACACCTTCCCTACAATCAATCGACTCCCGAACTTAATTTCTGCTTTCATAAATCAACCTTTTCCTCTAAAATGGGTGACCAATCACACCTTATGATGATTGGTGGCGACTCCAAACCTTTACCTCGAAAAAGACTCTTGGGAGAGAACGTCAATCGCTCCGCGTCGCGATGACGTTGCGACACATGTTTATCTCTGTTTATTTTTCAATGCATTGGTTTTTGCCTTTCAACCAAAATAAGCTTGCAATTACGATTTCAAACTCGTTTCCGCTGCTCAAGGGGATCAGATCTCCATCACATATCGGGCGAGTAACTGTGACCACCCTCACCCGTACTAGTCAGAAGACAGCCCCCCGCAGACAGGATTCCGTCACACACTCAGGATTAAGGTTGAGTCACTAATGGTAATCTACGAAGTTATTAGTCCTATACTGTCAACGGCGTTACATCAGTAGGTCTAATAATTCGCGGTCCGGTCTTGTACAATCTCATTGCAGAGGATGCCCCCACTCGCATGTCAACCACATGAACGAGTCAGATCACCTCGTTTATTTCTAATACAAAGCGGTCGCATCTACAGCGTATCCGAGATTAGGTCTCCAACCCTATCCATATCATCAGAAACCGTTCGGGTCATTAACCCGAGCGTGATCCTCTCAGGTGTCCACTACACACCTTCTGCTCAAGTTCTAGTTCTCTCATAAATTCAATGACCCTAGAGCTTAGTTTATTGGACAAAGTTTGTAAAAATGTGAGACACAAAGTGATGAAAGAAATAACTCTTATTTATTTCAATTAGTAATATTACAAACAAAACGAGATTAGGACATACATCCCAACAAACTCCCACTTTAACTAAGCTAGTGGAGTAAATAATACATTTCTCAAATGTACAATAATTACAATAAAGTAATACAATAAACTAGGGCACTGAATACTCTTTACAATACTCCCACATGCCCTAGTCAAGAAGCACTCGAAGACCTATCTGCGTGACTATCACGTCACTGCAGTGCAAAATCTCACGTATCAGGTGATACTTCAACTCAATGTGCTTGCCCCTCTTATGATTCCGAGGTGTTGGGATGTTTGTCCTAATCTCGTATAGTTTGTAAATTACTATTTGAAATACAATAAAGAGTTATTTATTTCATCATTTTGTGTCTCGCATTTATTACAAATTTTGTCCAATAAACTAAGCTCTAGGGTCATTGAATATATGAGAGAACGAACTTGAACGATGTGTAGTGGACACACAGGGAGGATCACGTTCGAGAAAAAGACCTGAACGGTTTACAGTATATGGATAGGGTTGGAGACCTAATCCTGGATACGCTGTGGATGCGGCCCGCTTTGTATTAAGATACAAACGAGGTGATCTGACTCGTTTATTTCATCATTTTGTGTCTCGCATTTATTACAAATTTTGTCCAATAAACTAAGCTCTAGGGTCATTGAATATATGAGAGAACGAACTTGAACGGTGTGTAGTGGACACACAGGGAGGATCACGTTCGAGAAAAAGACCTAAACGGTTTACAGTATATGGATAGGGTTGGAGACCTAATCCTGGATACGCTGTGGATGCGGCCCGTTTTGTATTAAGATACAAACGAGGTGATCTGACTCGTTCATGTGGTTGACATGCGAGTGGGGCATCCTGCATAAATGAGATTGTACAAGATCGGATCGTGAATTATTAGACCTCACGATGTAACACCGCTGACATGAGGACTAATAACTTCGTGAGATAACCATTAGTGACTCGACTTTGAATCCTCGAACGCGTGTTACGGACTCCTGTCTGCAGGAGTCTGTCCTTTGACTAATACGGGTGAGGGTGGTCACAGTTACTCGCCCAATATGCCTATCTTCTCAGGGACAGGACCAAGTAGGGAGCTGGGAACTTAACTACGAGAGATGGAATTCACTCGTTCCCGCTTTTAGTGAAACTAGAGGGGTTGTTCCCTTAAGTGTTGTCTCCAGGGCTTGAACAACGGGCGCCCACCCTCTCACTAGCACAAGAGGGTTGTTGTGTATGGTTGGACCATTACAACGTTGTTGCTCATTAGAGGAGCAGTGGGGACTTAAGGAGCAAGAAGTAGACACAGGGGTAAAACGGTAATTTGACCCAGCAGTGTCTACGAACAACCTGTGAAGGCGCGACTCATGGGCATTGTTTATATCAGTGGACACGTAATATCTTGCACTGACGGGAGCGAAGCTACGGGCTTTAGTGGAGTGTTACCGTAGCTAATGAATGTTGATTAACCGGGTCAAAGAGTATGATAGGATAATCTCGGATCATTGGAGCTCGTCACAGTAGGTCCATTAGGTCTCTCGGTTGGCTCAAACTGGGTTAAAAGAAGGTTTACTGTTTTGGTGTGAATTGAAGTGTTCAAGTTCACTAAAGGGTATTTATATCATTTATAAGATATGAATGATATAATATATAGTTTAATGTGAATAAGATTCATAATAAACTATAAGTTAGCCTAATTGATGAATTAGGGCTAATTTGGAAAAATTAGATTGAGAGATATTAAATTGGATGTGATTTAATTTAAAAAATAAAAAATTATACAAATGTGATTTGTAAAATGAGATATGAGATATCTTATAATATATGGTTATGCAAATATGATTTGCATAACCTATAGTTGTGGTAAAATGGTAAATAGGTGGAGATTTCAACTCCACCTATCACCATTATATAAACCCTTTTTGCAAGAACGGTTCTAAGATTGAATGCTCATTTTTGGATTTCTCACCAAAAGAAGCATAGTTCTCTCTCAATTCTCTCTCAAAAGTTCTTCTCCCTAAACCAAAAGCTAGAATCCCACTATTCTCCTTCTTCCAAAAGAAGAACAACCGAGAAACCAAGTGGTGGTTTTCGTTCGGTGTTCGTGAGTAGAGTTCGAGATTGTTGAGATTGAGGAAAGCATGAAGAGTTCGTGGATCTAGAAAGGATTATTGAAGAAGGTCTTCAGCAAGTAAGTAACCATTCTAACTTGTTGTTCTCTTTCTAGAATTGCATGTTTAACCATTACTATGTGATAGTTAGTTTTAATGAAATTAAGTAGCACAACATCACCACGACGATTCGATCGTCTTTCGCTGCACAGGGACTTTCATTATAACACTAAGTGGTAGATATTTGATTCATTTGCAAGCCTATGGTAATAACAAGCTAGGTTTTGATTTTGAGAGTAAAAGCACCCTAATTACTTTGAGCATATTGAGTGAAACCACGCGAGAGTGTTAAGTTTTGTTGCATGTGATTTTGGTGAATTGATGAGATGCTTGAGTTTTTTATAAAATATTTTCTATGAGTGTTCATTCTCTTGATTGTCACTACAATTCAACATTGATGTGTAATTGCCTTTATTGGTATTTTTGGATATTGAGAAATACGAAAAGTGAGTAAAGAGGAGGTTCATATGTTGAGTTAAGGCATGCTTGAGGACAAGCATGGATTAGGTGTGCGGGAATTTGATGAGTATAAATTAATTATACTTATTATATCTAATTTCCTTACATTCTAAGTGAATAATATGTTTAATTGTTGAAATTGTGTCCAATTTAGTTTAGGTGACAAATTATCATTTTTTAGTGGAAGAAGTCTAAAAAACATATTTTAGTTCAAATTCATAAATTGAAATAAAAATTGAAAAAAAATTAAAAAACAAAAGAATGAGAGAATTGAAAATAACAAAACAGTTAAAGCTATAAAAAAAACATAAAAAGAATGAGAAGGAAAAAAAGAAAAGTTTATTATCTAATTTTTTTTCTTTTGTTTTTGTTTTTCTTCCTTGTGTAGGTGGCAAGCATGCATGGAGTCTTCCATGAGAAATGCAAGGGAGAAATTGTCTTGTGGCTTAGCACACATTGAAAGAAGTGCATAGTTTTAGTGTTCTCTACAAAAACAAAAGTTTAGAGAGTGTTCTAGTTCTTTGTTTTTATCCTTTTTATTTTATGTTTTCTCCTCTTTATAGTTATTCTTGCTTTTCCACCATGTGTGGCTAAGCTTTAATTTCTGATTCAAGGGTCATTTCATTTCCAATTGTAATTTTGTGAGGCTTTATACCTAGTTGAAATTTCGTTTCTAGCTAATTTAAGAATTCTTTGTTTCTTGTTTTATTTTTATGATTGATCGTTACTAATTAAATTGACGTTTTAATTTAGTTTCAATCAATTTATTGCTATCCATGATTTTGTGATTTGTAATTGTCACAAATGATTGAAAAAATGTAGCAAGAGGTTGGCTTATGTGTGTGTAATTAATGGCTTTACCATTTTACATAGCTTGCATAATAGACTCGGAAACAAAGAAACAAAATTAATTAATTTGTAGTTATCTCAATTAGTTAATTTTGGTTTAGTCCTCTCATTGCTTTTAATGCTATTATTTAATTAATATGGAAAGTTATCGTACCGAATGGATTAAATTAAAAGTTTTGATTTTGATGCTTGGTTAAGATCAATTAAATTAGGAGAGTTCATATTTATTGCGGCTTTTCCGAGTAAATTGACGAAGTTCTTGAATTAGCAAAATAAAATAGATTTCGTTTTTTCCTTTTGAAGCCTATGATCAAGATTACAATTGGATGAAATTTACATCCTTGAATTGGAAGTTGCATAAAATTATCTTTTTACTTTTTTTTCTAATTTCATTTTTTGTTCGACAATTCAAACCCCCCTTTATTTTTGTTATCATTATTATTTTTAACTTTGAGAAATTAATTCGATTGGTTCCCTTGGGATTCGACCTGGTCCACTATTTCTACAAGTTAGATCTAGAAAACCAGTAAATATTTTGGAGGGTTTCGACAACCCGACCAGGTTCTCAACCTCAGTCTTATACTCCTTGAACTTTTCAAGAGTTTCAAACTTCCTATGCATTAGGTAAATATACCCATACCTTGAATAGTAATCTATAAATGATACAACGTATTCGTAACCTCCTCATGCTTTAACACTCATCGGACTACAGAGGTCAGAATGTATAAGCTCAAGGGGCTCTTTGGCTCTATATCCTTTTCCACTAAAAGGAAGTTTGGTCATTTTGCCTTCAAGGCATGACTCACACACCGGTAAAGAGTTTTCTTCCAACTCGCTTAGAAGTCCACTCTTCACTAGTCTCTCAATTCTATTGTGATTAATGTGGCCTAACCTTAGATGCCAAAGATGGCCATTTTCTTTAGGAGGAACTTTTATTCTTTTAGTTCGTGTTTCAGTCGTTTTAAACAATTCAGTATTCAAAACACTTTTTACCGAATTAGGTTTCAAAACGTACAAGTTATTCTCAAGTGAAGCAGAACAAATAAAGTTTCCATTTCGGGAAATAAACGCTTTATTACCACTGAATGAAACGGAAATACAATGTTCTAATAAGCAGGAAATAGAAACAAGGTTTCTAGTAAGCCCTAGAACTGTATACAAATTATCTAATGATCCCTAGGTCATTAAAAATTGCAATGATATCCCAAAGGTTTAGAATGACCGTCACCGAAGGGTGAACAGAAACACTCCTCCTCTGGGATGAGACTTTCTCGACTAGACCCTAATACCAGAATAATTTTTATTCCATTAGGCGTCCAGTTACATTTTTCGGTCTGGATCCATTAACTCTTAATGAACTCCGTGAGTGTTACCCTCAATCTTTAAGTTTCCAAGTATCCGTCCAAACAATAGCCACCGAAGGGTGAACCAGGAAGGAAAACCAACAAGGAAACTGTATCCCTTTTGAGAATTCACGGTGTTCCGACTCCCATGATCAAGGCCCTCCGAAGGGATTGTCTGGTCTAGGCCAAACTAGCAGGCGGATCATTGGCATCTCACGGTGTGAATCGAAAGAAGAGACAGTGGGTCCCGTTTTCACAGGTCCCGCTCCAACTCACTATAAGTACTCTCTTCATCCACGTTGATATTGACCCATACAAATACCATCCGAAGGGGGATGCTCCCATTTGCGCACGAGGCAGAGTATGGATCTCACGGTGTAGACTTTAACGGAGATTTGTGGTCGAAAAATTAAATGTATCTTATACACTTTTATTTCCTCTCACTCATCACTTTATATTAATAGGTATTGACCTAGATAAATCGGCTAATATTTACCTAAGTCTATCAATATAACTCTTATATTGAATTAACCTAAGTTTATAATCATATTATTAACTTAGGTTTATGTGAGTAAATTAATCAACTTTTAATTAACAGCACTCACGATAATATAACCTAAGAATCTCCGGACCAAATTCGCTCCCAGGTCGGTTTTCAGATAGGGGTGTTCCGTAAAGCGTCAACTTAAATAACCCATCCTTAGACAGAACCTTCCTTAGACAGAGATACTAATTAGTCTCCATTCAAAGGTCATATTTGATTTCCTAATTCTAATCTTATTAGAACTAGAAAACCTAAGTCTAATTATTCAAGTTCTAAACATTTTAAAACTAATAATTAACTTAGGTTACTTGCATTCTATGTCATAGTGCTTGATCATTCATCACATGAATAATACTATACTATAACATACATTCATCACATGAATTAAATGCATGAGCATGCTTTTAATCTAAAAATATAACACTTATATTTAAATAAATTAAAACATGCATACCTTATATTATAACTCTGATAATATATTATATCATGCATACTATATATTATAACACTTATAATATAAATATGATGCATGAAATGTTTAACTTAAGGTAGAATTTTAAATCTATATGACATACATTATGCACATAGAATTAAATATTTCATATATCTCATGCATAAAATAAATAAATAGCAAAATTGGGCCGGTTTTAGCACTTAGGGGTCATTAAATGAATTAATAACATTAATATAACTATTATATTAATATTAATTAATAAATTTAATTTAATAAAAAACTAAATACATTTTACAAAATTATTAAATAAAATTAAAAACTGCTGAAAAGTCCCCGCGATGAAGGAAACCCCTTCACGCCACGCCTTCGCGCAACTGCCGCTGGAACCGCCCATCACGCACGCAGCGTTGCAACGTCGTGGGTAGCGTTGCAACGCTGCAGTACTCAGTGTCGCACCTCGCGTGCTCCACGTCTCGGCGTTGCAACGCTGCTCTGCAGCACAACCTTCGCCCGCGCGGACAACGTTGAGACGCCGAATAACAGCGTCTCAACATCGTCAACATAACATCAAGCTCCTTTGTTGTTCTTCGTCGTTTTTCGCACGTTTCCGCTCTGGTTTCTTCACAGCAACTCTTACCGACAAAGACCCAGACTTACATAGTCGATTTATTTTCTAATTGCCCCAAAAACATGGGTTTTTAAATTGATCTAATCAACGAAAATAAATATAAAACTAGTGCAAAAACCGAAAAATATCCAATTTTGTAAAACCAACAATTCATCACATGAAATTGAAATATTACCCACCTAATTTTAAGAAAAACATTTGCACAATGAAAAAGCCAACGATTATCTCTGATACCAATTAAAGAGAATGAAAATCCCACGCAGCGGAAGGACGATTGAATCGTCGTGGTTTCGTTGTGAAAAACGTTTTTTTAAAACCATTTCTATCTTATAGAAACTAGGTTAAACATGCTTTTAGAAGGGAAAAAAACACCAGGAGAAACTTACTTGTTAAAGAACAGTTCTTCGCAAATTCCTTCTCCGGTCCCGAACTCTTCGCATACACGATCTCAACGATCTCGATCTCAACGAACTACGAGCAACCCAGACACTTTCGAAAGGGTTTCTCGGTTGTTCTCCTTAGGTAGAAGGAGAGTGGGTGGGACTTCTTTTGGTGAAAAGGGAGGAGAGTTTTGAGAGAGAAGGTTGAAAGAATTCTTAAGTTCCTTTTAGTGAGAAATCCAAAAAATGAACTTTCAAGCTTACAAAATCTTTCTTGCACAGGGTTTATATAATGGTGATCGGTGGAGTTGAAATCTCCACTTATTTACCATTTAACCACAACCATAGGTTAAGCAGATCATATTTGCGTAACCACATATATTAAGATATCTCATATCTCATTAAACAAATCACATTTGTATAATTGTGGATTTTAAATTGAATCACATTCAATTTAATTTCTCTCAATCCAATTTCTCCAAATTAGCCCTAATTAAACAATTAGGATAACATATAGTTTATTATGAATCACATTCACATTAAACTATATAATATGTCAATCATATCTCATATAAATGACATAAGTACCCTTATAATGAATTTGAACACTTCAAATCCACACCAAACTGTAAACCCTCTATTTATCCAGTTTGAGCTAACCGAGGGACCTAATGGACCTACAGGTGACGAACTCTAATGATCCGAGACTGACCTTTCAACTCTTTGACCCAGTTAATCAACATTCATTAGCTACGGTAACACTCCACTAAAAGCACGTAGCTGCATTCCCGTCACTGTAAGACAAGTTGTGTCCATTGATATAACAAATGCCCATGAGTCGACCCTGCACAGGTTGTTCGTAGACACTGCTTGGTCAAATTACCGTTTTACCCCTGTGTCTAATTCTTGCTCCTTAAGTCTACACTGCTCCTCTAATGAACAACAATGTTGTATGGTCCAACCATAAACAACACCCCTCTCGGGCCAGTGAGAGGGTGGGTGCCCGTTGTCCAAGCTCTAGAGACAGCACTTAAGGGAACAACCCCTCTAGTTTTCCTAAAGGGAACGAGTGAAATTCCATCTCGCGTAGTTAAGTTCCCAGCTCCCCACGTGGTTCTGTCCCTGAGAAGATAGGCATATTGGGTGAGTAACTATGACCACCCTGACCCGTACTAGTCAAAGGACAGACCCCCGCAGGCAGAAGTCCATAACACGCTCAGGATTAAGGTCGAGTCACTAATGCTCATCTACGAAGTTATTAGTCCTATACTGTCAATGTTGTTACATCAGTAGGTCTAATAATTCACGGTCCGATCTTGTACAATCTTATTATACCGGATGCCCTCACTCGCATGTCAACCACATGAACGAGTTTGATCACCTCGTTTGTATCTAATAAAAAGCGGGTTGCATCCACAACGTATCCAGGATTAGGTCTCCAACCCTATCCATATACTGTAGACCGTTCGGGTCATTAACTCGAACGCGATCCTCCCTGTGTGCCCACTACACACCGTTCAAATTCTAGTTCTCTCATAATTCAATGACCCTGGAGCTTAGTTTATTGGACAAAGTTTGTAAATATGCGAGACACAAAGTGATGAAAGAAATAACTCTTATTTATTTCAATTGGTAATATTATAAATTTGTAAATAACTCTTATTTACGGGATACACAGACTCTGACGTGGTATTCCTCAAGAAGTTTCTATACTTCTTTGTAAGTTATCCCTGATGTGGTATTCATCAAGCAAAGTGGCGTTTGTCGACACAAGCACCTTATTATCCTTAGGATCGTAAAACAGACCACCCCTAGTCTCTTTTGGGTAACCTACAAAGTGGCACAACTTTGAATGGGGTTCCAACTTCTTCGGGTTTGACACCAAGACATGGGTCGGGCATCCCCAAAACCTGAAATGGTGTAAACTGTCTTTATGTCCATTTCAGAGTTCGAAAGGTGTTTCACAAGTACTCTTCGACGGTACATTGTTCAAAATGTAAACCGCAGTCTCCACTGCATAACCCCAAAAGGAATCAGGGAGATGAGCATAGCTCATCATCGACCGAACCATGTCCAACAGGGTTATGTTTCTCCTTTTCGATACACCATTCTACTGTGGCGTACCAGGTGCTAAGAGGTTGGGTGTAATTCCATGTTCTATCATGTAGTCCTGAAATTCAGTGTCCATGTACTCTCCACCTCGATCCGATCGAAGTGTTTTAATCGTTTTACCTAACAGGTTCTCAACCTAAGTCTTGTACTCCTTGAACTTTTCAAGAGTTTCAGACTTCCTATGCATTAGGTAAATATACCCATATCTCGAATAGTCATCGATGAAAGATACAAAGTATTCGTAAACTCCTCGTGCTTCAGCACTCATCGAACCACAGAGGTCAGAATGTATAAGCTCAAGAGACTCTTTGGCTCTATATCCTTTTCCACTAAAAGGACGTTTGGTCATTTTGCCTTCAAGGCATGACTCATAAACCGGTAAAGAGTTTTCTTCCAACTCGCTTAGAAGTCCACTCTTCACTAGTCTCTCAATCCTATTGAGATTTATGTGGCCTAACCTTAGATGTCAAAGATGAACATTTTCTTTAGGAGAAACTTTTACTCTTTTAGTTCGTGTTTCAGCCGTTTTAAAGAATTCAGAATTCAAAACACTTTTTACTGAATTAAGTTTTAAAACGTACAAATTACTCTCAAGCGAAGCAGAACATAATAAATTTCTATTTCTAGAAATAAACGTTTTATTACCAGAAATAATGAAAATACAATGCTCTAAGAGGCAGGAAATAGAAACTCGGTTTGTAGTAAACCCTTGAACTATATACAAATTATCTAATAAAATGTAATTCCTGCCAAAAAACAACTTCACCATGTCGATCGTTGCAGCAGAGACAACCTCACCGGATCCAACCCGTAGTGTTATCTCACCCTCTCGCAGCCGCTGCCATGAACTAATTCCCTGAAAAAAAAACAAACATGGTTAGTGGCGTCTGAATCCAGTATCTAGAAAGAGTCACTACTCTCCACTAAACAGGTTTTAGTTACAAGTAAATCACATTTACTTTCTTTCTACTTGTCGGCAAGGAACTTGGGATAGTTTCTCTTCTAGTGACCATCCCCTTTACAGTAGAAACACTTTTCTTTCTCCGCAACTTCCTTGACCTTTTTTCCCTTCTGGGCAGCAGCGCAGTCAGCTTTACCCTTCTTCAACTTCTTTTTCTTCCCTTTCGGGCCTGAAGAACCTACAGATTTTGTCCCAGAGGCCGAACCCCTGTGATAGGACCTGAAGGTAACATTTGCCTCAACTTCCGGTCCCCTGACCCTCATCAAGGACTGGAAGTTATGTAGTTCGTTGAGTAAGTTGGTCGGAGTATAGCTAATTTTGTCCCTAACAACACTGCTATGAAACTGAAGGAAACTCTTCGAAAGAGTCTCCATGATAAAGCTGACCTGGCTCGACTCGTCGATCGTAGCACCGTTCATCTCTGCCAGGTTCAAGTGGGTCATCATGTCCAGAACATGTTCAGGGACAGACGCCCCCTCCTTCATCCTTGCATTGAAGATGCATGAGGGCATCGTATCGGACCTGAAAGGACTGTTGTCCAAACATTTCCTGCAACAATTCCATGATCTCCTTCGCGGTGACCATTACCTCATGTTTCTTTGCCAAGGCTTCAGACAAGCTGGCAAAAATGTAGACCTTGGCCTTTTCATTGGCCCTGATCCACCGATGTACGCATCAAGAACACTTCGCGATGTGGTCGAGCCCGACACCTGAGGACACTCCTCAATGAGCACGAACTTTAGGTCGTTAGTTACTAATATTGTGTTGATATTGTTTTTCCACGCTTGAAAATTGTCGCCTACAAGTTTATCAGAAGCTAATAGGGCGATAATTGAACTCGACATTTTGTTTGCTGAAAATAAGAAAAACTTTGTATCAGTCTCGCGCAAACTTTGAAAATCGAATCATGTTTTGGCAATTTTTTATCCTATGATTCCTAGGTCATTAAAAATTGCAATGATACCCCAAAGGTTTAGAATGACCGCCACCGACGGATGGATAGAAACACTCCTCCTCTGGGACGAAACTTTCTCGACCAGACCCTAATACCAGAATAACTCTTATTCGATTAGGCATCCAGTTACCATTTTTCGGTCTGAATCCATTAATTCTTAATGAATCCTATGAGTGTCACCCTGTATCTTTAAATTTCCAAGTATTTGTCCAAACAATAGCCACCGAAGGGAGGACTACGAAGGAAAACCAACAAGAAAATTGTATCCCTTTCGAGAATTCACGGTATTCCGACTCCCATGATCAAGGCCCTCCGAAGGGATTGTAAAGTCCAGGCAAAAGTAGCAGGCGGATCATAGGTGTTTCACGCTGTGAATCGATAAAAGAGACCATGGGTCCCGTTTTCACAGGCCCTGCTCCCACTCAAGTACTCTCTCCATTCATGTTGATATTGACCCATACAAATACCATCCAAAGGGGGACGCTCCCATTTGCGCCACGAGGCCGCGTATGGATCTCACGGTGTGAACTTAACGGAGAGTTGTGAATGGAAAATTAAATGTATCTCATACACTTTATTTCCTCCCACTCAGCACTTTAAGTTAATCGGGATTGACCTAGATAAACGGGCTATAATTTACCTAAGTCTACTAATATAACACTTATATTGGATTAGCCTAAGTCTTTAATCACATTATTAACTTAGGTTTATGTGAGTAATTTAATTAACTTTTAATTAAACGCCACTCACGAGAATATAACCTATGAATCTCCGGACAAAATTCACTCCCAGGTCGGTTCCAAGGTAGGGGTGTTCCCCAAAGCGTCAGCTTAAATACCCCAGTCTTAGACAGAACCTTCCTTAGACAGAGTTACTAATTAGTCTCCATTCATAAGTCATATTTAATTTCCTAATTCTAATCTTATTAGAACTAGAAAACCCAAGTCTAATTATTCAAGTTCTAAACCATTTAAAACTAATAATTAACTTAGGTTACATGCATTGTTATATTATAGTGCTTGATCATTCACCACATGAATAATTAAACTATACAATATACATACATCACATATATTAATGCATGTCAATGCTTTTAAACTAAGAAATATAACACTTATATTAATTAAATTAAAAACATACATTATATTATAACTCTTATAATATAATCCTATCATGCATACTATACATTATAACTCTTATAATATAAATATGATGCATGAAATGTTTAACCTAAGGTGGGATTTTAATCTATATGACATACATTACGCACATAGAATTATAAAATCGCATACATCACATGCATAAAATTAAATAAACAGAAATATTGAACCGATTTTGACATCCCAGGGACTTTAATTAAATTAATTAACATTAATATAATATAAAATTAATTTATAAAACACATTTTACAAAAGAAATAAAAAAATGTGTTGGTTGGAGCTCGAAATCGCTCCCATGATCCCCATCTGCCACTCTCGCGCGTTTTTCTCGTTGCAACTTCCCACTAACGTTGCAGCATTGCAACGTTGCAGCATCCAGCGTCATGCATCGCGTGCCCAACGCCTACAGCATTGCAACGCTACACCCAGTGTCGCAACGCTGCCCTGCAGCAAGCCTGGTTTCGCACGGATGGCGTTGAGACGCCGAAAAATAGCGTCTCAACGCCATCGACAGAACAGCAAACTCCTTTATTGTTTTTCGTCGTTTTCTGCCCGTTTTCGCTCCGATTTCGTCAGAGCAACTCTTTCCACGAATGACACGTACTTACAGACTCGATTTACATACAATTTGCCAAAAACAACGGGCTCTTACATTGATCTCATCAACGAAAATGTAAATCTAATTAAAAGTGCCAAAACCGAAACATCCAACATTCAAACCACAATTTCATCATATGAAATTAATGCATACCCACCTAATTTTAAGAAATACAGAATGCACAACGAAAAAACCAACGATTGGCTCTGATACCAATTGAAGGGAATGAGAATCTCGCAGCGGAAAACAACATGAAACGTCGTGGTTTTTGTTGTGCAATTTGTTTCTTAAAAATTGAACCTATCTCATAAATTCTAGGCTAAACATGCAATTTAGAAGAAGAAAACAGAAAGTAGATGGAATACTTACTTGTTGAAGAACCTTTCTTCGACAATTTCTTCTCTGATCGCGAACTCTTCGTGCTTTCGATCTCTACAATCACGATCTTACGAACCGAATGAATTAGACACTTCCAAAAGAGCTTCTCGGTTGTTCTCGATCGGTTGAGGGAGAGTTGTGAGACTCCTTTTGGTTTGGGTTGGAGAGAATTTTGTAGAGAGAAAAAGAGAGAGAGTTTTCTTCTCTTGGATGCCAAATCCAAAAAATGAACTTGTCTTGTCCAAAAGGCTTCTCACCAAGCCTTTATATAATGGTGAGAGGTGGAGTTAAAATCTCCACCAAATCACCATTTTACCACAACCTTATAATATGCAAATCATATTTGCATATTACATATACCTTATTATACAAATCTCATTTGTATAATTTTGGAATTTTAAATTGAATCACATTCAATTTAATTTCTCTCAATTCAATTTCTCCAAATTAGCACTAATTAATCAATTAGGCTAACCTATAGTTTATTATGAATCTCACTCACACTAAACTATATATTATGTCAATCATATCTCATATAAATGACATAAATACCGTTTTAATGAATTTGAACACTTCAAATCCACACTAAACTGTAAACCCTCAATTTATCCAGTTTGAGCCACAGAGGGACCTAATGGACCTACAGATGAAAATCTCCAATGATTCGAGATTAACTTGTCAAACTCTTTGACCCGGTTATTCAACATTCATTAGCTATGGTAACACTCCACTAAAGCCCGTAGTTGCACTCCCATTATTGTAGGACAAGTTGTGTCCATTGATATAACCAATGCCAGTGAGTCGACCCTTCACAGGTGGTTCGTAGACACTACTGGGTCAAATTACCGTTTTACCCCTGTGTCTACCTCTTGCTCCTTAAGTCCCACGCTCCTCTAATGAACAACTGCGTTGCATGGTCTGACCATGAACAACATCCCTCTCGGACTAGTGAGAGGGTGGGCGCCCGTTGTCCAAGCCCTAGAGACAGCACTTAAGGGAACAACCCCTCTAATTTCCCTAATTCGAGAACGAGTGAATTCCATCTCGCGTAGTCAAGTTCTCAGCTCCCCACGTGATCCTGTCCTTGAGAAGATAGGCATATTGGATGAGTAACTGTGACCACCCTCACTCGTACTAGTCAAAGGACACACCCCCGCAGACAGGAGTCCGTAACATGCTCATGATTAAGGTCGAGTCACTAATGGTCATCTACGAAGTTCTTAGCCCTATACTGTTAACGGTGTTACATCAGTAAGTCTAATAATTCACGGTTCGGTCTTATACAATCTCATTGTACAGGATGCCCCCACTTGCATGTCAACCACATGAACGAGTTGGATCATCTCGTTTGTATCTAATATAAAGCGAGTCGTATCCATAGCCTATCCAAGATTTGGTCTCCAACCTTATCCATATACTTTAGACCGTTCGGGTCATTAACTCGAACGTGATCCTCCATGTGTGTCCTCTACACACCATTCAAGTTCTAGTTCTCTCATGATTCAATGACCCTGGAGCTTAGTTTATTGAATTAAGTTTATAAATATGCGAGACACAAAATAATGAAAAAATAACTCGTATTTATTTAAATAAGGAATATTACAAACTTACGCGAGATTAGGACATACATCCCAACAAGTGTATCCTGTAAGGATCAAATCCTTAGCCTCATACACAAGCGTATAGTCTCTCGTTCTCCTAAGATACTTGAGGATATTTTTAACTGCGGTCCAGTGGTCTAACCCTGGATCGGACTGATACCTACTGACTATTCCCACTGCATAACAAATGGTTGGCCTTGTGCACAGCATAACATACATTAAGCTACCTACTGTAGAGACATAGGGAATACGTCTCATATCCTCAACTTCTTGAGGTGTCTTAGGACACTGTTCCTTAGACAAATGAATTTCATGCCTGAAGGGTAATAAGCCGCTCTTGGAATTCTGCATCGAATATCGGGTCAACATTTTTGTCGATATAAGACGCTTGAGACAGAGCTAGCGTTCTGTTCTTGCGATTCTTGAAAATTTGAATCCCAATAACATACTGCGCCTCTCCCAAATCTTTCATTTGGAATTAGGTTGCTAGCCATTTTTTTATGTCAGTTAGGTATCCTACATCAGTCCCAATGAGTAGGATATCATCCACATAAACTACTAAGAAAGCTACTTTGTCGTTGATGATCCTCTTGTAAACACAAGGCTCATCAACAGTTTGGTCAAAGCCATAAGACTTGATCGCAGTATCAAATCTTATGCTCCAAGATTTGGATGCCTGTTTCAATCCATAAATAGATCGATTGAGCTTGCAAACTTTTTGCTCCTGACCTTGGGTTGTGAACCCTTCAGGTTGAGACATATAGATGCTCTCGTCAAGATTACCATTTAAAAAGGCAGTCTTGACGTCCATTTGCCAGATCTCATAGTCATAAAATGCGGCTATGGACAACAGTATCCTAATTGACTTAAGCATAGGAATAGGAAAAAAAGTTTACTCATAGTCAAATCCTTCCCTTTGGGTAAAACCCTTTGCTACAAGTCTAGCCTTAAAGGTCTGTACCTTTCCGGTTGCATCTCTCTTACTCTTATAGATCCATTTTCACCCTATGGGTCTTACCCCTTCAAGCTGGTCGACAAGTTCCTAAACTGAATTGAAGTACATTGACTCCATTTCAAGGTCCATGGTTTTGATCCATTGGTCCTTATTTACGTCATTCATTGCATGTTTATAAGACAATGGATCCTCTACGCCGTCATCATGTATGACAACTTGAGTTTCAGCTAAACCCAAGTAGCGGTCAGGTTGGGAAATAAGCCTCCAACTGCGTCGAGGCATTCCCAACAATTGAGAAGGACAAGACTGACTCGATGTGTCGGCTTCTTCATCAACTCTTGATGAAGGTCCAGCTTGATCAACAACTCTTATTGACTCATTTATAGCTTCATTTAATACCAACTTACTACGCGGTTGATGGTTCCTCATGTGATCTTCCTCCAAGAAACTGGCGTTTGTCGATACAATCACCTTATTTTCTTGTGGGTCGTAGAAAAGACCACCTCTCGTTTCTTTGAGATAGCCAACAAATTGACATAATCTTGAACGAGGTTTCAATTTCTTTCGGTTTGTCACCAACACGTGTCTCGGACAACCCCAAATCCTGAAGTGTTGTAAACTAGGTTTAAGCCCCTTCCAAAACTCAAAAGGTGTTTCTGAAACACTCTTTGATGGAACAGTGTTCAAGATTTGAACCGCAGTCTTTACTGTGTAACCCCAAAACGAGGCAGGCAATTGAGCATAGCTCATCATAGATCGAACCATGTCTAACAAGGTTCTATTTCTACTTTCTGATACACCATTCTGTTGTGGTGTATTAGGTGTCAAGAGTTAAGATTGGATTCCATGTTCTATGAAATAGTCTTGGAACATCAAATCCATATACTCTCCACCTCGATCAGATCGAAGTTACTTAATGGTTTTCCCTAATACATTCTCTACCTCAGCCTTTTACTCTTTGAACTTTTCAAAAGCCTTAGACTTATGATGCATTAGGTATAGATAACCATAACTCGAATAATCATCTATGAAGGAGATGAAATATTTGTACCCTTCTCGAGGTTTACCATTCACCGGACCACAAAGATCCGAATGTATAAGCTCTAAGGGCTTTTTGGCTCTATAACCTTTTCCAATAAAAGGTCGCCTAGTCATTTTACCTTCCAAGCATGATTCGCAATGAGGTAAAGAATCATCTTCTAACTTGTTTAGAAGTTCACTCTTAGATAATCTCTCAATCTGGTTGAGATTTATATGACCAAGTCTAAAATTCCAAAGATAGGTATTGTTATTAGGAGAAATTCTTTGCCTTTTACTTTGAGTATTCGCAGTTTTAAACATCTCATGATTTAAAAATTGTTTTAGTTTGCTTCAGTTTAAGTACGTATAAGTCGTTTTGTAACTTAGTTGAACAAACATTAACACCCTTTTTCGAAATGAACACCTCATTAACAGAAAAAGTAATACATTAACCGTGTTCAATTAAGCAAGAGATAGAAATTAAGTTTCTCTTTATCTTCGAAACTATGTACAGATTTTCTAAAAATAAAAATTTATCTCTAAAAAATAGCTTGGCATCTCCCACTGCATGAGTTGAGACAACGTCTCCCGTTTCGACCCTGAAGGAACTAGTTTCCTGTAAAGAAGAGCAAACGTGGTTAGGGCTCCTGAATCTAGTATCCAGGTAAAGTCATTACTTTCCACTAAACAAGTTTCAAGAACGAGTAAATCGCATTTACCTTTCTTCTCTTTGAGCTCAGCAAGATACTTTGTGCAGTTTCGCTTCCAATGCTCGCCCATGTTGCAGTGGAAATATTTTCCTTTATCTGCAACTTTGGCTTTTCCCTTGCCTTTATCTACAGCGGCGGGTGCCTTCTCTTTCCCTCCTTTCTTCTTCTTCTGGGTTTTCTTAAGCCCAGAAGATGGACCGCAGGACTTAGTCCTAGAGGATGAACCCTTCTGGAACCTTCTGGAATGGGCAAACAGATTTTCCTCTCCATCAGTCTGTCCCTTATTCTTCATAAGGGACTGGAAAGTTTGCAGTTCATTGAGGAGAGTAGTCAGGTTGTACTCTATCTTGTTCATCACCGCATTGCTGCGGAATTGCAGAAATCTCTTTGGAAGAGATTCCAGGATGAAGGACACCTGACTTTGCTTATCGATGACCGCACCGATCATTTCTGCCACGTTGAAGTGGACCATCACATCGAGATCATGTTCTATCACTGAAGACCCCTCCTTTATACGAGAAATATAAACGTACTTGAGGGATTCGTGTCGAAGTTGTTCAGACGGTTGTCCAAACATATTCTGTGATGAACTCATGATCTCACGAGCTGAAACCATGCCCTCGTGCTTTTTGGCTAGAACTTCAGAAACACTAGCAAAAATTTAGACCTTGGCCTTGTCATTGCCCTTGATCCAGCGGTCATACACATCCTTAACATCTTGAGGAGTATTTCGAGCAGGGACCTGAGGACATTTCTCAGTCAGTACAAACCGTAAGTCTTCAACAACCAGAATAGTATTCAAGTTGGACTTCCACGTAGTGTAATTTTCGTCAGTTAAACGTTCGCTTTTGAGTAAGGCTATTTTTTAGGACGACATGCTGAAATTTCAAAAATAGTTCTAATTAGTTATGCCTTTAACTCATTACAGACCAATCAATTTTAGCACAATTATTAAAGAACATTTAATTTTGCAACGAGACTTCAAGGGTTTAGAATAAAAGCCACCATCTGGTGGTCAGTCACTCCACCCCTGAATTGAGACTATATCAGCTAATTCTCACTACCAGAACATCTCATATCCCAATGATTCTTGGCTACCGTTTGTTTGGTCAAGAACTCGTTAACTAGATTAACTTATCTCGTAAATGTGACCCTACCATTTTCAGATCCAATAGGTTTGAGCCAACAAGCTACTATTAAGAAAGACAACTGTTGGCAAATTACCTAAAAGACCCTATCCATTTCTGGAGTTCGCGGTGTTCGAATCCCTATAGTTAGGCCCTCCGTAGGGTTTGGTTGCTCCAAGGAAACCTAGCAGGTGGACTATAGAAATCTCATGGTGCGACCTAATGGAGGAGCCCGTAGGATTTGTTGACATGCGTCCTGTTCCCATTTACTATGGATACTTCCCTCATTCACCTTGGTATTGAACCATGCAAACACTTGTCATAGGGGGCCCCTATTGACGCCACGTAGTCGAGCATGGAACTCACGGTGTGAACTCTTGAGGACGTGAGAGTAAACTCGATGCGAACATCTCGTTTTCTCCCATAGAAGCTCCTAAGGTTAGGGTATAGGTTTAACTTAGTCGAATTTTAGCTAAAAGAATCTATCTAAGTCTATGCCTATTATAACTATTATAACTAGGTCTTTTAACCTTATGTCTAGGTGAGTAAACATTTTAATTACCTAGATATAACACAGGACTAAGGTTAATTCAACTCAAGTTCCAAGTCAGTTCCCAGGTAGGAGGTGTTGCGTTAACCATCAGCTTAAATACCCCCAACCTTAGACAGAACATCACCGGTAGAGTTCCCTTATAACTAATGTCCTATTGTCCTACTATAGTTTAAACTATTTAAAATACTATGTAAGACTAACTTCTAATCCTATTAGAAATCAAACTTAGGTGTAAATTAATTTTAAACAATTTAAAACTAATTTAATTTAATCCAAGCTCCTATGTTTGCATGTTGTTCTTTGTTATAGGTTATGGTTTCTAAAACCCCTTTATAACATTTATAAATTTTAATTAATTAACCTATGACAAGAAACTATATGATAACTCCAACAACGATTTCTAATTGGAATTACATTCAACTATTTGAATCATGAAAATTACTTAAATAAAATAACACTTTATTTTAAACTAAGTAATTTCATGCTCCATGCTTTTCATTTTTCATATAATTAAATTATAACACTTATAACTAATTACTCATGAAAAATTGACATGCATATTTATCAATCTCATATAACAATTATACTTGTAAAATGCATGAACATGCTTATCCTAATGTGGGAAATATTCTAAATGACATTCATAAAGGAAATAGCCATAAAACCGAAAAAATTTAGCCCCTAAAGTGCAAAAATAATAAAATTACACTAATTTTATTACAAAATCGATCCAAAACCCATTGAACCCGAGTCAAACCGCTCAAACTGGACCATCTACGACTCGAACCGCTGCTGAACTGGTCTGCTTCTTCTAGCTACTGTCACGGCGTTGCAATGCCGAGGACTGCTTGCAACGCCACCCCCACTCGCACTCGTGTCAGGTGCCGAGGTAGTGTTGCAACGCTGAAAGTGGCGTTACAACGCTGTCAACCCCTCAGATTCCTTATCGATAGGGATCATTGGCGTTGCGACGCCGCTTCTCCCGGCAAGGCAATGCCGCGATTTGATGAACCGTGTTGCAACGCCATCGGGCGCGTTATGCCGCTCTTCGCTTACGCGATGCTTCTTCTTCAAAAAACAACAGCTTCCAATGGTAGTTTCTCACCCGATACTCATCCAAATGGCTTAAAACTTGTCACGAACGACTCAAAAACAAATTTACAGACTCGATTATGCACTTAATTGCTCAAAACGATGGGGCCTTTACATTTAATTTGATCAAATCACAATTAAAACTAAGGCCAAAATTTTCCTAAATAGTTTTACAGCAAACCAAATGCAATTCCCACCTAACCAATGCAAATTTGTTTCAACAAAAACAAAACAAGCATTGCTCGGATACCAATTGAAGGGAATCGAATCCTCGTGAGCAGTGAAAACGTGATTTAAAATCGATTTGCTTGTTTGTTTTTGGTTTGCTTCAAAAACTAGTACAATGACAATTAACAGAGAGATAAGCAATCAAACTAAATGGATTAAGCAAGTAATAGCATGTTGTAACTTTCCTAAACTAAAAGGGAAGATAACATTACCTTTGTAGTTCGAAATTCAGCTACTCCTTGCTCCAAAATGCACAACAACACAACAACACAAAATTCTTCTGTATTTCAACAAGACACCACCACTCAGCAAACCTTCTATTCTCTAAGTTCTGTCGATCAAACCTTGGTGGGAAGGTTTCCAACTTTTGGAGAGGAAAGAGAATTTTAGTTTGAGAGAGAATTCAACTTTTTGCAATTCCCCAATTGCAACTCACGATTGATGAACCAACTGATCTCCCTTCTCATTGTTTATCTACCGATAGGGGAATGAGAGGGATAGTGGGAACGTGTCAGTTAATTAATTTAATTAATAAACAACTAATTATTCATTAAATTAATTTAATTAATAATTAAATCATATGTAATTATATATTAATATTAATTTCAATTAAACCACATTTAACCAAAATGAAATTAAATATCTTATATTTAATTATGATTAAATTATATTTAATAAATTTTTCCTCTAACCTATAGTTTTAATGCACATTTTATGCACATTAAATTTAACCTATAGTTTTTAAATATGAATCTCATTCACATTTAAATTAATATTCAAACTCTTTCAAATATTTAATTCTCTCATATAATTTAATATGAATCATATTCACATTAAATTTATAATATAAAGTTCTAAAACTTTATATTATAATGTATCTATATACATTAATGTTTATTCCCTAATTGAATTTGAACATTTCAAATTCAAACGATCTAAGAATCTTTTACAAGCTAAAAGGTGGACCTAATGGACCTACAGATCAGAAGCTCCAACAATACAAGATTGATCGGTTAATCTCATTAACCTCCTAATCAACATTCGTTAACTGTGGGAACACTCCATTAAAGTCCCGCAGCTAAACTCTTCTCACTGCAGATATATTTCTGTGTCCACGGATATTGACCAATAACAACAAGTCAATCCTTCACAAATGTTCGTAACACCAATTGCGTCAAATTACCATTTTACCCCTAGGTTACATCTTTTACCTTAACTTCAAGTGCTCCTCTAATGAAAAATTTGTTTGTGGTCCTACCAACAAATAGAAGTCCCTCTCGGGCCAATAAGAGCGTCGGACCCTTTGTTCAAGTCCTGGAGACACCACTAAGGGAACATTCATCTACTTACCCTAATAGGCAGAAAGGAGTGAATTTCATCTTGCTAAGTTAAGTCCCCAGTTGCTCACTCGGTCTTGTCTCCAAGAAGGTAGGCATATTGAGTCAGCGAATCTGGCCACTCTCACCCATACTAGTCAAAGGACAATCCCTCGCAAACAGAAGTTTATAACCTTCTCAGGATTGAGATCAAGTTGCCTAGGTCATTCTACTGAAATAGAAACCTAACTAGTCAACAGAGTTACACCTAGTGGTTACTATTTCGTTGTTTGGTCTTATGCAATCTCATTACATAGGATATCCCCACTCACATGTCTCCTACACGATCACGCTAGGATCACTGTGCTTGTATCATATACAAAGTGGGTCATATCCATAGTATTACCATGGTAAGGTACCCAAGCCTTATCCCCTTACTATAAACCATTTAGGTTGTATCTCGTACTGAGATCCTTTATATGCACACTACATTCAGTTCAAGAGACATTTTACGACCTTGGATGTTAGTTTATTGGGTTTAGGGTTAATAGAAGAGCAATATTGTAAATAATGAACAATAACTCTTTATTGAAAATAGTAACTCTTTATGAACAATATTTACAAACTACGAGTTTTAGGGCAAAAACCCCAACATAAAAGACCTTTTAGTGGAAAAGGTTATAGAGCCAAAGAACCTTTAGAGCTTATACATTCAGACCTTTGTGGTCCGATGAATGTTAAAGCTAGAGCAGGATATGAATATTTCATTTTTTTATAGATGATTATTCAAGATATGGGCATATTTACCTAATGCATCACAAGTCTGAAGCACTTGAAAAGTTCAAGGAATTCAAGGTTGAAGTTCAAAATCAATTAGGTAAAACTATTAAAACACTTTGATCTGATTGAGGTAGAGAGTATATGGATTTGGAATTCCAGAGCTATATAATAGAACATGGAATTACATCCCAACTCTCAGCACCTGGTACGCCACAACAAAACGGCGTATCAGAAAGGAGAAATAGAACCCTATTAGACATGGTTCGATCAACAATGAGTTACGCTCATCTCCCTAACTCGTTCTGGGGTTATGCAGTAGAGACTGCAGTTTATATTTTGAACAATGTTCCATCAAAGAGTGTTTCATAAACACATTTGAACTCTAGAAAGGACGTAAAGGTAGTTTACGTCATTTCAGAATTTGAGGATGTCCAGCACATGTGCTTGTGATAAATCTAAAGAAATTGGAATCACGTTCAAATATTCTTATTTGTAGGCTACCCAAAAGAAACGAGAAGTGGGTTATTCTATGATCCTATAGAAGATAAGGTACTTGTATCGACAAATGTCACTTTCTTAGAGGAAAACCACATAAGGGATCACAAACCAAGAAGTAAAGTTGTGTTAAGTGAGTTAGACGGAACAACAACAAAAGTTGTTGATAGCACTAGTGCATCAACAAGAGTTGTTGATGCTAGTTTGTCAAGTCCATCTCAAGAGTTAAGAGTGCTTCGACGTAGTGGGAGGGTTATAACACAACCTGACCGTTACATGGGTTTAACTGAAACCCAAGTTGTCATACCAGATGATGACCGTGAGGATCCATTGACTTATAATTGTTGCATAAAATTATATTGCAATACTGCAAGTGTGCGAGTCAAGTTTTAGTATAGTGATTTTAGAGTTCCAAGTATCGTCCTTGGGAATGGGTTTCTAGATTAATTAATTATCAAGATACTAATTCTCGATTTTAGCTAAAGTAACAAAACGTGGATAGATAGGAAACAAAGATAAAAAGATAAAGAAACATTGGAGACACGAATATGATAAAATTGGAGGAAATTGACTTCACAAGTTAAAACCTTATTTAACACATGCAATGAACTAACATAATGAATTTATAAACAAGAAGTGAAGATACTCAAGAAAATCTCTCGATTCTTAATGAGCCCCCGTCACGATCTCGAACCTCCACAAATGCTTTGGCTCCTAAGGAATGCTCTTCTTTCTCCTCTTAGAGAGTGTATTTTGAAATTAGAGTGCAAAAACTATCAAATTCGGCTCCCTTTGCAAGTTGAAAATCATGTTCTATTTATAAATATTTTCGGCACAGCGTTGCAACGGTAGGGACAGCGTTGCAACGTTGTGCCCTAGGCGGGTAGCAGATATGGAAATACTCGGTGGCGTTGTGCCGCTACCTTAAGCGTGCGCCTCCTTATCGAAGTAGCGTTGCAACGCTGCCTTGCAGCGTCGCAACGCTACCTGCACGGGTCTTCAATATGGATTTCTTATCGAGATAGCGTTGCGACGCTGCAAGCGGCGTTGCAACCCTATCGGCATGGTTCTTCTATGCACAAAAGCAGCAAGCACGGCGTTGCAACGCTCTACATAGCATTGCAACCCCATCACCTCGGGTCTACTAGCTTGGAATGGTCCTTCTACTTCCAATTGATATTATTTTAAGCTCCAAAAAGCCTCGATTCAATCCCGAGTGATTCATAATGTCTCCAAATGTCTTGTTTAAGCTCTTTACCTGAAATTAAGTGATTTAAACACATCAAAGATCTGAAATTAACATAAAACTAACAATAATTAAGTCTAAGGATCGCACATTTTGTGTGCTATCAATAATCATACAATGGTGACAAAGATAAAGACAAATGAGTCATAGTCATGGACCAAGAAATAGAGTCTATGCACTTCAATTCTGTTTGGGATCTTGTAGATAAACCTGATGGGGTAAAACCTATAGGTTGTAAATGGATCTACAAGACAAAACGTGGTGTAGATGGAAAGGTGCAAACCTTCAAGGCTAGACTAGTAGCAAAGGGTTATACCTAGGTAGAAGGGGTGGACTATGAGGAAACTTTTTCACATGTTGCTATGGTAAAGTCTATCCATATCTTACTTTCCATTATCGCATATTATGACTATGAGGTATGGCAGATGGACGTCAAGACAACATTTTTTAATGGAAATCTTGACGAAAACATCTACATGGACCAACCCAAAGGGTACATAGTGTTGGGATATGTGCCCTAAACTTGTGTAATTTTAGTTAGATAAATAAAGAGTTATTTGATTTGATAAAATTATATTCTCTCTTTATAAATCCAATAAACTAAGGTCAAAGGTTATAATAGATATTGAACATCAGTGTAGTAGACACTAATTAGATTATGTTCTAGAGTATAACCTGAATGGTCTATGGTATATGTATAAGGTTGGAAACCTTATTCTGGTAACACCATGGATGCGACTCACTTTGTGGTTAGTATAAATGAGGTAATCCAACTCATTCATGTGGATGACATGCGAGTGGGAGCATCTTGTATGATGTGTTCATACAAGACCGGACTGCAAATTATTAGTCTAACCAGTATAACACCGTTAACAGGATAGGACTAATAATTTATAGATGATCATTAGTGATTCGACCTGAATCCTGAGCAAGTTAAGAACTCCTGCTTATAGGGTTTGTCCTTAGACTAGTATGGGTGAGAGTGACCTATAGCTGACTCAATATGTCTACCTTCTCAAGGACAAAACCTCGTAGGTAGTGGGGACTTAACTCTGCAAGATGGAATTCACTCATTCTTAGACTAAGGAATTAGATAGGTTGTTCCCTTGAGAACTGAGTCCAGGTCTTGAACAATGGGGCCCGCCCTCAAACTAGCTTAAGAGGGATTGAGTTTATGGTAGGACCATAGACTTGTTTTTCATTAGAGGATCAGTAGTGCTTAAGGAGCAAGATGTAATCACAGGGGTAAAACGGTAATTTGACCCTATTGTGATTACGAACAACCTGTGAAAGGTTGATTCCTAGGTAATGATTATATCGATGGACATCATATAATCTACAGTGAGGAGAGTGCTTGCAAGTCTATAGTGGAGTGACTTGTAGTTAATGAAAATTGATTAATCGGATCGATGAGTTTGATCAGTTAATCTCACATCATTGGAGCTCATGAACTGTAGGTCCATTAGGTCCCTCCTTTGGCTCACCATGGTAATATTGGGATGGTAATTTCCATCATATAATCTACAGTGAGGATAGGATGGTAGTTTTCATCATATTTTCCTATAAATAGTTGCATGGGATGCAACTTTGAGCAATGTCTTTGGTGTAACCCTAAATCTCATTCTCATTGTGTTGTTGGAAAAGTTCCTAGACACAACTCTCTCAAAATTTTCTACACCTCATTCTAAAGGAACCCAACTTCCTCCCTCGCCTAGAGAACAACGAAGAAGATCTAGTGGTAGATCTTTGTATGTGTTGGGTTCGGATCGTAGAGATCGTGAGCAACACCTTGGAGAAGGAATACAAGAAGAAAATTGTTCTTCTAAGGTAAATTCATGTTGTCTTAATCTTCTTGTGCATGCTTAATCATAGTTTTTATGTTCTTGATATGTATCTATGTAATAAGATTAAGAACACGCACTTCGTAATCGCTTCCGATGTGGGATTCGATCCCTTCACATAGAACTAGGACAAGACCAAAAGGTTTGCAAGCTTAAAAGGTCCATTTATGGACTAAAACAAGCTTCTAGATCCTGGAACATAAGGTTTGATGAGGCAGTCAAATCTTATGGATTTGACCAAAATGATGATAAACCTTGTGTCTACAAGAAAATCATCAATGGTTCTGTCGCTTTCCTAGTCTTATATGTGGATGATATCCTACTCATCGGAAATGATGTAGGTTATCTAACTGACATTAAGAAATGGCTAGCTACGCAATTCCAAATGAAAGATTTGGGAGAGCCCACGTTTGTTCTTGGAATCCAGATTGTCTGGAATCGCAAGAACAAAACTCTAGCATTGTCTCAAACATCTTACATAGACAAAGTGTTGTCAAGATTTAAGATGCAAGACTCCAAGAAAGGGCTATTACCTTTCAGGCATGGAGTTCATTTGTCTAAGGAACAGTGTCCTAAGACACCTCAAGATGTTGAAGACATGAGACGAATTCCTTATGCATCAGCTGTGGGAAGCCTGATGTACGCTATGTTGTGTACTAGATCGGACATATGCTTTGCAGTAGGAATGGTCAGTAGATATCAATCCAATCCAGGACAAGAACACTGGATAACGGTTAAAACAATCCTCAAGTATCTTCGGAGAACGAGGGACTACATGCTCGTGTATGGAGCTAAGGATTTGATCCTTACAGGATACATAGATTCTGACTTCCAAACTGACAAAGATTCTAGAAAATCTACATCGGGGTCAGTTTTCACTCTTAACGGAGGAGTTGTAGTTTGGCGAAGCATCAAGCAGGGATGCATCGCAGATTCAACTATGGAAGTCGAATATGTAGCAGCTAAAGAGGTCGTATGGCTAAGGAAATTCATGGTGGATTTGGAAGTTGTTCCAAACATGAGTTTGCCAATCACACTTTATTGTGATAACAGTGGTGCTGGGGAAAATTCAAGAGAACCCTGAAGTCACAAGAGGGAAAAACACATTGAGCGGAAGTATCACCTAATTAGGGAGATAGTACATTGAGGAGACATGATCGTCACGAAGATAGCTTCGGAGCACAATACTGTTGACCCATTTACAAAGGCTCTCTCGGCTAAAGTGTTTGAGAGTCATCTAGAAGGTCTAGGACTACGTATTTACCCTAACTAGGGCAAGTGGGAGTATGTTGTACAAAGAGTATTCAGTGCCCTAGTTTATTGTATTTACATTACTGTAATGTTCATTATGTACTCCACTAACTTTAGGTCAAGTGGGAGATTGTTGGGGTTTATGCTCTAAACAAGTGTAGTTTTGTAATAATGATATTTCAAATAAATAAAGATGTTATTTATTATATTCTCGCACATAAACCTAAATCTAATAAACTAAGTTCCAAGGTTATAATGTTCGATCTTGAATAATTGTGTAGTGGACACAAGTTGGATGAAGTTGTTCAAGTATAACTTGAATGGTCTATGGTTACGGACTCCTGCTTATGGGGGTTTGTCCTTAGACTAGTATGGTTGAGAATGGCCTGTAGCCGACTCGATAAGTCTACCTTCTCAGGGACAGAACCTTGTAGGTAGCTGGGAACTTAACTTTGCAAGAATGAATTCACTCATTCCTAAATTAGGGAATCATATAGGTTGTTCTATTAAGAACTTAATCCAAGTCTTGAACAACGAGGCCCCGCCTTTTTATTGGTCTAAGAAGGATTAAGTTTATGGTAGGGACTATAGACTTGTTGTTCATTAGAGGATCAATAGTGCTTAAGGAGCAAGAGGTAGTCACAGGGGTAAAATGGTAATTTGACCCAACTGTGATTACGAACACAGGGTCAACTCATGGGTATTGATTATATCAATGGACACAACACATTCTACAGTGAGGAGAGTGCAACTATGAGTCTATAGTGGAGTTACTCGTAGTTAATGAATGTTGTTTAATTAGATCAAAGAGTTTGATCGATTAATCTCGTATCATTGGAGCTCATGATCTGTAGGTCCATTAGATCTCTTCGTTGGCTCAACATGGAAATATTGAGGGTTTATAGTTTGAAGTGAAATTGAAGTGTTCAATTTCATATATAAGGAGATATATCAATTATATGTGATATAATTGATATAGTATATAGTTTAATTTATATACTAAATGAGAAATATATTATAAGAGCACTATAGGGGTAGGATGGTTATTTCCACCCTATTTCCCTATAAATATGTGCATGAGATGCACATTTGGTATGCATTCCAAGGCATTTGTAAGTAACCCTAAGTGCTCCTTTTTGTAAGTATTGTTGGAAAAGTTCTAAAACACTTATTTCTCTCAAAATCCCTCCTAACTCCCAAAGAGGTTTCCCACCACCTTTCTTCTCCTAGAGATACAACGGAGAAGACTTAGTGGTTGCGTTGGGATCGTTGGAAACGTGAGATTAGATTTGTTCGTGATTCGTTGAGAACGTGAGTTCGTTGATATCACAAAAGAGGAGCACTAAGAGGTCTACAAAGGTAATATACTTATTTTGATTTATATGCTTAATCGCTTTTATATATGTTTCTGATTGGATCTACGTAATATATTACAAGAACACGCAATTCAAATTGTTTCTGCTCCGAGATTCGATCCCATCAGTTAGGACTTTTTATTTTTAGCTTTTGGGTTGGGTTGAATCTTTTGCCTGATGGAGATCTGATTTCCTTGAGCAGCGGAAACATGTTTGGGATCGTAATTTGCTTGATTGTTTCAATTGAAACAAAAACCAATACATTGATAAAAACATACAAAATAAACATGCTCTTTAATCTAATTAAACATGGAGGTTTTACATGCAAACATGCTTAAATTAATTTAACAATTAAACTAATAAAGAGATAAAGGGATTACCTTTGTAGTTTCGTAGAACAGCAACTCCTTGCTCCGATGTTCAGCAACTCAGGAACTTCAAAAGTTCTCTGTTTTTCACCAACAGAACACCACCAACAGAGAGCACCTTCTATGTCTCTGAGTTCTACTTAGACCTCTCCTTTGTGGGAAGGATCCAACAATTGGAAGTTTTAGGAATTAGAGAGTGTGAGAGAATTCCAGGAAGTTGCAATGCTTCAATTGCAAAAGGTGATCGATCATACTCATCCATCAAACCCCCTTCTCCCTGTTAAACTATCGATAGGGAGAAGAAAGGGGGTAGTGGGAACGTGTCTGGATGACACGTTCCCTTATTTTATTATTAAAATAATAATAATAATAAAATAATTATTATTAAATCAAATTTAATTATTAATTTAAATCATATTTAAATAAAAAAAATTAAATATCATATATTTAATTTGGATTAAATCTTATTTAATCATATTACCCCTTTAACCTATAGTTTTAATGTACATCTTATCCACATTAAATTTTAACCTATGGTTTTCAAATATGAATCACATTCATATTTGAATTTAACATTTGAACTCTTTCAAATATTTAATTCTCTCACATAATTTAATATGAATCATATTCACATTAAATTTATAATATATAGTTCCAAAACTATATATTATATCGTATCCATATACACTAAATATATTCCCTAATGAATTTGAACATTTCAAATTCAAATGATCTAAGAACCCTTTACGAGCTAGAAGGTGGACCTAATGGACCTACAGATCAGAAGCTCCAATGATACGAGATTGCACGGTTAATCTCATTAACCTCCCAATCAACATTGTTAACTGCAGGAACACTCCACTAAAGTCTCGCAGCTGCACTCTTCTCACTGCATATATATTTCTGTGTCCACGGATATTGACCAATAACAGCAAGTCAATCCTTCACGAATGTTCGTAACACCATTTGGGTCAAATTACCGTTTTACCCCTAGGTTACATCTTGTGCCTTAAGTACTAGTGCTCCTTTAATGAACAATTTGTTTGTGGTCCTACCAACAAACAGAGTCCCTCTCGGGCCAATGAGAGGGTCGGGCCGTTTGTTCAAGTCCCGAAGATACCACTTAAGGAAACATTCCTCTACTTACCCTAGTAGGCGGGAAGGAGTGAATTCCATCTTGCTAAGTTAAGTTCTCAGCCGCTCACTCGGTCTTGTCCCCAAGAAGGTAGGCATATTGAATCGGCGAATCTAGCCACTCTCACCCATACTAGTCAAAGGACAATCCCTCGCGAACAGGAGTTCGTAACCTGCTCAAGATTGAGATCAAGTTGCCTAGGTCATCCTAGTGAAATAGAAACCTAACTAGCCAACGGAGTTACAGCTAGAGGTTGTTATTTCGTGGTCCGGTCTTATGTAATCTCATTACATAGGATATCCCCACTCACATGTCATCTACATGAACACGTTAGGATCACAATGTTTGCATCAAATACAAAGTGGGCCACATCCATAGTTTTACCAGGGTAAGGTACCCAAACCTTATCCCCTAACTATAGACCCTTTAGGTTGTATCTCGAACCGAGATCCTTTATATGTACACTACATTCAGTTAAAGATTCATATAACAGCCTTGGATGTTTAGTTTATTGGATTTAGGGTTTAAATAAAGGCAAACTCGTAGGTAACGAACAATAATTTTTTTATTGAAATAATAACACTTTATTACATTAATTAGAACATAATTATAAACTACGAGTTTTAGGGCACAAATCCCAACATTGCCATATTTGCAAACTGAAAAAAGTGATGCCACTTCTGCAATAAGTCCATAAAATTTTGTCATCCTTACAATCAACCTTGTATTAAAAGGGGGCAACAAGAAGAATACCTAAATTTAACCTATCCAACTTGAAAAATGTCTAAACAAGTTTCAATTTGTAAATACGGCTAAAATCATTTTAACTAAAAAAAAGAAGAATACCTAAATTTATTCTACCTAAAAAAAGTGGCCAACAAAAAACAAATCAAGAAAAATACATTAGATTTTTTCAAATAATTAAATCTAGGATTGAAAATCAGAAAAAGAAAATCTAAAGATTGAGATGGAGATGGAGATTACAAAACAAACATAACAACCATGAATAAAATAAATAGTTATAATTATTCACTTGACGCTATTAATGCTCCACCTAAAACTTTCCTCCAATTTACCGTATATACTGGTTTTTAATGCTATAAATGAGTAGAAATATGCATAAGTACACACCCAATTTGCAAGAATAAATAAAAAAATAATCTCCAACCACATGCGTCATTAGAGAAAGTAAATATGTGTAATTATTCAATATATGTAAATACCCACCTAATGTGCAAGGATAAATAGATGATAGAGTAAGACCGACTCTTGAAGAACGAAATGTAAGACCTACAATTTCACATAGTACCAAATTTTCAGTTAAAATAGAAATTGATAACACTACAAAGAGGCCTTCAATGACGAAACGTACAAAAGATTAGTAAACGTAAGAAAAGAATGGCAAGGTGCAGACAAATAAATAGACATAGACCTGCAAAATTATTTCTCTGCAAAATGATAGTGTGCAAACCTTACTCTGCAAAAATAGAATGTGGCAATTGTTTATCAAAGGAGAAATGCAACAAAAAATGCACCCGTAAATGTGTAACACCATGAAACAAGAAGAGATACTGTGGGAAACCATTAACAATTGATTTGCACCTACAAATGTGTAAAGCAGAATGTGGGGAAATTTTTTTTTATCAATTTCAGATAGTGAGAAAAATGGAGATATTTAAGTTAGAGTAAGAAATCTGTGGACGTTTCGTTTTTTAAAAAAATGCATAAATCTAGGATATTTAAGAATGAAATGGGGTGAGAGAGTACTTTATATTTATTTATATATATATATATATATATATAATCTTGTGGTTGGGATGAGTTGATGATATATATTAGGATGGTCGATTATTTTTATTCATTCTCTTCCTTATTATTATGGTAGACATAATTCCAAATATGAAACATTTTTATCATTTTTTTTATTATAGCTATTTATTTTTAGACATTACTTACAATTTCTCTATTAAAAGGTGGGATGTAAGATAACTTTTTTTTTTTTGGACAACTTTACCCAAATTCATTCATTATTAATTTAAATAATGGCATTAGAAAAAAAAATATTTAATCAATTACATTTAGACTTATTCATCCTTTATATAATTTTTAAATTTTAAATTTTCACTTATTAACAAAAAGTTATAAAATTAAAATAAATCAATTAAATTATAGGGGTAATTGGGTTGGTAGCAAAGAGGTCCAATATAATTGTCCATATAGCAAATGGCTCAATCTATTTGCAAAAATAGCAAAAATTTAAAAAGATGAATTGAACTTACTAAAACACCCCACGTAACCCACGTCAGCCACTGCTATCAGTGATATCACTGATAGGATGTTATCAGTGATACCACTGATAGGATTCTATCAGTGATATCACTGATAGAAGTCTGTTTATTTAATAACTAATTTTTTTGTCTGTTTATTTAATAACTAATTTTTTTTCTTATAATTTTAGTTTTCCATCACCCCATTGATAGCAAACGAACAAAACCTTGAACAAAGGGTATAGTTTGTTTGAATGTAACATCTTACATTTGTTTTCTTGACTAATTTCAAATTCTTATTCATTTGAATGGATATATTTGTGAATGGTTATCATTTGTTTAACTCTCTTGATGAAAGCCTAGAATTTTTTTGAATGGATCTATGAATGAAGGACTATGAATGGTTTGTGAATGGTTATCAAGATTGATTGTGAATGGTTATCCATGTTTATTAGGATTGAAAGCCTATAATTTTTTTGAATGTTTATCAGGATTGTGAATGGTTTGTGAATGGTTATCCAATCGTTTGGGAATGGTTACATGATTGTCAATGTGTTACAGTGTTAGACTTCTATCATTTGATATCAGTGATAAATGTCTATCAGGTGATAGAACTGATATCAGTGATAGAAGTCTATAACGATTGTCAATGTGTTACAGTGTTAGACTTCTATCATTTGATATCAGTGATAGAAGTCTATCAGGTGATAGAACTGATAGAAGTCTATAACTCTATTAGACTTCTTGTTGTTCATGAATATTATTCTATCAAGCTTGTGATAAATGTCTATCACTGATAGTTGTCTATCAATCATTAACTTCTTTCAGTGATAGACTTCTATTAGTGATAGATGTCAAATAAAAGTGATAGACTACTATTGTGATATGTATCACTGATAGAAGTGATAGACTTCTATCAGTGATAGTTGTCTGATAGACTTCTACCACAGTTGTCTATCTATTACCTATTACTCATAACTTTTCTATTATCTGCTAGACTTCTTGTTCCTATCCGACTTTTATCACTGTCTATCACTGATAGAAGTGATAGACTACTATCACTGTTAATGATTGATAGAAGTTAATGAAAAAGAAGTGATAGACTATTATCACTGATAGAAGTGATAGGCTTTTATCAGTGATAGTTGTCTGATAGATAGATTATTAACTTCTTTCTTCTGTCTGACTTCTATCAGTGATAGATGTCTAGTGATAGTTGTCTATCAATCATTAACTTCTTTCCAGTGATAGACTTCTATCAGTGGTAGTTGTCTATCAGTATCACTGATAGTTGTCTATCTGTTAGCTATTACTGTTTGTTGTGTGGTCTTCAAATTGTCTCATCAGATGCAAAAGTTCTTATGTTCATAGTATTGATATTAAACTTTTGAAACAATCACAAACCTTGTATTGATAGTATGAATAGTATGATAACAACAATATTGAGTTCTATCCTGAAAAAATATATCTAAACCAATTGTCAAAAATTACATCATGGTAAAAATGGTAAAAATTTACATGTCCTACGATTGTGACCAACACGATGACAATGACTACATTTCGTGTGACTTCTTGTTTCATCAATCGACGGAATCCTTTGTTTTCGAGGTCTTCCTGCTTGACGTTTAACAATTGGAGGTAATGCATTCATGTCAACATCTATCAAACTCAATTCATAATGATTACCAACTGGGTGGATTACACCTCCATAAGTTGTCACTCTCATCACTAATTGCACAAGAGGAGTCATCAAAACAAGTATCATTAATATGAGCAACTAAAGGATGTCTTGTATTTTGATCTTTCACTAAAGTTAAAAACCAAGCAACATCTTTATCTTCTTGAATTTTAACCACATCCTGAGCATCATTCATCCCATAACCTAATAACATCGACAATTCTATAGAAGAAATACAACTATCCATTCGAACTTCTTTCGCAATCAGATTAAGAAAATCATCAAAACACATCATATCATCAACCAAAATTCCAATGGTCTTGTAATTCTCATATATTTTTTTCTACATTCCATTGTCCATTATAAAAAATAACTATTGGAAGCTTCATCATAGTTCCTACGAAAAGTAATTATAGAAACCGATCACAACAATAGTCACTTGTATATTATTGATCAATGATATCAGTGATATCTATTGATCATTGATATCACTGATATCTACTGATCACTAATATCAATGATATCATATCTATCGATCAATGATATCACTGATATCTATTTATCAATGACATCATTGATATCTAGAAAATAATGATAGATATCACTGATATCACTGATTATCGATCACTAGCATATCTAGAAAACAATCACCAAAATAAAACACCAAAGTATTGCAGAAACAGTGATAGAACAAAATGAACAACAAAATGAGAAGAAATACCCACGAAAAAAGCTCAAACAAGTCAACTTGTCCTTGTGAATTGGAAGATGTGGAATGAATCAAGCTTGATTGAAAAACTCAAATACCCACGAAAAAGCTCCAAATGGCTTGCGACTCGGCGATGTGGAATGAATTAGATGTGGACTTGAGAAGATCGAATGGAAGATACTCCAGAGACTTGCAACTCCAATCAAATAGGAAGACACTACAATCAAGACTTGCGACTCGATCGAATTGGAGAAGATAATCAAACAAACTTGAACAAAGCTTGTAGATTTGAGGAAAATAAAAAACATAACAAAAATGTATTAGCAAAAACGAGAACTAAGGGAAATGAAAGACCCAAAATAAAGATCACATACAAAAAAATCTAAACAAAGTTTACTTTCGTATTTTGGAATTTCTTTCACATTACTGAAAAACCAAAAATTGAATGTTGTAATAAACAAAGGCTATAAATCTAAGGTGATAAACAGAGACTATAGATTTGAGAAAAAACTAAGGTAAACAAAAAATATGACAAAAGATACATAAAAAAATAAAGAATTAAGGTAAACTAAGCTTGCTTGCAATTTTTTAGAATTTAATCGATTAGGTTTGCTCGCAAAAAACCTAATTGAAACTTATTTGCTTGTGATTTTCTTGGAATATCACATACCAATATGCGTCTGTTTGTGATCTTATTTGCAAAGAAGAAGATGCTTGGAATCAAAATTTATTTGCGAAGAAGAAGGTGCTTGCGATTGAATTTGCAAAGGAGAAGATGCTTGCCAATCTTATTTGTAAAGAAGATAGTCTGCTTGCAATCGATCTGAGGAAGAATATAATTTGTCGATCTTATTATTTGTGAAGTTGCTTGCTTGTGAAGGAAGAATTTTCTTTAAAAAGATAAATAAAAAATTTTCTTCAAGAAGGTGCTTGCCTTTGTGAAGACCAAAGGAAAAAAAAGAGAGAAGAAGAAAGTCGACAATTCGAAAAAGAGGAGTGTGATTAAAAAAAAGGTAAAAAGGGAATTAAAAAGGGTTTTCTTTAAATTTTGCTATATTTGCAATTCTTTTCAAAACTTGCTATATCTTCAAATAATATGGTTAATTTTGCTACCCATTACAAATTCCCTAAATTATAAATGTTTACATGGGTTTTTAAATTCTAGAACTACAAATTAAAAAAAATAAAAATAAAATAAAAAATTAATTTTTCTGGTATAGGAAAATTAAAAAAGAAAAAAGAAAGAGAAATAAATGCAAAGATAGTAGAAATGAGGTGGCAATGTCCTTGTGTTTTATATGTTGGTCTGGTCTGTGCCATTTTCAGAGTTCAGAGCAGCGACACCCATTACACCCTTGTAATTGGAAACCAACGGTTAGGTGTATGCTTTTAAAGATTTTCCAACTTCCAATTTTCCAATATTCATTTCTTTTTCTTTTTTCTTTTTTTTTATTCAATCTATTATTTAATGGAAAATTCTGCAGATCTACCTTGAAATTGTGTGTTCTTGTTTTGTAATTTTCTTTTTTTTTTTCCTTTTATATTGATATTAATTATTAACAATCGTGGCTTAGCTGTCTACTTGATTAATATTGTGAAAGTTTGCATTGAAACTCTCGCATTCAGTCACATCTTCTTAATCAAATAAAATCTACATAATTAATCATTTTCAATTTTTCTCTTTTGACTTGCGTTGTTTAAGGAAACAATGTGAAACCCTAATTATATGTGCCTTCTCTCATTTTAAATAATTACTTATTAATTTTAAATGCAAAAACCTAGATTTTCAGCATGGTATTAAATTTTCGTCGACATGTCGACATTTCCATCGATATTTCCACATGTCTATGGGTTCGACATCGACACTAAGGGTGAATCGACATTTCCATTATATCATACAAAATTTATAGAAAATTGCAACAAAATGTAACATAATGTGAATATAATATTATAACTAGTATTTTAACTCATTTAAAAAGTGTAGAATGTTTATTTTCTAATTTAAATATATTTTTAAAATTTTTCAGTAATATCCATCGACATCGACATTTTATCGACATTTCCATCGACATTTCTATGAAATTAAGATGTCGATATTTCCATCGATATCGACATTTTAAACCTTCGTTTTCAGTATGTCTTTTCGAATGGTGAAAAGTGTTTTTAATCGATATATTACAATTACTTTCCAGAGTTAATACATAATTTCTTTTATACGTATTTCTTAATTTTCGAAGTTGAAAATTTTGTTAAGTGTTATTAATGGACTATAAACATTTTTCAAATTCTTTTCTAATATATTTTCACTCAAAGTACTCCTCTCAGTCATTTCAAATCGTACTTTTTCTAATATATTAACTTTTTAAAAAGATTCTAATTTTTGACTTATAAGAAAAATGGAATGAATATGAAAAATTATTCAATGAAACTATCAATTCAAGATGTAGATATCTCTTTAATAACCGTTGCAATTCTTCATGTTTAGTGGTGCAGAACTGTAAGCTACAATGCCACAATAACTTTAAATCATTTTTTTTTATAGAAACACAAGTAAAGAGGGGAGAGAGAGGGAAAGAAAAACTGAACTTCATTTCAGGTTGGTTGAATAGAAATCTTACAAAAATTGCTAATGGATATAAAAAAAAAAATTGTATTCGAAAGCTAAGTGGGGTGGAGTAGGACAAATTATTGAATGAGGCCGCTATAGCGGTTGTCTCATAATGACAGTTGGATGTGGATCTAATAATTTTCATGCCTCCTAATAATCGTTAGATATAAAGTCGAAATACTTCTGTTTTTTCATCCAACGGTGAAAAATTGTCGGTTACATTGTGGCGGTCTCACCAAATAATTTTCTCGTGGAGTAGAGAGAGAGCACAAAGAAGAAGAGAGGAAAAAAAAAACCCATAGAGGAGGTGAGAAGTTGAAGTGCAAAAGATGAATTTTTGTACAATAAAAGAGCCAAAACACCAAGCTTTTGAGAGAAGACAACATTAATCAACTCGACAACTTAACAGTTAGCTACAAATCTGAAAAACATTTAACATCATACAACAACACAAAAATCTAAATTGTTAATTAGAATAAAAAAAAAAAAGGAGAAGAAAAAAAACCCGCTTGAACATGAAGCTCTCTACATTCCCTTTCGAGGTTAACTTCTTCCTCTCTCTAGAAAATCAATCGCCACGCCTTTTCATCTTGATCCTCCTTCATTTTGTACCTGAAAATACCAATGAACTCCATCAAATATACAATAAAAAAATTAAAAAAAAAAACTTTAATTAAGAACTTAAAAACTAGAGTTTATAATGAAGGATTATTAGAGAACAATTTTGAACCTGCAATTTTTTAATAAAAAATTACCAAATATTTGAAAACAAGATTTCAAATTTGTATCCACATTCAATAATTTTTTCTTTACCTGAGACGAGTTAGCTCTTGCACTCGATGAAGGAGACCAACCGAACGGCCTTTTGCCGTCGGCGACATCGCGGCTGCTGCTAGAACCGTCGTTTCTGCAGCCTTTCTTGGAGGCATTGTGGGACTTTTTCAGGCCAAGAAAGCCCTTCCAGCGGCCTCTAGAAGGGCGTTGTGAAACGTCGTCGTCTTCTTCCTCTTCCTCTTCCTCCACAAGGAGCTCTTCTCTAAGAGTAGAAGTAGCCCTGTGCGAGTCCTTAAAAGGGAGAAGGCGACCCTCAAAGAAGAGCTCATCCGCAGACATCATAGAGTAGTTGGAGACAGAGAATTCGAAATCGGAGGAGGACGAGACGGGGGTCGGGGCAGCAGCAGAGCGCTCTTGGTGTTTGAGGGACTGCTGGATGTCGACGAAGTCGCTCGAGAACGAGATTCGAGGGCTGGCCGGGGCACGCCGGTGGAGAGACTTGTGGTCGGAGTTGTACATGTCTAAACATGCCATGAGAGATTTCAAACCAACATGGGGAAGGAAGTAAGAAAAATATATAGTATATCAGTGTTACTTAATAACAAACCTACCTATTTATATGTGTCTTAACATTGCCCCCTCTTTTTCTCTTTGCCTTTTCACGGTTGTAGCTTAAGCATTTCCATTTCGAAGATGTGAAGATGAGGATTTGAACCTTCCACATAAGAGAACATTATTCATGTTTTAATCCTTGAGTTTTACCCGCCTAGAGTGATTCATTTCTTGGTATAAGTAGGTATTTGTCCGCATATTTAATATTTTCATTAGTATTTTTGTATATTCCAAAGCATCATATTGATATAAGAGGTTACACAATATTAGAAAATTACAATGGAAGGCTAAACTATTTATCATATTAGTAAATTTGTTACACAAAAAATGATAATTTGCAAATATGGTCATATTTTTATTTCTCATGCATATATCAGTGATATACCATTTTTGTATCATTTGTAAAGTATATCATGATAATTCTAACTTAAAGTATATTTTATTTGCCAAATTGAGCATAACCATAATTGATATGTTCCCCGATCAAAAAGTTAGAGGTTCGAATGCTCTCACTCCTAGATATTATTTAAACTAAATAAAAAAAATATATTTTACTGATACCATTTTTGTTTAATTGATATATACCCAGTATAAACTACATTAGTGATATATGCATATATACTGTGGCACGACATTTTAAATTATATAGTTAAATTTCCAGTATTTTTGTTCTTTTTATACTTTGTTTATTTTTTTAGGTTTTAATTTGATTCTTATAATTTAATTTATTAATCTAAAATATTAAATGTAATAAAAATTGATGATGTGTTTTGAGGTTGATTGGCATGTTAATGTGGATTTATGGCCCAATCCTGCGGTTTATAAGATGTATTCATGTACCATTAGGTCAATAATTTAAAACCATCTATTAACCACATGCAGAATATTTAAATGAAAAGTTCAAATATCTTTTATAATTATGATATTTTTTATATTTTTATATTTTATAGTTTGATCCCTTTTATCATTTTCTTTAATTATACTAATGCACTGCATTTGTTTAATTATTCGTGTGATTTTTTCGAATTAAATATGTCTTTGACGATAAGTACTTTTGCATGCTTTGATAAACCAAAATTACGTATTTTCATAATTCATTTAATAAAAGTTATTACTTATTACCTCACTCTCCACTATTCTATAATTATTGAAATATTATTTAATATTTACTTATGATATAGAATTGAAAAACATCAAAAGAAATAATTTTAGTTAGTTAAATGTACTAATATTAACAAACATTTTTTTTTCTCAGATGTGATAATTTTGAATCAAGTCATATAATGTGAGTAGACCTTCCATTTTTTTTACCACAATATCAAGTTCATTAAATTGAATTCCATACAATTTTTAATTTAATTTAATTAATAAAATATATTTTAATTTAATGTCCATCATCATTTTGTTAAGAATCGAGAGTTGATTAAATACAAAATTGAATAAAAGCATATATAAAATTTTCAGGTACTGTTTAGGATGTATACAATAGTTTGTGAATAACTTTATGCACTTCAAACAAAAATTATTATAATTTAGACTAAATAACTCAGTATTATAAACACCCCTAATATAATTTCTCAGACTTTTGTAACTCTATTTGGCTACCAAACAGCTCTTTAAGGTGTATATATGTTTAAAAAGACATGCATGGCATTCCATGATGTGATGTTTTGTCATGACATTCTGAATTGGGATTCAATTATGACCAATCTTTGAATCTGCAGTCCTAAAGTCTATTGTTTTTCTCTTGGATGTGTACCATGTAGGTCAAGTTTTTTTTTTTTCTTTTTTTTTGAAGTTCATTTTATTTTTCTCCATTTTTCCCATTTTCAAGCTCCTCATTTGTTTCATCTGTCCAACTTCAATGTGCTTCCTATTTATTTTATAACACAACTTTTTATTTCACAGTAATATGGAAAGTCTATACTTTTTTCCTATAATTATTGTCTCAGAGAAAATTATTTATTTCATCATCATTCTCAATTTGAATAAGTGGGAAAATCAATACCTTCAAATTAGTTTTCATCCTTTTGTTGTGAGGACAAGACTATTTCTATTGTAGTTTTTGCAAGATTTATTAAATGGTTTGTCAATGTTATCGAACTAAAAAAATAATTGATTTATGAATAATTTAATTTTAATAAATATTCGATATTTCAACACAAATTAAATTTAATTTGATTAAAAGCTTAAAATTAAAATTAACTGGAGAGTAACTTTTTTTATGTATAATTATTATTGTTGTTTTTTTTCAAAGGAACCTTTTTTATTTTTATTTTTATCATTTTTTTATAAAAAACTTTTTCTTATTATTGTTTACTCGTATCGTATGTTTGTTTTATATGTTTAATAAAGTAGTAGATTGTATTAACATAGATAATAGTAGTAATAATAATAATAAAACTCTTCTTTTCTCGATGTGGGGAGAGGTTTTTTTTTTAAAAAAAAATTATTTTCTATTCTTAAATCTATACAAAGCAACCGTATTTTGACTAAAGAAGACTCCAAGAAGTTTCCTTTTAGCTTAAAAAAATTAGGAAATCTCTAAAGTTGCCGAAGCTTTCAGAACTTTCAAATAATCTATCAAAAAATATTTGTTTGCCAGCTGGTATAATATATAGTATATACATAGATTTTGGTAAAATATTATAATAGAAGAAGTCAAACATAAAGATTCGAATCCATCTTTGTCAAACTCAAAATATACAGATAGTTGCTACCTGCAAAAATAAATTTATTCATTTTTAATTATAGCTCATTCATTCCCGGTGAAAATCAAGCTCAAATGTTGGGGCCAAAAGGATATTTATCAAATAATTTTTTTATTTATAATTTTGAAAAATGAGATATTATATAGTTCTTTTTTTTTTTTGAGTTGAATATTATATAATTTGAAAAGATTAAAAAATTGTAAGGAGTATAATTAACTTATTGATTGGAATTAGAAATGAGAAATCAGAAATATGGACAAGTTAGCAAGTGAATCAATTGAAATTGTTCACCAGTTCAAGCCAGATTTATTTCACTCTCACATTGAAAATTTAATTTTTCCTGAAATATAATTGAAGTAATTATGATTTTGTTTCATTCATCGAAAGGGAAAAAGAAATAAGGAGTGGAATTAAGGTTTCTAGAGGAACACGTACTAGGTCAATGCACGTAGTTCGTAGTTCTAATTGAACTAAAATTTATTAGGGGTTGTTTGAGAGATTGAGTGAGTTATAATAACAAATAATTATAAAAGTCTATGAATTATTATAATTTGTGAAATTATATAATATTATTTAAAAATACAAAGTAGTATAGTCTGAGCTTATAATAGTTTATATCTGGGATGCAAAGTATTCCACATATTATTATAACATGTGCCCTAAACAGACCCTCAGTAAATAGTTTTGGAGTTTGTTAGGGTATTTCGTTATAAATAGAGAAAGTAGGTTAGAGAGAAGGTAGGCATTAATTCACTGAGTTTTGGTTTTAGGGCAAAGAGAGTTCTCAAGATAGGGAGAGTCCAAGTTCTTGTAGTTGGTTATCGTTTCATATTTCAATATATTTGGATTCTATCACCTTCCATGTAGAAGAGAAAAAAAAATAGGTGGAAAAAGTCCCTTGGGAAGAAAGGTTTTGGAGGCAGCCATTCATATCCACAATCAATTACTTTATACTAAAATGAATTTCATGATTTTCCTCACCCAACTAACTTGAAACCCTATTTTGGTCATGATTTCAATGACAAAGTATCACCCAACCATGCCATAGACCTTTGCTTATGTTAAAAGTTTAATATATAGTTGGTCACTAGTTTCAATAAAGAGAAGTATTTGGTGATAAGGTTATTGGGTTGAAAGGGCTTTGGGATACTAAAATTATAATCTTTAGGACCCTTTTGAGCCTATTTGTTAGACATTGGGAAACTGATCTTATTTTTTATGTTACAAAACTATACTACGAAGATTTAGAGTCTTTGAAGTTGGTACAACGATGATATTTGTTTCATTCAGAGGAGATATAAATAGATCATTGTTCAATATGTCAAGTCAAGGCACAGAAACGTGGTGTCACAATCTCTCATTAGGTCCTAATATTTGAGAAAGTGAGGGCCAAGATGCCATCGAGAGGTTAGGAGCTTTTGTGAGAGGCCATGAAATTTAAGACAACTTGACATTATTATTATTATTGATATCAGCGAGTGTTCGGTCAGCTTACATACACCTCGACAATTCTCACAGGACGACATCTCATCCTACTACATTTGGATGCAAGATAACTTTTAAGATATTAAATCTTAAGTAGGTAGTCATCATGACTTGACCTCATTTTCGCTAAACCCTTTACTTTTATATGGCCCTTCTTGACCACTAGAGCAACCCATGGTTGTGGGATAACTCGACATTATTATTAGTTGTGAAAATGAATAGTAGAGTAATATTCATGTCTACATTGATTCTAAGATTAATGTTACTCAAAAAAAAAAAATTCATCGATTGCATTAGTGGAGGGATCCTTGAGTGAGAAATGTGTTCACAACATTTTGAATGCATTTTTTTTTTCTTTTTTTCTTTTACAAATATCCTAAAGGGTTAAAAGAAAACTCAAAATCCAGAGCACATAATATTACATACACCAAAAGAATTTTTGAAAAAGAAATGATTAAAGGAAAAATAAAAGAAGAAAAAGAATATGTGCATTGAGAAGGCCACTTTCAATTTAGGGTTAAAAAAACACTTTTTATATTTTTTTTTCAGAAAAATAATGATTTTACCTTATAAACACTTGTTAATTTCTTGTACTTTTATCAAAGTAGTGATTTAATTTTTTAGGCCCCGTTTGATAACCATTTTGTTTTTAGTTTTTAGTTTTTGAAATTTAAACTTAAAATACTACTTCTATAAATGAGTCTAGATGTTTTCTTATTTACTTTGGCGTACCTATGCTTTCAAAAACCAAACCAACTTTTGAAAACTAAAAAAAATTAGCTTTTAAAAATTTGATTTTGTTTTTAGAATTTGGCTAACAGTTCAAATGCTTACTTGAGTGATGATCTCTATTGTAGAGAATTTAGGTGAAAATAAGCTAAACTTTCAAAAACTAAGAACCAAAAACAAAATGGTTATCCAACGTGGTCTTAGATACTGCATACTCTGGTTTCCAAAGTTGTAATTTTTTTTATATCTCTTACACATATAAAAATAAAGGTAATATACGTATGAAAAAAAGGAATGGAAGGCCAATAAATTAGCTTATTTAGCTTATTTTTACCCCCTACTCATTATCTAAAGATTAAGTACTTGTTTTGAATTATAATTTCAAGGCTTCAAAATATTTTTTTAACACTTAAAAACCTTTTCTTGAGTACTTGAAAATTTATTTCACACCATGTCTTAAATCATTACATACTAAAACTCATAAATCAAATAGTTACCTAAATGAAAGTTTAATGACTCAACCAGTTAATCTAGAAAAAAAAAAAAAAAACTAAAGCATGAATGGAACCATGGTATTAAATTTCATCGACATTTTCACATGTCCACGGTTTCGACATCGATATAAGGGGAGAATTGACATTTCCACTATACCATATAAAATCGATGAAATATTAAAAAAAAAACAAGAAAATGTAACTTCTTAATGTGAATATAATATTGTACATGTATTTTAACTCGTTTAAAAAGTGTAAAATGTTTATTCATTAATTTAAATATTTTTTTTATCGATATCGACATTTTATCAATATTTTCATTGACATTTTCATAAAATTGAGAATTTCGATATTTTAAACGTTGAATGGAACATTTACCAAGTTTATAAAGAGAAATGGAGAGAAAAAAAAATGTGGAATGTTTCATAGAAAAAAAAAAGGGGGTGAAAAGTAGAAGGAAGAGGAAAAAGTGGGTCCTTGTGAAAGATGAAGATGATTAAAGGAGAGGACAGTAAATAAATGATGGAATTAATGGATGTTTTTTAGATGAATGGAGGGATGTCAAATAGCCAGTTTTTCACTGTCACTGTTTACAGTTTTCCATTACTGGCATCGAAAATCAGCACCTGCTTTTATTTTCGATTGCCTTTCGGGAACTTCAATCCCTTTCTTTTCTTTTTCCTTTTATATCAAATTTAAGCTTTTTTAAAAGAAAAAATATGATCATTAAATTTAGTGTATCTTCTATTTTAATCCTTCAACTTTTACAACTTTAATTTTGATGTTTCAATTTTTCCTAAAACCTTTACATTTGAATGAGAATTAAATTGGTGTGTTAGAATTAAATTGGTGGTCTCATGTGGACTCATAAAAGAAAAATAGTAAGAAATATTTAAGGAATAAAATGACTTGGAATTTCATAAGGAATTCTATTTCGTCCAAATTTTAGAATAACATGATTGTTTTATCCATAAAACTTCAAAAATAGTTCTCTATTGTTCATTTATTTAAAATCTTATTCATTTAATGATATTTTTATGAGGACATGTTATTGATATGTTAAACTATAGTATACGATTTAATTGGTTGGGCAATTTGCTTGTCTAAAGAAAAAAAAACACAGAAAAATGTATTATCTTTAGAAGTTTAGGATGAGTTTAGTTGATTTAGAAATATAAATTTGAAAACAATGAATTCAAAGAAAATAGAGTTGTATTTTATATTTTTAGTATTTTTCGAACATGTGTTTTATAGCAGGTTCAAAAACTAGCTTACAATTTAAAATTAAAAGTTATCTAAAATGTGTTCATAATACATATATTACAAATTAAATATTAAGTTAAATCTCAACTATTATTAATTATAAGCCGAGCATAGTTCAATTAGCATCAAGTAAAACTTATGACCTAAGATATCATGAGTTCGAATCCTCCTACCCCAAATGTTGTTGTACTAAAAAAACTCTATTATCAAATATAATTATTATTTTATAATATCATATGATTTATAATATTTTATGTTATACCATGTTTAGTTTTAATAAAAATGAAATGAGTTTATAAAATGAAATATTATATTTATCAATGTTTTTATCATTTTTAATATAATTTTCTATTTTAAAATTTTAAATTAAAAATTTGAATATACTAAAAACATGAAAAAAAAATTTGTTGCTTTTTGAATTTCCATTATTTTGATTCTAAAATCTAGAAACAATTTTCAAAAAACAAATCTTATTTGTTGAACTCATTAGATACACTGAATTTAAAAACATAAAATATAAGTTAGATTGAATTTTAGTTTTCCTATATAATTGGTGTAGGAATAACAAAAACTATATTATACCAATTACCATCTTTTTAAGCCTCCAGGCTAAATTGTTGATGTCTTCAAATCTAAAATGAGATGAAACTATATACCAAATTTGACAACTAAAAAAGTAATTAATTTATCTTTAAAGAAGTAATTTATTTCGTAAACTATAATTATACTCTTTTTTATCAAAGGACCCTTTAACCAATTTCGATATTTTCATATGTTTATGAGTTTGACTATATGAGAGAAAAATTGACACTTCTATTATGTCATAAAAAATGGATGATATATAACAAAAATATCAACAAAATATCATCCTAATATTAATCTTAAGAAATTATCACTTATTTGAAAAAAAGGTGAAATGCGTATATGTTAATTTAAATATTTATATGAATTTTTATATTTATAACTTTTCTTTAAGTACCCATCGACATCAATATTTTATCAATAATTTTTATTGCCATTCCATAAAATTGAGATATCGACATTGATATTTAAAATATTGCCTTTAATGCAAATTTTATTTAAAAATTTATATATTTCAAATACCAACCTGGAGAGTCACATATAATTTAAGGACAAAATTGTGAATTCATAAATATTATAAACTAAGTTAAAAAGTATAACCATATAATTGGAAGACTTTAAAATTTTAAGGAAAGAATTGAACATTTATAAATAGTGTAGGGATTAACTATATAATTAGACAAAAAAATTAAAATTAATATGGGTACAGGAAGGAAGGAATAAGAGTACCAATATTCCCTATCATTCTAAAAAATAAATTTATTACAAAACTTAAATATGTTATTTTTATTTTCCAATTTTAAAGTGAAGATAAATTGGTATCTCTTTTAAGGTGGAAGAAAATTAAATAGAAAAATCATTCTTACAAATGAGATAATTGAAAAAAAAATGTGGATGATAACCATTTTGAACAATATGATTATAACTTGAAAATATATATATATATATATATTAGAATTGAAGTTTTGTCCAAAAACTTTTATTTTGGCGTTTTTTATCCACTCCCATTTTTTCTTTTTATTTTTTTAACTTACAAAATCTCAATCTTTGCAGTCCAAATTATACCGCATTTTACATTTATTTTAAACTAAAAAACACTGCCCAGTTTAGTGAGAATATGATACATGACTCAATTTTATTATTGTTGTTGTTTTGAGTTCAACTTGTGCATTGTCATTTTCACAAGTAAATGTAAAATTTTTAATATTAAAGAATGCTAAAACTAAAATCTCTAAAAAGAGAAACAAATTGGAAAAAAAAAAAAACAGTGGAGAAAATGGCAAATATAAAAATGGTCAAATATATGACTTAGCGTGTTTAGGTAGTGTTTTCAATTTAGCCTAACATTTTTTTAATATACTCTTTGATGAATGTTAAAGGTAATGATAAGAACTAAAACTTTAAAAAGAAAAATAGACAAAAAAAAAAAAAAAGAAGAAGAAAGTTGAGAAAAAACATAAATAAAAATGGCTAAACATATGTTGAAGTTAGGTTTAGGGTATTTTTTTTTTCAATCTAGTCGACATTGTTACAATTTTCAATATACACTTCTTATTGGTGAATGTTAAAACGAGATCTGTGTCATAAATAACTAGCGGGGGCAACAAAAATTTAAAAAGAAACTAGGTCACTTAAAAGACAAAAGTGTCAAATGTGTGTTTCAAAATTTTAAGAAGTTTTGATGTTTCTACTCATAGATAGCAAAATTTCTCTTCTAAATTATGTGGTATAAAGTTATAAGAAAGTAAATTGAAAAAACATATAATAATATTTAGGAGGGTATAGAAGAATGAGTGAGAAAGGGAAGGAAGTAGGAAGTAGGAAGTAAGAAGTAAGTAATAATGAAAAGGAAGGGGGCAGAATTGCAGGTGGTGGTGGGGGATTGGCAATGGCATGCATTAGGGTCAGGTTTGACCAATCTTTGACCTGCCTAAGTAAATTACCTGCAGATACCCACCCATTCATGGGGGGACCACCTGACCACTCCCTCCTTCCCCCCCCCCCTCTAATAAAGTACTTTTCCTTTCCTTTTTTTTTCTTTCTTTCTTTTCAAACTCTACCATTCATTTCTTTTTTTCAATTTTCAAAATAAATAATTCAATGATTAAATTATTAGTTTTGTTCTTAAATTTGATTTGTATCTATTTGATCCCTAAATTTTTAAAAGTATCAAGTAGGTTCTTGAACGTTCAATTTTAATCTAATAAGTCCCTAAACTTTAAAACTATCTAATAAGTCTCTGAACTTTCAATTTTGTACCTAATAGGTCACTTACATATTCAATTTCGTGTCTAATAGGACCTTAAACTTTCAATTTCATGTCTAGTAAATTCATGAATTTTTTTAAAGAATTACAATTAGCTCAATGGCTTCTTAGACACATATTTGAAAATTCAGGGACGTATTCGACCCAAAATTAAAAGTTTAAAAACTTATTAGATACATTTTAAAGTTCAACAACTTTAGATACAAAATTGAAAGTTTAGGGACTCATTTGACACTTTTCAAAGTTCAAAGACCAAATAGATACAAACCTAAAAAGTTCCAGGACTAAACTTGTAATTTAACCTAAATCAATTCATTCCTTACCTAATAATTTTATAGTAAATTTTTTTTTTAATATTACACCATTTACACTAAATTTGTAATTTACCTAATTTCATTTTTTAATTTCGATATTGAAAAATCCAACTTGGTTTCTATCCAAATTTTCTAGTATCATTAAAATTTGTTTTTGCATATTTTTTCTCTTTTATGTTCAATAACATTTAAGGTGGAAGATACAAACTTTTGACCTCTGGATCCATAGTATATATCTTATTAATTGATCACTTGTTACGTCTAAAAAATTACATAATATGTTATTATTATTATTTTTTACAATAGTGGGGTGAAGGAATTAAACATCTAACCTCAGATTGATAGTATAAACTTTATACCGGTTGGGGTATGTTCATTTTGGCACGATATATTATTTTTGAGAAAACATAAAAAAATACTAAAGAAAAAGAAAAAAACTATAAACATAAGAATTCATCTAACAATATGTTAGATGAATTTCATTTTTTAAAAAAGAATGTATAATTATGATGTAATGTTTCAACCTTATCATTTCAATTTTCCAGTACCAACCAAAAGACAGGAAAAAGCCAAAGGGCATTGTTTTTTCTTCAAAAAAAAAAAAAATAAATAAATAAAAGAAGAGAAAAAGAAAATAAAAAGAAAAAGAAAAAGAAAAAGAAAAATTGAATGGAAGTATTAAAGAGAGGGGAGTTGGGATGAAGAAGAAATGGTTTGGATTGTATTGAAAATTGAATAAGAGGATGCTTCCCTCTTTGCTACTGTCAGTTCTACAACTTACTGTCTTTTCATTTACATTTCTGCAACTTCCCTATCCTTCCTCCCTTCTCTCTCTCTCTTTAATTTTTAAAATATTTTTAATAGATAGATACCCCCAAATTTCCATATTATAATAATAATATATTAATTAATTAATTAATTAAAGTGTTAATGGATAATAATTTTTGTTTTCTATTTTCATTTTTAATTTTGGTGAAAACATAGAACCAAGTTTTGAAGACTAAAAATAGAGTAAGTGAAATTGAAATATGTATAAGTTAAAGAGGGATGAAATAAATTACCAATGGAAGTAAAAGAATTTGAGAGTTATCTTATGAGTTTAGTAAAGAAAATGGAAGGATATTATTGAAAGAAGCAAACCCGAAAGGAAGAGATTTGATTTTTATGAAAGGAAAGAAAAAGGAAATATGAAAAGAAAGAGAGGAAAGGAAGGAGGACACGTGGAGAAGGCTGTCGAGTCACGTGCTAGTAAAAGGAGGTCTACGAATGGGGTAGAGACACGTGGTGGAATCTGGATGGAGGAAAGACTAGTCAAAGAAAAGCACATTGAATCAGAATGAGAACAAAGCATGAGCTGTGGGCTGCAAAAATGTGGTACTATTCAAATCACAACAGTTGTTCTAAATATTTGTTTGCTTTTTTTGTCCCCTGGTTATTGCCTGGTACCTCCTCTCTCCCCTTCCATTACTTTTTTTTTTTAATTAAAAAAATTACATTATTATATCATTTATGAAGTCCTTTTAAATATGTATTATCATTTTAAATATCTAAGTTGGATTGGAATGATTTTTTAAAAATTAAAAAAGAAAACTTTTGTAAGCACTTGTAAGTCATCTCAAGCTAACAAGAGCATAACTCAACTAACATGAAGTATAACTTATGACCCAAAGGTTATAGATTCGAAACTTCTATCCCCAAATGTTGTTGGACTAAAAAAAAACTTATACTATGAAAAGTAAAACAAAATTTGTACCGGAGAATTAAAACCCATTTGATAAATAGTTCATTTTTTATAGTTTTTTTTTTTAAAATTTATGTTCGTTTTGTCACCCTTTATTTACCTATAATTTTAACTTTTTTTAAGAAACATTTGAAATCTTAGTTAAATTCTAAACACAATAACAAATGTTAAAAATTATTTTTTTTAATTTTCAAAATTTCTTGAATTTTGAAAAGATTTTTAGAGGCAAATAATAATTTTTTTAAAAAAAACTCATAGGTAAAACCGTAAAAGTAGTCTTTACGGAGTGTTTAGCCCGCCAACTTGAAATTGGGTGAAGTGGATTAAGATACCTCACTCCTTGTTTTACCCACATACTTCACAATACAACTGGTAAATAACTTCACCCCACCAACTTCAACAATGCTCACTATTTAGGTTCGCACATTTATCAAAAAACTTCATCTTCCTCTCTTTCCCTCTCTCTAACTTCCTCTCTCCCCTCCCTCTCAAGGTAATAATAAACATTTTAACATATTTAAAAATTGTAAAATGTTTATTTACTAATTTAAATATAATTTTTAATTTTTGTTTTATAATTTTTTTAGAATTATTCATCGATATTGACATTTTATCGATATTTTCATAAAATTAATACCTCGATATTTCTATTGACATTGACATTTTAAAAATTGATGTTAAACAACTTATTTCAAAATTCTAGGAAATCTTGCAAGATATGACTATTTTGGTGAGAAGCTTTTTTAGTAGAAAAATATCATTCGATTTCATATGATAAATAAACAACAAAGTTCATTTAAAATTCGTTAGAATTTTAAATCACTCAAAATCCTACCCACAAAAATAACAAAAATGATGCTATATAGAGCCAAAGTTTTAACTATTAAGATTTTAATAAGTGTATTTCATTAGTAGCTGTTACAAGGATGAAATACTTGCATATCTGGTTGTTAAAATTTTTGTTTAAATGATAATTTTAAAATTATAGGAAGACTAGTAAAATATATTTGTCCTTGTCATAATTTTTCTTATATAAAAATATAATTTAATTTCATACGATAATAAATAACTAAATTTACTTAAAACTCGTTAGGTTTTGAAGTCATAGATAAACAAACCATCCATAAAAGATGAAGTTACAATAGATATTAAGTTTAGGGGCAATTGGGTTGGTAGCAAAAAGACCCAATATAATTGCCCATATAGCAAATGCCTCAATCTATTTGCAAAAATAGCAAAAATTTGAAAAGAGGAATTGAAATTACTAAAATATCCCACGTCATTACCCACCAGTCACTGATATCAGTGATAGGATGCTATCAGTGATAGGATGCTATCAGTGATATCACTGATAGGATTCTATCAGTGATATCACTGATAGAAGTCTGTTTATTTAATAACTAATTTTTTTCTTATAATTTTAGTTTTCCATCACCCCCATTGATAGCAAACGAAGAAGAAATCATTGATAGGATACTATTAGTAATATCACTGATAGAAGTTTGTTTATTTAATAACTATTTTTTTTTTTGTCGTTTGGGAATGATTACATGATTCTCAATGTGTTATAGTGTTAGACTTCTATCATCTTATATCAGTGATAGAAGTCTATCAGGTGATAGAACTGATATGAGTGATAGAAGTCTATAACGATTGTCAATGTGTTACAGTGTTAGACTTCTATCATTTGATATCAGTGATAAAAGTCTATTAGGTGATAGAACTGATAGAAGTGATAGAAGTCTATAACTCTGTTAGACTTCTTGTTCTTCCTGAATATTATTCTATCAGACTTGTGATAAATGTCTATCACTGATAGTTGTTTATCAATCATTAACTTCTTTCCAGTGATAGATGTCTAATAGAAGTGATAGACTACTATTGTGATATCTATCACTGATAGAAGTGATGTCTATCAGTAATAGTTGTATGATAGACTTCTACCACAAATTGTTCATCTATTACCTATTACTCATAACTTTTCTATTATCTATTAGACTTATTGTTCCTATCTCATTTCTATCATTGTCTATCACTAATAGAAGTGATAAACTACTATCATCAAGTATGGATTGATAGAAGTTAAAGAAAATAAGTGATAGACTACTATCACCGATGTAAGTGATAGGCTTTCATCGCTGATAGTTGTCCTGATAGACTTCTACCTATCTATTACCTATTACTCATAATTTTTCTATTAGACTTCTTGTTATTCATGATTATTAACTTTTTCTTCTATCCGACTTCTATCGCTGATAGATGTCTATCACCGATAGTTGTCTATCAATCATTAACTTCTTTCCAAGAAATAGACTTTTATCGCTGATAGATGTCCATCATCGATAAAAGTGATAGACTTCTATCGCTGGTAGTTGTCTATCACTATCACCGATAGTTGTCTATCCGTTAACAACTCATCGCTTTTGTTGTGTGGTCTTCAAATTTTCTCATCAGATGCCAAAGTCCTTGTGTTCATAGTATTGATATTAAACTTTTGAAATAATCACAAACCTTGTATTGATAGTATGAATAGTATGATAACAACAATATTGAGTTCTATCTTGAAAAAGTATATATAAAACTAATTGTCAAAAATTACATCATAGTAAAAATGGTGGAAAATTACATGTCCTACGATTGTGACCAACACGATAACAATGACTACATTTTGTGTGACTTCTTGCTTCAGCAATCAACGAAATCCTTAAATTACATGTCCTACGATTGTGACCAACACGATAACAATGACTACATTTTGTGTGACTTCTTGCTTCAGCAATCGACGAAATCCTTTACTTTCACGGTCTTCCTGCTTGACGTTTAACAATTGGAGGTAATGCATTCATGTCAACATCTATCGAACTCCATTCATAATGATTTCCAACTGGGCGGATTACACCTCCATAAGTTGTCACTCCCATCATTAATTGCACAAGAGGAGCCATCAAAACAAGCATCATTAATATGAGCAACTAAAGGATATCTTGTATTTTGATCTTCCACTAAAGTTAAAAACCAAGCAACATCAAAACAACGACATGGCGTTAGTTAATAACATCCCTCATTGCTATGTTTTTTTTTCTTTTAATATTACCTAATTTTCTAAAGTATTAATATTAATATCAATATTAATATTAACATTTTTCTGAGAAAATGAAAAGGAAAATGCTACCGATAGAGAGAAAGAAGAGGGGGGTAGTGTTTGGATTCTGAGAAAAATCTTGTAATGTAAACTAAAAAAAAAAAGATGAAGAAAAAATTGATTAATATTTTCTTAATTTTGGGGTGTGTGAAAGCGGAAGTTTGGTGAAGTGCCAACTTTTGTAGTGTCATTCCTCTTTCAAATTAACAAACTAGATGAGCCCACTTCTATTTTTCCTAATTTGTTTTCTTGAAAAAGGGAAGAAGAAGGAAATACTGAGGAAGAAAAAAAAAATAGATTTAAGGCCAAGGGTATAATAGGAATTATGAAAGCAATTTAAAGATTTTTGCCATATTTGCAATTATTTTAAAATGTTGCTATATCTACAAATAGTAAAACCATCCTTGCTACCCATTACAAATTCTCTTAAGTTTAACCATAAAATGTTGATTTTTTATAAGGTATAAGCACAATAGATATGCAATGGAGTTGAAGCTAAGATTAGAAGAAAAATTTTTCCTCAACAATCTTTTACATAAAACATTGCTGAATGAGAAATTTTGATCAATCTCTAATTGCCACGTCCTTATTCTAAATTTATGACGAAGCTACAAATAATTAAATTTGAGATTTGGGTCATATGAAATTTGGGTCAAGATAAACAAGACCCAAATTCAAGCCAAAAACCAATAAAGCCCAAATACAATGGTTGGACCCAAAAAGTTATTATGGTCTAAGCCCACATGCTCATGGAAAGCTCTCTAAATAGAGGAGCTCTCCTTCATTTGAATGGTTAAGAAATTAAAACACTCTAGAGAACTTAGAGAGAGTTCAGATACAAAGATTATAAGACTCTTAAACTCTTAAAGATCAAACACTCTCGAAACCAAAGCCTAAAAAACGAGAAGACTTTGAAGATTGAGATAAGCTACAAATCTCTCGAGACAAATTCACATTCGAGAACAAGTTGCAAGGTTCTCGAAATAAATTCACATTTGAGAATAAGCTGCAAAACCCTTAGAATAAATTCACATTCGAGAAAAGCTATGAAACTCTCGAGACAAATCTACATTCGAGAACAAGCTGCAAAGTCCATGAAACATATATACAAGAGAGAGAAAACAAATTAGAGAATAAACATTAGAGATTGCATCAATACAAATTAAATTCATTTACATGTGTCTTATTATTATTTTTTTTTGAAATTACGTGTGAATAAACATTAGACAATTTTTATGTAATTAATTTTTTAATTAATATACATATACACACACCTTTTAGGTCATTAGGACAAATATTTTTAATAAACCTTATATATAAAAAAACACTAAAACTAATTAAAAACAAGCATTTTCTTCTGAAGGCAATTCTTTGAAAAAGGTCTATCACCATCTAAATAAGATAATAAGTGAAAATAGAAATTAAAAATATTTCCTTTAATAGGAACAAATCTTCATGATTTAAATTTTAAAAAATTGATATCTAATATAGCTCTAATTGTATAGTACAACAAAAAGTTTAAGAAAAAACAGTCAACATAAACAGAGACTTCAGAACTCCATATTAAAGAACTTCGCACCCCAAATACAGATCTCATAAACTCAAACTAAACAACTTTGCACCCAAACTATTTAACTCTACACACTAAATAACTCCATGAAGGGATCAAATCCCGTAGAAAAAACGTTGAAATCGCTTTTGCCCACAATTACGTTATGGATTATGCACAAAAAATAGTAAAGTAAGGTTACGCACAAATGGAGAAGATGAATTTACCTTTGAAGAAACCTCTTATTGTAATCATTTTCTAATCTTGTACTCGTTCTCAACGATCAACTTGAACACCTCCAATAAGTCTTCTCCGTTGTTCTCTAGGATAGAGAGAACAGTGAGAGTTCTTTTTGGCTTTGGGAGAATTTTCTCTTTTGGAAGACTTTGGAGTATTGAGAGAATTTGTGAGATGCGGAAATCCCTACTTCCAAAAAAATGAACAATTAATCTCAAAATGCATCTAGATGCATTCTTATATAGGGAGTAAGGGTGGAGATAACTTCCTCCACTCATTATCCCACTAAATGCACAAATTATGCATTATGCATATCACATTTGCATAATTGCATAATATAAGGTATCTCATAACTTATTATGCAAATCATATTTGCATAATTGAATTACTGAATCATATTTAATTTTTCTCTGAATTCAATTATTTCCTCTAATATTCAATATGAAACAATTTCACACTAAAACTATATTTAGAAATTAATCCAAATATAGTACATAGTTTATTATGAACCATATTCACATTAAACTATATATTATACCAATTATATCACATATAATCGATATAACTCCCATTTACGAAATTGAACACTTCAAGTTCGCTCCAAAACTTTATAACCTTTAATATATCCATGTTGAGCAAACAAATGAACCTAATGGACCTACAGTTCAAGAGTGATGGAGATCTAATCCCCTTGAGCAGCGGAAATGAGTTTAGAATCGTAATTGCAAAATCATTTTGGATGAAAAGCAAAAACCAGTACATTGGAAAAGAAACAAAGATAAACATACAATCTAATCTAATTAGACATGGATAAAACATGGAAACATGCTAAATGAATTAAATAAACTAAAAAAGGGATTCACAATTACCTTTGTAGTTTTCCTCAACAACAACTCCTTGCTCCTTAAAGTGATTCTCCAGTAATTCAGCAACACAGAGAAAATCCTTTGTTCTCCTCCAAGCAAGACACTACCAGTAGTGAGCACCTCCTATGACTCTGAGTTTCTACTTAGATCTTTCTTGGTGGAAAGGATCCAACAATTGGAGAAATGCAAGAGGGAATTGGGAAAGAGAATTTTAACCGAGAGAACTCAATCAATCAGTCATCGATATTCTTGCCTTTCTCGCAGAAGTGAAGAGGCATACTATCGAGGGACAACTTCCCCAACTCCCTATCGATAGAGAGTTGGAGGGAAGTGGGGAACGTGCCACACGTTCCCCTTTTTCTTTTATTTATTATATTATAAAACAAATAATCAAATTATTAATTAAATAATATAATTAATTAATCAAATCATATTTAATTAATTATAAATTAAATATCATATATTTAATTTGGATTAAATCACATTTAATCATTATTTCCCTCTAATCCTATAGTTTTAATGTACACCTAATGCACATTAAATTTTAACCTATAGTTTTTAAATATGAATCACATTCACATTTGAATTTAATATTTGAACTCTTTCAACTATTTAATTCTCTCATAATATTTAATATGAATTATATTCACATTAAATTTATAATATATAGTTCCAAAACTATATATTATATCGTATCTATATACATTAATTTTATTCCCTAATAAATTTGAACATTTCAAATTCAAACGATCTAAGAACCCTTTACGAGCTAGAAGGTGGACCTAATGGACCTACAGATCAGAAGCTCCAATGATACGAGATTACTCGATTAATCTCATTAACCTCCTAATCAACATTCGTTAACTACGAGAACACTCCACTAAAGTCCCGCAGATGCACTCTTCTCACTGTAGATATATTTCTGTGTCCACGGATATTGACCAATAACAGCAAGTCAATCCTTCAGGAATGTTCGTAACACTAGCTGGGTCTAATTACCGTTTTACCCCTGGGCTACATCTTGTACCTTAAGTACCAGTGCTCCTCTAATGAATAATTTGTTTGTGATCCTACCAACAAACAGAGTCCCTCTTAGGCCAATGAGAGGGTCGGGCCCTTTGTTCAAGTCCCGAAGATACCACTTAAGAGAACATTCCTCTATTTAGCTTAGTAGGTAGGAAGGAGTGAATTTCATCTTGCTAAGTTAAGTCCCCAGCTGCTCACTCGGTCTTGTCCTCAATATGCCTCGGTGAATCTGGCCACTCTCACTCATACTAGTCAAAGGACAATCCCTTGCAAACAAGAGTTCGTAACCTGCTCAGGATTGAGATCAAGTTGCCTTGGTCATCCTAGTGAAATAGAAACTCAAGTCAACGGAGTTACATCTAGAGGTTACTATTTCGTGGTTCGGTCTTATGTAATCTCATTACATAGGATATCCTCACTCACATGTCTTCTAGACGAACACGTTAGGATCACAGTGTTTGTATCATATACAAAGTGGGCCACATCCATAGTTTTATCAGGGTAAGGTACCCAAACCTTATCCCCTTACTATAGACCCTTTAGGCTGTGTCTCGAACCGAGATCCTTTATATGTACACTACATTCAGTTAAAGATACATTTTACAGCCTTGGATGTTTAGTTTATTGGATTTAGGGTTAAAACAATGGCAATATCGTAAATAACAAACAATAACACTTTATTGAAGTAATAACAGTTTATTACAATAATTAGAACAAAAATTACAAACTACGAGTTTTAGGGCATAAATCCCAACAAAGAGCTCCAATGATACGAGGTGAACCGATCAAACTCTTTGACTCGGTTGACCAATATTCATTAATTACGAGTCACTCCACTATAGACTTGTACTGCATTCTCCTCACTGTAGGACAAGTTGTGTCCATTGATTTAACTAATGCCCATGAGTCGACCCTTCACAGGTTGTTCGTAATCACAGCTGGGTCAAATTACCGTTTTACCCCTATGATTACCTCTTGCTCTTTAAGTACCACTGATCCTCTAATGAACAACTTGTTTATGGTTCTACCATAAATAAAGTTCCTCTCGGGCAAGTGAGAGAGTGGGCCCCGTTGTTCAAGACTTGGATTCAATCCTTAAAAGAACAACCGATCTAATTTTTCTGGCTCGGAAACGAGTGAATTCCATCTCGCGAAGTTAAGTTCCCAACTCTCCACGAGATTTTGTCCCTAAGAAGGTAGACTTATTGAGTCGGAAACTCTGACTACTCTCACCTATACTAGTCTAAGGACAAATCCCCACAGACAGGACTTCGTAACCCACTCAGGATTCAGGTCGAGTCAATAATGGTCATCTATGAATTATTAGACCTAATCTGTTAACGGTGTTACATCAGTTGGCTATTAATTCACGATCCGGTCTTGTACGAACTTATCGCACAAGATGTCCCCACTCGCATGTCAGCTACATGAACGAGTTGGATCGATTCGTTTGTATCAAATACAAAGTGGGTTGTGTCCATAGTGTTACCAAGATGAGGTTCCCAACCTTATCCATATACTATATAGACCATTTGGGTTACACACTTGAACACTATTCTACCTATGTGCCTACTACACATTGTTCAAGTTCTCATAATCATAACCCTGAAGTTTAGTTTATTGAATTTTAAGTTTTAAATGCGAGAACACGAGAAATGTTGAATAATAACCCTTTATTGATTTCGTCGAATATTTACAAACTACACGAGTTTAGGGCATAAAACCCCAACAAATTCCCTCTTGACTTAAAGTTAGTGGAGTACAACATTTGAAACTACAACATTACATATAATGTAAATACAAAAAACTAGGGCATTGAATATCCTTGTACAAAATACTCCCACTTGCCCTAGTCAGGGTATCACTCTAGACCTAGACTCTCTTGGTAACTCTCAAACACCTTAGACGTGAGAGCCTTTGTAAAAGGATTATCAACGTTGTGCTTGGAAGCTATCTTCGTGATGACAACATCTCCTCGATGCACAATTTTCCGTATCAGATGATACTTTAACTTGACGTGCTTTCCCCTCTTATGACTTCGAGTTCCCTCGAATTTGCCACTACACCACTGTTATCACAATAAAGGGTGACTGACAAATTCATATTTGGAACAACTTCCAAACCTGTCATGAATTTCCTTAGCCAAATCGCCTTCTTAGTTGATGTATTCTACCTCCATTGTGGAGTCTGCGATGCATCCTTGCTTGATGCTTCCCCAAACTACAACTCCTCGTTAAGAGTAAACATTGACCCCGACGTGGATTTCTTAGAATCCTTGTCGGTCTGAAAGGCAGAGTCCGTGTATCCTGTAAGGATCAAATCCTTAGCTCCATACACGAGCATGTAGTCCCTCGTTCTCCTAAGATACTTGAAGATCGCCTTAACCGTCGTCTAGTGATCACAACATGAATTGGATTGATATCTACTGACTATCCCTGCATAACAGACGTAGGACCTAGTACACAACATGACGTATATAAGGCTACCTACAACTGATGCATAAAGAATCCGTCTCATATCCTTAACCTCTTGAGGTGTCTTAGGACACTGTTCCTTAGACAGATGAACCCCGTGCCTGAAAGGCAGTAAACTCTTCTTGGAGTTCTACATCTTATATCGAGTCAATATCTTATCGATATATAATGCTCGAGACAGGGCTAGAGTTTTGTCTTATGGTTCGAACAATCTAGATCCCTAGAACATACTACGTTTCTCCCAAATATTTTATTTGTAATTGCGTAGATAGTTATTTTTTAATGTCAGTGAGGAATCCTACGTTATTCACAATGAGTAGGATGTCATCCACATACAACACTAGAAAAGCGACAGTACTGCTGATGATTTTCTTATATACACAAGGCTAATCACCACTTTGATCAAAACCATAAGATTTGATCGCCTGCTCAAACCTTATATTCCAAGACCTAGAGGCCTGTTTCAGTCCATAGATAGACCGTTTAAGCCTGCAAACCTTTTTCTCTTGGCCTTGTTCAATGAATCCTTTGGATTGGTCCACGTAGATGTTTTCGTCAAGGTTGCCATACAAAAAAGCTGTCTTGACATCCATTTGCCATACCTCATAGTCATAATATGATGCAATGATCAGTAGGATTCTGATAGACTTTATCATGACAACAGGAGAAAAGGTTTCCTCATAGTCCACCCTTTCTCATTGGTTATAACCCTTCGCCACGAGCCTAGCTTTGAAGGTCTGTACCTTCCCATCTACACCCCATTTTCTTTTGTAGATCCATTTGCAACCTATAAGTTTTACCCCATCAGGTTGATCCACAAGATCCCAAACATAATTGAAGTACATAGACTTCATTTCCTTGTCCATAGCTTTGACCCATTCGTCCTTGTCTATGTCATGCATTGCTTGGTCATAAGTCAATGGATCCTCACAGTCGTCATCAGTATGACAACTTGAGTTTCAATTAAACCCATGTAACGGTCAGGCTGTGTTACAACCCTCCCACTACGTTCAGGCACTCTCAACTCTTGAGATGGTCATTGTTGACTTGACGAGCTAGTACCAACAACTCTTTTTGATGTGCTAGCATCATCAGCAACTTTTACTGATGTACTATCGAATTCATTTAACACAACCTTACTCCTTGGTTTATGATCCAAGATGTGATCCTCCTCTAAGAAAGTGGCATTTGTTGACACAAACACCCTATCTTCCTTAGGATCATAGAATAACCCACATCTCGTTTCTTTTGGGTAGCCTACCAATAGGCCCAATTTTTAACGAGGTTCCAATATCTTCGGGGTTGTCACAAGCACATGGGTTAAACATCCACAAATTTTGAAATGACGTAAACTACCTTTATGTCATCTCTATAGTTCGAAATACATTTCAGAAATACTTTTCGACGGAACGTTGCTCAAAATGTAAATTGCAGTCTCCACTTCATAACCCCAAAACGAGTCAGGGAGATGAGCATAGCTTATCACTGACCGAACCATGTCCAACAGGGTTCTATTTCTCCTCTCCAATACACCATTCTGTTGAGGCATACCGGACGCTGGGAGTTGGGACGTAATTCAATGTTCTATCATATAGTCCTGGAATTTAAGGTCCATATACTCTCCACCTCGATCAAACCGAAGTGTTTTAATTGATTTACCTAAATGGTTCTCAACCTCAGTCTTAAACTTCTTAAACTTTTCAAGTGCTTCAGACTTGTGATGCATTAGGTAAATATACCCATATCTCGAATAATCATCTATAAAAGAGATGAAATATTCATACCCTCCTCTGCCTTTAACACTCATCGGACCACAAAAGTCTGAATGTATAAGCTTTAAGGGCTTTTTGGCTCTATAACCTTTTCCAGTAAAAGGCCTTTTGGCCATTTTGCCTTCAAGACATGACTCACATACACACAAATTTTTTTTCTTCTAACTTGTTTAGAAGTCAATTCTTTACTAATATCTCAATCCTATTGAGATTTATGTGGCCTAACCTAAGATACCAAAGATGACATTTTCTTTAGGTGAAACCTTTTGCTTCTTAGTTCGTATATTTGCAGTTCTAAATAGTTCAGTGTTTAAAACCATTTTGACTGAATTAGGCCTTCAAACATACAAGTTATTCTAAGTAAAGCTGTACAAATTTCAACACCTTTCATAGAAATAAACATTTTATTGATTGAAAAGGAAATTGATACATACTGTTTTAACAAGCAAGAAATGGAAATAAGGTTTCTAGTAAACCCTGACACTATTTATAAGTTATCTAATAACAAGTGCTTCTTACCAAACAACAACTCTACTGTGCTCATTGCTACAACTGAGAATACCTCTCCAGTACCAACTCTGAGCGTTATCTCCCCTTCTTGCAGCTACTGTCAGGAACTAATTCCCTAAAAAGAAGAACAAACATTGTCAGTGGTGCCTGAATCTAGTATCCAAGCAGAGTCATCATTCTCCACTAAATAGGTTTCAATGCATAGTAAATCACATTTACCTTATTTCTTCTTATCGACCAAGTACTTGGGGAAGTTCCTCTCTAGTACCCATCAATGTTCCAGTAGAAACAGTTTCCTTTGTCTGCAACTTCCTTGACCTTTTTGCCTTTCTTGGCGGTAGCTTAGTCAACTTGTTTTCCCTTGCCAACCTTCTTCATTTTCTTCTTCTTCCCATTCGGACCTGAAGAGGACGAAGCTATAGGTTTGGTCCCCATGTTCGAACCCTTATAGAAGGACTGGTAGGCAACATTTGCCTCACCTTCCTGGTCCTTGACTTTCATCAAGGACTGGTAGGTTTGTAGCTCGTTGAGTTGGGTTGTTAGGGTGTAGCTCAACTTGTTCATAACAGTGTTGCTACGAAACTAAAGGAAACTTTTTGGAAGAGTCTCCAGAATGAAGTTGACTTGGCTCGACTCATCGATAGTCGCACAATTCATCTCTGCCGCGTTGAAGTGGACCATCATGTCGAGAATGTGCTCCCTGACAGACGTTCCCTCTTTCATCCTGACATTGAAGACGTGCTTGAGAGCATCGTGTCGGACTTGAAAGGATTATTGTCCAAACATATCTTGCAACGATCCCATGATTTCCTTGGCGGTGACCATGTTCTCGTGTTTCTAAGCCAAAATATCAGTAAAATTGGCTAAGATGTAGACCTTGGCCTTGTCATTGGCCTTGATCCATCTATCGTACGCGTTACGAACATTTCGCGCTGCGGTCGAGCTCAAAACCTGAGGACATTCCTCAGTGAGTACAACTTTAGCTTGTCCAGTACCAAAATCGTGTTCAAATTGTTTTTCCAGGTTGGATAATTATCTCCGGTTAATTTCTCCGCGCTAGTAAGGAAATGATCGAGCTAGACATGCTGAAAAATTAAATTTCGTGTATTAGTTATTCGCAAAAAACTATTAAGTCTAATCCAATCAATTTTAGATAAATTAAATAATGATCCCTAAGTTAAAATAATTTACAATGATACCCCAAAGGTTTAGAATAACATGCCACCGAAGGGTAGTCAAATCATTCCTCCTCTGAGACGAGACTATCTCGACCAACCCTATTACCAGAATAACTCTTATTCCTAAAGGTTTTACTTACCATCTTTCGGTTTGGATTCATTAACTCTTAATGTATCTCGTAAGTGTGACCATCCTATTTTAGATTCCAGAGTCCTCATCCAACAAAATTCGCCGAAGGGAGGACTAAGTTGGAAAACAAACTAAGGCAACCCTATCCCTTTCGGGAGTTTACGTGGTTTCGACTCCTATGATCAGGCCCTCTGAAGGGTTCGTTTGCTCCAGGGCAAATTGAAGGGAATGAAACTCCCGCAGCGGAAACGACATGAAACGTCGTGGTTTTACGTTATGCTACTGATTTCTTAAAATTGAACCTATCTCATAAATTCTAGGTTAAACATGCAATTTAGAAGAAGAAAACAGAAAGTAGATGGTATACTTACTTGTTAAAGAACCTTTCTTCGACAATATCTTCTCCGATCACGAACTATTCGTGCCAACGATCTCTTCACGCGATCTCTCGAACCGAACAAATTGGACACCTCCAAAATGATCTTCTCGATTGTTCTCGATCGGTTGAGGGAGAGTGGTGGGACTCCCTTTGGATTTTGAGGGAGAGTGGTGGGACTCCCTTTGGATTTTGAGTAGGATATCATCCACATAAAGTACTAAGAAAGCTACTTTGTCGTTGATGATCCTCTTGTAAACACAAGGCTCATCAACATTTTGGTCAAAGCCATAAGACTTGATCGCAGTATCAAATCTTATATTCCAAGATTTGGATGCTTGTTTCAACCCATAAATGGATCGATTGAGCTTGCAAGCTTTTTGCTCCTGACCTTGGGTTATGAACCTTTCGGACTGAGACATATAGATGCTCTCGTCAAGATTACCATTCAAAAAGGCAGTCTTGACGTCCATTTGCCAAATTTCATAGTCATAAAAAGCGGCTATGGACAAGAGTATCCTTACAGACTTAAGCATAGCAACAGGGGAAAAAGTTTCCTCATAGTCAACTCCTTCCCTTTGGGCAAAACCCTTTGCTACAAGTCTGGCCTTGAAGGTCTGTACCTTTCCGGCTGCGTCTCTTTTTCTCTTATAGATCCATTTGCACCCTATGGGTGTTACCCCTTCAGGTTGGTCTACAAGTTCCCAAACTGAGTTGAAGTACATTGACTCTATTTAAAGGTCCATGGCTTTGATCCATTGGTCCTTATCTACGTCATTCATTGCCTATTTATAGGACAATGGATCATCTACACCGTCATCAGGTATGACAACTTGACTTTTAGTTAAACCTAAGTAGCGGTCAGGTTGGGAAACAACCCTCCCATGCGTCGAGGCATTCCCAACGATTGGCTCGATGTGTCGGTTTCATTATCAACCCTTGATGAAGGTCCAGCTTGATCAACAACTCTTGTTTATTCATTTGCAGCTTCATTTAATACTAACTTACTACGTGGTTTATGGTTCCTCATGTGATCTTCCTCCAAGAAAGTGGCGTTTGTCGATACAATCACCTTGTTTTCTTGTGGGTTGCAGAAAATACCACCTCTCGTTTCTTTGGGATAGCCAACAAATTGGCATAATCTTGAACGAGATTCCAATTTCTTTGGGTTTGTCACCAAAGACGTGTGTGGACAACCCCAAATCTCGAAGTGTTGTAAACTAGGTTTACGCCCCTTCCATAATTCAAAAGGTGTTTCAAACACTATTTGATGGAACAGTTGTTCAAGATTTGAACCATGATCTCTCTCATCACAGAACCCCAAAACAAAGCAGGCAATTGAGCATAACTCATCATAGAACGAACCATGTCCAACAAGGTTCTATTTCTCCTTTCTGACACACCATTTTGTTGTGGTGCATTAGGTGCTGAGAGTTGAGATTTAATTCCATGTTCTATCAAATAGTCCTGGAATCTCAAATCCATATATTCCTCACATCGATCGGATCGAAGTGTTTTAATGATTTTCCCTAATGCATTTTCTACTTCAGCCTTATACTCTTTGAACTTTTCAAGAGCTTCAGACTTATGATGCATTAGGTATAAATAACCATACCTCGAATAATCATCTGTGAAAGAGATGAAATATTCATACCCTCCTCGAGCTTTAACATTCACCGGACCACAAAGATCTGAATGTATAAGTTCTAAGGGCTCTATGGCTTCGTAACCTTTTCCAGTAAAAGGTTGCTTAGTCATTTTACCTTCCAAGCACGATTCGCAGGGAGGTTAGGAATCATCTTCTAATTTGTTTAGAAGTCTATTCTTAGATAATATCTCAATCCGGTTGAGGTTTATATGACCGAGTCTAAGATGCCATAGATAGGTATTATTATGAGAAATTCTTTGCCTTTTACTTTGAGTATTAGCAGTTTTAAACATCTCATGGTTTAAAATTTCTTTAGTTTGATTCGGTTTAAGTACTTACAATCCATTTTTCAATTTAGCAGAACAAATATTGACACCCTCTTTTAAAGGGAACGCTTCATTTAATGAAAAGGAAATACAATATCCAAGTTCTATTAAACAAGAGATAGAAATTAAGTTCCTCTTAATCTTAGGAACTATATACAGATTTTTTAATAAAATAAATCTATCTCCGAAAAATAGCTTGGCATCTCCCACTGCACGAGCTGAGACGACGTCTCCTATTCCGACCCTGAGCGTCATCTCACCCTCTCCGAGCTCCTTGAAGGAACTAGTTTCCTGAAATGAAGAGCAAACGTGATTAGTGACTCCTGAACTAAGTATCTAGGTAAAATCATCGTTTTCCTATAAGCAGGTTTCAAGAACAAGTAAATCTAATTTACCTTTCTTCTCTTTAAGCTTGGCAAGGTATTTTGGGCAGTTTCGCTTCCAGTGCCCATCCACGTTGCAGTGGAAACACTTTCCTTTATCTGCAACCTTGGCTTTTCCCTTTCCTTTGTCAGCAGCAAGTGCCTTCCCTTTCCCTCCTATCTTTTTCTTTTGGGTCTTATTAAGCCCAGAAGATGAACCACAAGACTTAGTCCCAGAGGATGAACCCTTCTGGAACCTTCTGGAATGGGCAAACAGATTTGCCTCTCCATCAGCTTGTCCCTTATTCTTCATAAGAGACTGGAAAGTTTGTAGTTCATTAAGGAGAGTAGTTAGGTTATACTCTATCTTGTTCATCACCGCATTGCTGCAATTGCAGGAAACTCTTCGGAAGAGACTCCAGGATGAACAAGACCTGACTTTGCTCGTCAATGACGGCTCTGTTCATCTCAGCCACGTTGAAGTGGACCATCAGATCTAGAACGTGTTCTCTCACCGATGACCCCTCCTTCATACGGGAGTTATAAACGTATTTGAGGGATTCGTGCCGAAGTTATCCAGACGGTGTCCAAACATATCCTGCAACGAACTCGTGCTTTTTGGCTAGAACTTCAGAAACACTAGCCAAAATGTAGACCTTGGCCTTATCATTGGCCTTGATCCAATGCATCGTCGTCGACGCCTCTCAATGCATTGAGGGTCGTTTCGAGCGGGGGACCTTAGGACATTCCTCAGTCAGTACAAACCGAAGGTCGTCAACAACAAGAATCGTATTCAAGTTGGACTTCCACGTAGTAAAGTTTGTTGGGATGTTTGTCCTAATCTCGTATAGTTTGTAAATTACTATTTGAAATTAATAAAAAGTTATTCTTTTTATCTTTTTGTGTCTTGCATTTTATACAAACTTTGATCAATAAACTAAGCTCCAGGGTCATTGAATATATGAGAGAACTAGAACTTGAACGGTGTATAGAGGACACACACGAAGGATCACGTTCGAGTAAATGACCCGAACGGTCTATAATTCATTTCAAATATTGAATTCTCTCATATAATTTAATATGAATCATATTCACATTAAATTTCTAATATATAGTTCCAAAACTATATATTATATCGTATCTATATACATTAAGTATATTCCCTAATGAATTTGAACATTTCAAATTCAAACGATCAAAGAACCCTTTATGAGCTAGAATGTGGACCTAATGGACCTATAGATCAGAAGCTCCAACGATACGAGATTGCTCGGTTAATCTCATTAACCTCCCAATCAACATTCGTTAACTGCGGGAACACTCCACTAAAGTCTCGCAGCTGCACTCTTCTCACTGCAGATATATTTCTGTGTCCACGGATATTGACCAATAACAGCAAGTCAATCCTTCACGAATGTTCGTAACACAAGCTAGGTCAAATTACCATTTTACCCCTAGGTTACATCTTGTACCTTAAGTACCAGTGCTCCTCTAATGAACAATTTGTTTGTGGTCCTACCAACAAACAGAGTTCCTCTCGGGCCAATGAGAGGATCGGGCCCTTTGTTCAAGTCCATAAGATACCACTTAAGGGAACATTTCTCTACTTACCCTAGTAGGCAGAAAGGCGAGTGAATTCCATCTTCCTAAGTTAAGTTCCCAGCCGCTCACTCGGTCGTGTCCCCATGAAGGTAGGCATATTGAGTCGGCAAATCTGGCCACTCTCACCCATACTAGTCAAAGGACAATCCCTCGCAAACAGGAGTTCGTAACCTGTTCAGGATTAAGATCAAGTTGCCTAGGTCATCCTAGTGAAATAGAAACCTAACTAGTCAACGAAGTTACATCTAGTGGTTACTATTTCGTGGTCCGGTCTTATGTAATCTCATTACATAGGATATCCCCACTCACATGTCATCCACACGAACACGTTAGGATCACAGTGTTTGCATCAAATACAAAGTGGGCCATATCCATAGTTTTACCAGGGTAAGGTACCCAAACCTTATCCCCTAACTATAGACCCTTTAGGTTGTATCTCGAACCGAGATCCTTTATATGTACACTACATGCAGTTAATGATTTATTTTATAGTCTTGGATGTTTAGTTTATTGGATTTAGGGTTTAAACAAAGGCAAATTCGTAGATAATGAACACTAACACTTTATTGAAATAATAACACTTTATTACAATAATTAGAACATAATTACAAACTACGAGTTTTAGGGCACAAACCCCAACAGTAACGCTGCTCACCCATCGCAATTCCATATCGATAGGGGATTCGGCGTTGCGACACCGTTCCTCACCGTTGCAACACTGAAAAACGGCGTTGCAACGCTGTTGCTTCAACAACAACGTTTTCCTTCGAACACAACAACTTAAATTGCCAATTTCTCACCCGAATCTCATCCGATTTGCATCAAACTTGTCACGAACGACTCATAACTCAGTTACAAACTCGATTATGCACTTTATTGCCCAAAACACAAGGGCCTTTACATTTAATTTGATCAAATCACAATTAAAACTAAGCCCAAACATTTCCTAACCAGTTTTACAACAAACCATATGCAAATCCCACCTTATCAATGCAAATTTGTTTCAACCAAAACAAAACAAGCATTGCTCTGATACCAAATGATGGGGATCTGATCCCCTTAAGTAGCGGAAACGTGATTAATTGATCAATTTGCTTGATTATTTTGGTTTAATCCAAGTACCAGTACATTGGTAAAACATACAAAATAAGCAATTCTAATCTAATTAGAGCATGAAAATTAAAACATGCAAACATGATGTGTAAAAGTAATTAAACTAAAGGAAATTTAAAATTACCTTTGTAGTTTTTCAACAACAACTCCTTGCTCCAAGAACACAACTACAAAGAGAAACTCCTCTGTTCTTTCTTCTCCACAGGGACAACACCACGAGGAAAACCTTCTATCCTCTGAGTTCTTTTGATCAACTTTGGTGGGAGGGTTTTCTAACTTTTGGAGAGGAAGAGAATATTTTAGAGAGAGAGAATTTGAGAGCAATTCCACAAATTGCCAAAATGGAAAATGAGCAATCAGTTCCTCACTGATCCCCTCTCCCTGTTTATCTGTCGATAGGGAGAGGAAGAGGGATAGTGGGAACGTGTGATCCTGACACGTTCCCTTAATTAATTTAATAATAATAAAAATTAATTAATTAATTTTAAATTAAATCACATTTAACCAAAATTAAATTAAATATCATATATTTAATTATGATTAAATCATATTTAATCAATTTTTCCCTCTAACCTCTAGTTTTAATGCACATCTAATGCACATTAAATTTTAACCTATAGTTTTTCAAATATGAATCTCATTCACATTTTAAATAATATTTGAACTCTTTCAAATATTTAATTATCTCACATAATTTAATATGAATCATATTCACATTAAATTTATAATATAAAGTTCCAAAACTTTATATTATAATGTATCTATATACATTAATTTTATTCCCTAAATGAATTTGGACATTTCAAATCCAAATGATCTAAGAACCCTTTACGAGCTAGAAGGTGGACCTAATGGACCTACAGATCAGAAGCTCCAACGATACGAGATTATTCGGTTAATCTCATTAACCTCCTAATCAACATTCGTTAACTGCGGGAACACTCCCCTAAAGTCCCGCAGCTGCACTCTTCTCACGGCTTATATATTTCAGTGTCCACGGATATTGAGTAATAACAGCAAGTCAATCTTTCACGAATGTTCGTAACACAAGCTTGGTCAAATTATCGATTTACCCCTGGGTTATATCTTGTACCTTAAGTACTAGTGCTCCTCTAATGAACAATTTGTTTGTGGTCCTACCAACAAACAGAAGTCCCTCTAGGGCCAATGAGAGAGTCAAACCCTTTGTTCAAGTCCTGGATGAAGGGAATGAGAATCCCCGTGCAGCAGAAGACGATCGAATCGTCGTGGTATTGTTGTGCATTTCGATTTCTTAAAATTAAACTATCTAATAGTATAGGTTAAACATGCATACTAAGAAGGAAAACCAACAAGTTATAGTTATTTTCTTGTTGAAGACCGTCTTCAAAATCCTTTTTTCGATCACGAACTCTTCGTGTTCTCCTCGTTCTCAACAATCTCGATCTTCTCACACGAACAACGAACTGGACACCACCACTTGGTTACACGGTTGTTCTACTTTAGGTAGAAGGAGGATTGTGGGATCCTTTTGGTTTTGGGAGGAGAATTTGAGAGCTTTTTGAGAGATAATTATTGCTTCTTTTGGTGAGATTTCCAAAAATGAGCAAATGCTTACCTTCCCCTTCTTGTAAAGGGGTTTATATAATGGTGATAGGTGGAGTTGAAATCTCCACCTATTTACCATTTTACCACAATCATAGGTTATGCAAATCATACTTGCATAACCACATATAATAAGATATCTCATATCTCATTTTACAAATCACATTTGCATTATTGTTGATTTTTAAATTGAATCACATTCAATTTAATTTCTCTCAATACAATTTCTCCAAGTTAGCCCTAATTCAACAATTAGACTAACCTATAGTTTATTATGAATCTCATTCACATTAAACTATATAATATATCATTCATATCTCATATAAATGACATAATTACCCTTTAGTGAACTTGAACACTTCAAATTCACACCAAAATTGCAAACCTTCTATTTATCAAGTTTGAGCCAACCGAGGGACCTTATGGACCTACAGTTACGAGCTCCAATGATCCGAGATTAATCTGTCAAACTCTTTGACCCAGTTAATCAACATTCATTAGCTACGGTAACACTCCACTAAAGCCTATAGTTGCACTCCTGTCAGTGTAAGACAAGATGTGTCCACTGATATAACTAATACCCATGAGTCGACCCTTCACAGGTTGTTCATAGTATTGGGATTTGTGCCCTAAAACTCGTATTTTGTAATTATGTTCTAATTAATGTAATAAAGTGTTATTATTTCAATAAAGTGTTATTATTTCAATAAAGTGTTATTGTTCGTTATCTACGAGTTTGTCTTTATTTAAAACCCTAAATCCAATAAACTAAACATCCAAGGCTGTTAAATGAATCTCTAACTGAATGTAATGTACATAAAAAAGATCTCGGTTCGAGATACAACCTAATGGGTCTATAGTTAGGGGATAAGGTTTGGGTACCTTACCCTGGTTAAACTATGGATGTGGCCCACTTTGTATTTGATACAAACACTGTGATCCTAACGTGTTCCTGTAGATGACATGTGAGTGAGGATATCCTATGTAATGAGAATACATAAGATCGGGACCACGAAATAGTAACCTCTAGTCAGAACTCAGCTTGACTAGTTAGGTTTCTATTTCACTAGGATGACCTAGGCAACTTGATCTCAATCTCGAGCAAAGTTACGAACTCCCGTTCGCGAGGGATTGTCCTTTGACTAGTATGGGTGAGAGTGGCCAGATTCGCCGACTCAATATGCCTACCTTCTTGGGGACAAGACCGAGTGAACGGCTGAGAACTTAACTTAGCAAGATAGAATTCACTCCTTCCCGCCTACTAGGGTAAGTAGAGGAATGTTCCCTTAAGTGGTGTCTCCGGGACTTGAACAAAGAGCCCAACCCTCTCATTGGCCCGAGAGGAACTCTGTTTGTTGGTAGGACCACAAACAAATTGTTCATTAGAGGAACACTGGTACTTAAGGCACAAGATGTAACCCAGGGGTAAAACGGTAATTTGACCCAGATAGTGTTACGAACATTCGTGAAGGATTGACTTGCTGTTATTGGTCAATATCCATGGACACAGAAATATATCTGCAGTGAGAAGAGTGCAACTGTGGGACTTTAGTGGAGTGTTCCCGCAGTGAACGAATGTTGATTGGGAGGTTAATGAGATTAACCGAGCAGTCTCGTATCGTTGGAGCTTCCGATCCAGAGGTCCATTAGGTCCACCTTCTAGCTCGTAAAGGGTTCTTAGATCATTTGAATTTGAAATGTTCAAATTCATTAGGGAATATATTTAATGTATATTGATACGATATAATATATAGTTTTGGAACTATATATTATAAATTTAATGTGAATATGATTCATATTAAATTATATGAGAGAATTGAATATTTGAAAGAGTTCAAATATTATATTAAATGTGAATGTGATTCACATTTGAAAACTATAGGATAAAATTTAATGTGCACTGGTTGTACATTAAACTATAGGTTAAAGGGTAAAATGATTAAATATGATTTAATCAATTTAATTAATATTATAATTGAATTAAATATGATTTGATTTAATTAATTAATATTTGATTAATTAATATAATATTAATTAGGAACGTGTCAGGAGGACACGTTCCCACTATCCCCCAACTCCCCGATATAGGGAGTGGGAGTTGCTTATCAAAGCTTCTTCTTCTCCTGGTGAGAAGAAGAAAGCGATCGATCTGCAAAATTTTGGAGAAGGGTCTCTGAAAGAATTCCCTCTCTCTCACACTCTCATTCCAAAATTTTTCCAATTTTTGGAATCCTTCCCACAAAGGAGAGATCTAAGCACTCAGAGACATGAGAGGGTTTTCCAAGTGGTAGTGTTCCTGCTTGAAAAACAGAGAGTTCTTTGTTCTTTGATTTCTTTCGAATTTGCTTGGAGCAAGGAGTTGCTGCGAGTCTACAAAGGTAAACGTTTATTCCTCTTCCTTCTTAGTTTAATTGTTAAACTTAGTATGTTTGTATGCAATTAATCCATGCCTAATTGGATTAGAATTAATTTCCATGTTTGTTCTGTTTTATTTATCAATGTACTGGTTTTTGGTTCAATGAAAATAATCAAGCAATTACGATCCCAATCACGTTTCCGCTGCTCAAGGAGATCAGATCTCCATCACATAGACACTGTTGGGTCAAATTACCGTTTTACCCCTGTGTCTACTTCTTGCTCCTTAAGTCCTCACTCCTCCTCTAATGAACAACAACGTTGTAATGGTCCAACCATACACAACATCCCTCTCGTGCCAGTGAGACCCGTTGTCCAAGCCCTAGAGACAACACTTAAGGGAACAACCCCTCTAGTTTCCCTAATGGGGGGAAGAGTAAATTCCCTCTCGCGTAGTTAAGTTCCCAGCTCCCTACTTGGTCCTGTCCGTAAGATGATAGGCATATTGGGCGAGTAACTGTGACCACCCTCACCCGTACTAGTCAAAGGACAGACCCTCGCAAACAGGAGTCCATAACACGCTCAGGATTCAGGTCGAGTCACTAATGGTCATCTACGAAGTTATTAGTCCATACTGTTAACGGTGTTACATCAATAGGTCTAATAACTCACGGTCCGGTCTTGTACAATCTCATTGTACAGTATGCCTCCACTCGCATGTCAACCACATGAATGTGTCAGATCACCTCGTTTGTATCTTAGTACAAAGCGGGCCGCATCCCCAACGTATCCAGGATTAGGTCTCCAACCCTATCCATATATTGTAGATCGTTCGGGTCATTAACTCGAACGTGATCCTCCCTGTGTGTCCATTACACACCGTTCAAGTTCTAGTTCTCTCATATATTCAATGACCGTGGAGCTTAGTTTATTGGACAAAGTTTGTAAAAATTGCGAGACACAAAATGATGAAATGAATAACTTTTATTAATTTCAAATGTTAATTTTCAAACAGAACGAGATTAGGACATCCATCCCAACATCGGAGACACCACTCAAGGGAACATTCATCTACGTACCCTAGTAGGCGGGAAGGAGTGAATTCCATATTGCTAAGTTAAGTTCCCAGCCGCTCATTCGGTCTTGTCCCCGAGAAGGTAGGCATATTGAGTCGACGAATCTGGCCACTCTCACCCATACTAGTCAAAGGACAATCCTCTGCATAAACAGGAGTTCGTAGAATCTGCTGTGATTGAGATCAAGTTGCCTAGGTCATCCTAGTGAAATAGAAACCTAGCTAGTCAACGGAGTTACATCTAGTGGTTACTATTTCGTGGTATGGTCTTATGTAATCTCATTACATAGGATATCCCCACTCATATGTCATCTACACGAACACGTTAGGATCACAGTGTTTGTATCATATACAAAGTGGGCCACCACCATAGTGTTACAAGAGTAAGATACCCAAACCTTATCCCCTTACTATAGACCCTTTAGGTTGTATCTCGAACCGAGATCCTTTATATGTACACTACATTCAGTTCAAGAGACATTTTACAACCTTGGATGTTCAATTTATTGGATTTAGTTTTAAAACAATGGTAATATCGTAAATAACGTACAATAACTCTTTATTGAAATAATAACTTTTTATTACAATAATTAGAACAAAATTACAAACCACGAGTTTTAGGGCACAAACCTCAACATAGGTCGGTCATCCCCAAATTGTAAAATGGTGTAAACTACCTTTACGTCCATTCCAGAGTTCGAAAGGTATTTCACAAACACTCTTCGATGGAACGTTGTTCAAGATGTAGACTGCAGTCTCCACTACGTAACCCCAAAAAAGAATTAGGGAGACGAGCATAGCTCATCATCGACCGAACCATGTCCAACAGGGTTATGTTTCCCCTCTCCGATACACCATTCTGTTGTGGCATACCAGGTGCTGAGAGTTGGGACGTAATTCCATGTTCTATCATATAGTCCTGGAATTCAGTGTCCATATACTCTCCACCTCGATTCGGTTGAAGTGTTTTTATTGTTTTACCTAATAGGTTCTCAACCTCAGTCTTGTACTCCTTCAACTTTTCAAGAGTTTAAGACTTCCTATACATTAGGTAAATATACCCATACCTCGAATAGTCATCTATGAAAGATACAAAGTATTCGTAACCTCCTCGTGCTTTAACACTCATTGGACCACAGAGGTCAGAACGTACAAGCTCAAGAGGCTCTTTGGCTCTATATCCTTTTCCACTGAAAGGGCGTTTGGTCATTGGTCGGGTTGTCGAAGCCCTTCAAAATATTTACTGGTTTTCTAGATCTAACTTGTAGAAATAGTGGACCAAGTCGAATCCCAAGGGAACCAATCGAATTAATTTCTCAAAGTTAAAAATAATAATAATAACAAAAATAAAGGGGTTTTGAATTGTCGAACAAAAAATGAATTAAAAACAAAAGGTAAAAGATAATTTTATGCAACTTCCAATTCAAGGATGTAAATTTCATCCAATTGTAATCTTGATCAAAGGCTTCAAAAGGAAAAAAAAATAAATCAATTTTAATTTTGCTAATTCAAGAACTCACTCAATTTACTCTAAAAGCCAAATAAATATAAACTCTCCTAATTTAATTGATCTTAACCAAGCATCAAAATCAAAACTTATAATTTAATTCGTTGGGTACGATAGCGTTCCATATGGATTAAATAATAGCATTAAAAACAATGAGAGGACTAAACCAAAATTAACTAATTGAGATAACTACAAATTAATTAATTTTGTTTCTTTGTTTCCCTAGAGTCTATTATGCAAGCTATGTAAAATGGAAAAGCCATTAATTACACACACATAAGCCAACCCCTTGCTACATTTTTTTTTCAATCATTTGTGACAATTACGGATCACAAAATCATGGATAGCAATAAATTGATTGAAACTAAATTAAGGCGTCAATTTAATTAGTAACGATCAACCATAAAAATAAAACAAGAAACAAAGAATTCTTAAATTATAAACAAAATTTCAATTAGGTTTAAAGCCTCACAAAATTACAATTGAAAATAAAATTACCCTTGAATCGAAATTAAAGCTTAGCCACACATGGTGGAAAAGCAAGAATAATCAGAAAGGGAAGAAAACATAAAATAAAAACAAAAAAACAAAAAAACTAGAACACTCTCTAAACTTTTGTTTTTGTAGAGAACACTAAAAACTCACTCTTTGCTCAATGCATTGCCCTCCTTTTATACTTGAAAATGACCAAAAATAGGTCCCTTAAATGTGCCATTTCTTGCTCCACAATGTGTGCCAAGCCACAAGGTAATTTCTCCTTGCATTTCTCATGGAAGACTCCATGCATGCATGCCACCTACACAAAGAAAAAAGAAATAAAAGAAAAATTAGATAATAAACTTTCATCTTTTCCTTTTCATTTTTATGTTATTTTTCTCAATTTCTTTAATTCTTTTTATTTTCAATTCTCTCATTATTTTGTTTTCTAATTTTTCAATTTTTATTTCAATTTACAATTTGAACTAAAAGTACTTTTAGACTAGTTTCACTAAATAATGATAAATTATCACCTAAACTAAATTGGACACAATTTCGACAATTAAACATTTTATTCACTTAGAATGTAAGGAAATTAGATATAATAAGTATAATTAATTTCTACTCATCAAATTCCCACACCTAATCCATGCTTGTCCTCAAGCATGCCTTAACTCAACATATGAACCTCCTCTTTACTCCCTTTTCATATTTCTCAATATCCAAAAATACCAATAAAGCCAATTACACATCAATGTTGAATTGTAGTAACAATCAAGAGAATGAGCACTCATAGGAAACATTTTATAAAAAAACTTAAGCATCTCATCAATTCACCAAAATCACATGCAACAAGACTTAACACCCTCACGCGGTTTCACTCAATACACTCAAAGTATTTAGGTGCTTTTACTCTCAAAATCAAAACCTAGCATGTTATTACCATAAGCTTGCAAATGAATCAAATCTCTACCACTTAGATGAATTGGATGCAAAAATCGAAGGGACTTAATAAGGGTTGTAATGGGGCTTAGGTAAAGGTATGGTATGAGGAAAATTTTAGGTGTTTCACAATCAAGACCAAGAGTTGTATACTTTTCATGATATCAATGCCACCTAACAATCACACATTACCCAAGACATTGAACTTTATTGCTACATCTCATTTCAAGCACTAAGAATGTTGGAGAAGTAGCATTTTAATAAATGCTTTTGGCAAATTTTTCTCCAAAAATTTCTTTTTTTTTTTCTTTTCTTCTTTTTCTTCTTTTTTTTTTTTGATGCTAAGGCCTTTTTTTTTGTTTTTTTTTTGCCTTACTTTTTCACAATTTTTTTATTTTTTTTCACTCAACACATTAATTACCATGCAATATTTTCTCTTGTCTTGAGAAAAGGTAAAAATGTTGAGGTTAACAAAAAAAAATGGTCATAGGTTGAATATAATGTGTTTGAAGCAAGAAAAAAAAAGAAAATAGGCTCAAAATGGCTAACTAAAGGGAAAAAAAACATAAAGGTAGGTACTTTGAGAGGTCCAAAAATTGGTTAATCCTAATTTGCCCTTATCATATTAAAGCATCAATCCAAAAAATGTAGTCTCAAAATGCATTCACAAGCAAGTTTTAGAATAAGCATACTAAGTTTGATAACACTCAACGAGAAATAAATTGAGCAAAATATGATGAAATGCTCATAGGCTCAAAAACTCACTGGGTGTGTAACTTGTATCAAGTCTTGTACATTTTTCAATCAACAAATCAATGAGACACTAACATATAATTTTTAAAGAAAAACATTATTCATGCTCATCTCTCTAATGTATTGGAAATTCAAACTAAAGATGCATCCTTAACTTACAAAGCATTAAAAGATATTAATAAACATTTAAGGTTTTAAAAGAAAAATTAACATGTATGAATTAAGTCATGCTAAATTCAAAGAAAAACCTATTCTTTTTTTTAGAAACGAAATTGTATAACAAAAACCTCCCCCACACCTAAACTATACATTGTCCTCAATGTATAAATAGAATACTGCTCACAAAAGAAAAGAAAGAAAATTAAACTCCCCTGATTTGTGAACAACTTGAGCTGGTATAGTTTGGGGTGTGGAAAGAATGGGTAGCCATGCTTTATTAAAAATTAATGCCCTGCAAAAGAAAAAAAGAATTAGGATAAATTGAAAGAAAAAAGAAAGAAAACAAACTAACAATAAAGAGAAGAAAAAGTAAAGAAAACATTGGGTTGCCTCCCAATAAGCGCAATTATTTAACGTCATTTTGCTCGATGAGACTTTTGTACATGTCACGACACATAAAATTCTTCAATTTTCTTTGGTCCCTTCTTGCTCGAATCAATGTAGCCTTCGAAGTCTAAAAGGCTCACCTGTTTTTCTAGGGTACCTGAAAACTCATTATTTTGTAAATTTTTTATATAAGGAATGAAGGACATAAAATAAGACTCAACTGACTTAAAAGAAATAAGAGATTCTACAAACTCATGAGAATAAAGAAAAGACAATTCAGAATCAATAAAAATGCAAGGGAATAGAATACACGAAGGTTTTTCAGCCTCAAACTCTATCACTTGAATCTCCTTTTCGTGGTAAGGCTCATTTTCTTCCTTTTTCTCACAAACCTGAACCTCGCATGTCACAAAATTCTCAAGCTCAACATCGTCGTCATCCATGTACATCGTCACTTCAACCTCATTGGTCTCGATATATTGATGCTCTCGTTGACTCTCCAATCTTCTCACTGAATTAGCCACCTGGGTAATTTGGTCATCCAAGCTCTGCATTCCAACTCGAGTCTCCTCTTGAAATTGAAGAGTACTTTTAGCAAGTTCATATACTATAGCCTCTGTGAGACATACCCGAGTCCAAGTTTGATGGCATGGGTTTTTCTGCTCCACCTGGTATCCACATCCATAGCTGGATTGATCCCATTCAGAATAGTAGTGATCCAAAGACTCGTACTTTACTTGATGGCCATGAAATTCTCTCAAGATGCAGGAGTTGGGAATAATGTTACGCTGCAGCCGAGGGCATGCTTCTGTGGGGTGTCCTTGAAGCGAGCATAATTTGCATGCCTCCAATGCTTGTAGCTTCCCTACAACTACTTGAAGAATAACAGAAGTCAATTCAGAAATTTGAGTTTTGAGCTCACTAACCTCATCAACAAACGATGCAGCTCTACCAAATGCATAACAATGATGAAGGTTTTCCGCCATGTAAGAATAGGTATAGGAAAAAAAAAATAGAAAAATTCTTTTTTTTTTTATAAGAAATCTAACATTGAGAAACTAACAATGGTTCCCTAAGAACTGCGCGCCAAATTTTGGTCGGGTTGTCGAAGCCCTTCAAAATATTTACTGGTTTTCTAGATCTAACTTGTAGAAATAGTGGACCAAGTCGAATCCCAAGGGAACCAATCGAATTAATTTCTCAAAGTTAAAAATAATAATAATAACAAAAATAAAGGGGGTTTTGAATTGTCGAACAAAAAATGAAATTAAAAACAAAAGGTAAAAAGATAATTTTATGCAACTTCCAATTCAAGGATGTAAATTTCATCCAATTGTAATCTTGATCAAAGGCTTCAAAAGGAAAAAAAAAAATAAATCAATTTTAATTTTGCTAATTCAAGAACTCACCAATTTACTGGAAAAGCGAAATAAATATAAACTCTCCTAATTTAATTGATCTTAACCAAGCATCAAAATCAAAACTTATAATTTAATTCGTTGGGTACGATAGCGTTCCATATGGATTAAATAATAGCATTAAAAACAATGAGAGGACTAAACCAAAATTAACTAATTGAGATAACTACAAATTAATTAATTTTGTTTCTTTGTTTCCCTAGAGTCTATTATGCAAGCTATGTAAAATGGAAAAGCCATTAATTACACACACATAAGCCAACCCCTTGCTACATTTTTTTTTTCAATCATTTGTGACAATTACGGATCACAAAATCATGGATAGCAATAAATTGATTGAAACTAAATTAAAAGCGCCAATTTAATTAGTAACGATCAACCATAAAAATAAAACAAGAAACAAAGAATTCTTAAATTATAAACAAAATTTCAATTAGGTTTAAAGCCTCACAAAATTACAATTGAAAATAAAATTACCTTTGAATCAGAAATTAAAGCTTAGCCACACATGGTGGAAAAGCAAGAATAATCAGAAAGGAAGAAAACATAAAATAAAAACAAAAAAACCAAAAAAAACTAGAACACTCTCTAAACTTTTGTTTTTGTAGAGAACACTAAAACTCTGCACTCCCTTTGCTCAATGCATTGCCCTCCTTTTATACTTGAAAATGACCAAAAATAGGTCCCTTAAATGTGCCATTTCTTGCTCCACAATGTGTGCCAAGCCACAAGATAATTTCTCCCTTGCATTTCTCATGGAAGACTCCATGCATGCATGCCACCTACACAAAGAAAAAAAAGAAATAAAAGAAAAATTAGATAATAAACTTTCATCTTTTCCTTTTCATTTTTATGTTATTTTTCTCAATTTCTTTAATTCTTTTTTATTTTCAATTCTCTCATTATTTTGTTTTCTAATTTTTCAATTTTTATTTCAATTTACGAATTTGAACTAAAAAGTACTTTTTAGACTAGTTTCACTAAATAATGATAAATTATCACCTAAACTAAATTGGACACAATTTCGACAATTAAACATTTTATTCACTTAGAATGTAAGGAAATTAGATATAATAAGTATAATTAATTTCTACTCATCAGTCATTTTACCTTCAAGGCATGACTCACATATCGGTAAAGAGTTTTCTTCCAACTCGCTTAGAAGTCCACTCTTCACTAGTCTCTCAATCCTATTGAAGATTTATGTGGCCTAACCTTAGATGCCAAAGGTGAGCATTTTCTCTTGGAGAAACCTTTATTCTTTTAGTTCGTGTTTCAGCCGTTTTAAAGAATTTAGTATTCAAAACACTTTTGACTGAATTAGGTTTTAAAACGTACAAATTACTCTCAAGTGAAGCAGAACATAACAAATTTTCATTTATAGATATAAACGCTTTATTACCAAAAAATTGAATGAAAATACAATGTTCTAAGAGGCAGGAAATAGAAACTAGGTTTCTAGTAAACCCTGAAACTATATACAAATTATCTAATAAAATGTAATTCCCGCTAAAAACAACTTCACTGTGTTTCCATTTGCAGTGAGAGACAACCTCCCCGGATCAAACTCGTAGTGTTATCTCACACTCTCGCAGCTGCTGCTAGGAACTAATTCCCTGAAAAGAAGAACAAACATGGTTAGTGGCGCCTGAATCCAGTATCCAGATAGAGTCATTACTCTCCATTAAATAGGTTTCAGTTACAAGTAAATCACCTTTACCTTCTTTCTTCCTATCGACAAGGAACTTGGGACAGTTTCTATTCTAGTGAGCATCCCCGTTGCAGTGGAAACGCTTTCCTTTCTCTGCAACTTCCTTGACCTTTTTGCCCTTCTAGGCAACAGCACGGTCAACTTTACCTTTCTTCCACTTCTTCTTCTTCCCTTTCGAGCCTGAAGAACCTACAGATTTTGTCCCAGAGGTCGAACCTCTGTGATAGGACCTGAAGGCAACATTTGCCTCAACTTCCGATCCCCTGATCCTCATCAAGGATTGGAAGTTTTGTAGTTCGTTGAGTAAGGTGGTCAAAGTGTAGCTAATTTTGTTCATAACAGCATTGCTACGAAACTGCAGGAAACTCTTCGGAAGAGTCTCCATTATAAAGCTGACCTGGCTCGACTCGTCGATCGAAGCCCCATTCATCTCTGCCAGGTTAAAGTGGGTTATCATGTCCAGAACATGTTCACGGACAGACGTCCCCTCCTTCATCCTTGCATTGAAGACGTGTTTGAGGGCATCGTGCTGGACCTGAAAGGACTGTTGTCCAAACATTTCCTGCAGCGATTCCATGATCTCTTTAGCGGTGACCATAACCTCATGCTTCTTTGCCAATACTTCCGACAAGCTGGCAATAATGTAGACCTAATTGAAGTGCATAGACTCCATTTCTTAGTTCATGGCTATGACCCATTTGTCTTTGTCTTTGTCAACCATTGCTTGGTTATAAGTTGATGGATCCTCCCAATCATCATTTGATATGACAATTTTGATTTCAATTAAACTCATGTAGCGGTCAGGTTGCGTTAAAACCCTCCCACTACGTCGAGGCACTCTCAACTCTTGAGGTGGACTTGACAAATTTGTATCAACAACCCTTGTTGATGTATTATAAGCAACTTTTGTTGTTGTTCCGTCTAATTCACTTAACACAACTTTACTTCTTGGTTGGTGATCCCTTATGTGGTCCTCCTCTAAGAAAGTGACATTTGTCGACACAAGTACCTTATCTTCCTTAGGATCATAGAATAACCCACCTCTCGTTTCTTTTGGATACCCTACAAAAAGGCACATGTGTTGGACATCCCCAAATTCTAAAATGACGTAAACTACCTTTACGTCCTTTCCAGAGTTCAAATGGTGTTTCTAAAACACTTTTTGGTGGAACATTGTTCAAAATGTATACAACAGTCTCTACTGCGTATCCCTAGAACGAGTTAGGGAGATGATGTTGGGATGTATGCCCTAAAACTTGTGTAATTTTGATCAAAGAAATAAAGAGTTATTTGTTTTGATAAAATTACAGTCTTGCTTTATAAATCCAATAAACTAAGCTCCAAGGTTATAATATATATCTTGAATATTAGTGTAGTGGACACTATTTGGATTGTGTTCAAGAATATAACCTAAATGGTCTATGGTATAAGAATAAGGTTGGAAACCTCATTCTGGTAACACCATGGATGCGACCCACTTTGTAATTAGTACAAATGAGGTAATCCAACTCATTCAGGTAGTTGACATGCGAGTGGGGGCATCCTGTATGAAGAGTTCATACAAGACCGGACTGCAAATTATTAGTCTAACCAGTGTAACACCGTTAACAGGATAAAACTAGTAATTTATAGATGATCATTAGTGACTCGACCTGAATCTTGAGCAAGTTAAGAACTCCTGCTTATAGGGCTTTGTCCTTAGACTAGTATGGGCGAGACTGGCCTGTAGCCGATTCAATAAGCCTACCTTCTCAGGGACAAAATCTCGTAGGTAGCTGGGGACTTAACTGTGCAAGATGGAATTCACTCATTCCTATACTAAGGAATTAGATAGGTTGTTCCCTTAAGAACTAACTCCACGTCTTGAACAACGAGGCCCCACCCTCCATGAGGGTATGAGTCTATGGTAGGACCGTAGACTTGTTGTTCATTAGAGGATCAGTGGTGCTTAAGGAGCAAAGAGGTAATCACAGGAGTAAAACAGTAATTTGACCCAGCCGTGATTACGAACAACCTGTGAAGGGTCGACTCATGGGTAATGATTATATCAGTGGGCACAATATAATCTGCAGTGAGGGGAATGCAGCTACAAGTCTATAGTGGTGTGACTTGTAGTTAATGAATATTGATTAACTGGATCAAAGAGTTTTATCAATTAATCTCACATCATTGGAGCTCATGAACTGTAGGTCCATTAGGCCTCTCCGTTGGCTCAACATTGTGATATTGAGGGTTTAAAGTTAGGAATGAAATTGAAGTGTTCAATTTCATATATGAGGTGTTATATCAATTATGTATGATATGATTGATATAATATATAGTTTTAATGTGAATTAGATTCACATATAAACCATATACTAATGAGAGAATAAAGGACGGGTAGGATGGTCATTTCCACCCTATTTGCCTATATATATAGTTTCATGAGATGCAACTAGGTTAAGTAAGTGAAGCTAAGCACTTGGTGAAACCCTAGCCTCTCTCACATTGTGTTGGAAAGAGTTCCAACTACAATCTCACAAAATACCTCACTTCTCCTAAAGGAAACCCACCTTCCTCACTCACCTAGAGAACAACGGAGAAGATCCGGTGGTAGTGACGGTGATGGTTCGGGTTCGTGTTGCTGTGATCTTGATCGTGAGAGAGGAGCACTTGAAGAAAGAGTTCTTCAAAGGTAATATTTCTTGTTGTCCATATTATGTTTTATGCTTAATCTAGTTGTTTTAGTTCTTGAATGTAATCGTTGTAACGAATTGAGAGCGCGATTCGCATCGCACAATCGCCTGCTAGGGACTCGATTCCCTTCAATTGGTATCAGAGCCCAATTGCATTCTTGATTTACGTTCTGGATTTTTCAAGAACGAGGTGGGATTTATTGTTTTGCATGAGATGTATGAACGGTTTGCAATTTAGACGTTTTCAATTTTGGCACTTAGATTTACATAATTTCGTTGAATTGTTCAATGTAAGGGCCTATTATTTTGGGCATTTTATTATGTAAATCGAGTCTGTAAGTCCGTGTCGATCGAGGCAAAGTGGTTGCTGAGAAGATCGGAGCGAAAACGAGCAAGGAATTGGAGATTCCTCATGTCAGATGTGTGCGGCGCAACGCTGCTCATTGGCGCGTTACAGCGCTTATAAAGAGAAAGCGCGAATCGAGAGCGCGCGCGTAACGCGCGCCCTTCAGCGTTACAACGCCGAATGCGCTTTATAACGCGCTTCTCTATGGCGTAAACGGACAACATACAGCGTTGCAATCCTGAGGCGTTTCAACGTTTTTTCAAACGGGCGAAATTTCAATTTTTATTATATATAATAAATATAAAAGTATTTTATATTTATTTATATTTCATTTTATTTAATATAATTAGATTATATTAATTAAAATTAATTCTAGGGTGCCAAAATTGGTCTAATTTTGCTATTTAAATTATGCAATTGTTGTGTAATTATTGCCATGCATAATATATGCTTTTATTTTAGAAATCTCACCTTAGGTTAAGCATTTTCATGCATCATTTATAATATAAAGAGTTATATTATATAGTTTGCATGATTAATTAATATAAAGTTGTTATATTAATTTATGGACAACATTGACATGCATTATATATCATGAGATGATTATGCTATAAATGTCTTATTATTCATGTGATGAATGATCAAGCACTATAACATAGTATGCATGTCACCTAAGGTTGATTATTAGTTTTAAAATGTTTAGAACTTGAAAATAATAGACCTTAGGTTATCTAGTTCTAATTAGATTAGAATTAGGAACCAAGTAATTTATAAGCTATGATTAAAAGAGGAACTCTGTTTAAGGAGTGTTCTATCTAGGCTGGAGTATTTAAGTTGTGACTTTAAACTAAACACTCCTACCGAACCGACTGGGAGTGAAATTTAATCGAGAGTTTATAAATTACAATGGCGTCAATGAGTTTATTAAGGGTTAATAAACTAGAAATCCTAGGTTTAATATAAAGAGTTATACTAACAAACTTAGGATAAAATCAATATAAGAGTTATATTGATTATCGATATAAGAGTTATATTGATAGAGTTAGGTAAAACCATTAGCCGGGTTTTAGCCTAAGTAAGAATCTATAACTTTAAAGTATCCAGTGGGAGGAAAAGTGTATATGATACATATTTTTCCACCTACGTTATCTCCGGGAAGTTCACACCGTGAGACTCATACTTGGTCTCGTGGCGCAAACGGGAGTGTCCCCCTTCGGATGGTGTTTGTATGAGTCAATATCAAGGTGAATGGAGAGGGTACTTATAGTGAGTGGGAGCAGGTTTAGTGAAAACAAAACTTACGGTCTCTTTTGTCGGTTTACACCGTTAGACCACTATGGTCAGCCTGCTAGTTTGGCCTGGACAAGACAATCCCTTCGGAGGGCTTGATCATAGGGGATCGAACACAGTAGACACCCGAAAGGGATAAAGATTTTCTTAGATTGTTTTTCAATCTAGTCCTCCCTTCGACGGATTTTACTGGATGAAGACTCTGGGATCTAAAGACAGAGGGTTACACTCACGAGGTACATAAGTTGTGTATGTATCCTGACCGAAAAATGGTAACTAAAGCGTATAGGAATAAGAGTTATTCTGCCATTAGGTTTTGGTCAAGAGTTATGAACAAGCTTACTTTTAATCTTTACTCCCTTCTGAATGAACTCCAGACCTTTCAATCTTTGAAGAAAATTCAGGGATCGAAAGGTGAGGCAAATGTTGCCAGTAGGAGTTATCACAAAGGTTCGACCTCTGGGACAAAAACAGTGGCCTCATCTTCATCTAACCTGAAAGGGAAGAAGAAGAACATGAAGAAGGTTGGTAAAGGGAAACAAGCTGACAATGTTGCCGCCTAGAAGGGCAAGAAAGTCAAAAAGTTCTTGACAAAGGAAAGTGTTTCCACCGCAACGAAAGACGGACATTGGAAGCGTGATCGTCAGAAGTACATTGCGTAAAAAGAAGAAGGAAGGTAAATATGATTTACTTTGCCTAGAAACTTGTTTAGTGGATAATGATAAAACTGCTTGGATACTTGATTCATGCGCCACTAATCATGTTTGCTCTTCTTTTCAGGGAATTGATTCCTGGCAGTAGCTACAGAAAGGAGAGATAACGCTCTAGGTTGGAAATGGAGAAGTCGTCTCAGCGTTAGCAGTAGGCACGATGAAGCTTTATTTTGGCAAGAAATATATGTTGTTGGACAACATATTAGTGATACCAGGGTTTACTAGAAACCTTATTTAAATTTCTTGCCTTATAGAATAATGTATTTATGTTTCCTTCTCTATGAATAAAGTGTTTATTTTGAAGAAAGGTATAGAAATATGTTCAGGTTCATTAGAAAATGGGTTGTATATTTTAAGGGCTAATTCAGTCAAAATGGTTTTGAACACTGAATTATTTAAAACTGCAAACACACAAACTAAGAAACGTAAAATTTCTCCTAAAGAAAATGCTCATCTTTGGCATCTTTGATTGGGTCACATTAATCTCAATGGGATTGAGAGATTGGTAAAGAATGGACTTCTAAATGAGTTAGAAGAAAATACCTTACCTGTATGTGAATCCTACCTAGAAGGCAAAATGACTAAAAGACATTTTAGTGGAAAAGGTTATAGAGCCAAAGAACCTCTTAAGCTTATACATTCAGACCTTTGTGGTCCAATGAGTGTTAAAGCCAGAGGAGGTTATGAATATTTCATCTCCTTTGTAGATGATTATTCCAGATATGGGCATATTTACCTAATACAACATAAGTCTGAAGCACTTGAAAAGTTCAAGAAATTCAAGACTGAGGTTGAAAATCAATTAGGTAAAACTATTAAAACACTTCGATCGGATCGAGGTGGAGAGTACATGGATTTAAAATTCCAGAACTATATGATAGAACATGGAATTACATCCCAACTCTCAACTTTCTGCATACACCACAAAAAGAAAACGGTGTATCGGAAAGGAGAAATAGAACCTTGTTGGACATGGTTCGATCAATGATGAGTTATGCTCATCTCCTTAGTTCCTTTTGGGGTTACGCAATAGAGACTGTTGTATTCATTTTGAACAATGTGCCCTCAAAAAGTGTTTCTGAAACACCTTTTGAACTCTGGAAAGGACGTAAAGGTAGTTTATGCCATTTCAGAATCTAGAGTTGTCCAGCACATGTGCTTGTCACAAATCCAAAGAAGTTGGATTCACGTTCAAAATTGTGCTTATTTGTAGGCTACCCAAAAGAAACAAGAGGTGGTTTATTCTATGATCCTAAGGAAGATAAGGTTTTTGTGTCGACAAATGCCACTTTCTTAGAGGAGGATCATATAAGCGACCACAAGCCAAGAAGTAAAATTATGTTGAGTGAGTTAGACGGAACAATAACAAAGGTTGCTAATAAAACTAGTACGTCAACAAGAGTTGTTGATACTAGTTTGTCTAGTCAAGAGAGTCCATCTCAAGAGTTGAGTATGCCTCGACGTAGTGGGAGAGTTACAACACAACTTGATCGTTACATGGGTTTAGGTGAAACCCAAGTTGTTATACTAGATGACAACTGCGAGGATCCATTGATTTATAATCAAGCGATGGTTGACAAAGACAAAGACAAAACATGTGTAATTTTGATCAAAGAAATAAAGAGTTATTTGTTTTGATAAAATTACAGTCTTGCTTTATAAATCCAATAAACTAAGCTCCAAGGTTATAATATATATCTTGAATATCAGTGTAGTGGACACTATTTCGATTGTGTTCAAGAATATAACCTAAATGGTCTATGGTGTAAGAATAAGGTTGGAAACCTCATTCTGGTAATACCATGGATGCGACCCACTTTGTAATTAGTACAAATGAGGTACCAACTCATTCATTAGTTGACATGCGAGTGGGGGCATCCTGTATGAAGAGTTCATACAAGACCGGACTGCAAATTATTAGTCTAACCAAAGGTAACACCAAGTAATGTGATAAGACTAGTAATTTATAGATGATCATTAGTGACTCGACTCAAATCTCGAGCAAGTTAAGAACTCCTGCTTATAGGGGTTTGTCCTTAGACTAGTATGGGTGAGAGTGGCCTGTTGCCGACTCAATAACCCTACTCATGTTATAAACGAGAATCCTATGAATTTCTTGTCAAATTCTCTTTATCCTCTTCAATTTATCTTCAATTAAAGCTTCAACAAGCTTTGTGAAGTTGCCAACACATGAATGATGAAGATTATTCAAGAAAAAGGTGCTGATTTATGGTGAATTTCGAAAACAAAGTTGCTTGTTCACCATTTGAAGTTTGGTCCAATTGAAATTCCAAATTCAATTTTGAATTTTCATTTAATTTTAATTCAAAATTAATATAAAATTAATTTTAAATTAAAATCAATTTATTAATTTAATTAATTAAATAATTTAACTAATTAATTTTAAATAAATTATTTAATTTAATATCAAATTAAATAATTAGACCAATCCCGATTTCTCAAATCGACCGTTCGAACATGAATCCCTATTCATGTTATAAATCGAACCAATATTTAAATCATATTTAAATATTTCCACCTCATCTTTATCATAGTTTAATTCATAAATAATCTATGACATGTTAAGTATATCAAATATAATTAACATTTTCTCCCAAAACCGAATTTGAACAATTAGAATTCTTTTCTCTCAAATGTTACAAGGCTTAGTCCAAGCTAGTAAGGGGACCTAATGGACCTGCAGATCATGAGCACCAACGATACGAGATTAACTGACCAAACTCTTTAGCCTAGCTAATCAACATTCGTTAACCATCGAGACACTCCACTAAAGCCAAGTGGCTGCACTCTCCTCATTGTAGATATATTTCTGTCCACTCGATATAACCATGATTAGTAAGTCGATCCTTCACAGATCGTTCGTAATTATAGTGGGGTCAAAATTACCATTTTACCCCTATAATTACTTCTTGTTCCTTAAGTCCCACTGATCCTCTAATGAACAATTGGTTTGTGGTCTAACCAAGAAATCGAATCCCTCTCGGGCCAATGAGAGGGGTGGGCTCTTTGTTCAAGACCCGGAGTCAACACTTAAGGGAACAACCTTTCTACTAATCCCTAAAGTGGGTAGGAGTGAATTCCATCTTGCAGAACTATGTTCCCAGCCTTCTACCTGGTCTTATCCCTGAAATGGAAGGCTTCTTGAGTCGACAATCTCAGGCCACTCACACCCATGCAAATCTAAGGATAATCCGAATAAAAAGGAGTTCATGGCACGCTCAGGATTAAGATCGAGTTACCTAGGTCATCGTATGAATATAGTCAGTTAAGACAGTAAACGGAGTTATAAAATCTAAGTGACTATTTCTCGGTCCAGTCTTATGCAAACTCATTGCATAGGACGCCCCCACTCGCATGTCTCCACATAAACGATTCAGGATCACATCGTTTGTACTTTACATAGTGGGTCGAGTCCATAGTGTCCTCAGGATAAGGTACCCAACCCTATCCCTATACTCTAGACCGTTGTGGCTATAACTTGAACCTGATCTACTTTTATGTCACACATAAAGTTCAAGTATACATCCTATAGCCATGGGTTCTTTATTGGATTAGGGTTTTAAAACATACAATTCACTTTATTCAATAACACCTTTATTTGAATAAATCTCAACAACATCTTTATTGCAAAAATAGAATATATATTCAGTTTACAACACCACGAGTTTTAGGACATAAAACCCAACAATCTCTCACTTGGACTAAAACGTCGGTGGAGTCAAACATGTTGAGCAAGAAAACTGTCCTACTGTACAACCCGAAGTCCTAGACTTTCTAGGTGTCCCTCAAACACTTTAGCCGTGAGGGGCTTTGTAAACGGATCAGCAATGTTGTGCTCCGAAGCGATATGTGTGACGATCATGTCTCCTCGTTGCACAATCTCCCTGATGAGATGATATTTGCGCTCTATGTGCTTTCCGCGCTTATGGCTTCTAGGTTCTTTAGAATTTGCCACTACACCACTATTATCACAATAAAAGGTGATAGGCAAATTCATATTTGGAACAACTTCCAAATCAGCCAAGAACTTTCTAAGCCATACAGCCTCCTTCGCTGCTTCGCAAGCTGCGACATACTTAGCCTCCATGGTGGAGTCAACAATACAACCTTGCTTTATACTCCTCCATACTATAGCTCCTCCGTTAAGAGTGAACACTGATTCCGATGTGGATTTCCTCGAATCTACATCAGTCTGAAAATCAGAGTAAGTGTATTCTGCAAAGATCAAATCATTCGCGCCATACACAAGCATATAGTCCCTCGTTCTCTTCAGATACTTGAGGATATTCTTAACGGTTGTCCAATGATCATATCCAGGATTGAACTGATACCTGCTGACAATTCCCACTGCATAGGATATGTCGGGTCGAGTACATAGCATGGCATACATCAGACTACGGACAGCTGATGCATAGGGAATGCGTCTCATATCCTCAACCTCTTGAGGTGTCTTAGGACATTGTTCTTTAGACAGATGAATTCCATGCCTGAAAGGTAATAAACCCTTCTTGGAATTCTGCATCTTATATCTAATCAACATCTTATCAATATAAGATGCCTGAGACAACGCTAGCGTTTTGTTCTTACGATTCCAAACAATTTGGATTCCAAGGACAAACTGAGCCTCTCCCAAATCTTTCATTTGGAATTGGGTCGCTAGCCATTGCTTAACGCCAGTCAGGAATCCTGCATCATTCCCAATGAGCAAGATATCATCTACGTATAGAACTAAAAAAGCTACAGTAGTATTGACTATCTTCTTGTAGACACAAGACTCGTCAATATTCTGTTCAAAGCCATAAGATTTGATAGCAGTATCAAATCTTATATTCCAAGATCTAGATGCTTGCTTCAATCCCTAGATGGACCGCTTAAGCTTGCAAACCTTTTGCTCTTGACCCTGAACTTTGAACCCCTCTGGTTGATTCATACAGAAACAGGGGAGAAGAGTACTCTAATCGACTTAAGCATGGCAACAGGGGAGAAGGTTTCTTCATAGTCCACCCCTTCCCGCTGGGTATAACCCTTTGCCACAAGTCGAGCCTTAAAGGTTTGCACCTTACCGGCTAGATCTCGTTTTCTCTTGTAGATCCACTTGCAACTGATAGGTCTTTCACCATTTTGTTGATCTACAAGTTCCCAGACTGAATTGAAGTACATTGACTCCATTTCGAGGTCCATGGCGTTAATCCACTGGTCTCTATCTATATAATTCATTGCCTGTTTATAGGTCAATAGATCCTCTATGCCATCATCAGGTATGACGACCTGGGTTTCAGTCAAATTCATGTAACAGTTGGGTTGTCTAACATCCCTTCCACTACGTCGAGGCATTCTCAACTCTTAAGAAGGACCAGCTTGATCAGCAACTTTTGTTGATTTATCTGTAGCTTCCTCGAAAATTTCGCTCAAGACAATTCTGCTACGAGGTCGATGATCTCTCATGTGGTATTCCTTTAAGAACGTGACATGTGTCGACACAATAACCTTGTCCTCTTGAGTATCATAAAACAAACCACTTTTCGTTTCTTTGGAGTATCCTACGAATAGGCATAATTTTGAACGATGTTCCAGTTTCTTTGGACTGGACACTAGCACATGTGCTGGACATCCCCAAATTCTGAAGTGACGTAAACTACCTTTACGCCCTTTCCATAACTCATAGGGTGTTTTTGAAACACTCTTAGAGGAAACCATGTTCAAAATATATGCAACAACTTCTACTGCATATCCCCAAAACGAACTAGGCAACTGTGCGTAGCTCATCATGGATCGAACCATGTCTAACAGGCTTCTATTTCTCCTTTCAAATACACCGTTCTACTGAGGTGTACTGGGCGCTGAGAGTTGGGATACGATTCCATGTTCTATCATATAGTCTTGGAATCTCAAATCCATATACTCTCCACCTCGATCTGATCGAAGTGTTTTAATCGTTTTACCTAACGAGTTCTCAACCACTGCCTTATACTCCTTGAACTTTTCAAGGGTTTCAGACTTATGATGCATTAGGTAAAGATAGCCTTACCTAGAATAATCATCAATAAAACTTATGAAATATTCATACCCTCCTCGTGCCTTAACATTCATTGGACCACAGAGATCCGAATGCACGAGTTCCAAGGGTTCTTTGGCCCTATAACCTTTTTCAGAAAAAGGTCGTTTAGTCATTTTTCCCTCAAGACAGGACTCACATGGTGGTAAGGAGTTGTCCTCTAACTGACTTAGGAGACCACTCTTAACCAATCTCCAAATCCTATTGAGATTAATGTGACCTAGTCTTAAATGCCAAAAATAGGTACTTGGACAAAGCTTCTTCCTTTTATTTTGTGTATTAGCTGTTTTAAACATCTCGGTGTTCAAAATAGCTTTTATCTTTGTTGGTCTTAACACATATAAGTTGTTTTCAAGTTTAGCAGAACATATCCGTACACCTCTTTTGTAAATGAACGCTTCATTACAATCAAAAGATACTTTATACATATGTTCAAGTAAACAAGAGATAGATACAAGATTTCTTTTGATTCCAGGAACCTAAAGTACATTTTCTAATAAAACGAATATATCTCTAAATAACAACTTCACTGCTCCCACTGCTTTAGCTGAGACAACCTCTCCTGTTCCAACCTTGAGAGTTATCTCACTATCGTAAGCTGCCTCCAGGAACTAGTTTCCTGAAAAGAAGAACACACATGGTTAGTGGCTCCTGAATCTAGTATTCAGGCGGAATCATCATGTTCCACTAAACATGTTTCAACAACGAGTAAATCATATTTACCTTGTTTTTCTTTCTCAGCTTTCTTTTTCGCAAGGTACTTTGGGCAGTTCTTCTTCCAGTGTCCGTCTTCACCACAATAGAAACATTTTCCTGTGGCTTTAACCTTGCGTATGAGAGCTTTTTCCTTCCCTTTATCCTTCTTCTTCTTCTTAATACCCTTATTCTTAGAAAAAGAAGGACCAGACTTAGTTCCTGAGGATGATCCTCTTAGGAACTTTCTTGAAGTGACAACGTTTGCCTCCTTCTCTTTTTCTTTTGATTTCATCAGGGACTCGAAAGTCTGGAGCTTATTGAGTAGAGTAGTCAGGTTATACTCTATCTTTGTTCATCACCGAATTGGTGCGAGACTGTAGGAAACTCTTCGGAAGAGATTCCATTATAAAGCTAACCTGACTGTTCTCATCTATGACAACCTCGTTTACCTCTGCCACGTTGAAGTGGACCATCATATTAAGGACATGCTCTCTAACCGATGTTTCCTCATTCATTCGAGAGTTGTAAACGTACTTGAGAGCATCATAACGGACTATTGAGGACGGTTGTCCAAACATGGCCTGTAATGATCCCATGATCTCCTTTGCGGTGATCATGCCCTCATGTTTCCTAGACAACACTTCAGATATGCTTGCTAAGATGTAGACCCGAGCCTTATTATTAGCCCTAGTCCATTTGTCAAATGTATCCCGAACTGTTCGGGTTGCAGACGAGCTGGGAGGAGGAGGACATTCCTCCGTTAAGACGAACCTTAGATCATCAATCACAAGAATCGTATTCAAGTTTGATTTCCAAGTTCAAAAGTTATCACCGTTAAGTTTGTCGGAGGCGAGTAACTGAATAAAAGAGCTCGACATGCTGAAAATAGAACATATTCTATTAGTGAATTGCTTTTAACCCATAACATGCATCAAATTTAAGAATTTAGCAAAAGTAATAATGTACCCATAATCTCATTATTGTTTTTGCAACGATACTTCAGTGAGTTAGAGTAACCACTACCGAGGGGCAGTCAATCACTCCTTCACCGAACCAAGACATTCTTGACTAAATGCTAATACCGGAATAACTCTTATTCCTATAGCATTCTAGTTATCGTTACTTTGGTCAAGAATTCACTAACACTTGGTAATTCTCGTAAGTGTGACCCGCCATTTTTAGACCTCAGAGGTCGGTCCCAACAATGCTACCGAATAGGAAAGTCAAAGCTGGGAATGGACCTAAGAGATCCTATCCATTTCTGGAGTTTGAGTTATTTTGAATCCCATGTTACATCCCTCCGAATGGATGGTGCTACTACGGACAACCTGCAGGCGCAACATGGGAATCTCACGGTCCAACCTAATGGAGGAGACCATAGGACGTGTTGACACACTTCCTTGTCCCACTTACTATAAATACTTTCTTAATTCACCTTGCTCTTGATTTATGCAAATACCATCCGAATGGGGATGCCCTATTGACATCACGAGGCCGAGCATAAATCTCACGGTGTGAACTTCGCGAAGAGCGTAAGAGGAAATTGATATATCATATATACCTTTTCACTCGCACTAAGTATTTTAAACAGTTTGGGTATACTTTTACTTAGGCATATTTCAGCTAAAAAAATACGACCTAAGTCTACCAATATAACTATTATACTGGAATTACCTAAATCTATTAACCTTTTAATAAACCTAGGTGTATGAGTTTAATTTATTAACTTTTAATAAACACCACTCACGAAAATAATTTATAAACCTCTAGATTAAATTCACTCCCAGGTTGGTTCCCAGGTAGGGGTGTTCCGTTTCCGTCAGCTTAAGTACCCCAACCTAGCCAGAACCTTCCTTAGACAGAGCCCCTCTTTAATCACAGTTTATATTTTATTGGTTGCCTAATTCTAATCTTATTAGAACTAGATAACCTAAGGTCTAATTAATTTTCAGTTCTAAAACCATTTTAAAACTAATTAATTATCCTTAAATTACATGCATTTCTATGTTATAAATTGCTTGATCATTCATCATATGAATATACATACATTTATAACAAATCCATCACATTAATAAATGTATAAAAATTATATGTTTAATTTTTAATTAATATAATCCTTATATTAATTATAATTAAAACATATAATATTTGTTTCATAAATTTATATAACACTTATATTAATTCCTATGAAACCCTAATTCATGCATACTAAATATTATAACACTTATAACATACTTTCAATGCATGGAGCATGCTTCCTATGGTGGGATTTTAAAAACTATATGGCATACTTTATGCACATTTAATCAGAGATTTTAATTAAAACATACATTCACAATGCACAATTAATTAAATACACTAAGGTGGACTGGTTTTGGCACCTAATGTAAGCAAACAACTAAATTATTACAATAATAATCTAGAATTAAAATCGAACCACTTCGAACAAGCTTGCATATGTGTGAACCAGACATTCAAAAGGTTGAATCGGGCTGTAAAAGGATGAACCGAGCCTCCAAATGATGAAATAGACCTCCAAAATGGAAAAATCGGCCTCGAAATAGTCAGAATCGGTCTAAAACCACCCGAACCAAACAAAAATCGAGCCAAACCGGTCCAAAATAACTTGAACTGGTCAAAGTCAACTCTTAACAGCTCGCTGGCGTCACTAATTGGAGTGCTGATGTCACAGCTTCTTCAACCTTTGATTCACGCGCGTTAATCTGGGAGCTTTGGAGAAGAATTAAAAAAAAAACATAAACAACCTTTGTTTTGATTTTCAGTGACCTTTCATGCTTGTTTCTTCAAATTGAGGGTCTTCCCGAACTCAAATCGACTTGAAATTTTTACAGCATATTTTACACACATTAATGCTCAAACAAACTTGAGCAATTTGAAAATAAAGCACAAATTGATGCTCAATTTAAATTCCAAAGCAAGAAGAACACTTTAGACGCTCAGAAAAATAGTATTTCAAAAAATACCCACCACAGAAGACAAGTAATCAAATTGAGTGCCGAAAATTGCTCTGTTACCAATTGAAAGTGTGTAGATTAAGAAAACGGAAGCAATTTTGGATCTTTAACACTCTAAGTTGATCAATTTTACGAAATAAAAAGCATGCTCAAATCTGGAAAAACAGAGAGTATGAACACATACCTTTGTTGTTCAAAATTCTCCTAATCCGTGGGCAATTTCTTGTCACAAATACTTTTTAGACAACCTCTAGTATCTTCCCTACTATCTTAAGGCTTTGGAACAGATTGTGGTATCTTAACTTGAGAGAATTTAGAAGAAAAGTGAGAATGGTTCAAAAACGAGAATCTTATGAATTTCTTGTCAAATTCTCTTTATCCTCTTCAATTTATCTTTAATTAAAGCTTCAACAAGCTTTGTGAAGATGTCAACACATGAATGATGAGGATTATTCAAGAAGGAGGTACTGATTTATGGTGAATTTCAAAAACAAAGTAGCTTGTTCACCATTTGAAGTTTGGTCCAATTGAAATTCCAAATTCAATTTTGAATTTTCATTTAATTTTAATTCAAAATTAATATAAAATTAATTTTAAATTAAAATCAATTAATTAATTTAATTAATTAATTTTAAATAAATTATTTAATTTAATATCAAATATCAAATTAAATAATTGGACCAATCCCGATTTCTCAAATCGACCGTTCAAACATGAATCTCTATTCATGTTATAAACCGAACCAATATTTAAATCATATTTAAATATTTCCACCTCATCTTTATCATAGTTTAATTCATAATTAATCTATGACACGTTAAGTATATCAAATATAATTAACGTTTTCTCCCAAAACCGAATTTGAACAATTCAAATTCTTTTCTCTCAAATGTTACAAGGCTTAGTCCGAGTTAGTAAGGGGACCTAATGAACCTACAGATCATGAGCTCCAACGATACGAGATTAACCGACCAAACTCTTTAGCCTAGCTAATCAACATTCGGCAACCACCGAGGCACTTCACTAAAGCCAAGTGGTTGCACTCTCCTCACTGTAGATATATTTCTGTCCAGTCGATATAACCATGATTAGTAAGTCGATCCTTCACAGGTCGTTCGTAATTATAGCTGGATCAAAATTATCGTTTTACCCCTATAATTACTCTTGTTCTTTAAGTCCCACTGATTCTCTAATGAACAATTGGTTTGTGGTCCAACCAAGAAACCGAATCCCTCTAGGGCCAATGAGAGGGGTGGGCCCTTTGTTCAAGACCTAGATTCAACACTTAAGGGAACAACCTTTCTACTAATCCCTAAAAGTGGGTAGGAGTGAATTTCATCTTGCAGAACTATATTCCCAACTATCTACCCGGTCTTATCCCTGAAATGGAAGGCTTCTTGAGTCGACAATCTCAGGCCACTCACACCCATGCAAATCTAAGGATAATCCAAATAAACAGGAGTTCATGGCACGCTCAAGATTAAGATCGGGTTACCTAGGTCATCGTATGAATATTGTCAGTTAAGACATTAAACGGAGTTATAAAATCTAAGTGACTATTTCTCGGTCCAGTCTTATGCAAACTCATTGCATAGGACGCTCCCACTCGTATGTCTCCACATGAACGATTCAGGATCACATCGTTTGTATTTTACAAAGGTGGTCGCGTCCATAGTGTCCTCAGGATAAGGTACCCATCCCTATCATTATACTATAGACCATTGTGGCTATAACTTGAACCTGATCTACTTTTATGTCACACATAAAGTTCAAGTATACATCCTATAGCCATGGGTTCTTTATTGGATTAGGGTTTCAAAACATACAATTCACTTTATTCAATAACACCTTTATTTGAATAAATCTCAACAACATCTTTATTGCAAAAATAGAATATATATTCAGTTTACAACACCACGAGTTTTAGGACATAAAACCGAACAGCTGTGATCTTGATCGTGAGAGAGGAGGAGCACTTGAAGAAAGAGTTCTTCAAAGGTAATATTTCTTGTTGTCCATATTATGTTTTTTGCTTAATCTAGTTGTTTTAGTTCTTGAATGTAATCGTTGTAACGAAATTTAGAACGTGCGATTCACAATCGCTTCCGCTGCGGGACTCGATTCCCTTCAAATGAGTATGACTCATCATTGATCGAACCATGTCCAACAGGGTTTTATTTCTCCTTTCAGATACACTGTTTTGTTGAGGCGTACCAGGTGCTGAGAGTTGAAATGTAATTCCATGTTCTTTCATATAGTCTTGGAATTTTAAGTCCATATACTCTCCACCTCGATCAGATTGAAGTGTTTTAATTGTTTTATCTAATTGATTCTCAACTTCAGTCTTGAATTCTTTGAACTTTTCAAGTGCTTCAGACTTATGATGCATTATGTAAATATGCTCAAATCTTGAATAATCATCTATAAAAGAGATGAAATATTCATAACCTACTCTGGCTTTAACATTCATCGGACCACAAAGGTCAGAATGTATAAGCTCAAGAGGTATTTTGGCTCTATAACCTTTTCCACTAAAAGGTCTTTTAGTCATTTTTTCCTCTAAGCAGGACTCACATACTGGTAAAACATTTTCTTCTAACTCATTTAGAAGACCAATTCTTACCAATCTCTCAATCCTATTGAGGTTAATGTGACCTAACCGAAGGTGCCAAAGTTGAGCATTTTCTTTAGGAGAAATTTTACGTATTTTTAGTTTGTGTGTTTGCAGTTTTAAATAATTCAGTGTTCAAAATCATTTTGACTGAATTAGGCCTTAAAACATACAACCCATTTTCTAATGAAGCTACACATATTTCAATACCATTCTTAAAAATAAACACTTTATTAGAAGAAAAGGATATTGAAATATATTGTTCTACTAGGCAAGAAATTGAAATTAGGTTTCTAGTAAACCTTGGTATCACTAGTACATTGTTCAACAACATATGTTTCTTGCCAAACAATAGCTTAATGGTGCCCACTGCTACAGTTGAGACAACTTCCCCATTTCCAACACGGAGTGTTATCTCTTCTTCATGTAGCTGCTACCGGGAACTATTTCCCTGAAAAGAAGAACAGACATGATTAGTGGCTCCCGAATCCAATATCCAGGCAGAATTATCACCATCCACTAAACAAGCTTCAAAGCAAAGTAAATCATATTTACCTTCTTTCTTCTTTTCTGCAATGTACTTCAAACAATTTCGTTTTCAATGCCCGTCTTCATTGCAGTGAAACATTTTCCTTTGTTTGTAACTTCTTTGACCTTCTTACCCTTCTGGGCGGTAGCTTTGTCAGCCCGTTTCCCCTTACCAACCTTCTTCATTTTCTTCTTCTTGCCTGTCAGGCTTGAGGGAGATGAAGCCACTGATTTTGTTCCAAAGGTTGAACCTCCGTGATTACTCCTACTAGCAACATTTGCCTCAACTTTCGATCCCTTGATTTTCATCAGAGATTGGAAGGTTTGGAGTTCATTCAGAAGAGAGGTAAGGTTAAAAGTAAGCTTGTTCATAACAACGTTACTTCGAAACTGTAGAAAACTCTCTGGTAGAGTTTCTAATATAAAGCTGACCTGGCTCAATTCGTTAATAGGAGCATCATTCGACTCCGCCGTGTTGAAGTGAACCATCATATCAAGAACATGATCCCGAACAGATGATCCCTCCACCATTCTAGCATTGAAGATGTACTTGAGGGCATTGTGCCTGACCTGAGCAGACTGTTGTCCGAATATGCCCTGCAACGAATCCATGATTTCCTTGGCGGTCATCATGCCCTCCTGCTTCTTGGCTAGTATGTCTGACATACTTACTTGCCAAGATGTAGACCTTGGCCTTGTCATTGGCCTTGATCCATCTATCATATGCATCACAAACATTTCGTGACGCATTCGAGCTTGGCACCTGAGGACACTCCTCAGTACGCACAAACTTTAGATCGTCCGCAACTAAGATGATATTAAGATTGTTTTTCCAGGTCATCATATTTTCTCTGGTTAATTTCTCAGTAGCCAATAAGGAAAGGATTGAGCTATTCATATTGCTGAAATACAAAACACTTGTATTAGTTTCTCGCTAAACCTTCAATTAATCCAATCATTTTTAGCTATTTATCTAATGATTCCTAAGTCATTAATAATTAACAATGATACTTCAAAGTTTTAGAATGTATGACACCGAAGGTTAATCATAAACACTTTTCCTCTGAATCAAGATATTCTTGACCAAAACCTAATACTAGAATAACCCTTATTCCTATAGGCTTAAGTTACCATTCTTCGGTCTGGATACTATTACAACTAATGTATCCTGTGAGTGTAACCCTCTATCTTTGGATTCTAGAGTCTCGATCCAACAAAATTCGTCGGAGGGAGGACTAGGTTGGAAAATAAACTAAGGTAATCTTTATCCTTTTTAGGTGTTCACTGTGTTCCGATCCCTATGATCAAAGCCCTCCGAAGAGATTGTCTGGTCTAGGCCAAACTAGCAGGCTGATCATAGTAATCTCACGGTGTGAACCGATAAAAGAGACCATGTGTTTAGTTTTCACGGTTCTCGCTCCCACTCACTATAAGTACCCTCTCCATTCACCTTGATATTGATCCATACAAACACCATCCGAAGGGGGATGCTCCCGTTTGCGCCATGAGGCCAAGTATGGATCTCACGGTGTGAATTTTCCAGAGATATGTAGGTGGAAAACTTGATGTATCATATATATCTATTTCCTCCCACTAAGTACTTTACTTATTTTAGGAATTATTTTTACCTAGGTTAAATTCGACTAATGATTTTACCTAAGTCTATCAATATAACCTCTTATATTGAATTTTACCTAAGTCTACAAACCTAGGGTTTCTAGTTTATCAACCTTTAATAAACGTTGCTGACATTTTAATAATTTATAGACGGGCTTTAGTGGAGTGTTACTATAGCTAATGAATGTTGATTTAGTGGAGTGTTACTATAGCTAATGAATGTTGATTAACCGGGTCAAAGAGTTTGATAGGTTAATCTCGGATCATTGGAGCTCGTCACTGTAGGTCCATTAGGTCCCTCGATTGGCTCAAACTGGGTTAAAAGAAGGGTTACTTTTGTGGTGTGAATTGAAGTGTTCAATTTCATTAAAGGGCATTTATGTCATTTATATGAGATATGAATGATATAATATATAGTTTAATGTGAATGAGATTCATAATAAACTATAGGTTAGCCTAATTGTTGAATTAGGGCTAATTACGAGAAATTAGATTGAGAGGTATTAAATTGGATGTGATTCAATTTAAAAATCCACAATATTGCAAATGTGATTTGTAATATGAGATATGAGATATCTTATAATATATGGTTATGCAAATATGATTTGCATAACCTATGGTTGTGGTAAAATGGTAAATAGGTGGAGATTTCAACTCCACCTATCACCATTATTTAAACCCTTCTTGCAAGAAGGGTTGTAATTCATTCTCTCATTTTTGGAAATGTCACCAAAAGAAGAGATCATCCTTCTCTCAAATTCTCTATCAAGAATTCTCCTCCCTTCACCAAAACAAAAGAAGATCCCACTATCTTCCTTCTTCCAAAAGAAGAACAACCGAGAAGCCAAGTGGTGATGTTCTAGTTCGTGAGAAGAATCGGGATCGTAGAGATCGAAGAGAACACGAAGAGTTCGTGACCGTGAACGGAAAGAAAAATTCAAAGCACGTCTTCAACAAGTAAGTACTTGTTGTATTTTCTTTCTATATTATGCATGTTTAACCTTGTTCTAAAAGTTAGAATGTTTTAACGAATAATAGTTGCACAACTTCACCATAACGATTCGATCGTCTTCCGTTGCGTGGGAGTTTCATTCCCTTCAATTGGTATTAGAATCATATGTTTGTTCTTAGTTGTGCACTGTTTTTCATTAAAAATAGGTGGGTTTTGCCTTAATTTATGAGATAAATGTTGGTTTGCAATTATGGATGTTTTTCGGTTTTGGCATTAGAATAGATTTACAATTTTATGTTGATTAGATCAATGTAAGGGCCCGTTATTTTTGGACATTTTGTTGTAAATCGAGTCTGTAAGTCCGAGTCGTTCATGGCAAGAGTTGCTGCGAAGAAATCGGAGCGAAAACGAGCGAGAATCGACGAAAAATAGCAAGAGGAACTTGTTGTTTTGTCGACAGCGTTGAGACGTTGTTCATCGGCGTCTCAACGCTGCGCATGCGGTCGGAGGCCTTGATGCAAAGCAGCGTTGCAACGTCGAGGCGTGGAGCACGCGAGGCGTGACGCTGGACGCTGCAGCGTTGCAACACTACCCACGACGTTGCAACGCTACAGCATAGTGGGCAGTTGGCCAAGACACGCGCGAAAAGTGGGAGATGGGGCAATTTGATGAACGTGTTTTCATTTTTTTTTAAATGTAATATTTTTTTATTATATTTATTTTATTAAATAATGTTAATATAATTGTTATATTAATGTTATTTAATTAAATAAAAATCCCCTAGGTGCCAAAACCGGTCCATATTTTTGCTATTTAATTATTTTATGCATGTGATGTATGATTTAATTAAATTTCTATGTGCATAATGTATGTCATATAGATTTAAAATCTCAACTTAAGTTAAACATTTCATGCATCATTTATATTATAAGAGTTATAATATATAGTTTGCATGATAGGGTATATTATAAGAGTTATAATGTAATTAAATGCATGTTTTAATTTAATTAATATAAGTGTTACATTTTTTAGATTAAAATATGCTCATGCATTTTATTTCATGTGATGAATTATTATGTTATAGTATAGTTATTCATGTGATGAATGATCAAGCACTATAACATAGAAATGCATGTAACCTAAGTTAATTATTAGTTTTAAAGTGTTTAGAACTTGAATAATTAGACTTAGGTTTTCTAGTTCTAATAAGATTAGAATTAGGAAATCAAAATGTAATCTTTGAATGGTGACTGATTAGTAACTCTGTCTAAGGAAGGTTTTGTCTAAGGTTGGGGTATTTAAGTTGACGCTTGCGGAACACCCCTACCTGGAAACCGACCTGGGAGTGAATTCGGTCTGAAGATTCTTAGATTATATTTTTCGTGAGTGTCGTAAAAGTTGATTAATTTACTCACATAGACCTAAGTAATAATATGATTATAAACTTAGGCTAAATACCATATAAGAGTTATATTGGTAGACTTAGGTAAATTTTAGTCGGTTTATCTAGGTCAATCCCGAAAATAATAAAGTGTTGAGTGGGAGGAAATAAAGTGTATAAGATACATTTAATTTTTCGACCAAAATCTCCGTTAAGTCCACACCATGAGATTCACACTCGGTCTCGTGGCGCAAATGCGAGCGTCCCCCTTCGGATAGTATTTGTATGGGTCAATATCAAAGTGGATGGAGAGAGTACTTATAGTGAGTGGGAGCGGGACTTGTGAAAACGGGACCCACGGTCTCTTCTTTCGATTCACACCGTGAGACCCGTATGATCCGCCTGCTAGTTTGGCCTGGATCAGACAATCCCTTCGGAGGGCCTTGATCATGGGATTCGGAACACCGTGAATTTCCGAAAGGGATACAGTTTCCTTGTTGGTTTTCCTTCGTGGTTCACCCTTCGGTGGCTGTTGTTTGGACGGATACTTGGAAACTTAAAGATTGAGGGTGACACTCACGGGATTCGTTAAGTATTAATGAATTCGACCAAATAATGGTAACTGGACGCCTAATGGAATAAAAGTTATTATGGGATTAGGGTCTGGTCGAGAAAGTCTCGTCTTAGAGGAGGAGTGTTTCTTTTCACCCTCGGTGGTGGTCATTTTAAACCTTTAGGATATCATTGTAATTTTTAAATGACCTAGGGATCATAGGCTTAAATTTTGCTAAAATTTGATTGGTTTTCAAAAAGTTTATGCGAGACTGACACAAAATAATTTGATTTTTCAGCTAAAAAAATGTCTAGCTCAATAATCGTTTTACTTGCTTCCGACAAACTAGTGGGAGATAACTTCCAAACATGGAAGAATAATATAAACACGATTTTAGTAACTGACGACCTGAAGTTCGTGTTTACTGAGGAGTGTCCTCAGTTACCGAGCTCGATTGCATCACGAAGTGTTCGTGATGCATACGATCGATGGATCAGGGCTAATGAAAAGGTGATGGTCTATATAATTGCCAGCTTATCTGAAATATTGGCAAAGAAGCATGAGTTGATGGTCATCGCTAAGGAGATCATGGATTCGTTGCAGGACATGTTTGGACAACAGTCTTTTCAGGTCAGGCACGATTCGCTCAAACACGTCTCAACGCACGGATGAAAGAAGGGTCGTCTGTCTGTGAACAACATTAGACATGATGACCCATTTTAATCTAGCGGAGATGAACGGGGCTTCGATCGATGAGTCGAGCCAGGCCAACTTTATATTGGAGACTCTTTCGAAGAGTTTTCTTCAGTTTCGTAGCAATGCTGTTATGAACAAAATTAGCTACACTCTGACCACCCTTCTAAATGAGCTAAAGAACTTTCAGTCCTTGATGAGGATCAGGACACCGGAAGCTGAGACAAATGTTGCCTACAGGTCTTATCACAAGGGTTGGACCTCTAGGACTAAACCTGTTGCTCCTTCTCGCCCGAAAGGGAAGAAGAAGATGAAGAAGGGTAAAGATGACCGAGCTACCGTCCAAAAGGGCAAGAAGGTCAAGGAAGTTGCAAAGAAAGGAAAGTGTTTCCACTGCAATGGGGACGACCACTGGAAGAGGAACTGTCCCAAGTTCCTTACCGAGATGAAGAATCAAGGTAAATATGATTTACTGGTAACTGAAACTTGCTTAGTGTAGAGTAACGACTCTGCAAGGATTTTGGATTCGGGCGCCACTAACCACGTTTGTTCTTCTTTTCAGGGAATTGATTCCTGGCACCAGCAACGAGAAGGTGAGGTGACTCTACAGGTTAGATCCGGGGAGATAGTCTCTGCTGCAGCTATCGTCAAAGTGAAGCTCTATTTCGGCAGGAATTATTTATTGTTGGACAATTTGTACATAATCCCAGGGTTTACTAGAAACCTTGTTTCTATTTCATATCTTATTGAATAGTGTATTTCAATTTCCTTTTATTATAATAAAGCGTTTATTCCTTTCAAAGGCAATTTGATTTGTTCAGCTTCACTTAAGTCTAACTTGTATGTTTTGAAACCAAATTCAGTCAAAAGCGTTTTGAACACTGAATTATTTAAAACTGCAGAAACGCGAACTAAGAGAGTTAAAGTTTGTCCAAAAGAAAATGCCCATCTTTGGCATCTAAGGTTAGGCCACATTAATCTCAATCGGATTGAGAGACTAGTGAAGAGTGGACTTCTAAGTCAGTTGGAAGAAAACTCTTTACTGGTGTGTGAGTCATGCCTCGAAGGAAAAATGACCAAACGTCCTTTTAGTGGAAAATGATATAGAGCCAAGGAGCCCTAGAGCTTATACATTCTGACCTCTGTGGTCCGATGAGTGTTAAAGTACGAGGTGGTTACGAATACTTCGTATCCTTCATAGATGATTATTCAAGGTATGGGTATCTTTACCTAATGCATAAGAAGTCTGAATATCTTTACCTAATGCATAAGAAGTTTGAAACTCTTGAAAAGTTCAAGGAGTACAAGACTGAGGTTGAGAACCTGTTAGGTAAAACCATAAAAACACTTCGATCAGATCGAGATGGAGAGTATATGGACACTGAATTCCAGGACTATATGATAGAACATGAAATTATGTCCCAGCTCTCAGCACCTGGTATGCCACAGCAGAATGGTGTATCGGAGAGGAGAAACAGAACCCTGTTGGACATGGTTAGGTCGATGATGAGCTATGCTCGTCTCCCTGATTCCTTTTGGGGTTATGCAGTGGAGACTGCGATGTATATTTTGAACAACATTCCGTCGAAGAGTGTTTGTGAAACACCTTTCGATCTCTAGAATGGTCGTAAAGGTAGTTTACACCATTTCAGAATTTGGGGATGCCCGACCCACGTGTTGGTGTCAAACCCAAAGAAATTAGAACCCCATTCAAAATTGTGCCTATTCGTAGGTTACCCAAAAGATACCAGAGGAGGTCTATTTTATGATCCTAAGGATAATAGGGTGCTTGTGTCGACAAACGCTACTTTCTTTGAGGAAGACCACATCAGGGATCATTTGCCTAGGAGCAAAATCGTGTTGAATCAAATGGATAGTACGTCAGCAAGAGTTGTTGATGGAGCTAGTTCATCAACAAGTGTTGTTGATCCTAGCACGTCAAGTCAAGTCCGTTCCCAAAAGTTGGGAATGCCTCGACGTAGTGGGAGGACTGTGAGACAACCTGAACGTTACATGGGTTTAGCTGAAACCCAAGTCGTCAATCCTGATGATGACTGCGAGGATTCATTGACCTATGATCAGGCTATGGCTGATGTTGACAAGGACGAATGGATTAAAGATATGGACCAGGAAATGGAGTCGATGTACTTCAATTCTGTCTAGGAGCTTATGGATCAACCTAATGGGGTAAAACCTATAGGTTGCAAATGGATCTACAAGCGTAAACGTGACGTAGATGGGAAGGTGTAGACCTTCAAAGCACAACTAGTGGCAAAGGGTTTTACCAAGGTTGAAGGGGTTGACTATGAGGAAACCTTTTCACCTGTTGCCATGGTAAAGTCGATCGGGATCCTTCTGGCCATTGCCTCGTATTATGACTACGAGGTATGGAAGATGGATGTCAAGACCGCTTTTCTGAATGGCAACCTTGACGAAACCATCTATATGGACGAGCCCAAAGGGTTCATAACCCAAGGCCAAGAGCAAATGTTTTGTCGGCTTCATAGGTCTATTTATGGACTGAAACAAGCCTCGAGGTCTTGGAATCAGAATGTTGACGAGCCTTGTGTCTACAAGAAAATCGTCGACAAAACAGTCGCATTTCTGATATTATACGTGGATGATATCCTTCTCATTGGGAATGAGGTAGGATTTCTTACTGACCTAAAGAAATGGCTAGCTTCGCAATTCCAAATGAAAGATTTGGGAGAAGCTCAGTATGTTCTAGGTATCCTGATTGTCCGGAACCGGAAGAACAGAACGCTAGCCATGTCTCAAGCGTCTTATATTGACAAGATGTTGTCTAGATATAAAATGAAGAACTCCAAGAAGGGCTTGCTGCCTTTCAGGAACGGGGTTCACTTGTCTAAGGATCAATGTTCTAAGACTACTCAAGAGGTTGAGGATATGAGACAAATCCCCTATGCTTCAGCTGTAGGGAGCCTGATGTATGCCATGTTGTGTACTAGGCTCGACATCTGTTATGCAGTAGGGATTGTCAGTAGGTATCAATCCAATCCAGGATTAGATCACTGGACAACCGTAAAGGCAATCCTCAAGTATCTTAGGGGAACGAGGAACTACATGTTAGTGTATGGCTGTGGGAATTTTATCCTTATAGGATACACAGATTCTGACTTTTAGACCGATAAGGTTTCTAGGAAATCCACTTCGGGGTCAACCTTCATTCTGAATGGAGGAGTTGTAGTATGGCGAAGCATCAAGCAGGGATGCATGGCTGATTCCACTAGCGGAGTACGTTGTGGCTTGTGAAGCTGCAAAGGAAGCGGTTTGGCTTAGGAAGTTCATGACAGATTTGGAAGTTGTTCCAAATATGAACTTGCCGATGACTCTGTTTTGTGACAAAAGTGGTGCAATAGCCAACTCCAGAGAGCCTCGGAGCCATAAGAGAGGCAAACACATTGAGCGGAAGTATCATCTGATATGGGAGATTGTGCACCGCGATGACGTGACAGCCACGCAGATAGCGTGGGAGCACAACGTACCTGATCCATTTACAAAGCCCCTCACGGCTAAGGTGTTTGAGGGTCACCTAGAGATTCTAGGTCTTCGAGTACTTCCTGACTAGGGCAAGTGGGAGATATCTAAACAGGTATTCAATGTCCTAGTTTATTGTATTACTTCATTGTAATTTATGTACATTTCATAAATGTATTTGCTCCACTAGCTTAGTCCAAGTGGGAGTTTGTTGGGATGTTTGTCCTAATCTCGTTCAGTTTGTAAATTATTTGAAATTAATAAAGAGTTATTTATTTCATCTTTTGTGTCTCGCATTTTATACAAACTTTGACCAATAAACTAAGCTCCAGGGTCCTTGAATATATGAGAGAACTAGAACTTGAACGGTGTGTAGTGGACACACAGGGAGGATCACGTTCGAGTAAATGACCCAAACGGTCTAAAGTATATGGATGGTGTTGGAGACCTAATCCTGGATACACTGTGGATGCGACCCGCTTTGTATTAAGATACAAACGAGGTGATATGACTCGTTCATGTGGTTGACATGCGAATGGGGGCATCCTATACAATGAGATTGTACAAGACCGAACCATGAATTATTAGACGTACTGATATAACACCGTTGACAGTAAGGACTAATAACTTCGTAGATGACCATTAGTGACTCGATCTGAATCCTGAGCGTGTTACAGACTCCTGTCTGCGGGGGTCTGTCCTTTGACTAGTACAGGTGAAGGTGGTCACAGTTACTCACCCAATATGCCTATCTTCTCAGGGACAGGACCAAGTAGGGAGCTGGGAATTAACTACGCGAGACGGAATTCACTCGTTCCCGCCTTTAGGGAAACTAGAGGGGTTGTTCCCTTAAGTGCTGTCTCCAGGGCTTAGACAACGGGCGTCCACTCTCTCACTGGCACGAGAGAGTTGTTGTGTATGGTTGGACCATTATAACGTTGTTGTTCATTAGAGGAGCAGTGGGGACTTAAGGAGCAAGAAGTAGACAAAGGGGTAAAATGGTAATTTGACCCTGCAGTGTCTACGAACAACCTGTGAAGGGTCGACTCATGGGCATTGGTTATATCAGTGGACACGTAATATCTTGCACTTACGGGAGTGCAACTACGGGCTTTAGTGGAGTGTTACCGTAGCTAATGAATGTTGATTAACCGGGTCAAAGAGTTTGATAGGTTAATCTCGGATCATTGTAGCTCGTCACTGTAGGTCCATCAGGTCCCTCGGTTGGCTCAAACTGGGTTAAAAGAAGGGTTACTGCTGTGATGTGAATTGAAGTGTTCAATTTCATTAAAGGGCATTTATGTCATTTATATGAGATATGAATGATATAATTATATAGTTTAGTGTAAATGAGATTCATAATAAACTATAGGTTAGCCTAATTGTTGAATTAGGGCTAATTACGAGAAATTAGATTGAGAGGTATTAAATTGGATGTGATTCAGTTTAAAAATCCACAATATTGCAAATGTGATTTGTAATATGAGATATGAGATATCTTATAATATATGGTTATGCAAATATGATTTGCATAACTTATGGTTGTGGTAAAATGGTAAATAGGTGGAGATTTCAGCTCCACCTATCACCATGATCATCCTTCTCTCAAATTCTCTCTCAAGAATTCTCCTCCCTTCACCAAAACAAAAGAAGATCCCACTATCTTCCTTCTTCCAAAAGAAGAACAACCGAGAAGCCAAGTGGTGGTGTTCTAGTTCGTGAGAAGAATCAGGATCGTAGAGATCGAGGAGAACACGAAAAGTTTGTGACCGTGAACAGAAAGAAAAATTCGAAGCATGACTTCAACAAGTAAGTACTTGCTGTATTTTCTTTCCATTTTATGCATGTTTAACCTTGTTCTAAAAGTTAGAATGTTTTAACGAATAATAGTTGCACAACTTCACCATAACGATTCGATCGTCTTCCGCTGCGTGGGAGTTTCATTCAATTCAAATTCAATATCCAATAGTAGGGTATGTGATGCAAAGTGCTTACTGGTCCAGGTCTAGAGCTGCCAGCTGTTTCAGAGTTCTCACAACAATCTTTTCCTTAATTTCAGCAAAAATAGAGGTTTCGTCGAGGTTGCAGTCAAAATCAAGATCTTCTTTTTGCAATCTCTTTCCTTTTGTCTCCCTCCTTAATCTACGTGCTTCTCTTTCTACTTCAGGAAAATACTAAAATTCAGTATCCTGAGAAGAACGGGTCATAAAAGTGAGAGAAAAAAGTAAGTGGAATCTAATAATAGAAATTAAAATTGTGTTGCTCCCCGGCAACGATACCAAATTTTAGTCGTGCTCTGTGTTACAGTGAGTAACGAGTTGTCGAAGCCCGCCCAAAATAAAACTTGTTTCCGACTTTAACTTGTAGAAATAGTGGACCATGTTGAATGTCATAGGGAGCAATGAATTTCAACTTTCCAAAATTAGATTTTAAAAGAAAACAAGAAAAGGGTGGTGTGTGTGTGTTTGGTTGAATTTAAATAAACAAAAGAAATTAAATAAGAGAGAGAAAAGGAGAGAATTTAGGAGATATCGAATCTTACCAAGTTCCAGTTCATAGGCACGATTATCACAATTGTAATACAGATCACAGGCATTCATAAATAGATTTAAACTAAATTGGCAAATAACTTGGTCGGCTTAATGGTTCCCCTAAAAAGCTATTTCCCTAAGTTCATTAACTTTACGAACGCATAAGTTAATCTCAATTATCTGAATTATCTAGTACTTTCATCCCTAAACAACTAAGACAAATGCATTAAGCAATGTGGAAGATTAAGACACCTTAATTAGATAAAATTCAATTAACATGTTTCTTAAATTCCTTAGGGTGTGTTTGGCCCATGGGTTTGGATTTGGATGGGTTTGGATTCCAAATCCAAACCCATGTTTGGAGCAAGGTGTTCCAAATCCTGGGTTTTGAAATCCATTCCCATGGGTTACAACATACAATCCCATGGGTTACAACAGTGTCATCTCATGGAATTTGTTCCATGTTTTTCTCATCTAGTTGTCGACTACTTCGACAACAACGATAAAAACTCTGACGACCACCAACGACCATCGACAACGAAAACTCCGGTAAAAACTCCGGCAACCACCGACAACGACGACTCCGATAAAAATTCTGACGACCATCGACAACGATAACTCCGACGACCACTTTCGCAACAACTTCGGTGACAACTCCGACGACCACTCAACAACCACCGACAACGAAAACTCCGACGATCGTACCGGCGACCACTTTGGTAACAACTCCGACGATAACTCCGACGACAACTCCGACGACAATTCCGACGACAACTCCGGCGACCACTTGACACCATCGACAACGACAACTCCGACGACCACACCAGCGACTCGACTACCGCTGATGACTGCCTCCGAAAAATATTTGATTTTCCATTTCCTTTTCAATTTTTCGTTTTTCATTATCGGTGACTGCTTCGACAATAACTCCGATGACAACTCCAGCGACTACCCGACAACGACAACTACAACTACAACGACCACATCAGGGACTCAACTACCGTTGACGGTTACCTCTTGCGACCACTTGGTTTCCCATTTCCTCTTTCATTTGTCGTTACCATTTTTTAGCCACCACTTCGACAATAACTCCAGAGACAACTCCGGCGACCACATACAACTACAACTCTGACGACCACATCGGCGACTAGCCACCACTGATGGTTGCCTCAACGACCTTTTCAATAACAACTCCGACGACCCGATGACCATCGACAACCAAAAATCCAACGACCACCTCGACAATCCCACCACCTCATCAACTCGACCACTCCAACAATACAACAATTTAGTCAATTTTTTAAAAGGTTAAAATAAAACTAAAAAATGGCTAATAAACATTTTTTTATGCTAGTCTCAACACCTTTGAATTTTGTGAAATTTTTATTAAAAAAAAAAACTTGATATTTTTTGAAAGTTAGAAAAAATGAAATAATTTTTTTCTTTCGCACAAAGGCGTTTTATGTTCTTTTGTTGCAACACTTTTGGACGATGTATCTGTATGTGCAAACTCGTGGTAGGGGTGTTCAAAAAACTACCTAAATTGAAAGCTTAATGGAAAAGTTACTTAAAAAATTGATCCATGTTAGACATTAACTTCTACAATTCACATAAGATCAATTACAAAAATTTGAAAGGAATAAAATAGCTAAAAGAAAAAGGTGAAACAAAATTGTTACAAAACCTAAAGTTCAGAAAACTGCGCCCAAGACACAGCTCTCTCTGATTCCCGGCTTGAAAATCGCACCCCAAACACGGTTTTTTCCCCCGCTTTCGAAACCCTCAGGATAAACCCTCCAGGCTTCTGATTCCCAGGATTCTGATTCCGAACCTGCGCCCCAAACAATTAGAGTCTAACATGCCAACTATGAATCCAAGGTTCCCCTACAGAATCACACATAGTTATAACTCTAGTGTTACACAATCAATCAACATGATTATCACCCACCATGATCATGAATAACGGTAGACATGCATAAACAATTGATGCGTCAATTCAATCAAGGATGCATAGTCATAGGATTAAAGCAAAGAATTCAAGAATTAAACGCCAATAGAGTTAAGAATTACAAACAAGCCTCAGTACAATACAATTGTGTTTGGCCGACATAGTCACGAACACTCCAATGACCTCCATGGTCTTCATCAATTCAACCCAAAGACTCTAAAAACTATAAAAGAAAAGTTAATCTCGAAAGTGGGAGAAAAGTCTCCACCAAGTTCATCTAAACCTAAGTGAAAAGTTGCTTTTGTAATAGTGAGAAGCGTCTAGATACTCCGTCACCTAGAAAAGGAAAATGTATTTCAAAAATCTGGGCGGCATCTCGACGCTCTCAACGTCTTGGCAAGCTTCCACGTAGCGTCGAGCGAGCCCTTATCGTTTAGAATGTGTCGGCGTCTAGACGCTTATTGAAGTGTCTCGACGCTCTGTGTACGGATCTTCTTACTTGATACTTGATGGCGTCTAGACGTTGTGCAGGCGGTTCCTTTGGCTTGTCTAGCTCTTCTTCTCTTGATTTGATGTGTTTCTTGGCTCAATTTCGTCTTTTTGACCTTCAACGTTTCCTAAGTCTCTGAAATTGCTCCAAAATGTAAATCTCATGTAAAATAGACAAATAAACGTATAAGTGTAGCATAACTAGCATAAAATAAGTAGATAAAATAACACTTTTATGATGTTATCACAATTCTTATCCAAGTTTAGGGTACAACATGATGAAATTAAAAGTTCAGTATAAAAGTTGAAACAACTTGACAAATTTAAGGGTAAAAATTATTTTTTTATTTTTTATAAATGAGAATTCATTTAGTATATTTTTAATCAATCGATTACTTTTGATTAATTTATTGTAATTGATTGATTAATTGGGTTGATTCAATATATTATTATTAAATAGATTTTATATAATTTGGTTGGTTATAAATATTAATTATAATATAATCCATTTAAAATTAATTAAGTTTAATAAAATAAATAACTGGATTGAAAAGAAAGATGAATCTTACCAAAATAATAATAATAATAATAATAATAATAATGATGATGATGATGATGAGAATAATAAGAGAGAGAAAGAGAGGTACAAAAAAAATCCATGATTTTGTAAAGGTATCAAATGAGACCCCATATTATTAAATGAGACTTTAATTTTTTATTGTTTATTTTTTAAAGTTCTTATAATGACTATTTTTGTTGGAATTTGTCTTGTTATCTACTTTTTACAAATTTAAGAAAGACCGAGAGATGAGGTCGGCGGGGAGAGAAGCCAAGGAGAAGGAGATTCCTCTTAAAGAAAATGAAAAGGAAAGAGCGAAGAAAAAAAATAGTTTAATACCAAATGGTGACCATCTGACTTGATTTTCCAACCTATTTTCGTCATTAGCTTCAAACTGCATTCATTTTGTTTTTATGTTTTAAAATTACATTATTTGAAAAAGGTGTTCTAAAAAACTAACTTCCATCTAATGATTTTGATTTTTAGTTTTTGAAAATTAAACTTATAAATCCTCTTTCACTAAAGTTTCTTTTTACCAAGATTTTCAAAATCTAAGTGAAGTTTTAAAAGCTAAAAAAAATATAGTTTTTTAAAAAAATTCGTTTGTTTTTTAAATTTAACTAAAAAAGTTAGAAAACTCTTATAATAGATTGTGAGTACACTTTCACAATTTTTAAATATAAGAGTTAAATTACAAGTTTAGTCCCTGAACATTCAAGTTTATATCGAATAAATCCCTAAACATTCAATTTTGCGTCGAATAAGTCTAACTTTAAAAAATGTCTAATAAGTGTCTAAACTTTTGATTTTGTATCTATAAATTCCTTCAACTTTCAATTTTGTGTTGAATAAAACCTTAACCTATTCGACATTTTTTTAAAATTTATGAGCCTATTGGACACGAAATTGAAAGTTTAATATACTATTTATTAAACATAAAATTTAATTTTATATCAAATAGATTCGTTAATTTTAAAAAATTTAAATATGTCAAGGATCTATTAGATACAAAATTGAAAGTTCGAGGATCTATTTGATGTTTTTAAAATTTAGGGGTCTACTAGACACAAAATTAAAAGTTCATAAACCTACTAGACACAAACATAAAAATTTAGGGACTGAACATGTAGTTTAACCAAACTAAAAATCCAAGAAAACCAGAGCCTCGTTGTGGATATCAGCTTCTGTGAAAATTGTTGCATAGTAGAATCCAATTGAATGAAAGCTTTTAAGAAGGGCACAAAATCTCATTACTGCAAGACCAGCAACATAACCACGGCAGATATGTAATCCCACTTTTGCATAAAAGTAGCTAAAGGCTGAATAATGCATGAGCTGCAACAAATTAAAAGTGGTTCAATTTTTATTTTAACCCTTGAATTTTTAAGTTTATTTTAAAATAATCCTTGAAGACTTTTTCTGGGGTTTTTGTACAGATGACCTCCTTTCGTTTGTTTTATCGATAGAAGACCCGGTTTTTAAATTTATCGATGGATAACCTTTTGATGTCATCAGCCGCTCTCGATCTAGGCATATTCGTGTTTTTTGATGAAACCAAACACTACCGCTCTCGGACCACCGTCAACGCCAAGACTAGACGAACCCAACGGCATTTAACGTTGTCATACATATACGAGCGGGTATCTTTACCGTTTCATACACAAATACTACCGCTCTCGATCGCACCGTTTCAAACGCAAACACTACCGCTCTCGATGGCTCTCGATCTCATGGTTTTTTACCCATATATACTGATCTCGATCTAGTCGACTCCACAATTGACTGAGAGTCTAGGCTGTCAATTTAAATCGATAATTACGCACATCTCGCTCTCGTCGCTATGTTTTTAGTCGACGCCCACTGTATGCGATAAGTATGACCATCGTGTTGAACTATGAATCGTATTACCTATCTCGTTTTTACATTAATAGTCATGTTGTGATCGAACTTATCGTTAGGAGTTTGAAATAAAAATCACGAAAAGTGAGTGTTGATGTATTCTGAATACCATTAGTCCATTATAAGGGGAGATTACATGAAAGATTAAGACGGTACTAATCTGAAGCGAATTGTCTAGTAGACAAGGGCATATTACATGTTTGTCGATTGTGACCAGCATTACAACACTTGCCACATTTTCGATACAAGCGACGTTCACCGGCAGATGGGATTCTGTTCACTCGTCTACGACCCACCCTCGGTATTCTTATTGGTGGAAGTATAACGAACTGATTGTAATCCGGGCGCCTCTTCCACTGTGTAATATGTCCAACTAGAATGATAGACTCTTCATATACTGACCTTAGTACATCGATCCCATATTTTGCACTACATAGACTATGTGGATTTATGTTGCGGTGTTTGGCGGCTGCTATAGCATGTGAACATGGTATCTCAAAACACTGAAACTCCATGCATGTACATGTACGCATGTTCAGATCCACGATACCGCCAAACAGACCGTCCTTCACATTAAATCGATAATAGTCTATTGGTTCAACGAGGAATCGTCTACCCATATCTCATTGTTTCGTCATCTGTTCCCCAGCGTAGTTTGAAAATGCAGATGTGCGAGAGTTCCAAATCTCTCTACGGTCATGGAACTTTTGTTGGAGGTCGTTTCGGATGTATTCGAGCAACGAAGTAATGGGCAGAAATCGTGCATCCTTGGTCAATGAATTGAAGCATTCTACTGCATTGTTGGTCATATTATCATACCAACGGTGATTTTGGTAACATCGTGCCCACCGTTCTATTCCAATTTCAGTCAAGTAACGTGTGACAGTACAGTTGTTTATCGCACTGATCTGATTCCAATAAAATTCGAATTCAGATATCCTATGCACTCGGGTCGCCGCGTTAAACAATTTGATGAGACCCTTGTTCTTGAAGTTTTTGATCAGATTCAATTCGATGTGGTACGTGCATAATACGTGAAATGCATTGGGGAATACAACATTGACTGCATGGTCGATGCTTACATGTTGATCGGATACAATGACCATGTCCTGTTGTTGACCAATGGTGTTCCTTAATTTGGTTAGAAACCAGGTCCATGATCTATTGTTTTCTCTGTCGACGACACCATAAGCGACTGGGTACAGTTGTTGGTTCCCGTCCATTGTAACCGCCACTAGTAGACAACCTTTGTATTTCCCCTTCAAATGAGATCCATCGATAATGATTACTGGATTACATTTCGCATACCCCCTTATGCACGCACCCAATGCCATGAACACGTATTTGAAGTGCATGGACTCATTTTCTAGATCAACTTCAAAAACAGTTCCTGGGTTTTCAATCTTCAAAACTTCTCCATATCTATGCATGACAGCGTGCGATTCTTCTGGAGTGCCCTTTGCCAATGCGTGTGTCATCTCCCTCGCACGCCAAGTCTTCCCATAACTAATGTTGACACCATGCTCTTGCCTAATATCTTCGATAATGTGTTTAGGCTTGTATGGTCGACCAACCCCAGTAAACTTGTTCTTGATCAAATGACCAACAACTTCGACACTGGCTTGCCTATGGTCATGGTTCAACATTTCTATGGAACACGAATAATCTTTTGTGTATTTCGAGATCTGAAATATGTCACATTCTTTCATTCGTATGGCACGTAGTCTCCAATTACAATTATCGTTTGTGCAACAAACATCGTAGATAAATTTTGAAGATTTTAGTACCTTTATTTCGAAATTATTGGACATGGTATTCATCTTTCTCGAACTTCATCTCCTTGTACTTCGTCTCAAATGTAGAAAGATGAAGTTGTGCCTTACAATCTGTGGTTAGCTCCGGGAAGTATTTGGCCTTCAAACTTTGATCTCCGGTTTGATGAGATTCGTGAATGTTTTTCGTACCAGTCGTAGTGTGCCACAACCCGATCATCAAGAGAAATTCCTCCTTAGTGAAGGCAACGGTTGTTCCCCTGACCTCGAATTTCATATCACCGTCGACAGTTTCACCCACCTCCCTTAGAAGCATATTGTGAACGAGCGGGCTGTTAAAAACCATATCCAAGTCGACATAGGGTTCGAATATGGTAGTACTACTGAATAACTCAAGCTGAGTCTTGCTAAGCTTTGACCATACCAACACGTTCGTGTTACTCAAATGCGATAGGCATGTCGCCTGTGCGATAAAATGGTCTTCAACACTAATCTTCGTGGGTGCCATCTACAAGTAGAAAACAGAGAAAGACGATAAATATTCTAACATACATTGCATGAACAATGATTGCCCCTAACGTTCATGGACTACACACACGGTATTTGAACATCAATTCAAAATGAACTTGAAGTTTTATAAAAGCGAGAACCACACCTCTGTTATATTACAGCAGAAATCCGACTACCGCTCGATATGTGGCAGTGACGACGAGGGGGATGCAGGAATAGAGTGAAAACCAGAGTCAATTGAATAGTAAAAAGCGGAAAGTGAAACGAGAGATAGAGTTCCGAGGAATCGGGGTCTCGTATACAAGCTTCTTAGGGATTATTCTAGTCTCGCAAATTTAAATATCGTAGTTGAGCGATGCGTTCAAAAAACGGAAAAAGGAAAGCTTTCGGTCTCGGTCGGATATGAAAATCAATCTGAATCTCGGTCTAGTTTGTCATTTCACTTCCCAGCTCAAACGTCAGTCAGACTATCACTCTAGGTACCTACGTCAGAACAGTTGTTCTACATATACGTATCATGGAGGATCGAGATCGATATTCCCGTATGCGACAAATGTGTAATTGTTACTCCTGAAACTGAGACTCTTGACAATGGGAAATCGGGATTTTATATTCGCACAATCAGGCCGAAAATCGATCCAACGAATTCTTTTACATCTTAATCTTTACCGATTAATAAGGAATTAACTTAAATTAATTTATTGTGCGTCAAGTTCGTTAAAAAAGTAACTCGATGCCATTTGAATAATGCATTAATAAGTACGAGCACATTTGGGTACAATAAGTAAGGGAACATTGATAAATAATTAATATTAATAACTAAATGGCACATAATAAATACAGAAAATTAAAAAAAAAACATACAAAAAATACAAAAAACTTTTGAAAAATATTGAATCCTATACGGTACGGTAGACGAACCGTCAGTCTGAGTCTGACAATATTTCGATCGACCTCGTAGAGGATACACCAGCAGAAGGGCCCACGACCTCCTCGTCGGAACCGACGCGTTTTGGTCCATTGACCGTCGTATTGGAGCATCTATCTCCTCTCCGACGCTTGCGGACACCACCCATGTCAGGATTTTTTGGTGGCGAGTCGGATACCTCCTCTTCTTCATCATCGTCTTCTTCGTCTTCATCCTCGTCGTCATCGTTGTTCTCTTCTCCTTCCACGTACTCCTTCTCCATGTATCGTAATCTTCATCTTCAGCTTCCTCTTGCATCTCATCTACCTCTTCATGGTCATCTTCATTGCTGGAGTATTCGGTAGTGTCGGAGCGCAGGGAATGGAGTTTCCCGCCGTACCCGTACGAATCACAATCAGAGGAATGTGATGGTGGCTCACCGGGTAGATTGAAGAAACTATCGTCTGAAGACATTTTTTTTTGGGTATATTATTGACAGGACCAATGCACTGTACGTTAAATGCGGTGGAACCTCAGACGATAGTTTATTCGGAATGTTGTGAATTAGGGAAGGATTACATCCAATTTATAAGGGAGAATACCATTGGACTTTACGCATGGAGTCATCGGTGGCTCCAATCGACGTCATAAAACTACTCGATTATTCCATACTACTCCCACTGACTGTTTGGAAGATATGTCGCGTCCATCATAAATGAGGAGGAAGCACTGGTTGTTAGGCACGATGTGAATATCGGGGGAGTTTATAATTCAATGTATGATCGACATTCGATGAAGGGTTGGTGGTGTAATTAATATTTATTAATAATGGGTCACCCATATTCACAATATAAATAGATAAGTAATGTTAACATGTAAACCCTGCCCTCGCAACATTGTGTGAACAATGGAAATTCCTTCCGACGACGACGTTTCAAATTTATCAAGTCCGCATGCATCGTTTGATCAAGAGTTGGGGATGCTGACGGCGACAACGACTCTGGTCAGTGCGACAGTGGAACAAGCCGACGACAACCAAGGACATTCATGGAGTACGTCCAATGGTTGAATGAGAGAGTTGACAGATTGGAGGCGGAATAGAATGATGAAGATCATCCAATAAATCATCCGGTCTCCCCACCAAGAGATGATTGTCATCCTCCCCGGATATCACCATCAATTATGTCCCCTACTGTTCATCACCCAGATGCCCGACCACCTGTCATGCAATCTTTCTCCTCCGTCAACATGCCCCCTCTTGTGCGAAGCATGGACGACGTCCGTTCGGGTTTGGACACACGTCCAGGTAAGAGCGGTCGACTTCCATTAGTGATCATAAACTCATCGGACTCTGATTTCGAATTAATACATATATTATAATCCTATATTATAAACATATTATATATTACATTTGAAGTTTACATGTTTTCTCCGATTTCACTAACTTTATTCCTTTAAAAAACTTAGTAGTTAGTTTTAAATACTATTACTCTGCTAAAAACATAGCGACGAGAGCGAAATGTGCGCAATTATCGATTTAAATTGACAGCCTAGACTCTCGGTCAATTGTGGAGTCGACCAGATCGAGATCGATATATATGGGTAAAAAACCATGCGATCGAGAGCCATCGAGAGCGGTAGTGTTTGCGTCTGAAATGATGCGATCGAGAGCGGTAGTATTTGCATCTAAAACGGTAAAGTTACCCACTCGTATATGTACGACGACATTAAATGTCGTTGGGTTCGTCTAGTCTTGGCGTTGACGGTAGTCTGAGAGCGGTAGTGTTTGGTTTCATCAAAAAACACACGAATATGTCTAGATCGAGAGCGGCTGACGACATCAAAAGGTTATCCATCGATAAATTTAAAAACCGGATCTTCTATCGATAAAACAAACGAAAGGAGGTCATTCGTACAAAAACCCTCACTTTTTCTGTGAAAAATTATGTATTTGCATATATTCAAATATGTTTACATAAAGCAGTAATACAAATGTGATTATAATGTTTTTCATCCATAAACTCAATGAAAAAAGTTTCCAAGGATTGTATTTAAAACAAACTTCAAAATTCAGGAGTATAATTAAAACCAACCCTACCGTTCATTTGATCGACCAAAATTGGAGTTGAATCCATAGAACCTATTTCTTCTAGATTTTTGTTTTTGCTGCAACTAGAAAGATAGATCGAACTTCTCAGTCCTGTCAAAAAAAGGGATTCTAACTTATCAAGTAACGCAAGAAAGAGGGGCAAATCATAAAAGAGAAAGTTCCTAACTTTTGTACAGGGGTGCATAAATTCAAGCAAAATAACAACGAAAAAAAAAAAGCACTTGATAAAGGAGCGTGCTAATCCGACAGCGTGGGTTAATAGCTGCGTTTTATTGGACGTGGCATAATCCAAAGGAGCGTGTTAATCGGAGGCTAGCAAAAAGCACTTGCAAAGATAATCTACAAATTGATGAGAACAACCTAATGTTCTTCCTCTTAACAAATTCTTTGAAAGTCAGAACCAGTCCCATAATTTGTTGTTTCAGCACCTCGATATCAATCAATTGTCAAATTGCATACACTATCTCGCCACTGCTTTCTATATCAAGCTCAGATTCATCGTCCAGGTCGTCCATGTCGTCGTCGTCGTCCATGTCAAAGTTATCTGTCATGTACATAAGGGCATGTGAACCAACTGCTGGTATAGTAGCCTCAGCAATTATCTGCATTATTGCATCGAGGCTCTGCATCGGTTGATCGGGCTCTTCAAAATGATTTCCCATTGTGTTTTCATCCATCAAGTCCGATGGGAGATTCTTCAAAAACCAGGAATGGTTCTTGATCTCAGGAATAGTGATTCTCTGTCGGGTATAGGTATACACATGAAAGAGAGAGTAAAAATGTGCCATTGTTGGATGAGATGGAAGATGCTGAAACTTAACAATATACAACTACAAAGATAGCAGTTTCAAAACACAACTTATACTGCTTGGATTCCAAGCCACAACACAAATAGCAAGAAGTTGAGTTGCTGAATCATACGGTCACTAGACTTGCTACATCAACCATAAGTATTTTGAAAGTGCAAATGTCTACATCTTATTGAAAGACGAGTCTGAGAATCAAATCACTATGTTCGAATTTTTCAGAAGCTTGGGACTTCTTTGGAAACAACCCAAATAGCTAACTGATTATTAGAACACAAATGCGGTGAAAATTTGAAGATATAAGTTTAGGTAGCTGTTCATAGAAGTATTTTCTTGTTTCTCTCAAGTGTCTTTTCATGGATGACCTGAGTTTTAGAGTAAATTAAGTTAATCTGCTCTCGAAATCCTGACTTTGTTGATAATAACTTCAGTCGTTACAAGTTGCCCAATCTCAATCCCAAAAAGCAGCTGGGAAAACAAAAATAAAAAAACTAATTTGAAAATAACTTGTCAATCAAGTTCTTAGAGTTCAGTGCCGTGTAATATCAAGTTTTAAAAAAGGAAGAATCACTCAAGTAAACGAAGTAATTAGCTCAAAATGAAGTGAGAAAGGTCGTTCAAATAAAACTACTAGCTTGGACATGATGAGTCCAAAGCTTCAGACAAAGGTAAATCAATCGATCCAAAACATCCCAGGTAAACCAGCAGGCCGACTCAAAGAAAAGATAAAATCAGTTTGTGTTAGAATTTAAGACCTCCCATTAAAAGCATGTGCATAGAGTTTTCGCAGAAATATGGTCAAATTGAGATATTTTGAAGAATCAGAAGAGCCAGGATTTAGAAAGAAGAATAATAAATACTCTTCATACTGTATAGCATAAACAAACAAGTTCTGTTCATAGTCATACCGTTGCAGGATCTGCCTCAAAAATTCTTGATATCAGATGGCGACACTCGGGAGATATTTGAACACAATCAGGAATAGCATACTGGACGCTTAGGATTCTCTGCAATGGATTGATAGAAAAATCTTGAGTTTACGCATTGTCAACTCAGAGAGAGTAACAAAATATTAGTAGGGTCATCTCCCATACTTGTATTGTCTTTCGGAAATCCTTTGGTTCATCAGGATCCTCAAAAGGATAGGCTCCGACAAGCATTACATAGAGGGTCACTCCACATGACCATACATCTGCAATCTGATGTTAAATATGGAATCAAGATAAAATGCCTTTTAAAGACTACTACCTTCTAGCTTAGATGTAATGTGATGCATGAAGTTTAATGCTAAACGTGTTGTTCAGTGAGTACTTACTGAGAGAGTACAAGTTCAATTGACTATCAAGATGGAATCAACAATGAAGAACAAAACTACCTATAGGCTTCGATACAGTCTACTATAATGCGTAGTTTCAAAGCATGACAAGTTTCTAACGTGTTAAATTGTGTGTTCTTTAAATTGAGTAGTATAATATAAATTTAAGCTTGGAATAAAAATTCACGTAGCATCAGTGTTTTTAAAGGCTCAAGGCGCACTAAGGCGCAATAGCCCTCTGGAGCCTAGGCGCAAGGCGCACCAAAAGGCGCGGGTTTTTTTTTTCTAAGGCGCACTATATATATAAAAAATAAAAAATATATATGTATATATATACAATAAGAAAAAACCCTTCATGGAAAGAAATTAAGTTTTAACCAAAAAAATAGGTAAAAGAAATAAGGTTCAAGTATTAGTTTTTGAACATAGAGTCAATACTCCATTTAAAAAACATGAAACAATGCAACACTAATAAACAATAAAAGATCAAAAGCCTTAAATATCAATCTTTTCTTAACTAAATATATTTAAAATAAGTAAAACGGTAAGTTTTACTTTTAAAACTGAAAAAAAAATAATAAATTGAAGAAGCCCCACCTCTTGGGCTTCATGGAAGGCGCGCGCGATAAGAGGCGAGGCGCTAAAGGTGGGCCTTGAGCCTAGGCGCACGCCCGAATGGGTTTTTTAAAACACTGCGTAGCATGTTAATTTTTCAGAAAAGATAGAGCCGTGATTGACAAGGATGAGAATAAATACAAGTTTGGAACATAGTTCCATGATAATATTTCAATAACAGTAGTTCCATGATAATATTTCAATAACAGTAGTTCCATGATAATATTTCAATAACAGCCCCAACAAAGCAGTCAGATGGGTAGTTATGGAGTGTTTCGTCTCTGACTAGGTTCGTTCAACGCCTCCCCTTTGGATTGTAATTATGCTTTTTTTCTTATTTTAAATAACTAGAGCCTCTATATCTGCGTTGCCCAGTTGTATGTCCTTTCTTTTTTTATAAGAAACATTCATAACTGATATAGACAAAAGAGCTGGAAGGACATCCCAAGGGCAGGGAATAGTTCGAGCCAAAAAAACTCAAAGCAGTCAGATGTAGGTTTGCATTTCAGTCCATAAGATATTCCAAACTGAAAAAGTTCGAGCCGAGGGGAAATGAGGGTTGAAGACCCCCATTCCCCAATTCATAGCCAAATAAAAGGGAGAAGAAAAAGACCACCCAAGCAATGACAAAAGAATTGCCAAAGCTGGTAGGGATCAAACGGAAAGATACTAGAACCTGGAAAATTTGTACAGCTTGTAGTAGAAGTACATATAAGCATCTTCAAAATCTCTAGATTGAGCCTATTTCTATGATACAAGTAAGTATTGAGAGGTTATTCTTCTCCCATCAGTGTAGTTTATACTATGACTATCCTATTAAAAAATTCAATCACGTGACTAAAGCTTTTGGAAGTACAAGTGGCCCTGCAATGCCCTCATCCAATTAAATATGAAGGAGCCAGCAATTGATCTTTGATTATTTGAGCAGTGGAAGTACAGACAAAAAAGAGGCAGCAATTTTACCTTGCCACTAAACTAAAATGTGTCTAACTAAAGCAAGTACTCTAGTTTTTTTCCTTTTTTAAAGAAAACCCAAACTTTCATTGAGAACAAAAATAAAAGAATACACAAGTATACAAAAAAGAAGCCCACAAAAAAGGGAGTCAAACTACAAATAGGACTTCAATCGAGTAAGATAAGATCTATCGAATAGTTACTAAATGTTGGTGTTGATATAATTAAATTTGGCATAACCTATCAGCTTATGCTTTTGGGTTAATTGGTGATTTACATGGTATCAGAGCAGGAGGTCCTATGTTCGAACCCTGGTGAAATCGTTTATTCCCAATTAATATTGATTTGTACTTGTTAGGCGTTTGTTCAAATTTCCAAGCCCACAAGTTAGGGGGAGTATTTTTTATTTCCACTTGTTGGGCGTTTGTTCAAATTTCTAAGCCCACAAGTGAGGGGGAGTGTTGGTGTTGATATAATTAAATTTGCCATAACCTATCAGCTTAAGCTTTTGGGTTAATTGGTGATTTACAAAACATCAACACCAAAGTCCAAAGGGAACATAGATTCTAATCAGGGACTACATGTCACTAAGGGCTTGTTTGGCCCACGAGTTATTATAACCCGTGTTATAATAACCTCTAAAATACTCTGCACCCCAAACACAGACTATTATAACCCCAGACTATACTACTCTGCATTTTAAATAATATTATATGTTTCACAGACTATAATAACCCACAGACTATTATAACCCCTGATTATTATAACCCACTCAGCGCCCCAAACAACCCCTAAAAGATCTCTCCCACCCCCTAAAGATTCTATTATTTCTCCCACCCCACTAACTCCACAAAATAGCACAAACTTCACATTGCCACAAAAACAACTCTTTCTTAGGAAAAGGTGAAAACAACAGAAGCTACATGACCAACTCTCTACTATCCTGAGGATTGACAAAGCTAAAACCAAACTCCCCAAAGAATCAACTCCAAACAGCGAGCAAAGTCACAGTTTCAGTGAATATGATCAAGGTTCTCTATTGCCCTCTTGTAAAGAATACAATAAAATGGTCCGACCAAAAGGGATCCTCTAACCAAAATCCGATTCAAGGTGTTAACCTTCTTCGGAACCTTCACCTTCCACAACAAGGAGAAGACATAATAACTCAATGGGGCGGGACTAACTAAACACTGAAAGAAAGAACTACACGAAAAGCCTTTGAACGGACAAGGACTCCAAAGGCAAACATCCCCGTACTAGGACTGAACAGAAACTCACTAATCAAAGATAACAAAGTGATAACATCGGTTCTTTCCTTATTGGTCAACACATGATAGAAATCAAAAGAGGGGCTTCAGAAGAAGAATGAGAGAGCGAAAGAATCGAAACCACCGATTGATTTCTCAACGAAGACAAGTGATATAACCAGAGAAATAAGGAGTAGAGGGGTCTTTCCCCCAACCACTTATCCCCCAAAAGTATGTATCTCCCTCATCTCCCATGACACTATGAACAAACTGAGAAAGAAAAGGAAACTCAGTCAAAATATCTTTCCACAAGTTTCTGGTAGTGCCTAGAACCTCACCAACGGTTCACTTAAAAAGGATGAGGATCATACTTGCTTATAATAACCTTGTGCCATAAGGTGTCAGCTTCATGATTGAATCACCAAAGCAATTTAGCCAACATGGGCTTGTTTCTCACACTTACATTACCAATGCCTAAACCTCCCATGTCCAAGGGCATAGAATAGCATATAGAAAAGCAAGTACTCTAGTTGGCTAGGTTGAGAATAGTATGCAGGAAAACATGAATCAGATTTTCAAACTGTTTTCCAGTAGTCAGTAGTAAGAAATTCATGCATCCACTAAATGGAAAAATTAGATACCACATTGAAGGTAACCAGAAGTAATCTAGAAGAATCTTACCTTGCCATCATATTCTTGCCTTAAAAGCACTTCTGGAGCAATGTATGCAGGAGTTCCCACAGTTGACTTTGGTTGTGAATGAAGCACTGATGACTGGGGAATATAAAGAATATCAGTTATTCCATCATGATGATGCCCCAAAGCGATAATTTGAAAGAATTGATTCGACATGACAATCTTTTCATAGAGACTTAGAAAATAAAGTCAATCAATAAGTTCAAATCAGACTACCCTACCACAAACCCTCCGCAGCCATGAAGCTTGGAATCTGATAGATAGAACTAAAACTAGATTCAAATCGTGTCTAGCACATGTATATAAACAGGATTAAAAGAGCACCTCAACCTTCAAGAGAAAGATAAAGTTAGCTGACATCTAAACCAGAAATGTTCCTTAAAATTAAGTTGTGTACAAAAAGGAAAAGCAAAACAGAACAACATTCCATACAATTGAACAAATATATCTAAGTTGCAAAGGAAAAATACAGCAGGAATAAAGATCTAAGTATCAGCTAAAATTCATATAATTTAGACAACAGAAACTAATAGTTGCAAATGGAAACAGAGAAACTAATACCTTTGAGTAGCCAAAGTCACATATTTTCAAACGTGGGGCTGGACTTCCATCCAATAAAGTGTTCTCCAACTTCAAGTCCCGGTGACACACTTGCTTCACCAATAAAAGCAAGTAAAAGGAGTTAAAAAAAAAAGGACAACAAATTTTCCACTTTCGAGAATAGGATTTAGAAAAGGAGATGATAGGGATTGAAGATTCATATAACAGTTCAAGTACCATGGCGTGGCAGTAGCTGACTCCCGATATAAGCTGCTGAAAGAAGAAGCGAGCCTACACCAGGACAATAATAGATCAATTGGCCTGACAAGAGCGAAATGATGATAATAGAAAGAAACAGAAGGTAAATTCAAGAATCAAGACCTCATCCTCACTAAAGCGTCCTGCATTGCTTATTCGCTCAAAGAGCTCTCCTCCAGATGCATATTCCAGTACAATTGCAAGATGGGTAGTGGTCAAGATGACCTTCATCCATGGCAGCAGTATCCAGAGTCAGGAAAAATAGAAAATCAAGCAATTAAGTGAGTTGACTGAAAAATCTCAAAAAAAAAAAAAAAGGAAGGGAATTTAAACTACCTCTTTGAACCTGACTATGTTAGGGTGCCTCAGGGACCTGTGATTGATGATTTCTCGCTGAACATTTTCATCTATCTACAAGACATAACTTCAAGAATTAAGAAGAAAAACATAATCCTCATAGCCTTTGATTGAACACTAGCCCACTGACTATTTGAACTGAAAAAAACCCCAAGTGAAATTGTCTTTGAAGATTTTAGTTTCTAGATACAAGTTTCACGAAGGATTTATCTTAACAAAAGATGCGTTCTGTTCTCTTGGTATTCGGTAGCTTAATTAGTCCTCAAACAGAACACTAATCAACAAACTCAACAGATTAAAATATAGCATGTTCATGCATGAAATACAGGAGCTATTATAGGTAAAGAAAGGTGGAAACAGCTAGGAGCATTAAATAACATGCTTATGTCCTTTTTCTCGCTGTCATTTCATATAAATTTAAAAAAAAAAACAGATTTGAAACGAAAAAAAGAACTGGACAAAAACATAGCTCCTCTTCTCACGCCCAGTTTACGCATCGATTACTACAGCTAAAAAGGGAATTTCCCAAAATACAAAAAGAGTAAAGAAAGGAAAAGAAAGCAGAGTTGTTCAAGGAAACCCCCAAAATCCAAATAGAGATATTTCAAATTCCCAAGTAACAGATAAAAAAGAAAAGCACCCAATCACAAGATTTTTGTGAGAGTTCAAAAAATAAAGTCATAAAAGCACCCAATGATTAAAACTTAAAGTAGAACAGAACAAACAACTGTAAGTCACACTAGCAATGGAAGATAAAAACACCAAGGAGAACAACAACATCAACAAAAAAGCTAAAACCTAAATTTCCTTAAATAGATTGAATGTTTTTTGAAAAAGAGTGAAAGATTAAGCTCCAAAAGGAGCTCGTGTATACCAGTAAAAGAGATAAGAGTTAACTAAGAATCCAATATTGACCTTATCGCCTCGCTCGATATACTTTACAGCGACGAGCTCTTTGGTATGCTTGTCTCTCATCAGCCTGGCAACCCCAAAGTTCCCAGAGCCGATATCTCGGACGAAATCGTAGCGGTCACTGTCGTGCATAATCGGCATATCCATCGCCGGCCCCACAGTAATCGTCGCCCGATCCATACTTCAGAGCGAGAACTCGATCATATACGAGGAATCAAATGATTCGGACGAAAAATTATGAAAGGGTTCAGTGGATCGGATTTTTGGGATGGTCGCAGCTCGAATCGGAGGTCCACCGGTGGGATGAATTCTCCGGTGAACTGCGAAGAATTGTCAGTGAATTTAGAGAACGGGCAAACGGAGGAAGAGGAAGTTGGTCGGCAATGGATTATAATATCTGTGGACAGTGAACGGAGAAATGGGTTTTTTAATTAAAAAAAAACAATAATAATAATTTGGGGATATTTTACGCAGTAAGAAAAGAAAGAAAGGGGATGAAGATGAAGATGAAGCTGTGTCGTTCATTGGGAAAGAAGGAGTGTTACGACGACGTTTTGATCACTCGGATTTGTGTCCTTATAGGTAGTGAAGTTGGCTTTGTCCGTCTGTGTGTTGTCCAGTGAAATTGACCTTTCCTTTTTTTTTTTCTTTTCTTCGGTTTAAATTCCTAAAATATCCTTTATTTGGATCATTCTGGTCGAGTCACGTGAATCCAAAGTGTTAAACCGTTAACTGCTGTAATCTACTGTGGTAGCGCCCACGTTGGGATTGCTCGTACCCTCATCTCTGGTTCTTTCTTTCTTTTTTCGAGGATATTTCTTCACTTAAAATTCTAAAGGGTTGATTGGGGCGTTGGTAAGTTATAATGACAGAAGTTATAATAGTGTATGAGTTATTATAGTCTGTGAAATATATAATATTATTTAAAATTTAGAGTAGTATAGTCTGGGGTTATAATAGTCTGTGTTTGGGATTGAGAGTATTTCACAGGTTATTATAACACGGGTTATAATAACCAGTGGGCCAAACAAGCCCTAAATTAATAACACTCTATTTGATAACTATTTTATTTTTTGTTTTTTGTTTTTAAAAATTAGACCTAAAAATATTATTTTTAGCAATGAGTTTTTCGATTTTCATATGTGCTTTGTATCTATATTTTCAAAAACCAGACTAAGTTTTAAAAACTAAAAAAAATAGTTTTCAAAAATTTGATTTTTACTTTTAGAAATTGGCTAAGAATTCAAATGTTTCTATAAATGAGACGACCTCTATTATAGAGAAATTTGGAGAAAACAAACTTAATTTTCAAAAACCCAACAAAAAAAAATAGTTATCAAACCGGTCTAAACTTTCACAAATAAATCAATTTATACTTTTCATTAAAATACTATTTTTTAATATCATTAATATATAATTTTCACTCATACTTATTTAAATGCATGACAATATAAGAAAAAAATGTTGAAATCAAATGGATCATAGTGGTTATTTTATTAATATTAGTAGCTTTTAACTTTCTCATCTTCTTCTATTTTTATCTACTTAGGAAGAATTACATGATAAAAAAAAATCTACTTTGGTTGGATGTTGTTAGAAAAATATATTGTTGGGTTTTGTGTCCTAAAACTCGTGGTTTTATAAACAAAATGTACATTCTATTTTACAATAAAAATGTTATTGAGATTTATTCAGTAGGTGTTATTGAATAAAGTGAATTGTGTATTGTATAACCCTAATTCAATAAACAACCCTTAGCTATAGGATGAATATTTGAACTTTATGTGTGACATAAAAGTGGATCAAGCCCCAGTTATAGCCAGAACGATCTATAATATAAAGATAGGGTTTGGTACCTTATCTTGGAGACACTATGGACGCGACCCACTTTTTAGAGTACAAACAATGTGATCCTAAATCGTTCATATGGAGACATGCGAGTGGAGGCGTCTTATGCAATGAGTTTGCATAAACTGGACTATGAAATAGTCAGTTAGACTTTATAACTCTGTTTACTGTCTTAACTAACTATATTCATACGATAACCTAGATAACTCGATCTTAATCCTGAGTGTGCTATGAACTCATGTTTATTCGGATTATCCTTAGATTTGCATGGGTGAGAGTGGCTCGAGATTGCCGACTCAATAAGCCTCCCATTTCAGGGATAAGACCGGGGACTTGTGAAGAGTGGGCTTCTAAGCGAGTTAGAAGAAAACTCATTACCAGTCTGTGAGTCATGCCTTGAAGGCAAAATGACCAAAAGACCTTTTAGTGGAAAAGGTTATAGAGCCAAGGAGCCTTTTGAGCTTGTACATTCTGACCTCTGTGGTCCGATGAATGTTAAAGCACGCGGAGGTTACGAGTATTTTGTATCTTTTATAAATGACTACTCGAGATATGGGTACGTTTACCTAATGCATCGAAAGTCTGAAACTCTTGAAAAGTTCAAAGAGTTCAAGATCGAGGTTGAGAACCAATTAAGCAAACACAATTAAAACGCTTCGATCGGATCGAGGTGGAGAGTACATGGACACTGAACCAAAGAGACTTAAGGATTGCCTTTACGGCTGTCTAGTGATCTAATCCTTGATTTGATTGATATCTACTGACAATCCCGACTACATAACAGATGTCGGGCCTAGTACACAACATTGCATACATAAGACTCCCAACAACTGAAGCATAAGGGATGTGTCTCATATCCTCAACTTCTTGAGGTGTCTTAGGACATTGATCCTTAGACAGGTGAACTGCATGCCTGAAAGGCAACAAACCCTTCTTGGAGTTCTGCATACTATATCGGGACAACATCTTGTCGATATAGAACTTGAGACATGGCTAACATTCTGTTCTTCCGGTTCTGGACTATTCTGGATACCTAGAACATATTGAGCTTTCCCAAATCTTTCATTTGGAATTGCGAAACTAGCCATTTCTTAATGTCAGTTAGAAATCCTATATCATTCCCAATGAGTAGGATATCATCCACATACAATATAAGAAATGTGACAGTGATGTTGATGATTTTCTTGTAGACACTAGGCTCATCAACATTTTGATTAAAGCCATAAGATTTAATTTCCTCATCAAATCTTATATTCCAAGACCTCAAGGGTTGTTTTAGTCCATAAATAAACCTTTGAAGCCTGCAAACTTTTTGCTCTTGGCCTTGGGCAATGAACCCCTTGGGCTGGTCCATGTAGATGGTCTCGTCAAGATTGCCATTCAGAAAGGTTGTCTTGACATCCATCTGCCATACCTCATAGTCATAATATGCGACAATGGCGAGAAGGATCCTGATAGACTTTACCATGACAACAGGAGAAAAGGTTTCCTCATAGTCAACCCCTTCTCTCTTGGTAAAACCCTTTGCCACTAGTCTAGCTTTGAAGGTCCGTAGCTTTCTGTTGCGTAAAATTATGGATATGCAATACCGTAGTGTACGGGTCAAGTTTTAGTATAGTGATTTATGAGTCCAAGTATCGTCCTCGGGAATGGGTTTCTAGATTAATTAATTACTAAGGTACTAATTCTCAATTTTAGCTAAAGAAACATAACATGGATAGTTGGTTGAAAGGAAAGACAAGCAACAAACAAACATGTGGAGACACGAATTGATAGAATTGAGGGAAGTGATTATACAAGTTAATAACTCAATTAACACATGCAATGAACCAAAGAGATGAAGTTATAAACAAGAAGTAAAATACTCAAGAAAACCTTTTTTATGCGTTTCCCTAAGATTTCTAGGTCATTCTCATGCCAGATTTCTAAGGGTTTTGACAATTTTGCTCTAATTCAAGCTTTATCTCTCGAGTCCACTTAAACCAACAAATTAAGAAGTAAAGAACGAATTGCCAAAAATAAGAACAAAACATGCTTCAATTCATGGTAAGAAAGTCTTAACAAGTAAATCAATTCCTAACTACAATGTTTAGCTACTCTAAATCACATGAAAATCAAACTAAACATGTAGAAAACGTCTCAAACGGAGTTACAATCTGAAAGAAAAGGAAATTAAACTTATGTGTCGATGTCGGTCCTTCGTCTCCGAGCTCCCGTCTTCGATCTCGAACCTTTACGGATGTTTTGGCTCCCAAAAAGCTCTTTTATCTCTTCTTACAAAGTGTATTTCGAAATTAGGGTGGAAAATCTACCAAATTCAACTCCAAATAGCCTCGTTTCGATCTCGAGTGATCCAATTTGTCTCCAATAGTTCTGTTTACGCTCTTATCCTGAAATTGAATGAATTAAACACGTAAAAGCCCTGAAATCATCATAAAACTAGCAATAATTAACCCTAAGGATAGCACATTTTGTGTGTTATCAAACTTTTGCTAGTCCCGAGCAAAAACAGAGTTAGACGTTAGATTGTTCTTAAACATACATTTGATTCAAACCTCAAAGATAAGGGAAAGTCTAGTAACCACAGGAAACATTCAAACATAACACTTCAGCAAGCAATTTAAAACTTTTCCTTAGTGCTCCTACGTGTGTGTGTGATTAGCCTATGTTCCCTTTATTTTTACTAAGCCCGGATCAACTTTATTAGGCTCTCCATTCAACTTCCCCCTACATTGGTCTTAATTACTAATCCTTGAGCCTCCCTACATTCAAGAATTAAATAACTCTACTCAGTACTTATTTTTTTTTTTCAATTTTTCAATTTTCTTCTTTTTTTGTGCAAGGACACTAACTTTCACACATCCACTGCAGGGACCCTTACCCAGAACACTCGCTCAATGAGTGGCCTAACTGATCACAATGAAGGTAGCTCTTTTTGTCCTCACGAACTTTTTTTTGCTTTAGCAAACAAACAACAGAAACCAACTAATTCACATACTATACAGGTCATGCACTTCATATTGTTATTTACTCTATCCTGCAGTTTAACTCTCAAATCAGTTCTTAGACCTATCGAGGTGACATCAAACTTCTGAACCTAATAACTTTGTTCTAAGCATTTCAAAACTACAAGAACACAGACTATGTGCATAATAGTGCAGGAAAACTCAAGAAATTTTTTAAATTAACTTGAATTCATGTCATGCTCTCAAGTTTCAGCAGAATCACAAAGATTTCCAATTACATCTCATCCTAGGCTATCATGATCATACTTATGTAAAGGATCAATCAACAATTCAAAGACATACTCGGGGATACCACAACAGATAAGCAAATCCCACCCCTAAACTTAAACTAAACATTGTCCCCAATGTTTGCAGAAATAAGCACAAATTAAGTATAAGGGTAAGAGTGAAAAATACTGTCCTGGGTGATGGAGATTTTTTCTGAGTTCCTTGGATAGCCAAAGCATGTGTGTTGGAGTTCCTCATAATGGGAGCATGGATTTCAACGAAGAAATGCATCGTCACAACCTACAAAGTAAAACAACAACTAGTAAATAAACTAAGAATTGAAAAAAAAACTAAAACAAGTTAAAGACAGAAAAACAAAAGTAAGTAAAGCTTGGGTTGCCTCCCAAGAAGCGTTTTGTTTAATGTCTTTAGCTAGACTATACTCCCTCAAGGTGTTTCTTTCCTTCCTTGCAGTGCCTTGAGTGATGTGTTCATTTGGCCAATCTGGGTCTCTATATTCTTTATTACAGCTCCATGACGGGTCACTATACCAGATAAACTGGTGATTGCATTCTCTAGCTGGTTGCACCGACTTCTGGATTCAGCTATGAAGGAGTGCAATGTCTCTTTCAGAGATAGTTTCCTCTCTGATTCAGAAGCATGCCCTATAGGGGGATTCAATACATTTTTGTTGTTAGCATAAGAGAAATTTTCATGATACCTCAAACATGGATTATAATGTGTTGGGAGGTTATTCTGAGTCTGGTTTCCTCCATAGTTGTTGGTTCTGTTGTTCAGGTCGTGTAGTTCCTCCATAGTGGATTCTCCATTGGGCTGGGAGTATTGAGAGGACATCCCTGTTTGTGGTGACCCTGCAAAATTATTCAGAGCATGAGTGAGAGATGCCATATGAGATCTAAGAGAGGTTACCTCATCCAGTTGAAATAATCCAGCTACTGGCTTAGATCTGTCATTGCCTGTAGGCCATTGGTAGCTGGCAGTTGACACTTCCTCTTGGAGGGCACGTGCTTCTGGCACAGTCTTCGCCATGAAAACCCCTCCAGTAGTGGCATCCAGAATGGTCCTTGTCTTACCTTCCAGTCCATTATAAAACAATTGTACCTGGAGCCAATCTGGGTAGCCATGCTGTGGGCACCTCCTAAGCATGTCCTTGTACCTTTCCCATGCCTCGAATAGTTGCTCTCCCTCCTGCTGACTAAATGTTCCAATTTCAGTCCTTAACTTTGCAGCTTTCACAGGTGGGAAGAATTTGGTCATGAAGGCTTAGGCCAACTCCTCCCAGGAAGTGATACTACCTGAGGGAAGGGACCCTAGCCATTCTTTGGCTCTACCCTGCAAAGAGAAAGGAAAGAGACGTAAGCGAATATTATCAACATAGATACCATTCATTTTAAATGTACCACAGATTTCTAAGAAATTTTGAAGATGAGAGTTAGGATCTTCTGTGGCTAAGCCTCTGAAAGCACCTTCCCTAACCATTTGTATCACTACATCTTAAGTTTAAAATTATTAGCATTTATAGGGCATGGACTATTCCAACTGCTTTCAAATTAAACACAGGTTGGAAATACTCCTGATAGGTTTAGAGTTATTGATGAGCTCTTGATCAACCATAGTATGAGTTTCTGCCTTTCCTTCCCTTAGGAGTCTCCTACAGGTCCTCTCGATCTCAGGATCAAAAGGGTGCAAATCTGCAACTCTCCCCTTGGGCATACACTTGGAGGTACAAAAAGAACGAAATTAGACAAAAACAAAAACAACTAGAAAAAAAAAATAAAAAATAAAGACATGAAACATAAAACTTGGGTTGCCTCCCAAGAAGCGCTTTCTTTAACGTCTTTAGCTAGACGGTGACTTATCCGAGCACATAAAATTGCTCATATTTCTTTGGGCCCTTCTTGCTCGAATCGATATAGCCTTCTAAGTCTAAAAGGCTAACCTGCTTTTCATGGGCACCAGAGATGGACTTATTTTTGGTATTTTCATTTAGTGAAATGAAAGAACTGAAATCAAAGCAAGACTCGTGAGTATAAGACAAATGGTTATCAAAAATAAAGGAAATTTCTAGGGATAAAAGGAAAGAAGACTTCTCAGCCTCTAACTCTATCACCTGGATCTTCCCCATGGAACTAATTGTATCACCAATGTCTTCCTCACTAACCTGATCATGGTGTACCTCAGTTCCCCCAAACTATCCTCATTATCATCTGAACAAATCCTCCTAGGTGGCATCTCCTGGGTAGTAAGGATAAGAAATTGTTCCTGTAAGGCCTTAAGGGAAATTACTAGCTGGTTAAGATACTGAGCTCTATCCTGTACTATTTCCCAAAGTCCTACCACCTCAGTTTCTAACCTATCCAACCTCTCTAATTCACTATGAACCAAATTTTTAAATTTCAATTCTAAGGTTATTCCGCCAATTGGTCCATAAGAGAAGATTTGTCTATGGGTTGGTTAAGGTACGAAAAACTATGGTTCCAACTGCCTAGATAACTACCATTACATGAATGTTTATCAATTTCAGGTACAAAATGGTAAAAATTAGACAGATGAAATTCAGAGAAATCATGATGCACATACCTAGGGTCCTGAGAGGGACAATAGAATGGTGGAGAATCAAAATCATGCAAAGTCATAATTGAAAAAATTAATACTCAGATCAAGACTTTTACACAATATCCACATAACCAAAACAAGTGACAAAGACTCAAACTCACAAAACTAAAATAAAACAATTAAGGAAACAAACAAACACACAAAAAGAACAAATAATGAAAGACACACAAACAAACTTTAGTCTAAAATTTTAAATTTTCTCCTAATATTAATTAATATAAATAATCGTCATTCCCCGACAACGGCGCCAAAAACTTGTTGCATAAAATTATGGATATGCAATACCGCAGTGTACGGGTCGTATAGTGATTTATGAGTCCAAGTATCGTACTCGGGAATGGGTTTCTAGATTAATTAATTACTAAGGTACTAATTCTCAATTTTAGCTAAAGAAATATAACATATGGATAGTTGGTTGAAAGGAAAGACAATCAACAAACAAACATGTGGAGACACGGATTGATAGAATTGAGGGAAGTGATTATACAAGTTAATGACTCAATTAACACATGCAATGAACCAAAAAGATGAAATTATAAACAAGAAGTAAAATACTCAAGAAAACCTCTCGATTCTTAGTGAGCCTCACACATGCAATAAACTCCATAGTCTCCATATGAACCTACGACATGCATGACATTAAGCAACTTTTTTATGTGTTTCCCTAAGATTTCTAGGTCATTCTCATGCCAGATTTCTAAGAGTTTTGACAATTTTGCTCTAATTCAAGCTTTATTTCTCGAGTCCACTTAAACCAACAAATTAAGAAGTAAAGAACGAATTGCCAAAAATAAGAACAAAACATGCTTCAATTCATGGTAAGAAAGTCTTAACAAGTAAATCAATTCCTAACTACAATGTTTAGCTACTCTAAATCACATGAAAATCAAACTAAACATGTAGAAAACGTCTCAAACGGAGTTACAATCTGAAAGAAAAGGAAATTAAACTTATGTGTCGATGCCAGTCCACGGATGCTTTGGCTCCCAAAAACGCTCTTTTATCTCTTCTTACAAAGTGTATTTCGAAATTAGGGTGAAAAATCTACCAAATTTGGCTTTAAATAGCCTCGTTTCGATCCCTAGTGATCCAATTTGTCTCCAATAGTTCTGTTTACGCTCTTATCCTGAAATTGAATGAATTAAACACGTAAAAGCCATGAAATCATCATAAAACTAGCAATAATTAAGCCTAAGGATAACACATTTTGTGTGTTATCACTTCCCATCTACACCACGTTTACGCTTGTAGATCCACTTCCAACCAATAGGTTTAACCCCATTCGGTTGGTCCACAAGCTCCCAGACAGAATTGAAGTACATAGATTCCATTTCCTGGTCCATGGTTTTAATCCATTCGTCTTTGTCAATATCATTCATTGCCTGATCATAGGTCAATGGATCCTCGCAGTCATCATTAGTTATGACCACTTGGGTTTCAACCAAACCCATGTAACGTTCAGGCTGTTTGACAGCTCTACCACTACGTCGAAGCATTCTCAACTCTTAAGAATGGACTTGACTAGACAAGCTAGGACAACTTTTGCTGATGATTTGTCCATTTCGTTCAACACAATCTTACTTCTTGGTTTATGGTCCATAATGTGATCCTCCTCAAGGAACGTGGCGTTTGCCGATACAAGCACCCTATTCTTCTTAGGATCGTAAAAGAAACCACCCCTTGTTTCTTTTGGGTAACCTACGAATAGACATAACCTACGAATAGACATAATTTTAGGTATAAGAATGAGGTTGGAAACCTTATTCTGGTAACACCATGGTGAAGGGAATGAGAATCCCACGCAGCGGAAGACGATTGAATCATCGAGGTATCACTATGCAACTTGTGTTTATTAAAATTGATCTAACACTTAGATCTAGGCTAAACATGCTTGAAGAAGAAGAAATTTACAGCAAATAGAGTTTTTACTTACTTGTTGTAGACAAACTCAGCAATTTCTTCCTCGGGTCACGAACTCTTCATGCTACTCGATCTCAACGGAATCTTCTCACAAATCGATCTCGAACACCACTAAAAGATCTTCTCGGTTCTTCTCTTTTGGAGAAGGGAAGTTGGTGGGAACTTGTTTTGAGTTTTGTTGAGGGAGGAGAAATGAGAGAGTAGAGAGAATTCTCTTTTCTTCTCTTTGGTGAAAAACAAAAAATGAGAAGAGAGCTTACCAAACCCTTCTTGCAAAGGGTTTAACTAGTGGAATGAGGGAGTTAATATCTCCTCATTATTACCACTTTACCACAATCATAGGTTATGCAAATCTCATTTGCATAACCACATAATATAAGATATCTCATATCTCATATTGCAAATCTCATTTGCAATAATTGTGGATTAATTAAATTGAATCACATCCAATTTAATTTCTCTAATTTAATTTCTCCAATTAGCCCTAATTCAACAATTAGGCTAACCTATAGTTTATTATGAATCTCATTCACATTAAACTATATATTATATTATTCATATCTCATATAAATGACATAAATGCACTTAAAGTGAAATTGAACACTTCAATTTCATACCAAAACATTTACCCTTCTTTTAACCCAGGTGGAGCGAACCGAGGGACCTAATGGACCTACATGATGATGAGGCTCCAATGATCCGAGATTAACTCGCCAAACTCTTTGACCCTTAACCAACATTCATTAGCTACGGTAACACTCCACTATAGCCCGTGTAGTCGCACTCCCGTCGATCACGAGAATATTACGTGTCCACCGATATAACCAATTCCCATGAGCGACCCTTCACAGGTTGTTCGTAGACACGGCTGGGTCAAATTATCGTTTTACCCCTGTGTCTACCTCTTGTTCCTTAAGTCCCCACTGCTTCTCTAATTAACAACATATTGTGATGGTCCAACCATACACAACACCCTTCTAGGGCCAGTGAGAAGGTAGGCGCCCGTTGTCCAAGCCACGAGAGATGACGCAGGGAACAACCCTCTAGTTTCCCTAAAGGTGGGAACGAGTGAATTCCATCTCGCGTAGTTAAGTTCCCAGCTCCCTACTAGGTTCTGTCCCTTAGAAGATAGGCATATTGGGCGAGTAACTGTGACCACCCTCACCCGTACTAGTCAAAGAACTGACCCTCGCAGATGCGAGAGTCCGTGAACACGCTCGTGGATTCAGTCGAGTCATTAATGGTCATCTCACGAAGTTATTAGTCCTCATCACAACGGTGTTACATCGAGAGGTCTAATAAATCACGGTTTGGTCTTGTACAATCTCATTGCACAGGATGCCCCCACTCGCATGTCAACCACATGAACGAGCCAGATCACCTCGTTTGTATCTAATACAAAGCGGGCCGCATCCACAGTGTATCCAGGATTAGGTCTCCAACCCTATCCATATACTGTAGACCGTTCGGGTCATTAACTTGAACGTGATCCTCCCTGTGTGTCCACTACACACCGCTCAAGCTCTAGTTCTCTCATAAATTCAATGACCCTGGAGCTTAGTTTATTGGAAAAGTTTATAAATATTGCGAGACACAAAGTGATGAAATAAATAACTCTTATTAATTTCAAACAATATGTTACAAACACGAGGTTCTTAACCTTAGTCTTGTACTCTTTGAAATTTTCAAGAGTTTCAGACTTCTTGTGCATTAGGTAAATATACCCATATCTGGAGTAATCGTCTATGAAATACACGAAATACTCATAACCGCCCCGAACTTTAACATTCATCGGACCACAGAGGTCAGAATGTACTAACTCAAGAGGCTCTTTGGCTCTATATCCTTTTCCACTAAAAGGACGTTTGGTCATTTTGCCCTCAAGGCATGACTCACACACCGGCAAAGAGTTTTCTTCCAACTCGTTTAGAAGTCCACTCTTCACTAGTTTCTCAATCCTATTGAGATTAATGTGGTCTAACCGAAGATGCCAATTGTGGGCATTTTCTTTTGGAGAAACTTTTGCTTTCTTAGTTCGTGTTTCTGCAGTTTTAAACAATTCAGTATTCAAAACACTTTTGACCGAATTGGGTTTCAAAACATACAGATTATTTTCGAGTGAAGCTGAACAAATAACATTCCCTTTGAAAGAAATAAACGCTTTATTCAATTCAAAAGAAACCGAAATACAATGTTCAATTAACCAGGAAATAGAAACAAGGTTTCTAGTAAACCCTGGAACTATGTACAAATTGTCCAACAATAAGTACTTCCCGCCAAAATGTAGCTTCACTGTGTAGATCATTGCAGCGAGAGACAAGCTCCTCGGATCCAACCCGTAGAGTCACCTCACCCTCTCGCAATGGCGCGAGAATCAATCCCCTGAAAAGAAGAACAAACGTGGTTAGTGGCGCCTGAATCCAATATCCAAGCAGAGTCACTACTCTCCACTAAACATGTTTCAGTCACAAGTAAATCACATTTACCTTGATTCTTCCTCTCGGCCAAGAATTTGGGACAGCTTCTCTTCCAAAGGACCCTTCCATTGCGGTGGAAACACTTTCCTTTCTCTCGCAACCTCCTTGACCTTCTTGCCCTTGTGGGCGGCAAAGACGGCCGGGTTTTACCCTCTTCATCCTCTTCTTCCTTTCGGGCGCAGTAGAGCAACGAGTTTCGTCCTGAGAGGTCGAACCCCTCGTGATAAGACTCCGAGGCAACATTTGCCTCGATTCCTTGACCTGCTCAAGGATTGGAAATTCAGTAGCTCATTGAGGAGGGTAGTGAGTGTAGCTAATTTTGTTCATAACAACATTGCTACGAAATTGAAGGAAACTCTTCTAAGAGTCTCCAAAATAAAATCGACTGCGCTCGACTGCGTCGATCGAAGCCCCGTTCATCTCGGGCGGATGAAAGTGGGTCATCATGTCTAGAACGTGTTCACGGACGGACGACCCTCCTTCATCCGTGCGTTGAAAACGTATTTGAGCGAGTCATGCCGCACACAGAAAGGATCATTTGTCCAAACATTTCCTGCAAGGACTCCATGATCTCCTTAGCGGAAACCATCAGCTCATGCTTCTTTGCCAAGACATCAGACATGCTGGCAATTATGTAGACCTTGGCCTTTTCATTGGCCCTGATCCAAAGATCGTACGCATCGCGAACACTTCGCGACGCGGTCGAGCCCGACATCTGAGGACATTCCTCAGATAGCACAAACTTTATGTCGTCTTGTACCAAAATTGTATTAATGTTATTTTTTCAACTCTGGTAATTATCTCCCACTAACTTATCCGAAGCGAGTAAAGCTATTATTGCGCTAGACATTTTTAGCTGAAAAATAAGAAAAACTTTGTATTAGTCTCGCAAAAAACTTTTGAAAACCAATGAAGTTTTAGGAAAATTGTTTCATGATCCCTAGGTCATTCAAAATTTTGCAATGATACCCTAAAGGTTTAGAATGACCGCCACCGAAGGGTGAACAGAACACTCTTCCTCTAGGACGAGACTTTCTCGATCAGACCCTAATCCCAGAATAACTCTTATTCCATTAGGCGTCCAATTACCATTGTTCGGTCGAATTCATTAACACTTAACGAATTCTGTGAGTGTCACCCTCAATCTTTAAGTTTCCAAGTATCCGTCCAAACAATAGCCACCGAAGGGTGAACCAAGAAGGAAAACCAACCAGGAAACCGTATCCCTTTCGAGAATTCACGGTGTTTCGACTCCCATGATCAAGCCCTCCGAAGGGATTGTCTGGTCTAGGCCAAACTAGCAGGCAGATCATAGGGGTCTCACGGTGTGAATCGAAAGAAGAGACCGTGGGTCTCGTTTTCACAAGTCCCGCTCCCACTCACTATATAAGTACTCTCTCCATCCACGATGATATTGACCTATACAAATGTCACCCGAAAGGGGACGCTCTCATTTGCGCCACGAGTTCGAGTATAGATCTCACGGTGCGGACTTAAAGGAGATTTGTGGTTGGAATTTCAAATGTATCTCATACACTATATTTCCTCCCACTCAGCACTTTAATTTTTTTATTAGGGATTGACCTAGATAAACCGGCTAAAATTTACCTAAGTCTACCAATATAACCCTTATATGGTATTAACCTAAGTTTATAATCACATTATTAACTTAGGTCTATGTGAGTAAATTAATTAACACTTAATTAATTCAAGATCACGAGAATATAACCTAAGAATCTCCTGACCGAATTCACTCCCGTGCCGGTTTTGTGTAGGGTGTTCATGGCGTCAACTTAAATACCCCAGCCTTAGACAAAACCTTCCTTAGACAGAGTTACTTATCAGTCTCCATTCAAAGGTTATATTTGATTTCCTAAATTTCTAATCGTATTAGAAAATTAGAAAACCTAAGTCTAATTATTCAAGTTCTAAACACTTTAAAACTAATAATTAACTTAGGTTGCATGCATTTCTATGTTATAGTGCTTGATCATCCATCACATGAATAATACTATACTATAACATATATTCATCACATGAATTAAATGCATGAGCATGCTTTTAATTTAAAATATAACACTTATATTTAAATAAATTAAAACATGCATACATTATATTATAACTCTTATAATATAATCCTATCATGCATACTATATATTATAACTCTTATAATATAAATATGATGCATGAAATGTTTAACCTAAGGTGGGATTTTAAATCTATATGACATACATTATGCACATAGAAATTAATTAAAATATACATCTCATGCATAAAATAATTAAATAGCAAAAATGGACCGGTTTTTGGCACCTAGGGGCAATTATTTAATTAAATAACATTAATATAACATTTATATTAATATTATTTAATAAAATAATTAAATTAAATAAATAAATACATTTTAGAAATAATAAAATTAATAAAAACACGTAATAACCGCCCACTAATGTGAAGTGCGCGTCCCGCCTCCTCGAATGGCTCTCAACGCGCGTGCGGCGTTGCAACGCCGCTTCCGCCTCGGCGTCGAATCGCGTTCTCAACGCCACGGCGTTGTAACGCTTACGCCAGCGTTGCAACGCTACGCCGCCCAAAGGTTACAACGCTACTACTCAGTAACAACGCCTCGCCACGCGTGAAGCAGCGCCGAGACGACGCTGCTGCGCGCGTCTCAACGCCATCGGCGAACAACAAACACTTTGCTGTTCTTCCATCGATTTCTGCCTGTCTCTGCTCCGATTTCTTCACAACATCTCTTGCCACGAACGACCCGGACTTACAAACTTGATTTACAACAAAATGCCCAAAAACAACGGGCCCTTACATTGATCTCATCAACATAATTGTAAATCTAATCTAGTGCCAAAAACCGTAAACATCCATAATGCAAACCAAGCAATCATCTCATGAAATTATGGCAAAATACCCACCTAATTTTAACAAAACAGTGCATAAATGAAGAACCATCGAGATGGTTCTGATACCAATTGAAGGGAATGAGAATTACACGCAGTGGAAGACGATTGAATCATCGAGGTATCACTATGCAACTTGTGTTTATTAAAATTGATCTAACACTTAGATCTAGGCTAAACATGCTTGAAGAAGAAGAAATTTACAGCAAATAGAGTTTTTACTTACTTGTTGTAGACAAACTCAACAATTTCTTCCTCGTGTCACGAACTCTTCGTGCTACTCAATCTCAACAGAATCTTCTCACAAATCGATCTCGAACACCACCAAAAGATCTTCTCGGTTGTTCTCTATTGGAGAAGGGAAGTTGGTGGGAACTTGTTTTGAGTTTTGGTGAGGGAGGAGAAATGAGAGAGTAGAGAGAATTCTCTTTTCTTCTCTTTGGTGAAAAACAAAAAATGAGAAGAGAGCTTACCAAACCCTTCTTACAAAGGGTTTAAATAGTGGAATGAGGGAGTTAATATCTCCCCATTATTACCACTTTACCACAATCATAGGTTATGCAAATCTCATTTGCATAACCACATAATATAAGATATCACATATCTCATATTGCAAATCTCATTTGCAATAATTGTGGATTAATTAAATTGAATCACATCCAATTTAATTTCTCTCATTTAATTTCTCCAATTAACCCTAATTCAACAATTAGGCTAACCTATAGTTTATTATGAATCTCATTCACATTAAACTATATATTATATCATTCATATCTCATATAAATGACATAAATGCCCTTAAAGTGAAATTGAACACTTCAATTTCATACCAAAACATTTACCCTTCTTTTAACCCAGATGGAGCGAACCGAGGGACTTAATGGACCTACAGTGACGGGCTCCAATGGTCCGAGATTAACCTGCCAAACTCTTTGACCCGGTTAACCAACATTCATTAGCTACGGTAACACTCCACTATAGCCAGTAGCTGCACTCCCGTTAGTGCAGAATATTACGTGTCCACTGATATAACCAATTCCCATGAGTCGACCCTTCACAGGTTGTTCGTAGACACGGCTAGGTCAAATTATCGTTTTACCCCTGTGTCTACCTCTTGTTCCTTAAGTCCCCACTGCTCCTCTAATTAACAACATATTGCGATGGTCCAACCATACACAACACCCTTCTCGGGCCAGTGAGAAGGTGGGCGTCCGTTGTCTAAGCCCTGGAGACAACACTTAAGGGAACAACCCCTCTAGTTTCCCTAATGGCGGGAACGAGTGAATTCCATCTCGCGTAGATAAGTTCCCAGCTCCCTACTAGGTTCTGTCCCTGAGAAGATAGGCATATTGGGCGAGTAACTGTGACCACCCTCACCCGTACTAGTCAAAGAACAGGCCCTCGCAGACAGGAGTCCGTAACACGCTCGTGGATTCGTGTCGAGTCACTAATGGTCATCTACGAAGTTATTAGTCCTTACTGTCAACGGTGTTACATCAGTAGGTCTAATAAATCACGGTCCGGTCTTGTACAATCTCATTGCACAAGATGGCCCCACTCGCATGTCAACCACATGAACGAGTCAGATCACCTCGTTTGTATCTAATACAAAGCATGCCGCATCCACAGTGTATCCAGGATTAGGTCTCCAACCCTATCCATATCATCGTAGACCGCTCGGGTCATTAACTTGAACGTGATCCTCCCCTGCGTGTGTCCACTACACACCGCTCAAGCTCTAGTTCTCTCATAAATTCAATGACCACGGAGCTTAGTTTATTCAAAAGTTTATAAATATTATGAGACACAAAGTGATGAAATCAATAACTCTTATTAATTTCAAACAATATGTTACAAACACGAGATTAGGACAAAAATCCCAACACATGGATGTGACCCACTTTGTAATTATTACAAATGAGGTAATCCAACTCATTCATATAGATGACATGTGAGTGGGGGCATTCTGTATGAAGAGTTCATACAAGACCAGACTGCAAATTATTACTCTAACCAGTATAACGTCGTTAACAGGATACACATGATAATTTATAGATGGTCATTAATGACTCTACCTGAATCTTGAGCAAGTTAAGAACTCCTGCTTATAGGGATTTGTCCTTAGACTAGTATGGGTAAGAGTGGTCTGTAGCCGACTCAATAAGCCTACCTTCTCAGGGACAGAACCTCGTTGGTAGCTGGGGACTTAACTCTGCAAGATGAAATTCACTCATTCCTAGACTATGAAATTAGATAGGTTGTTCTCTTAAGAACTGAGTCCAGGTCTTGAACAACGGGGCCCTGCCCTCTAAACTAGCTTAAGAGGGTTTGAGTTTATGGTAGGACCATAAACTTGTTGTTCATTAGAGGATCAGTGGTGCTTAAGGAACAAAGAGGTAATCACAGAGGTAAAACGGTAATTTGACCCAACTGTGATTACGAATAACCTGGGAAGGGTCGATTCATGGATAATGATTATATCAATGGACACAATATAATCTACAGTGAGGAGAGTGCATCTACAAGTCTATAGTGGAGTGACTTGTAGTTAATGAATATTGGTTAACAGGATCAAAGAGTTTGATCAGTTAATCTCACATCATTGGAGCTCGTGAACTGTAGGTCCATTAGGTCCCTCCGTTGGCTCAACATGGTAATATTGAGAGTATAAAGTTAGGAATGAAATTGAAGTGTTCAAATTTTATATATGAGGTGTTATATCAATTATATATGATATAATTGATATAATATATAGTTTTAAGGTGAATTAGATTCACAAATTAACTATACACTAATGAGAGAATGAATGAGGGATAAGATGGTAATTTCTATCCTATTTTCCTATAAATAATTGCATAAGATGCAACTTTGGGTAAGGAAATTACATATAACCCTAGAGTTCTCACAGTGTGTGTTGGAAAGAGTTCCAATCACACTTCTCAAAGACCACCATATCTCATCCTAAAAGGAACCCACCTTCCTCCCTCACCTAGAGAACAACGGAGAAGATCTAGTGTCAGATCTTCACACAGTTCGAGTTCGTGTTCCTGAGATCGTGGTCATTGGAAAAGAAGTACGTGAAGAAAGTGTTCTTCAAAGGTATGTTTCTTTGTTGTCCTAACTAGGTAAGTATGCTTAATCGTAGTTATTTAGTTCTTGTTTTAGATCTATGTAACAAATCACGAACACGCGATTAACAATCACTTCCGCTGCAGGATTCGATCCCTTCAATTGGTATCAGAGCGCCAATTTTGTTCTTGATCTTGTTCTGGATTTATCAAGAACAAAGGTGTGATTTACTGATTTCATGAGATGAATGTTCGGTTTGCAAATTAGATGTTTTCATTTTTTGGCACCATAGATTTACATAATTTTCCGTTGAATTGTTCAATGTAAAGGGCCTATTGTTTTGGATATTTTATTATGTAAATCGAGTCTGTATGTCCGTGTCGATCGAGGCAAAGTGGTTGCTGAGAACTGTGAACCCTCAGGGACTGTCTTATTCAATGTTTGTTCAATTACTCTTTTACCCTTTTTTCTTTCCAATTAGTTTTTTATTTTTACTCAAAATTGCATTTCCATTCAAATTAAAAAGAAGTGATTTGATTGGTATGATCCACGGATTAATCTTATATGCATTATAAAGTATCAAAAATTCTGGAAAGAACCAAAGTTCCAGATTCGATATGGAACGACTTAGTATTTCTTCATTCATTCTCATCCAATCAAAAAAGATTTTTTTTTTATTGTTGGATGGGTTCACAGACTAAAGATAGGTCGAGGTTCTAATACATGGATTTGGTTTGTTCGACAGGCTAAGAGGAGATAAGTCGAGTGTACGGGCTAAGATTCTAGTTCTAACACTGTGAGTGACAAAATGAACTTCGAAAATAAACCAAATGCTTGAAATATGCTTTAAGAAATGCAAGTTTTGGTAGAATGAAATATTTCAATACCTTGTGTTTTATTTTTGAACACATGTCTATGAGTATTCTTGTTTTCCTAGAAATATTTTCAAGTGCTCATTGTGAATCTAAAAGTCTTTATGAAATTTATACATGAGCATATGTCTAATGATTGCCAAAATTTATGGAAATGTTATGATTTCAAGCAAGCATGTACTAGCAAGTATGTTTTAAAGATTTTCAGTTTTATGAACAAGCTGAGTAAGCTTGAGTTTTATGAAAGAAAAGATAAGCAGGCATGTTAAAATGTTTTTATGATGTTTCTGAGATATTGAGCCCGAGGCTTTATGGTACCGTGTGCACACAGGTCTTATTCTGTTGTCGACGTTGAGTGTACTCGTGACAACAATGCTTTGTCGTGAGAGTCTTTGGGCGTGCCCCACTACGACAAAGACGATGGGAGTCTTTGGGCGGCCCCACTACATCGTAGAGTAAACGTTGGTTGAACTGGGCGTGCCTACACAACGTGGATTGTGACATGTTTTTAAAAGAGTTTATATCATTTACATGCCTTACGAGATTTTAACGATATACTTGTTGGTTTTCTAAAAATGGAGAAAAAAACGAGCAAAATTGAAAAGAAGATAGTGTTATTGAATGGCGTTGCAACGTTGTTCATAGGCGTTGCAACGCCAATGCAGCAGACGTGCGACTGAGGAGACGACAACGTTGCAACACCACCCTCGGCGTTGCAACTCCGAAAGCGTTCGCATTGGCCGGCCGAGGCGCGCCAACAGCGGTCGAAATGGACGGGGCGACGTTGCAACACCGAAGAGGTTTCAAGGAGACTTCCTATGCATTTTAAATTCAATTTTTTATATATATTAAATATAAAAACATTTTATATTTAATTTTATTAATTTTAATTAATATAATTAGATTATATTAATTGTAATTAATTTAGGGTGCCAAAAATGGTTTAATTTTGCTATTTAATTTATGCAATTGTTGTATAATTATTGCCATGCATAATGTATGTTTTTATTTAGATATGCCACGTTAGGTTAAGCATTTCCATGCATCATTTATAATATAAAGTGTTATATTATATAGTTTGCATGTATAATTAATATAAGGTGTTATATTAATTTTTGGACAACATTGACATGCATATTATTCATGAGATGGATGTGTTATGTATGTTTTATTATTCATGTGATGAATGATCAAGCACAATAACATAGAAATTGCATCTCACTTAAGGTTAAATTCATTAGTTTTAAAATGTTTAGAACATGAAATTAATAGACGTTAGGTTATCTAGTTCTAATTAGATTAGAATTAGGAACCATGTAATTTATAAACAATGATTAAAAGAGGAACTCTGTCTAAGGAAGATTCTGCATGCTAGGTCAGGGTATTTAAGTTAACAGAACTAACACCCTACCGAACCGACACGAGAGTGAATTTTAATCAGAGAGTTTATAAATTATAGTAGCGTCAACGGATTTATTAAGGGGTTAATAAACTATAAATCCCAGGTTATAAAGAGTTATATTAGCAAACTTAGGATAAAATCAATATAAGAGTTATATTGATTATCAGTATAAGAGTTATATTGATAAGTTTAGGTAAAACCATTAGCTGGGTTTAACCTAGGTCAATTTCCTATAGAGTTAAAGTATCTAGTGAGAGGAAAAGTGTATATGATACATATAATTCCACCAACATCTCTCTGGGGAAGTTCACACTGTGAGACTCATACTTGGCCTCGTGGCGCAAATGGGAGCGTCCCCCTTCGAATGGTGTTTGTATGAGTCAATAGCAAGGTGAATGGAGAGGGTACTTATAGTGAGTGAGAGCAGATTTAATGAAAACAAAAACCTATGGTCTCTTCTGTCGGTTCACACCTTAAGATCACTATGGTCCGCCTGCTAGTTTGGCTTGGACCAGACATTCCCTTCGGAGGGCTTGATCATAGGGGATCGAACACAGTGGACACCCGAAAGGGATAAAGATTTCCTTAGTCTGTTTTTCAACCTAGTCCTCCCTTTGACGGATTTTGTGGGATGGGGACTCTGGGGTCTAAAGACAGAGGGTTACACTCACAAGGTACATGAGAGGTGTATGTATCCTGACCAAATAATGGTAACTAAAGCCTATAGGAATAAGAGTTATTCTGGCATTAGGTTTTGGTCAAGAATGTCTTGATCTAGAGGAGGAGTGTTTTTTATTACCCTTCGGTGTCATACATTCTAACCCTTTGGAGTATCATTGCAAAATATTAATGACATAGGAATCATTAGATAATTATCTATAACGTGATTTGATTAGATAGTTTTTTAGCGAGAAACTTATACAAGTTTTTTTGATAAATTTCAGCAAAATGTCTAGCTCTATTATTTCCTTATTGGGTGCGGAAAAATTAACCGGAGAGACCATAATGACTTGAAAAAACAATCTTAACACTATCTTGGTAGTGGGCGATCTTAAGTTTGTGCTGATTGAGGAGTGTCCTCAGGTGCCATGCTCGAATGCAACACAAAATGTTCGTGATGCATATGATCGATGGATCAAGGCCAATGATAAGGCCAAAATCTATATGCTGGGAAGTATGTCTAACATACTAGTCAAGAAGCACGAGGGCATGATGACCGCTAAAGAAGTCATGGATTCGTTGCATGGCATGTTTAGACAACAGTCTACACAGGCTCGACACAATGCCTTCAAGTATATATTCAACTCGAGGATGCCAGAGGGTTCATCTGTTCAGGATCATGTCCTATACATGATGGTACACTTCAACATCGCGGAGTCGAACGATGCTTCCATCGATGAATCGAGCCAAGTTAGCTTCATTCTGGAAACTCTTCCAGATAGTTTCTTACAGTTTAGAAGTAATGTTGTTATGAACAAGCTTACTTTTAATCTTACCTCCCTTCTAAATGAACTCCAGACCTTTCAGTCTTTGATGAAAATTCAGGGACCGAAAGGTGAGGCAAATGTTGCAGGTAGGAGTTATAAACAGAGGTTCGACCCCTGGAACAAAATCAGTGGCTTCATCTTCTTCTAACCTAAAAGGGAAGAAGAAGAACATGAAGAAGGTTGGTAAAGGGAAACAGGTTGATAAAGTTGCCGCCCAAAAAGGCAAGAAGGTCAAAGAATTTGCTGACAAGGAAAAATGTTTCCACTGCAACGAGGATGGACACTGGAAATGGAATTGTCCAAAGTACCTGACCGAGAAGAAGAAAGAAGGTAAATATGATTTACTTTGTATAGAAGCATGTTTAGTGGATAATGATAAAACTGCTTGGATACTTGATTCAGGCGCCACTAATCATGTTTGCTCTTCTTTTCAGGGAATTGATTCCTGACAGCATCTACAGAAAGGAGAAATAACGCTCCGGGTTGGAAAGGGAGATATCGTCCCAGCTGTAGCAATTGGCACAATGAAGCTTTTGTTCGATAAGAAATATATGTTGTTAGACAATGTATTAGTGATACCAGGGTTTACTAGAAACCTTATTTCAATTTATTGCCTCATAGAACAATGTATTTTTGTTTCATTTTCTTTAAATAAAGTGTTTATTTCAAAGAAAGGTGTGAAAATATGTTCAACTTCATTAGAAAATGGTTTGTATGTTTTGAGACCAAATTCAGTGAAAACTGTTTTGAACACTGAATTATTTAAAACAACAAACACACAAACTAAGAAACATAAAATTTCTCCTAAATAAAATGTTCATCTTTAACATCTTAGATTGGGTCACATTAACCTTAATAGAATTGAGAGATTGGTAAAGAGTGGACTTCTAAATGAGTTAGAAGAAAATACTTTACCTGTATGTGAATCCTGCCTAGAAGGCAAAATAACTAAAAGACCTTTTAGGGGAAAAGGTTATAGAGCCAAAGAACCTCTTGAGCTTATACATTCAGACCTTTGTGGTCCGATGAATGTTAAAGCCAAAGGAGGTTATGAATATTTCATCTATTTTATAGATAATTATTCAAGATTTGAGCATATTTACCTAATGCATCATAAGTCTGAAGCACTTGAAAAGTTCAAGGAATTCAAGGCTGAAGTTGAGAATCAATTAGATAAAACAATTAAAACACTTCGATCAGATCGAGGTGGAGAGTACATGGATTTAAAATTCCAGAGCTATATGATAGAACATGGAATTACATCCCAACTCTCAGCACCCGGTATGCCTCAGCAGAATGGTGTATCAGAAAGGAGAAATAGAACCTTGTTGGACATGGTTCGATCAATGATGAGTTATACTCATCTCCCTGATTCTTTTTGAGGTTATGCAGTAGAGACTGCAGTATACATTTTGAAAAATGTGCCATCAAAGAGTGTTTCTGAAACACCTTTTGAACTCTGGAAATGACGTGAAGGTAGTTTATGTCATTTCAGAATTTGGGGATGTCCAACACATGTGCTTGTTACAAACCCAAAGAAATTGGATTCACGTTTAAAATTGTGCCTATTTGTAGGCTACCCAAAAGAGACAAGAGGTGGATTATTCTATGATCCTAAGGAAAAAAAGGTAATTGTGTCGACAAATGCCACTTTCTTAGAGGAGGACCACATAAGGGACCACAAACCAAGAAGTAAAATTGTGTTGAGTGAGTTAGACGGAACAACAACAAAGGTTGCTAATAGTGCTAGTACGTAAACAAGAGTTGTTGATACTAGATTGTCTAGTCAATATTGTCCATCTCAAGAGTTAAGAGTGCCTCGACGTAGTGGGAAGGTTGTAACACCACCTGACCGTTATATGAGTTTATCTGAAACTCAAGTTGTCATATCAGATGTCGATTGTGAGGATCCATTGACTTATAATCAAGCAATGGTTGATAAAGACAAAGACAAATGGATCATAGGCATGGACCAATAAATGAAGTTTATGCACTTCAATTCTGTTTGGGATCTTGTAGATAAACCTGATGGGGTAAAACCTATAGGTTGCAAGTGGATCTACAAGAGAAAACGTTGTGTAGATGGAAATGTGCAAACCTTTAAAGCTAGACTAGTAGCAAAGGGTTATACCCAGGTTGAAGGGGTGGACTATGAGGAAACCTTTTCGCCTGTTGCTATGGTAAAGTCTATCCGTATCTTACTTGCCATTGCCGTATATTATGACTATGAGGTATGACAAATGGATGTCAAGACAACATTCTTGAATGACAATTTTAATGAGAATATCTACATGGACCAACACAAAGTGTTCATTAAATCAGGACAAGAGTAAAAGGTTTGCAGGCTTAAAAGGTCAATCTATGGACTGAAACAAGCCTCTAGGTCTTGGAATATAAGCTTTGATGAGACAATCAAATCTTTTGGCCTTGACCAGAATGATGATGAACCTTGTGTCTGATGGAGATCTGATCCCCTTGAGCAGCAGAAATGTGTTTTTGGAATCGTAATTGCAAGTTTGTTTTTGGTTGAAAAACAAAAACCAGTACATTGGAAAAAAAAAAGAGAAAAAACATACATTTCTAATCTAATTAGACATGAATATAAACATGCAAACATGCTGTGTAAATTAAACTAAACTAAAAGTGAATTCGTGAAATTACCTTTGTAGTTTTAGTCTCCCAGCAACACCTTGCTTCAAAAGAGTCCAGCAACTCAGCAACACAAGAACACCAAACTTCTATGTTTTTCCAACAGGACACTACCAACAGGAAAACCTCCTATTCTCTGGATGCTTTTGATCAATTCCTTTGGGGGAAGGAATCCAACAATTGGAAGTTAGGGAATTGAGAGAGAGAATTTTCCTCTAAGAGTAATTTTCACAAAATCACTAATGAATCAATCGACTGACCAACTGTCTCCCTTCTCCCTGTTAAGCTATTGATAGGGAGAAGGAGAGGGAAATAAAATATTATAAATAAATCATATTTAATTATATAATTATTAATTTAAATCACATTTAATTAAATCAAATTAAATATCATATATTTAATTTGGATTAAATCACATTTAATCATTTTACCATTTATCCTATAGTTTAATGTATATCACATGCACATTAAACTTTAACCTATAGTTAATATGAATCACATTCACATTTAAATTAATATTTGAACTCTTTCAAATATTTAATTCTCTTGTATAATTTAATATGAATCATATTCACATTAAATTTATAATATATAGTTCCAAAACTATATATTATATCGTATCCATTAAATTTATTCCCAATGAATTTGAACATTTCAAATTCAAACGATCTAAGAACCCTTTACGAGCTAGAAGGTGGACCTAATGGACCTAGAGATCAGAAGCTCCAATGATACGAGATTATTCAGTTAATCTCATTAACCTCCTAATCAACATTCGTTAACTGCGGGAACACTCCACTAAAGTCCCGCAGCTGCACTCTTTTCACTGCAGATATATTTCTGTGTCCACGGATATTGACCAATAACAGCAAGTCAATCCTTCACGAATGTTCGTAACACCAGCTGGGTCAAATGACCATTTTACCCTTGTGTTACATCTTGTACCTTAAGTACCAGTGCTCCCCTAATGAACAATTTGTTTGTGGTCCTACCAACAAACAGAAGTCTCTCTCGGGCCAATGAGAGGGTCGAGCCCTTTGTTCAAGTCCTGGAGGCACCACTTAAGGGAACATTCATCTACTTACCCTAGTAGGCGGGAAGCAGTGAATTTCATCTTGCTAGGCTAAGTCCCCAGCTGCTCACTCGGTCTTGTCCCCAAGAAGGTAGGCATATTGAGTCGGCGAATCTGACCACTCTCACCCATACTAGTCAAAGGACAATCCCGCAAAAACAGGAGTTCGTAACCTGCTCAAGATTGAGATCAAGTTGCCTAGGTCATCCTAGTGAAATAGAAACCTAGCTAGTCAACAGAGTTACATCTAGAGGTTACTATTTCATGGTCTGGTCTTATGTAATCTCATTACATAGGATATCCCCACTCACTTGTCATCTACACGAACACGTTAGGATCACAGTATTTGTATCATATACATAGTGGGTCAAATTCATAGTTTTAGCAAGGTAAGGTACCCAAACCTTATCCCTTTACTATAGACCCTTTAGGTTGTATCTCAAACCGAGATCCTTTATATGTACACTACATTCAGTTAAATATACATTTTACAGCCTTGGATGTTTAGTTTATTAGATTTGGGGTTAAAACAATGGCAATATCAAAAATAACAAATAATAATACTTTATTGAAGTACTAACAATTTATTACATTATTTAGAACATAATTACAAACTACGAGTTTTAGGGCACAAAACCCAACAGTGTCTACAAGAAGATCACCAATAGTTCTGTCGCATTCCTAGTTCTATATGTGGATGATATCTACTCTTTGGGAATGATGTAGGTTATCTTACTGACATTAAGAATTGGCTAGCTACGTAATTCCAAATGAAAGATTTGGGAGAAGCGCAGTTTGTTCTTGGGATCCAGATTGTCCGGAACCGCAAGAATAAAACCCTAGCATTGTCTCAGACATCTTACATCGACAAAGTGTTGTTGAGATTTAAGATGCAAGACTCCAAGAAAGGTTTTTTGCCATTTAGATATGGAGTTCATTTTTCTAAGGAACAGTGTCCTAAGACACCTCAAGGAGTTGAGGACATGAGACGAATTCCTTATGCATCAGCTGTTGGGAGCCTGATGTACGTCATGTTGTGTACTAGGCCAGACATTTGTTTTGCAGTTGGAATGGTCAGTAGATATCAATCCAATCAATAACTTGAACACTAGACAACGATTAAAACGATCCTTAAGTATCTTCAGAGAACAAGGAACTACATGCTTGTGTATGGGGCTTGTTGGGATTTATGCCCTAAAAAAGTGTAGTTTTGTTTCAAATAAATAAAGATGTTATTTATTATATTCTTGCATATATACATCTAAATCAAATAAACTAAGTTCCAAGGTTATAATGATAGATCTTGAACATTTGTGTAGTAGACATAAGTTGGATTAAGTTGTTCAAGTATAACCTAAAAGGTCTATGGTATATGCATAGGGTTGGGAACCTTATACTAGTAACACCATGGATGCAACCCGCTTTGTACTTGGTACAAACAAGGTAATCCAACTCGTTCATGTGGTAGACATGCGAGTGGGGGCATCCTCTATAATGAAATTATACAAGACTAGACCAAGAATTATTAACCTACTAGTGTAACACCGTTATGAAGATAGGTATAATAATTCATAGATGATCATTAGTGACTTGACCTGAATCCTTAGCATGCTACAGACTCCTGCTTGTGAGGTTTGTCCTTAGACTAGTATGGGTGAGAGTGACCTAAAGCCGACTAAATAAGCCTACCTTCTCAGGGACATAACTTTGTAAGTAGCTGGGAACTTAGCTATACAAGATGGAATTCACTCATTCCTGAATTAGGGAATCAGATAGGTTTTTCTCTTAAGAACTGAATCTGAGTCTTGAACAATGGGGCCATGCCTTTTTACTGGACTAAGAAGGATCAAGTTTATGGTAGGACCATAGACTGGTTGTTCATTAGAGGATCAGTGGAGCTTAAGGAGCAAGATGTATTCACAGGGGTAAAACGGTAATTTAACCCAGCTGTGATTACGAATAACCTGTGAAGGGTCGACTCACAAGTATTGATTATATCAATGGATACAACATAGTCTACAATGAGGAGAGTGCAACTACGAGTCTATAGTGGAATGACTCTTAGTTAATGAATGTTGGTTAATTGAATCAAAGAGTTTGATCGATTAATCTTGTATCATTGGAGCTCATGATCTGTAGATCCATTAGGTCCCTCCGTTGGCTCAACATGGAAATTAGGAGGGTTTATAGTTTGGAGTGAAATTGAAATGTTCAATTTCATGTTTAAAGGGATATATCGATTATATATGATATAATTGATATAACATATGGTTTAATCCATGAGAAATATATCATAAGAGCACTATAGGGGTAGGATGATCATTTCCATCTCATTTCTCTATAAATATGTGCATGAGATGCACATTTGTTAACCTAATTCAAAAAGGCAACCCTAGTGCTATCTTTGACAAGAGTTTTCTTGGAGGAGTTCCAAAACACTTGTCTTATCTCTAAATCCCTCCCAACTCCAAACGAGGTTCCACAACTTTCCATCTCCTAAAGATACAACGGAGAAAATCTACCGGGCGGATCAAAACTACTTGGTAGTTTGCAGAGAACGTGAGATCGTTGAGATCGTGAGGATGAAAAGAAGCACGTGATGTTTTGTCTTCAAAGGTAATATACTTGTTGTCCATATAACTTAATATGCATGCTTAATCGTTTTATGTATGTTTTGAATTGATCTACGTAACACATTACAAGAACACACGATTCAAATCGCTTCCGCTAAAGGATTAGATCCTATCAGGGCTAAGGATTTAATCCTTACAGGATACACGGATTCTGACTTTCAAACTGATAAAGATTCTCGGAAATCTACATCAGGGTCAATATTACTCTTAACGGAGGAGCTGTAGTATGGCGAAGCGTCAAACAGGGATGCATCACTGATTCCACCATGGAAGGCGAATATGTAGCAGCTTGTGAAGCAACTAAAGAGGTCGTTTGGTTAAGGAAATTCATGTTAGATTTGGAAGTTGTTCAAATATGAGTTTGTCTATCACGCTGTATTGTGATAACAGTGGTGTTGTGGTAAATTCAAAGGAACCCCGAAGTCACAAGAGGGGTAAGCATATTGAGCGGAAATATCATCTCATCCAGGAGATCATGCATCGAGGAGACGTGATTGTCACGAAGATAGCCTTCGAGCACAACATTGTTGATCCTTTTACAAAGGCTCTCACGGCTAAAGTATTTGAGAGTCACTTAGAAGGTCTAGGTTTACAAGTCTTCCCCAACTAGGGCAAGTGGGAGTATGTTGTACACAGGGTTTCAGTGCCCTAGTTTATTCTATTTTACATTACTGTAATGTTTAATTATGTACTCCACAAGCTTTAGGTCAAGTGGGAGATTATTGGGATATGTGCCCTAAACTTGTGTAATTTTAGTCAAATGAATAAAAAGTTATTTGATTTCATAAAATTATCTTTTTGCCTTATAAATCCAATAAACTAAACTCTAAGGTTATAATAAATCTTAGACATTAGTGTAGTAGACACTATTTGGATTGTGTTCAAGAGTATAACCTAAATGGTCTATGGTATAAGAATGAGGTTAGAAACCTTATTTTGGTAACACCATGGATGCGACCGACTTTGTAATGATTGCAAATGAGGTAATCCAACACATTCATGTGGATGACATGTGAGTGGGGGCATTCTATATGAAGAGTTCATACAAGACCGGACTGCAAATTATTAGTCTAACCAGTATAACGCCGTTAACAGGATAAGACGGATAATTTATTGATGGTCATTAGTGACTCGACCTGATTCCTGAGCAAGTTAAGAACACCTGCTTATAGGGATTTGTCCTTAGACTAGTATGGGTGAGAGTGGCCTGTAGCCGACTCAATAAGCCAACCTTCTCAGGGACAAAACCTCGTAGGTAGCTGGGGACTTTGTTGGGATTTTCTGCCCTAAACAAGTGTAGTCTTGTAATTATCATTGCACAATAAATAAAGTTGTTATTTATTATATTCTCGCATATAAATATAAATCCAAATAAACTAAGTTCCAAGGTTATAATGATAGATCTTGAACAGTTATGTAGTAGACAAAAGTTGGATTAAGTTGTTCAAGTATAACCTAAAAGGTCTATGGTACATGCATAGGGTTGAGAACCTTATACTGGTAACACCATGGATGCGACCCGCTTTGTATTTGATACAAACGAGGTAATCCAACTCGTTCATGTGGTAGACATGCGAGTGGGGGCATCCTGTATAATGAGATTATACAAGACTGGACTGCGAGTTATTAACCTACTAGAGTAACACCGTTATCAAGATAGGTATAATAATTCATAGATGATCATTAGTGACTTGTCCTGAATCCTGAGCAAGCTACGAACTCCTGCTTATGAGGTTTGTCCTTAGACTGGTATAGGTGAGAGTGGCCTGAAGCCGACTCAATAAGCCTACCTTCTCAGGGACATAACTTTGTAAGTAGCTGGGAACTTAACTATGCAAGAAGGAATTCACTCATTCATGAATTAGGGAATCAGATAGGTTGTTCTCTTAAGAACTGAATCCAGGTCTTGAACAATGGGGCCCTGCCTTCTTACTAACTTAAGAAGGATCAAGTTTTATGGTAGGATCGTAGACTAATTGTTCATTAGAGGATCAGTAGAGCTTAAGGAACAAGATGTATTCACATGAGTAAAATGGTAATTTGAACCAGCTGTGATTACGAACAACCTGTGAAGGGTCGACTCACAAGTATTGATTATATCAGTGGATACAACATAGTCTACAGTGAGGAGAGTGCAACTATGAGTCTATAGTCGAATGACTTATAGTTAATGAATGTTGATTAATTGAATCAAAGAGTTTGATCGATTAATCTTGTATCATTGGAGCCCATGATCTGTAGATCCATTAGGCCCCTTCGTTGGCTCAACAAGGAAATAAGAAGGGTTTATAGTTTGGAATGAGATTGAAATGATCACTTTCATGTTTAAAGGGATATGTCAATTATATATAATATAATTGATATAACATATGGTTTAATCCATGAGAAATATATCATAAGAGCACTATAAGGGTAGGATGGTCATTTCCATTCCATTTCTCTATAAATATGTGCATAAGATGCACATTTCTTAACCTAATTCAAAAGGCAACCCTAGTGCTCTTTTGACAAATGTTTTTGTTGGAAAAGTTCCAAAGCACTTGTCTTCCTAAAAATCTCTCCGAACTCCAAAAGAGGTTCCACCACCTTCCCTCTCCTAGAGATACAACGGAGAACATCTAGCAGACGGATTGAAAACTACTTCGTAGTATGTGGAGTACGCGAGATCGTTGAGATCGTGAGAACGTGAGGATCAAAAGGAGCACGTGTTGTTTTGTCTACAAAGGTAATATACTTGCTGTCCATATGATCTAATATGCATGCTTAATCATTTTATGTATGTTTTGATTTGATCGATGTAATACATTACAAGAACACGCGATTCAAATCGCTTCCGCTACGGGATTCAATCCCATCAATTGGTATCTGAGCCAATTGTGTTCTTGTTTTTGTTATAGATCTATCAAAAACATAGGTGTGATTACTTTTTGTTCATGAGATGAATGAAGGTTTGCAAAATTAGATGTTTACATTTTTTGCACTTAGATTTGTAATTTTTCATTGAATTGTTCAATGTAAGGGTCCGGTATTTTGGGTAATTTTAATTGTAAATCGAGTCTATAAGTCCGTGTCGATCGACGTAAAGTGGTTGCTGAGAAGAACAGAGGAAAACTGAGCAAAACATGATACATTACCATTCTGTTCTGTGAACGGCGTTGCAATGCCACTACGGCAGGCGCACGGCTGAGAAGACGACAGCGTTGCAACGTTGATGGTGAGACGCGCTTCAACGGTTAGAAACGAACAAAAGAGAACTTTCCAACGCCGCAGGCGTTTCACGGAGAGCATTTTAATGCATCATTTATAATATAAAGTTTTATATTATATAGTTTGCATGTATAATTAATATAAGGAGTTATTTTAATTTTTGGATAGCATTGCCTTGCATTATAATTCATGAGATGAATATGCTATGTATGTTTATTATTCATGTGATGGATGATAAAGCAAATATAACATAGTATGCATGTCACCTAAGGTTAATTATTAGTTTTAAAATGTTTAGAACTTGGAATTAATAAACCTTAGGTTATCTAGTTCTAATTAGATTAGAATTAGGAACCATGTAATTTATAAACAATGATTAAAAGAGGAACTCTGTCTAAGGATAGTTCTATCTAGGCTGAGGTATTTAAGTTGACGGAAATGGAACACCCCTATCGGGGAACTGACCTGTGAGTGAATTTTAATCAGAGGGTTTATAAATTATAGTAGCGTCAACAAGTTTTAAGGGGTTAATAAACTAGAAATCCTAGGTTTGATATAAAGAGTTATATTAGCAAACTTAGGATAAAATCAATATAAGAGTTATATTGATTATTAATATAAGAGTTATATTAATAAGTTTAGGTAAAAACCATTAGCCGAGTTTAGCCTAGGTAAATTTCCTATAGAGTTAAAGTATCTAGTGGAAGGAAAAGTGTATATGATGCATATATTTTCACCTACATATCTCCAGGAAATTCACACCGTGAGATCCATAATTGGCCTCGTGGCGCAAACGGGAGCGTCTCCCTTCGGATGGTGTTTGTATGGATCAATAGCAAGGTGAATGGAGAGGGTACTTATAGTGAGTGGGAGCAGGTTTAGTGAAAACAAAACCTATGGTCTCTTTTATCGGTTCACATCGTTAGATTACTATGATCAGCCTGCTAGTTTGGCCTGGACCAGACAATCCCTTCGGAGGGCTTTGATCATAGAGATCGGAACACAGTGAACACCTAAATAAGGATAAAGATTACCTTAGTTTATTTTCCAACCTAGTCCTCCCTTCGGCGGATTTTGTTGGATCGGGACTCTGGAATCCAAAGATAAAGGGTTACACTCACAGGATACATTAGTTGTAATTGTATCCAGACCAAATAATGGTAACTAAAGCCTATAGGAATAAGTGTTATTCTGGCATTAGGTTTGGGTCAAGAATGTCTTGTTCCAGAGGAGGAGTGTTTTTTATTACCCTTCGGTGTCATACATTCTAAACCTTTGGAGTATCATTGTGGTTTATTAATGACTTAGGAATCATTAGATAATTAGCTAAAAATGATTGGATTAATCAAGGTTTAGCGAGAAACTAATACAAACATTTTGTATTTCAGCAATATGAATAACTCAATCCTTTCCTTATTGGCTACTGAGAGATTAACCGGAGAGAATATAGTAACTTGGAAGAAAAGACTCAACATAATCTTGGTAGCACATGGTCTTAAGTTCGTTCTCAATGAGGAGTGTCCTCAATACCCTGCTCAAAATACACCTCAATCTGTTAAGGATGCGTATGACCGCTGGATCAATGACATTGAAAAGGCAAAAGCCTATACACTGGCTAGCATACCTGATGTTTCAGCCAGGAGGCTAGAGGGCAAGGTTTCAGCTGGTGAGATCATAGATTTTCTGCTGAATTTGTCTAGACAACTGTCTAGTTAAATTCGGCATGAAACCCTAAAGTACGTTTACAACGCACACATGAAGGAGGGAACATCAGTAAGAGAACATGTTCTCAATCTGATGGCTCACTTCAACATAGCGGAAATGAACGGGGCGGTCATAGACGAGAAAAGTCAGATATTGTTCATCCTAGAATCTCTTCCGAAGAGTTTTCTACAATTCCGCAACAATACAACGATGAACAATATAGAATATGATCTGACTTCTCTACTAAATGAGCTGAAGATTTACCTGTCTTTTATGGATGATAAGGGACAAAAGAATGGAGAGGCAAATCAGTTTGCCCATTTCAAGATTTTTTAGATGGGTTCATCCTCTAGAACTAAGTACTGCAATTATTCTTCTGAACTTAAGAAGATACAGAAGAAAAGGAAAATGAGCAGATAAAGAGAAATTTTCTGGAAAGAAAAATCTTGTTATTTGATAACATGTATGTAGTTACAGGGTTTATTAGAAACCTTATTTCTATTTCTTGCCTTAGCAAACAATGTACTTCAAACTTTTCAATTAAATAAAGTGTTTATTTCTTTGGAAAAGTATTGAACTATGTGTTGCTCTTCTTGAGAATATTTGCAGAGGTTTAATTCAGTTAAAATAGTTTTAAACACTGAATTACTTAAAATGACAAATACACGAACTATAAGCAACATAAAATTTCCCCTAAAGAAAATGCTCAACTTTGGCACATTCGGTTAGGTCACATTAACCTCAATAGGATTGAGAGATTGGTAAGAATTGGACTTCTAAATGAGTTAGAAGAAAATGCCTTACTAGTATGTGAGTCCTGCTTATAAGGAAAAATGACTAAAAGACCTTTTAGTGGAAAAGGTTATAGAGCCAAAGAACCTCTTGAGCTTATACATTCAGACTTTTGTGGTCCGATGAATGTTAAAGCCAGATGAGGTTATGAATATTTCATCTCTTTTATAGATGATTATTCCAGATTTGGGCATATTTACCTAATGCATCATTAGTTTGAAGCACTTGAAAAGTTCAAGGAATTTAAGACTGAAGTTGAGAATCAATTAGGTAAAACAATTAAAACACTTTGATCGGATCGAGGTGGAGAGTATATGGATTTAAAATTCCAAGACTATATGATAGAACATGGAATTACATCCCAACTCTCACCACCTTGTACGCCTCAACAAAATGGTGTATCAGAAAGGAGAAATAGAACCTTGTTGGACATGGTTCGATCAATGATAAGACGTTATACCCATCTCCCTAACTCGTTCTGGGGATACACAGTAGAGACTGTTGTATACATTTTGAATAATGTTCCATCGAAAAGTGTTTTAGAAACACCATTTGAACTCTGGAAAGGACGTAAAGGTAGTTTACGTCATTTCAGAATTTGGGGATGTCCAACACATGTGCTTGTGACAAATCCAAAGAAATTGGAATCACGCTCAAAATTATGCCTTTTTGTAGGGTACCCAAAAGAAACGAGAGGTGGGTTTTTCTATGGTCCTAAGGAAGATAAGGTACTTGTGTCAACAAATGTCACTTTCTTAGAGGAGGACCACATAAGGGATCACCAACCAAGAAGTAAAGTTGTGTTAAGTGAGTTAGACGGAACAACAACAAAAGTGGCTGATGGTACATCAAAAAGGGTTGTTGATACAAATTTGTCAAGTCCATCTCAAGAGTTGAGAGTGCCTCGACGTAGTGGGAGGGTTTTAACACAACCTGCCCGTTACATGGGTGTAACTGAAACCAAAATTGTCATATCAAATGATGATTACGATGATCCATTAACTTATAATCAAAGCAATGGTTGACAAAGACAAAGATAAATGGGTCATAGCCATGAACCAAGAAATGGAGTCTATGCACTTCAATACTGTTTGGGATCTTGTAGATGTACCTGATTGGGTAAAACCTATAGGTTGTAAGTGGATCTACAAGAGAAAACGTGGTGTAGATGGAAAAGTGCAAACTTTTAAGGCTAGACTAGTAGCAAAGGGGTATACCCAGGTAGAAGGGGTGGATTATGAGGAAACCTTTTCACCTGTTGCTATGGTAAAGTCTATCCGTATTCTACTTGCCATTGCCGTAAATTATGACTATGAGGTATGGCAATTGGATGTCAAGACAACATTCTTAAATGGGAATCTTGACGAAAACATCTAAATGGAGCAACCAAAAGGGTTCATTCAACTAAGACTAGAGCAAAAGGTTTGCAAGCTTAAAAGTTCCATCTATGGACTGAAACAAGTTCCTAGGTCCTGGAATATAAGATTTGATGAGGCAGTCAAATCTTATGGCTTTGATAAAAAATAATGATGAACCTTGTGTCTACAAGAGAATCATTAATAGTTCTGTCACTTTCCTAGTCTTATATGTAGATGATATCCTACTCATTGGGAATGATGTAGGTTATCTTACTGACATTAAGAAATGGCTAGCTACGCAATTCCAAATGACAGATTTGGGAGTGGCACAGTTTGTTCTTGGAATCCAAATTGTCTGAAATCGCAAGAACAAAACTCTAACATTGTCTCAAACATCTTATATCGACAAAGTGTTGTCAAGATTTAAGATGCAAGATTCCAAGAAAGATTTATTACCTTTCTGACATGGAGTTCATCTGTCTAAGGAACAATGTCCTAAGACACCTCAAGAAGTTGAGGATATGAGATGAATTCCTTATGCATCAGCTATTGGTAGTCTGATGTACGCAATGTTGTGTACTAGGCCAGGCATATGCTTTGCAGTAGGAATGGTCAGTAGATATCAATCTAATCCAGGTTCAGAACATTGGACAGCGATTAAGACAATCCTCAAGTATCTTCGGAGAACGAGGAACTACATGCTTGTGTATGGAGCTAAGGATTTGATCCTTACATGATACACAGATTCTGACTTCCAAACTGATAAAGATTCGAGGAAATCTACGTCGGGGTCAGTTTTCACTCTTAACGGAGGGGTTGTAGTTTGGTGAAGCATCAAGCAAGGATGCATTGCAAATTCAACTATGGAAGCCGAATATGTAGCAACTTGTGAAGCAACTAAAGAAGCCGTATGGCTAAGAAAATTCATGATGGATTTGGAAATTGTTCCAAACATGAATTTGCCAATCACACTTTATTGTGATAACAGTGGTGCTGTGGCAAATTCAAGAGAACCCCAAAGTCACAAGAGGGGTAAACACATTGAGCGAAAGTATCATCTAATTAGGGAGATAGTGCATCGAGTTGTGATCGTCACAAAGATAGCTTCGGAGCACAATACTGCTGACCCATTTACAAAGGCTCTCTCGGCTAAAGTATTTGAAAGTCACCTAGAAGGTCTAGGACTACGTATCTTACCCTAACTGGGGCAAGTGGGAGTATGTTGTACAAAGGGTATTCAGTGCCCTAGTTTATTGTATTTACATTACTGTAATGTTCATTATGTACTCCACTAGCTTTAGGACAAGTGGGAGATTATGGGATTTATGCCCTAAACAAGTGTAGTCTTGTAATTATCATTGCACAATAAATAAAGTTGTTATTTATTATATTCTCGCATATAAATCTAAATCCAATAAACTAAGTTCCAAGGTTATAATGATAGATCTCCAACATTTATGTAGTAGACATAAGTTGGATTAAGTTGTTCAAGTATAACCTAAAAGGTCTATGGTACATGCATAGGGTTGAGAACCTTATACTGGTAACACCATGGATGCAACCCGCTTTGTATTTGGTACAAACGAGGTAATCCAACTCGTTCATGTGGTAGACATGCGAGTGGGGGCATCATGTATAATGAGATTATATAAGACCGGACCACGAGTTATTAGCCTACTAGAGTAACACCGTTATCAAGATAGGTATAATAATTCATAGATGATCATTAGTGACTTGACCTGAATCCTGAGCAAGCTACGAACTCCTGCTTATAAGGTTTGTCCTTAGACTAGTATGGGTGAGAGTGGCCTGTAGCCGACTAAATAAGCCTACCTTCTCAGGGACATAACTTTGTAAGTAGCTGGGAACTTAGCTATGCAAGAATGAATTCACTCATTCCTGAATTAGGGAATCAGAGAGGTTGTTCTCTTAAGAATTGAATCCAGGTCTTGAACAATGGGGCCCGCCTTCTTACTAGCTTAAGAAGGATCAAGTTTTATGGTAGGACCATAGACTGATTGTTCATTAGAAGATCAAGAGAGCTTAAGGAACAAGATGTATTCACAGGGGTAAACCAGTAATTTGACAAACCTATGATTACGAACAACCTGTGAAGGGTCGACTCACAAGTATTGATTATATTAGTGGATACAACATAGTCTACAGTGAGGAGAGTGTAACTACGAGTCTATAGTGAAATGACTCATAGTTAATGAATGTTGATTAATTGAATCAAAGAGTTTGATCGATTAATCTTGTATCATTGGAGCTCATGATCTATAGATCCATTAGATCCCTCCGTTGGCTCAACATGGAAATAAGAAGGGTTTTTAGTTTGGAGTGAGATTGAATTGTTCAATTTCATGTTTAAAGTGATATGTCAATTATATATAATATAATTGATATAACATATGGTTTAATCCATGAGAAATATATCATAAGAGCACTGTAAGGATATGATGGTCATTTCCATCCCATTTCTCTATAAATATGTGCATGAGATTCACATTTGTTAACCTAATTCAAAAGGCAACCCTAGTGCTCTTTTGACAAGTGTTTTTGTTGGAAAAGTTCCAAAGCACTTGTCTTCCTAAAAATCTCTCCCAACTTCAAAAAATGTCCTACCATCTTCCCCCTCCTAGAGATACAATAGAGAAGATCTAGCGGACAGATTGAAAAATACTTCGTAGTTTATGGAGTACGCGAGATCGTTGAGATCGTGAGAACGTGAGGTTCAAAAGGAGCACGTGTTGTTTTGTCTACGAAGGTAATATACTTGTTGTTCATATGATCTAATATGCATGCTTAATCATTTTATGTATGTTTTGATTTGATCTATGTAATACATTACAAGAACACGAAATTCAAATCGCTTCCGATGCGGGATTCAATATCATCAGACTTAACTCTGCAAGATGGAATTCACCCATTCCAAAACTAAGGAATTAGATAGGTTGTTCCCTTAAGAATTGAGTCCAGGTCTTGAACAACAGGACCCTACCCTCTAAACTAGCTTAAGAGGGTTTGAGTTTATGGTAGAACCATAGACTTGTTGTTCATTAGAGAATCAGTGATGCTTAAGGAACAAAGTGTAGGAAATCGAAGTCCCCGCACCAGAAGCGATTGGGAATCGCGCGCTCTTGATTTAGTTACAACGGAAAATGCAAGAATGTAAAACAATAGATTAAGCATAAAAGTAAAATGGACAGCAAGAAGTTTACCTTTGAAGAACCTTTCTTCAAGTGCTCCTCTTTCCACGGTCACGATCTCAAAGAACAAGAACTGTCGTCATGATGGCCACACCACCACCACGGATCTTCTCCGTTGTTCTCTAGGTGAGGGGAGGAAGGTGGGTTCCCTTTAGGAGTGGTGAGGTATTTTGTGAGAGAGATTTGTGTTTTGGAACACTTCCAACAACACAACAAGGAGGCTTGTAAAAACTTTCTCAAAGTCTTGACCTAGTTGCATCTCATGCAACTATATATATAGGGGAATGGTATAGAAATGACCATTCTACCCCTCTCGCTCTTTAGTATATAGTTTATATATGAATCTAATTCACATTAAAACTATATATTATATCAATTACATCATATATAATTGATATAACTCCTCATGTATGAAATTGAACACTTCAATTTCACTCCTAACTTTATACCCTCAATATTACCATGTTGAGCCAACGGAGGATCTAATGGACCTACAGGATCATGAGCTCCAATGATGTGAGATTAATCGATCAAACTCTTTGATCCAGCTTAATCAATATTCATTAACTACAAGTCACTCCACTATAGACTTGTAGCTGCACTCTCCTCACTGTAGATATTATTGTGTCCACTGATATAGTCATTACCCATAAGTCGACCCTTCACAGGTTGTTCGTAATCACAACTGGGTTAAATTACCGTTTTACTCCTGTGGTTACCTCTTTGCTCCTAAGCACCACTGATCCTCTAATGAACAACAAGTCTAAGGTCCTACCTTAGACTCATATAGAGGGCGAGGCCCCGTTGTTCAAGACTTGGAGTCAGTTCTTAAGGGAACAACCTATCTGATTCCTCAGTAGAGGAATGAGTGAATTCCATCTTGCACAGTTAAGTTCCCAGCTACCTACGAGGTTCTCGTCACGAGAAGGTAGACTTATTGAGTCGACTCACAGCCACACTCTCACCCATACTAGTCTAAGGACAAACCCCTATAAGCAGGAGTTCTTAACTTGCACAAGATTCAGGTCAAGTCACTAATGACCATCTATAAATTACTAGTCTTATCCTGTTAACGGTGTTATACTGGTTAGACTAATAATTTGCGATCCAGTCTTGTATGAACTGTTCATACAGGATGCCCCCACTCGCATGTCAACTACATGAATGAGTTGGATTACCTCATTTGTACTAATTACAAAGTGGGTCGCATCCATGGTGTTACCAGAATGAGGTTTCCAACCTTATTCTTATACCATAGACTGTTTAGGTTATAATCTTGAAGTCAACCCAAATAGTGTCCACTACACTGATTTCAAGATAAACATTATAACCTTGGAGCTTAGTTTATTGGATTTATAAAAGTAAGACTGTAATCTTATCAAAACAAATAACAGTTTATTTAATTGATCAAAATTACACAAGTTTAGGGCATAAATCCCAACACAAAGAGGTAATCATAGGGGTAAAATGATAATTTGACCCAACTCTGATTATGAACAACCTGCGAAGGGTCGATTCATGCGTAATGATTATATCAATGGACACAATATAATCTATAGTGAGGAGGATGCAACTACAAGTCTATAGTGAAGTGACTTGTAGTTAATGAATATTGGTTAACAGGATCAAAGAGTTTGATAACTTAATCTCACATCATTGGAGCTCATGAACTGTAGGTCCATTAGGTCCCTCCGTTGGCTCAACATGGTAATATTGAGGGTATAAAGTTAGGAATGAAATTGAAGTGTTCAAATTTCATATATGAGGTGTTATATCAATTATATATGATATAATTGATATAATATATAGTTTTTATGTGCATTAGATTCACAAATTACCTATATACTAATGAGAGAATGAAGGTGTTGGGATGTTTGTCCTAATCTCGTTCTGTTTTTAAATTTACATTTGAAATTAATAAAAGTTATTTATTTCATCATTTTGTGTCTCGCATTTGTTAAGAACTTTGTCCAATAAACTAAGCTCCAGGGTCATTGAATTTATGAGAGAACTAGAATTTGAACGGTGTGTAGTGGACACACAGGAAGGATCACGTTCGAGTAAATGACTCGAACGGTCTACAGTATATGGATGAGGTTGGAGACCTAATCCTGGATACGCTGTGGATGTGGCCCGCTTTGTATTAAGATATAAACGAGGTGATCTGACTCGTTCATGTGGTTAACTTGTGAGTGGGGGCATCTTGTACAATAAGATTGTACAAGACCGGACCGTGAATTATTAGACCTATTGATGTAACATCGTTAACAATATAGACTAATAACTTCGTAGATGACCATTAGTGACTCGACCTGAATCCTGAGCGTGTTACGAACTCCTGTTTGCGGGGGTCTGTCCTTTGACTAGTACGGGTGAGGGTGGTCGCAGTTACTCGCCCAATATGCCTATCTTCTCAGGGGCAGGACCAAGTAAGGAGCTGGGAACTTAACTACGCGAGATGGAATTCACTCGTTCCCGTCTTTAGGGAAACTAGAGGGGTTGTTCCCTTAAGTGTTGTCTCCAGGGCTTGGACAACGGGCGCCCACCCTCTCACTGGCCCGAGAGGGATGTTGTGTATGGTTTGACCATTACAACGTTGTTGTTCATTAGAGGAGCAGTGGGGACTTAAGAAGCACGAAGTAGACACAGGGATAAAACGGTAATTTGACCCAGCAGTGTCTACCAACAACCTGTGAAGGGTCGACTCATAGGTATTGGTTATATCAGTGAACACATCTTGTCTTACACTGACGGGAGTGCAGCTATGGGCTTTAGTGGAGTGTTACCGTAGCTAATGAATGTTGATTAACCAGGTCAAAGAGTTTGATAGGTTAATCTCGGATCATTGGAGCTCGTCACTGTAGGTCCATAAGATCCCTCGGTTGGCTCAAACTGGATTAATAGAAGGTTTACTATTTTGGTGTGAATTGAAGTGTTCAAGTTCACTAAAGGGTATTTATGTCATTTATATAAGATATGAATGATATATTATATAGTTTAATGTGAATGAGATTCATAATAAACTATAGGTTAACCTAATTGTTGAATTAGGGCTAATTTGGAGAAATTAGATTGAGAGATATTAAATTGGATGTGATTCAATTTAAAAATCCACAATAATGCAAATGTGATTTGTAAAATGAGATATGAGATATCTTATAATATGTGGTTATGCAAATATGATTTGCATAACCTATTGTTGTGGTGAAATGGTAAAAAGGTGGAGATTTCAACTCCACCTATCACCATTATATAAACCCCTTTGCAAGAAGGGTTCTTGGATGAAAATTCTCATTTTTGGAATTCTCACCAAAAGAAGAATTCTCTTTTCTCTCTAAAACTCTCTCAAGATCTCTTCTCCCTAACCAAAAGGAAGGATCCCACAATTCTCCTTCTTCGTAAAGTAGAACAACCGAGAAACCAAGTGGAGGTGTTCGATCGGTGTTCATGTGAAGAGTACGAGATCGTTGAAAACGAGGAGAGCACGAAGAGTTCGTGATCTAACAGAAGGAAAGCTTGAAGATTGTCTTCAACAAGTAAGTATCTATAAACTTGTTGTTTTTCCTTTATAGAAATGTATGTTTAGCCTTAACTATATGATAGTTTAATTTTAACGTAATTGAGTTGCACAACAACACCACGACAATTCGATCATCTTCCGCTGCGCTGGGACTATTATTCCCTTCAGAAAGAGGGATATGATGGTATTTTTCATCATATTTTTCTATAAATAGTTGCATAAGATGCAATTTTGGGTAAGACAATTACATATAACCCTAGAGTTCTCACATTTTGTGTTGGAAAGAGTTCCAATCACACTTCTCAAAGACCGCCACATCTCATCCTAAAAGGAACCCACCTTTCTCCCTCACCTAGAGAACACCAGAGAAGATCTAGTGTCGGATTGTCAGACGGTTCGGGTTCGCGTTGTTGAGATCGTGATCATTGGAGAAGAAGTACGTGAAGAAAGTGTTCTTCAAAGGTATGTTTCAGTGTTGTCCTAACTAGATAAGTATGCTTAATCGTAGTTATTTAGTTCTTGTTTTAGATTTATATAACAAAATCACGAACACAGGATTAACAATCGCTTCCGTTGCAGGATTCGATCCCTTCAGTTGTTGATCCGTTTACAAAGGCCCTCGCGGATAAAGTGTTTGAGGGTCACCTAGAGAGTCTAGGTCTTCGAGTCCTTCCAGACTAGGGCAAGTGGGAGTATTGTAAAGGGTATTCGTATGGCCTAGTTCATTGTATTACATTCATGTATTACTTTACAATTGAGAAATGTATATGTACTCCACTAGCTTAGTTCAAGTGGAAGTTTGTTGGGGTATTTGCCCTAATCTCGTGTAGTTTGTAATACAATTGTTATAAATGAATAAAAGTTATTGATTTGTCAAAACTTTGTATCTCGCATTTTATAAAACTTAATCCAATAAACTAAGCTCCAGGGTCATATTATAGTACTTGAATGGTGTGTAGTTGACACACGGAGAAGATCACGTTTGAGTTAGTGACCCGAACGGTCTACAGTATATGGATAGGGTTGGAAACCTCATCCTGTTTACACTGTGGATGCGACCCACTTTGTTGAGATACAAACGAGGTGAACCTGCTCGTTCATGTGGTTGACATGCGAGTGGGGACATGTTGTTCAATGAGATTGTATATGACCGGACTGTGAATTATTAGACCTACTAATGTAACACCGTTAATAGTAGGACTAATAATTTCGTAGATGACCATTAGTGACTCGTCCTCAATCCTGAGCGTGTCACAGACTTCTATCTGTGGGGGGTCTGTCCTTTGACTGGTACGGGTGAGGGCGATATGGATAAACCCAATATGCCTGCCTTCTTAGGGACAGGACCTCGTGGAGAGCTAGGAACTTGACTACGCAAGAAGGAATTCACTCGTTCCCGACCTAGGGAAACCAGAGAGGTTGTTCCCTTAAGTGCTGTCTCTAGGGCTTGAACAACGGGTGCCCGCCCTCTCACTGGCCCGAGAGGGACATTGTTTATGGTTGGACCATACAACAAAGTTGTTCATTAGAGGAGCAGTGGGCCTTAAGGAACAAGAAGTAGACACATGGGTAAAATGGTAATTTGACCCAGAAGTGGCTACGAACAACCTATGAAGGGACGACTCGCGAGGATTGGTTATATTGATGGACACAACTTGTCCTACAGTGGTGGGAGTTCAGCTACAGGCTTTAATGGAGTGTTACCATAGCTAATGAATAGTGATTAACCAGATCAAAGAGTTTTATCGGTTTATATCATATCATTGGAGCTCATCTAGTGTAGGTCCATTAGGTCCCTCGTTTGGCTCAATTGGACAAATTGAGGGTTTACAGTTTGGAGTGATTTTGAAGTGTTCAAATTCATTAGTTGGGTAGTTATGTCAATTATATGTGATATAGTTGACATAGTATATAGTTTGATGTGAATTAGATTCATAATAAACTATAGAATAGCCTAATTGATTAATTAATGTTAAATTGGAGAAATTGAATTGAGAGAAATAAAATTGAATGTGATTCAATTTATTCCACAATTATGCAAATAGGATTTGTATGATAAGGTATGAGATACCTTATATTATGTGATATGCAAATATGATTCACATATCACATGGTTGTGGTAAAATGGTGAATTGATGGAGATTTTATCTCCATCACTCACCATTATAAATAAGTGCTTTGTGAAGCACTTGGTGGATAAGGATTCTCATTTTTGGAACTCCATCCAATGAACACACCAAAACTCTCTCTAGCCTCTCTCAATTCTCTAAATCTTTTCTCCATCCCAAATTCCAATGGGAGTTCCACAACTCTCCCTCAACCTCCCGAGAACAACTGAGAAGAGCTTCTGGAAGTGTCTTTGTTCGTGAGGTTCGTTGGATCGAGAAAGATCGAGGAGGAATTGCAAGAAGTTGTCTACAATAGGTTAGTAAAGAGTTTACTATCTGTTTTCCTTCTCAAATCAACATGCTTAACTTAGTTTTTATGAGATAAATTCTGTTTTTTAAGAAATTACACACACAACGAATCAACGACGTTTCACAACGTCTTCCACTGCAGGAAATTGATTCCCTTCAGTTGTTTTGATAAATAAAAGTTATTTACTCATTAAACCTTATATCTAGCATTTTAAACTTAATCCAATAAACGGAGTTCCATGGTCATACTTATGAGAATCGGTGTGTAGTGGACACACATGTAGGATCATGTTTGAGTTATTGACCCGAACGATCTATAGTATATGGATAGGGTTGGGAACCTCATCCTAACAAAACTGTGGATGCGACCCACTTTGTATTAGATACGAACGAGGCGATCCAGCTTGTTCATGTGGTTGACATGCGAGTGGGGGCATCCTGTGCAATGAGATTGTACAAGACCGAACCGTGAATTCTTAGACCTACTGATGTAACACCGTTAATTAAATATATTTGTAGATGACCATTAGTGACTCGTCCTTAATTCTAAGTGTGTTATGGACTCCTGTTTGCGGGGGTCTGTCCTATGACTAGTACGGGTGAGGGTTGCCTGAGTTACTCGCCTAATATGCCTACCTTTTGAAGTACAGAACCACGTGGGGAGTGAGAATATAACTACGCAATCCTATTTATAAAGCCATTACATGCATCAAATGCATGTCAAAACTTACCAAAATGCAACATCTCACAAAACACTAACTAAAGTGGGCTATGTGTCATTCTATAATGTTTACACATAGTCCACTTAAGTTAGTGGGATTGTCCAACAAAAAGTTAGATAATTCCACTAACTCTAGTCAAGGGTAAAATGGTGTTTTTCATTTGGTCAAAGTCAAACTTTGACTTTTCTCGAACATAAAAGTCAACCCTTTGACTTTTTACGGTTTTGACCCTCTTGACTAATTTTTGCCTCCCAAACATGAATTTTCATTCATATTTTTGAAATTCAAATCACATTTGAATATAGTGTGTCATACAAAATTGATAACTATATCACATATACTTGTTGGTTTAAAACTCCTTTCCTAATTTGAACAATTCGAATTAATCCAACATACTATTCTAAGTTTAATCCATATGAGCTAGCAGGGGGACCTAATGGACCTACAGATCATGGGCTCCAACAATCCGAGATTAACCGGTCAAACTCTTTAACCTAATTAATCAACATTTGTTAACTAACAGGTTATTCTACTAAAGTCTTGTAGTTGCACTCCCTCACTATAGATATATTTTTATCCACCTGATATAACCGTAACCAGTAAGTCAACCTTTCACAAGTTGTTCGTGGTCTCGACTGGGTCAAAATACCGTTTTACCCCTGAGAACACTTCTTGTTCCTTAAGTCCCAATGAACCTCTATAGAACAATTGATTTGTGGTCCAACCAAAAAATCTAGTCCATCTCAGCCTAGTGAGAGGGTGGGGCCCCTTGTTCTAGTTCTGAAGTCAACACTTAAGGGAACAACCTATCTACTATCCCTAGAGTCGGGTATATCGTCTTGCACCCTATGTCTCCAACTATTTACCCGATCTTACCCTTGAAATGGGAGGCTTATTGAGCCAACGCTATTGAGTTGCTCTCACCCATGCAGATCTAAGGATAATCCCGAATAAACAAGGGTTCATAGTTAACTCAGGATTGAGATCGAGTTACCTAGGTCATAAAATTTGAATTAGTCAATTTTATACAGTAACCGGTGTCATAAATCAAAAGTGACTAAGTTGTGGTTCAAGGAAATTGAATCCCACAGCGGAAGCGATTGTGAATCGCGCGTTCTCAATTTTGTTACAACGATTACATTCAAGAACTAAAACAACTAGATTAAGCATAAAACAGAATATGAACAGCAAGAAACATACATTTGAAGAACTTTTCTTCAAGTGCCCCTTTCTCCCACGATCACGATCTCAACAACTGGAACACGAACGGATGAAGACACGACCACTGGATCTTCTCCGTTGTTTTCTAGGTGAGGGAGGATTGTGAGTTCCCTTTAGGTGAGATGAGGTATTGTGAGAGAGAGGTTTGTGATTTGGAACTTTTCCAACAACCACAACAAAGGACTAAATTCCTTCTTTTTTCACTTAACCTAGTTGCATCTCATGCAACCATATATATAGGGAAATAGGATGAAAATGACCATCCTACCCTTCCTTGATTCTCTCATTAGTATATGGTTTATATGTGAATCTAATTCACATTAAAACTATATATTATATCAATTATATCATATATAATTGATATAACACCTCATGTATGAAATTGAACACTTCAATTTCATTCGTAACTTTATACCCTCAATATTACCATGTTGAGCCAACGGAGGGACCTATTAGACCTACAGTTCATGAGCTTCAATGATGTGAAATTAACTGATCAAACTCTTTGATCCAGTTAATCAATATTCATTAACTACAAGTCACTCCACTATAGACTTGTAGCTGCACTCTCCTCACTGTAGATTATATTGTGTCCACTGATATAGTCATTACCCATGAGTCGACCCTTCACAGGTTCTTCGTGATCACAACTGGGTCAAATTACCGTTTTACCCCTGTGATTACCTCTTTGTTCCTTAAGCACCACTGATCCTCTAATGAACAATAAGTCTAAGGTCCTACCATAGACTCATACCCTCATAGAGGGCGGGGCCCCGTTGTTCAAGACCTGGAGTCAGTTCTTAAGGGAACAACCTATCTGATTCCTTAGTGTAGGAATGGGTGAATTCCATCTTGCACAGTTAAGTTCCCAGCTACCTACGAGGTTATGTCCCTCAAAAGGTAGGCTTATTGAGTCGGCTACAGACAACTCTCACCCATACTAGTCCAAGGACAAACCCCTATAAGCAGGAGTTCTTAACTCGCTCTGGATTCAGGTCGAGTCACTAATGTCCATCTATAAATTACTAGTCTTATCCTGTTAACGGCGTTACACTGGTTAGACTAATAATTTGCGGTCCGATCTTTTATGAACTCTTCATACAGGATGCCTCCACTCGCATGTCAACTACATGAATGAGTTGGATTACCTCATTTGTACTAATTACAAAGTGGGTCGCATCCATGGTGTTACGAGAATGAGGTTTCCAACCTTATTCTTATACCATAGACTATTTAGGTTATATTCTTGAACACAATCCAAATAGTGTCCACTACACTGATGTTTAAGATATATATATTATCAAGATAAATGTTATAATCTTGGAGCTTAGTTTATTGGATTTATAAAGCAAGAGTGTAATTTTATCAAAACAAATAACTCTTTATTTCTTTGATCAAAATTACACAAGTTTTAGGGCATACATCCCAACAGTGGTCCAGTCTTATACACACTCATTGTATAGGATGCCCCCACTTACATATCTCTATATGAACGATTCAGGATCACATCATTTGTACTAACTACAAAGTAGGTTGCATTCATAGTGCCCCTAGAATAAGGCACCCAACCTTATCCCTATACTATAGATTATTTTAGGCTATATACACGAACTTGATCCATGTTTTATGTCATCACATAAAGTTCAAGTCTACATTGAATAGCCTCGGGACCTTAGCTTATTGGATTCAAGATTATAGTATACTAATTCAATAACAATTTTATCGAAAAATAAACACGAAAAATGTTTATCAATTACCAACTACGAGTTTTAGGACAAAAAATCCAACATTTAATGTGAATGAAATTCATATTGAACTATAGTATAGCCTAATTATGGAATTATGAATTAAATTGAATAAATTGGATTGAGAGAAATAAAATTGAATGCGATTCAATTTTTAATTCCACAATTGTGCAAATGAGATTTGTATAATAAGGTATGTGTTACCTTATACTATATAGTATGCAAATATGATTTGCATATTATATGTTTGTGGTAAAGTGGTAAATAGGTGAAGATTTTACCTCCACCACATACCACTATTTAAAAGTGTATGTAGATGCACATGGGGGACAATTTTCTCATTTTTTTAGATTTCCATCAAGAGAGCTCTCACAATCTCTCTTAAATCCTCTCAACTTTCTCCACACCCATATTCCATGGTGGTATCTGCGATGCATCCTTGCTTGACGCTTCGCCATACTACAACTCGTCCGTTAAGAGTAAATACTGACCCTGATGTAGATTTCCGAGAATCTTTATCAATCTGAAAGTCAGAATTTGTGTATCCTGTAAGGATCAAATCCTTAGCCCCATACACAAGCATGTAGTTCCTTGTTCTCCGAAGATACTTAAGGATTGTTTTAACCGTTGTCCAGTGTTCAAGCCCTGGATTGGATTGATACCTACTGACCATTCCAACTGCAAAAAAGATGTCAGGCCTAGTACACAACATGGCGTACATCAGGCTCCCAACAGTTGATGCATAAGGAATCCGTCTCATATCCTTAACTCCTTGAGGTGTCTTACGACACTTTTTCTTAGACAAATGAACTCTATGTCTAAAAGGCAATAGGCCCTTTTTAGAGTCTTGCATCTTAAACCTTGACAACACCTTGTCAATGTAAGATGTCTGAGACAGGGCTAGTGTTTTATTCTTGCGGTTCCGGACAATCTGGATCCCAAGAACAAACTGTGCATTACCCAAATCTTTCATTTGGAATTGCGTAGCTAGCCAATCCTTAATGTTAGTAAGATAACCTATATCATTCCCAATGAGTAGGATATCATCCACATAGAGAATTTGGAATGCGACAAAACTATTGATGATTTTCTTGTAGACACAAGGTTCATCATCATTCTGGTCAAAACCATAAGATTTGATTGCCTCATCAAATCTTATATTCCAGGACCTAGAGGCTTGTTTTAGTCCATAAATTGACCTTTTTAGCCTGCAAACCTTTTGCTCTTGTCCTGGTTCAATGAACCCTTTGAGTTGGTCCATGTAGATGTTTTCCTCAAGATTGCCATTCAAAAAGGTTGTCTTGACATCCATTTGCCATACCTCATAGTCATAATATGCGACAACGGTAAGTAGGATACAGATAGACTTTACCATAGCAATAGGTGAAAAGGTTTCCTCATAGTCAACCCCTTCAACCTGGGTATAACCCTTTGCTACTAGTCTAGCTTTGAAGGTTTGCATCTTCCCATCTACACCACGTTTTCTCTTATAGATCCACTTACAACCTATAGGTTTTACCCCATTAAGCTTATCTACAAGATCCCAAACTGAATTGAAGTACATAGACTCCATTTTTTTGTCCATGACTATGACCCATTTGTCTTTGTCTTTGTCAACCATTGCTTGATTATAAGTCAATGGATCCTCGCAGTTGTCATCTGGTATAACAACTTGGGTTTCAGATAAACCCATGTAACGGTCAGGTTGTGTTATAACCCTCCCACTACGTCGAGGCATACTCAACTCTTGAGATGGACTCTCTTGACTAGAGAAGCTAGTATCAACAACTCTTGTTGACGTACTAGTGTTATTAGCAACCTTTGCTATTGTTCCGTCTAACTCACTCAACACAATTTTACTTCTTGGCTTGTGGTCCCTTATGTGGTCCTCCTCTAAGAAAGTGGCATTTGTCGACACAAAAACCTTATCTTACTTAGAATCATAGAATAAACCACCTCTTGTTTCTTTTGGGTATCCTACGAATAGGCATATCTTTGAACGTGAATCCAACTTCTTTGGATTTGTTACAAGCACATGTGCTGGGCAACCCCAAATTCTAAAATGACATAAACTACCTTTACGTCATTTTCAGAGTTCAAAAGGGTTTTCAGAAGCACTTTTTGAGGGCACATTGTTCAAAATATATACTGCAGTCTCCACTGCGTAACCCCAAAAGGAACTAAGGAGATGAGCATAACTCATCATTGATCGAACCATGTCCAACAAGGTTCTATTTCTCCTTTCCGATACACCGTTTTGCTGTGGTGTACCGGGAGCTGAGAGTTGGGATGTAATTCCATGTTCTATCATATAGTTCTGGAATTTTAAATTCATGTACTCTCCACCTCGATCCGATCGAAGTGTTTTAATAGTTTTACCTAATTGATTTTCAGCCTCAGTCTTGAATTCCTTGAACTTTTCAAGTGATTCAGACTTGTGGTGCATTAGGTAAATTTGCCCAAATCTAGAATAATCATCTATAAAAGAGATGAAATATTCATATCTTCCCCTGGCTTTAACATTCATCGGACCACAAAGGTCTGAATGTATAAGCTCAAGAGGGTCTTTGGCTCTATAACCTTTTCCACTAAAAGATCTTTTAGTCATTTTGCCTTTTAGGTGATTCACATACAAGTAAAGTATTTTCTTCTAACTCATTTAGAAGTTCATTCTTTACCAATCTCTCAATCCTATTGAGATTAATGTGACTCAATCTTAGTTGCCAAAGATGAGCATTTTCTTTAGGAGAAATTTTACGTTTTTTATTTTGTGCGTATGCAGTTTTAAATAATTCAGTGTTCAAAACCATTTTGACTGAATTAGGCCTTAAAACATACAACCCATTTTCTAATGAAACTGAACATATTTCTATACCTTTCTTCAAAATAAACACTTTATTCATAGAGAAGGAAAAAGAAATACATTGTTCTATAAGGCAAGAAATTGAAATAAGGTTTCTAGTAAACCCTGGTATCACTAATATATTGTCCAACAACATATATTTCTTGCCAAATAAAGCTTCATCGTGCCTACTGCTACATCAGAGATGACTTCTCCATTTTCAACTCGGAGTGTTATCTCTCATTTCTGTAGCTGCTGCCAGGAATCAATTCCCTGTAAAGAAGAGCAAGCATGATTAGTGGCGCCTGAATCAAGTATCCAAGCAGTTTTATTATTATCCACTAAACAAGTTTCTAGGCAAAGTAAATCATATTTACCTTCCTTCTTCTTTTCTGCAATGTACTTCGGACAGTTCCGTTTCCAATGTCCGTCTTCGTTGTAGTGGAAACACTTTCCTTTGTCAGCAACTTCTTTGACTTTCTTGCCCTTCTGGGCGGCAGCTTTGTCAGCTTGTTTCCCTTTACCAACCTTCTTCATGTTCTTCTTCTTCCCTTTCAGGTTAGAAGAAGATGAAGCCACTGTTTTTGTCCCAGAGGTCAAACCTCTGTGATAACTTCTACTGGCAACATTTGCCTCACCTTTCGATCCCTGAATTTTCATCAAAGATTGAAAGGTCTGGAGTTCATTCAGAACGGAGGTAAGTTTAAAAGTAAGCTTGTTCATAACAACATTACTTCTAAACTGTAGGAAACTATCTTGAAGGGTTTCCAGAATGAAGCTGATCTGACTCGATTCATTGATGGAAGCACTATTCGACTCTGCGATATTGAAGTGCACCATCATATCAAGGACATGATCCCGAACAGATGTACTCTTTGGCATCCTTTAGTTAAATATGTACTTTAGGGCATTGTGTCGGGCCTGTGTGGACTGTTGTCTAACCATACCCTGAACAGAATCCATGATTTCCTTGGCGGTTATCATGCCCTCATGCTTCTTGGCTAATATGTCAGACATACTTGCCAGCATGTAGACCTTGGCTTTATCATTGGCCTTGATCCATCGATCATATGCATCACGAACATTTTGTGACGCATTCGAGCCTGGCACCTAAGGACACTCCTTAGTTAGCACAAACTTCAGATCATCCACTACCAATATAGTGTTCAGTTTGTTTTTCCATGTCATCATATTCTCTCTGGTTAACTTTTCCGCACCCAATAAGGAAATAATAGAGCTAGACATTTCTGCTAAAAAATTTACATATGAACTTGTATGAGTTTCTTGCTATAATTCTAATCCAATCATGATTTAGCTAATTATCAAATGATTCCTAAGTCATTTATAATTTGCAATGATACTCCAAAGGTTTAGAACATATGACACCGAAGGGTAATAAAAAACACTCCTCCTCTGGATTAAGACACTCTTGACCAAAACTTAATGTCAGAATAACTCTTATTCATATAGGCTTTAGTTACCATTTTTCGGTCAGTATACATACACAACTTATGTACCCCGTGAGTGTAACCCTTTGTCTTTAGATCCCAGAGTCTCCATCCAATAAAATCCGCCGAAGGGAGGACTAGATTGAAAAACAGACTAAGAAAATCTTTATCCCTTTCGGGTGTCTACTGTGTTCGATCCCCTATGATCAAGCCCTCCGAAGGGATTGTTTGGTCCAGGCCAAACTAGCAGGCTGACCATAGTGGTCTAAAGGTGTAAACCGACAAAAGAGACCGTAGGTTTTGTTTTTCACTAAACCTGCTCCCACTCACTATAAGTATCCTCTCCATTCACCTTGATATTGACTCATACAAACACCATCCGAAAGGGGACGCTCCCGTTTGCGCCACGAGGCCAAGTATGAGTCTCACGGTGTGAATTTTCTGGAGATAACGTAGGTGGAAAAATATGTATCATATACACTTTTCCTCCCACTTGATACTTTAAAGTTATAGGAATCTTACTTAGGCTAAAACCCGGCTAATAGTTTTACTTAACTCTATCAATATAACTCTTATATCGATAATCAATATAACTTTTATATTGATTTTATCCTAAGTTTGTTAATATAACTCTTTATATTAAGCCTAGGATTTCTAGTTTATTAACCCCTTAATAAACCCGTTGACGCTACTGTAATTTATAAACTCTCTGATTAAATTTCATTCCCAGGTCAGTTCCAAGGTAGGGGTGTTCCGTTTCCGTCAGCTTAAGTATCCCAGCCTAGACAGAACCTTCCTTAGACAGAGTTCCTTTTTTAATCATAGCTTATAAATCACTTGGTTCCTAATTCTAATCTAATTAGAACTAGATAACCTAAGGTCTATTATTTCCAAGTTTTAAATATTTTAAAACTAATAATTAACCTTAGGTGACATGCATACTATGTTATAGTGCTTGATCATTCATCGCATGAATAATAAGACATTCATAGCATAATCATCTCATGACATATAATGCATGTCAATGCTGTCCATAAATTAATATAACAACTTTATATTAATTAATCATGCAAACTATATAATATAACTCTTTATATTATAAATGATACATGAACATGTTTAACCTAAGGTGGGATTTCTAAAATAAAAGCATACATTATGCATGGCAATAATTACACAACAATTGCATAATTTAAATAGCAAAATTAGACCAATTTTGGCACCTTAAAATTAATTTTAATTAATATAATCTAATTATATTAATTAAAATTAAAATAAATTAAATATAATTAAATATAAAGTGTTTTTATATTAATTATATATAATAAAAATCAATTTTTCACCTGTTGAAAAATCATCGAAAGCGCTTTAGGCGTTAACGCTGATGGCAGCGTTGCAACGCGTCCGTTTCTGCCTGTTGGAGCGCATTGCATTGCGAAGGCGGCGTTACAGCGGCGCCTACGATGCGCGCACCTCCTTCCATGGCGTAGCATTGCAACGCCAATGAACAACGTTGCAACGCTGCACACAGACAACAACATGAAATCTCCAATTTTTTCTCCTTTTCGCTCCAATTTTCTCAGCAACTACTTTTCCTCGATCGACACGGACTTACAAACTCGATTTACAATTAAAATTGCCCAAAATACCGTGCCCTTACATTGAACGATTCAATAAAAAATTGTAAATCTAAGTGCCAAAATCGAAAACATCTAATTTGCAAACCGTTCATGCATCTCATGCAAAATAGTAAATCCCACCTCGTTCTTGAAAAATTCAGAACGTAAATCAAGAACGCAATTGGGCTCTGATACTAATTCAAGGGAATCGAATCCCGCAGCGGAAGCGATTGTGAATCGCGCGTCTCAATTTCGTTACAACGATTACTTTCAAGAACTAAAACAACTAGATTAAGCATAAAACAGAATATGGACAGCAACAAACATACATTTGAAGAACTTTTCTTCAAGTGCCCCTTTCTCCTACGATCACGATCTCAGCAACTGGAACACGAATGGATGAATACACGACCACTGGATCTTCTCCGTTGTTCTCTAGGTGAGGGAGGAATGTGGGTTCCCTTTAGGTGAGAAGAGGTATTGTGAGAGAGGGGTTTGTGATTTGGAACTTTTCCAACAACCACAACAAATGCCTAAATTCCTTCTTTTTTCACTTAACCTAGTTGCATCTCATGCAACCATATATATAGGGAAATAGGATGGAAATGATCATCCTACCCTTCCTTGAGTTTCTCATTAGTATATGGTATATATGTGAATCTAATTCACATTAAAACTATATATTATATCAATTATATCATATATAATTGATATAACACCTCGTGTATGAAATTGAACACTTCAATTTCATTCGTAACTTTATACCCTCAATATTACCATGTTGAGCCAACGGAGGGACCTATTAGACCTACAGTTCATGAGCTTCAATGATGTGAAATTAACTGATCAAACTCTTTGATCCAGTTAATCAATATTCATTAACTACAAGTCACTCCACTATAGACTTGTAGTTGCACTCTCCTCACTGTAGATTATATTGTGTCCACTGATATAGTCATTACCCATGAGTCGACCCTTCACAGGTTGTTCGTGATCACAACTGGGTCAAATTACCGTTTTACCCTTGTGATTACCTCTTTGTTCCTAAAGCACCACTGATCCTCTAATGAACAACAAGTCTAAGGTCCTACCATAGACTCATACCCTCATAGAGGGCGGGGCCCCGTTGTTCAAGACTTGGAGTCAGTTCTTATGGGAACAACCTATTGTTGAGATTTTTGTCCTAATGTCGTGTTTGTAATATATTGTTTGAAATTAATAAGAGTTATTCATTTCATCACTTTGTGTCTCGCAATATTTATAAACTTTTCCAATAAACTAAGCTCCAGGGTCATTGAATTTATGAGAGAACTAGAACTTGAACGGTGTCTAGTGGACACATAGGGAGGATCACGTTCGAGTTAATGACCCGAACGGTCTACAGTATATGGATAGGGTTGGAGACCTAATCCTTGATACACTGTGGATGCGGCGCTTTGCATTAGATACAAACGAGGTGATCTGACTCGTTCATGTGGTTGACATGCGAGTGGGGGCATCCTGTGCAATGAGATTGTACAAGAACGGACCGTGAATTATTAGACCTACTGATATAACACCATTGACAGTAAGGACTAATAATATCGTAGATGACCATTAGTGACTCGACTTGAATCCTGAGCGTGTTACGGACTCACATGCAGTGCATCCGCCCTGACTAAATGCAGGTGAGGGTGGTCACGATTACTCGCCCAATATGCCTATCTTCTCGTGGGGCGCAGACAAAGTAGGGAGCCGGGAACTTAACTACGCGAGATGGAATTCACTCGTTCCCGCCTTTAGGGAAACTAGAGGTTGTTCCCTTAAGTGTTGTCTCGTGGCTTGGACAACGGCGCCCACCTTCTCACCGCCCGAGAAGGGTGTTGTGTATGGTTGGACCATCACAATATGTTGTTCATTAGAAGAGCGGTGGGGACTTAAGAACAAGATGTAGACACGGGGGGTAAAATGGTAATTTGACCCAGTAGTGTCTCTGAACAACTGTGAAGGGTCGACTCATGGGCATTGATTATATCGGTGGACACGTAATATTCTCCACTGACGGGAGTGCAACTATGGGCTATAGTGGAGTGTTACTGTAGCTAATGAATGTTGGTTAACCGGGTCAAAGAGTTTGACAGGTTAATCTCAGATCATTGGAGCCCGTCAACGTGTAGGTCTATTAGGTCCCTCGGTTGGCTCAATCAAGTTAAAAGAAGGGTTAATGTTTTGGTATGAAATTGAAGTGTTCAATTTCACTTTAAGGGCATTTATGTCATTTATATGAGATATGAGTGATATAATATATAGTTTAATGTGAATGAGATTCATAATAAACTATAGGTTAGCCTAATTGTTGAATTAGGGCTAATTGAAGAATTTAATTGAGAGAAATTAAATTGGATGTGATTTAATTTAATTAATCGACAATTATTGCAAATGAGATTTGCAATATGAGATATGAGATATCTTATATTATGTGGTTATGCAAATGAGATTTGCATAACCTATGGTTGTGGTAAAGTGGTAATAATGTGGAGATTTTAACTCCATTATTCCACTATATAATCCCTTCTTGCAAGAAGGAATGTGATTACTCTCTCATTTTTTTGATTTTCATCAAAGAGAAGAAGAAAGTTCTCTCTACTTTCTCTCAATTCTCCTCCCTCTCCAAAACACCAAAGTTCCCACAAACTTTCCTTTTTCCAAAGGAAGAACAACCGAGACTCCAAGTGGTAGTGTTCAGGTTCCATTCGTGGGAAGCGTTCGTTGAGATTGGGAAGCACGAAACGTTTGTGATCTGAGGAAGAAGTCTTGAAGAGTGTCTTCAACAAGTAAGTACCTTTATCTTGCTGTATTTTCTTCCTTTTTCAGCATGTTTAGCCTAGATCTTTTAGTTGATCGTTTTAACAAAATCGAGTAGCGTAATGATACCATGACGATTCGATCGTCTTCCGCTGCGCGGAGATTCCCATTCCCTTCAATTGGTATCAGAGCCATTTCGATGGTTCTTCATTATGCACTGTTTTTGTTAAAATAGGTGGGCAAATTGCCTTAAATTTCATGAGATGAATGATGGTTTGCGTGGATGTTTCAGTTTTTTGGCACTTTTAGATTTATTTTCTGTTTGATGAGATCAAATGTAAAGGGCTCGTGTTTTTGGGCATTTGAGAAAATAAATTGAGTCTGTAAGTCCGAGTCGTTCGTGGCAAGAGTTGCTGTGAAGAAATCGGAGCGGAAATAGGCACTACAACAATTTGTACCTTTAATGACAGACAGAAAAAAAAGGCGGTGGAAATGATGACAGACGGAAAAAAAATTGGAACATTTTTCTTTTTAAAAAAGTGTATCATCCTTTAATGTCGGGCTTTATGGGAATTTTACTTTCTTTTTAATTAAAAAACCTTTTATTTATTATTTCACTTTCACTTTTATCGACAAAACCCTAGACTTCTTGGACTTCAACCTTTTCTTCTTCCACTCGATTGCATACCTCTCGCACGCTGCTCAGCGCCGACTTCATCCTTACCATCTTCGCATACCTCTCGATCTACGTCTAGTTCAGGTCGATACTTCCCGAGCGGAGGAGATTGTCGACTCTGTCATAGCGCCTTTCCTTGGCTTGCTTTGCAGCATTTACATCTACTCTCGTGACATACATTCTCGCTTTCCGAGATTTCTCGCTTCTATCCATCCTCTTTGTCGTGGAATGAGGCGCTTGTCGAGGATTCATTTTAAGGATAGTTGGTAGATCGTCTTGGTAGGGGCTTTGGTTCACGATGAGTTTAGCCTTCAAGATTAGCGTCTCTTTGTTTTTTAATGTCCATGATGTAAGTTTCCTTGCATTTTCCTACTGTCTTAGTGTGCAATTGGATTTGGTTGACATTTAAGTCTTCTTTTACTTACGAAGAGCTTTTGGTTCCAAATGACATGAATCCATGGTTAGATATCAGTATTTTCTTCGTTGGATCTAGCAGGATTAGTTAGTTGGAATTTGAATAACAATTTAAAAATTGCAATTAACTTATTCGTTCTTCGCATTCTGCACCATGCTTTATATGATGCCTAGAAATTGGAATAATGAATTCTATTGGATATCTGTTTGTTATAGAAAAATCTGATTTCGCCGTCTCTTGATCGCTAGACTTTCGACCAAGTAAAGTTTTTACTTGGACTTATCGTTTGTTCTTAGTTCATTTCTACGTGGTTTTTATTTTTTCCATATTCGATAGCTTCATGAATGTGGTATCAGCATAATTTTTAAATATTTTTGCTCTAAATATTTTTCCATATTTCCCAAGTAAAGTTTTAGTGGACTATCAACATCATTTTTAAATATTTTAGCTCCAAACTCTGTTTACACAGAGAAAGGGAAAAATGAGCAGCCTACTGTAACATTCTCATCTGCTGCTCGAAAAATGGATACTCTTAGTGATTTTCTTGCTGCAAGTGCTCTTGTTTTGGGAATGTTTCTCTATTGGACTTGATTGTGTTTTAATTTTCTAAAATTTGTGTATATTGGTGGAAAGATCAAATGCAGTTATAGGTTGATGACATGAGTTAATCCAGGTGCAGTAAATTATTTTTGTTTATTTTGGATGTAGTTAATGCACTTTTCAATTTAAATGTAGTTACTGTATACTTATGCTTCATTTAAGAAATTTTGTCGCTTCGTCTGTGAGTAATCAAAATGGTGTATGATTCTGTTATTTTTCTCTTCAAATCTTATGTAGAGTCCAATTGAGAGCGTTCCTTTCAAAAGTGAAAGTTGAAAAAAGGAAAGGTATGTTGGTCTTGTCTATGCCTCATGAGTGTTTCTTATTTAAATTATTGTTTCCATTGCTCATATATTGATTCTTCGTTTTTAAAAGTGTGATTTATAATAATAGGAATTTCATGAACAAAAATGAATGAATTTATATATATGCCTTGATTTCCTAAATCGTAAATCCAGATAACTCAACTATTTGTGTTAGTTTGAATAATATATATCTGCCTTGATTTTTTGAATCCTAACGATAGATATTACTTCAAAGATAGACATCAGTTTGGGATGCACTTTCTTCTGTTATTGAATATAATTTTCTTTTATTAGTTGTTTCATTCTTCTCTTTGAAATTGTTAGGGCATGTGGATGATAGAGCTCCTAAGAGACTAGGAACTTCCACTTTGATGTTGTCTATTAAGTCATTTTCAATCTTTGGACCGTTTTGTTGTTGGCAACATGACAAATGCTTCTCTTCTTAATTATCTTCTTCTTCCCTTTTTGCCCCTTTGTTTTGCCATGCATTTTGTTTCAATTATATTTATATCCATCTTTATTTTGTTAATTAATAAAAATAATGGAAATGGAGTTGGTTAGTTTCTCCTATTTATTAATCACTTAACTTATATTGCAGGCATAGTTGTTGCTTATTCTACTCCCAACTAGACATGGTTGCTTGAAGGTAGTTGAGAAAATGTACATCCAAAAGAGGTTAAGCCCTATCTTATCTTCTGATCAACTTCTTTTAGTTGTTTTGATGATAATTTTAGTATTGTTCCTAAGTTGATAAGTTTAAATGGTTATGTGATTATTTGATGAGTTTTTGTGTACTTTATGAATAGAGAGACACTAAATGTTATGATTTTTGTTTTTTGGATTGATTTGTGGAGTTAATCTTAGTTTAGTTTGTCCTAGACTATGAATTTCATTTATGTGATCTGATTGGTGTGTTTTGTGAAGATCAATTTTGTGCTTTCCAATTCATTATAGTTTAGATTGAGAAGATTTTATAGAATTCTTTGATTTTCTTCTTTTTCTTTGTGTTTTATATTGTTCATTTTGATTATTGAACTGTTTGGAATCTTTAGAATGGTTCTTTCTGTTTATACCTAATGTTTACTCCAAATTCCACCATTTTCCATACACAAATCAGTTCCAAAAAAAACATCTTTTTCTTAAAAAAAACAAAAGTTTTTATTTTTCGAAATATCATACCATGTCCATCTCGATCAAATCTAACAGTATGGTTTGTTTTCCTACTTAAACAGGAGGACTTAGGCTTACAAGTTCCCCAAGGGTGAAACCAAGGACGATGGTTTGAACCTCGATTAGCATCATGAAAGGTTCGTCTATTTTATTTTAGTCTAAAAATAAATATGAGATTTTGTGTTTAGAAGTGTGTGTATATTCTTATTTACATGTTTGAAATAGAAGTAATAATCATGGGCAATGCCTATTCCTTCTTAGAGTATTTTCTCATCCTTATTTTGATATAGAATAGATTATTCTCATCCTTATTTTGATATAAAAGTAATAATCATGGGCAACGCCTATTCCTTCTTAGAGTTGGCATACTGTTTGGAATTAATTTGTTGTTTTAACGTTCAAGAGCTTTTTAACTACTTTGTTTTGAGTTGCAAAAATCAATGGATGATCAACTATGGTCACATAATAGATTATTTATGTTTTAAACTCTAATTTCATGTTTTAGCTTTGAGTTTCTACATCCATGAAATCGTTGAATACTCCTGTTATATCAAGAAGAACTGTCATTTATTCAAGGTAAGTAGTTTTGTCTTAAATTTCAAGCTACGGTACTATGTTGTTGGCTTGAGGTTATCGATCCATTTTGACATTGTACTATTTGCAGGCTATTGAAAGGTTTGAGGCTATCTATCCAACCTTGAAGGAGGTTGCACTTGTTGGTGCTTCTGGTAGTAAAGCAATGAAACAAGTTTCACAGTAGATATTTAGTTTGTTGTCAAAGAGAAAGTATGTTTTTTATTTTATTTTTCTTACCCTTTTTCCATATGAAGCTTTGAGTTTGAGTTCTGATTAGTATACTTGCTTGTGTTAGGTTTGGAGTGTAGATGGAGAGATGACACAACAAAACAAATCGAAGGAGCTTAAACAATAGTTGAACATGTAAATTGCTTGTATTTTTCCTATTATGTTGGATCTTTTGTGTTGTTTTGTCGCTCATTGTAGTTTTCTTTGAATTTTGTTCTAAATTATTATGCACGATATATTAATTAAAATTATGTTTTGTGAATTTACTTGTTGTATAAAAATGTAATTACTATTGAGATGCTCTAGTACGCTTGCTTCCACTAATTGGATCTTCCAGCATGAGGGTAGACGGTGGAAGGTTACTTCAATTCTAGATTCTAGCTTTCAAAGTGTCTAGATTTAAAACCCAATTTTGGATCTTCCACTAATGTAGTTTTCTTTGAATTTTTGTGAAGTTATTTGTTGTATAAAAATGTAATAACTATTGAAATTTTATTTTGTATGTAAAGAAAGAGGAATATTGTTGGCAACAATTTTTTTTATTCAAATTATTGACAAAAAATGACGGGCATTGCCCGTCATTAAAAATTGACTTTCTAGGACGGGCAAAATCCGTCATTAAAAGTGGATGTCAACCCAAAATATGTCACCTTTTAATGACGGTCAAAGACCTTTAATGACGGGCATTGCCCGTCATTAAAAAGCGACCGTCATTGTAAAGTGTTTGTTGTTCTGTCAATGGCGTTGAGACGCTGCCCTTCGGCGTCTCAACGCTATCCTTGCGGACGAGGCCTGCGCAGAAGCGGCGTTACAGTAACGCCTGGCGTAGCATTACAACGCCGCTAAGCGTTGAAACGCTGGTCGATCTTTGAGGCGCAACGCGTTGCAATCTTTGCACGCGCGTGAGAGCGATTCTGCGAGGCGCCACAAAAAATGGGGCACAAGGCTTAGTCGGCAGTTTATTTAACGTAATTATTTTATTTGATTAATTGTAAAATGTATTTTAGTTATGTATTTAATTATTTTATTAAATAATGTTAATATAAGTGTTATATTAATGTTATTTAATTAAATAATTACCCCTAGATGCCAAAAACCGGTCCATTTTTGCTATTTAATTATTTTATGCATGAGATGTATATTTTAATTAATTTCTATGTGCATATTGTATGTCATATAGACTTAAAATCTCACCTTAGGTTAAACATTTCATGCATCATTTATATTATAAGAGTTATAATATATAGTTTGCATGATTGGTTATATTATAAGAGTTATAATATAATTAAATGCATGTTTAATTTAATTAATATAAGTGTTATATTTTTTAAATTAAAGTATGCTCATGCATTTATATTCATGTGATGAATTATATTATGTTATAGTATATAGTTATTCATGTGATGAATGATCAAGCACTATAACATAGAAATGCATGCAACCTAAGTTAATTATTAGTTTTAAAGAGTTTAGAGCTTGAATAATTAGACTTAGGTTTTCTATTTTCTAATGAGATTAGAAATTAGGAAATCAAAGTTTAATCTATGAATGGAGACTGATTAGTAACTCTGTCTAAGGAAGGTTTTGTCTAAGGCTGGGGTATTTAAGTTGACGCTTGCGGAACACCCCTACCTGGAAACCGACCTGGGAGTGAATTCGGTCCGGAGATTCTTAGATTATACTTATCGTGAGTGCCGCTAATTAAAAGTGTTTTAATTAACTCACATAGACCTAAGTTATAATGTGATTATAGACTTAGGTTAATACCATATAAGAGTTATATTGGTAGACTTAGGTAAATTTTAACCGGTTTATCTAGGTCAATCGCTATTAAAATTAAAGTGCTGAGTGGGAGGAAATAAAGTGTATGAGATACATTTGAATTTCCAACCACAAATCTCCATTAAGTCCACACCGTGAGATCTATACTCGGCCTCGTGGCGCAAATGGGAGCGTCCTCCTTCGGGTGGCATTTGTATAGGTCAATATCATCGTGGATGGAGAGAGTACTTATAGTGAGTGGGAGCGGGACTTGTGAAAACGAGACCCACGGTCTCTTATTTCGATTCACACCGTGAGACGCCTATGATCCGCTCGCTAGTTTGGCCTGGACCGGACAATCCCTTCGAGGGCTGATCATGGGAGTCTAACACCGTGAATTCCGAAAGGATCTGATTTCTGGTTGGTTTTCCTTCTTGGTTCACCCTTCGGTGGCTATTGTTTGGACGGATGCTTGGAAACTTGAAGATTGAGGGTGACACTCACAGAATTCGTCAAGTGTTAATGAATTCGATCGAACAATGGTAATTGGACGCCTAATGGAATAAGAGTTATTCTGGGATTAGGGTCTGATCGAGAAAGTCTCGTCCTAGAGGAGAAGTGTTCTGTTCACCCTTCGGTGGCAGTCATTCTAAACCTTTAGGGTATCATTGCAAAATTTTGAATGACCTAGGGATCATGAAATAATTTTGCTAAAACATGATTGGATTTTAAAAAGTTTTTTGCGAGACTAATACAAAGTTTTTCTTATTTTTTCAGCTAAAAATGTCTAGCGCAATAATAGCACTACTCGCATCCGATAAGTTAGTGGGAGATAATTACCAAAGTTGAAAAAATAACATTAACACGATTTTGGTAACTGACGACGTAAAGTTCGTGCTATCTGAGGAGTGTCCTCAGATGTCGGGCTCGACAGCGTTGCGAAGTGTTCGCGATGCGTACGATCGGTGGATCAGGGCCAATGAAAAGGCCAAGGTCTACATAATTGCCAGCATGTCTGATGTCTTGGCAAAGAAGCGTGAGCTGATGGTCTCCGCCAAGGAGATCATGGAGTCCTTGCAGGAAATGTTTGGACAACAGTCCTTTCAGTTCTGGCATGACTCGCTCAAGTACGTCTTCAACGCACGGATGAAGGAGGGGTCCTTGAACATGTTCTAGACATGATGGCCCACTTTAATCTGGCTGAGATGAGCGGGGCTTCAATTGATGAGTCGAGCCAAGTCAGTTTGATTTTTGAGACTCTTCCGAAGAGTTTCCTTCAGTTTCGTAGCAATGTTGTTATGAACAAAATTAGCTACACTCTGACTACCCTCCTCAATGAGCTACAGAATTTCCAATCCTTGATCAGGGCCAAGGAATCTGAGGCAAATGTTGCCTACAGGTCTTATCACAGGGGTTCGACCTCTAGGACGAAACCTGTTGCTCCTTCATGCCCGTAAGGGAAGAAGAGGACGAAGAGGGGTAAAACTGACCGAGCTGCCGCCCAAAAGGGCAAGAAGGTCAAGAACGTTGCAGAGAAAGGAAAGTGTTTCCACTGCAATGGGGGTGAACACTGGAAGAGGAACTGCCCAAATTCCTGGTCGAGAGGAAGAATAAAGGTAAATGTGATTTACTTGTGACAGAAACTTGTTTAGTGGAGAGTAGTGACTCTGCCTGGATATTGGATTCGGGCGCCACTAACCATGTTTGTGTTGGATTTTATGTCCTAAAACTCGTAGTTTGTAATTGATAAAACTTTTTCCGTGTTTCTTCTTCGATAAAATTGTTATTGAATTAGTATACCATAATCTTGAATCCAATAAACTAAGGTCCCGAGGCTATTTAATGTAGACTTGAACTTTATGTGAGGACATAAAACATGAATCAAGTTCGAGTATATAACCTAAAATGGTCTATAGTATAGGGATAAGGTTGGGCGCCTTATTCTGGGGACATTATTGATGCGGCCTACTTTGTAGTTAGTACAAACGATGTGATCCTGAATCGTTCATATAGAGATATGTAAGTGGGGGCATCCTATGCAATGAGTTTGTATAAGATCGGACCACGACTTAGTCACTTTTGCTTTATAACACCGTTTCTTCGTATAAAATCAAGCTAATTCAATTTTGATGACCTAGGTAACTCAATCTCAATCCTGAGCTAACTATAAACTCTTGTTTATTCAGGATTATCATTAGATCTGCATGGGTGAGAGCAGCTCAACAACGCTGGCTCAATAAGCCTCCCATTTCGTGGGTAAGGCCACTGAGTAGATAGGCTGGGGACATAGGGTGAAAGACGAAATTCACTCCTACCCAACTCTAGGGATAGTATAGAGGTTGTTCCCTTAAGTGCTGACTTTAGAACTAGAACAAGGGGCCCCACCCTCTCACTAGGCTGAGAGGGACTAGATTTGTTGGTTGGACCACAAATTAATTGTTTTATAGAGGTTCAGTGAGACTTGAGGAACAAGAAGTGTTATCGGGGGTAAAACGGTATTTTGACCCAGCCGAGACCACAAACAACCTGTGAAGGATTGACTTACTGGTTACGGTTATATCAGGTGGACAGAAATATATCTACATTGAGGGAAGTGCAACTACGGGACTTTAGTGGAATGACCCGTTAGTTAACAAATGTTGATTAATTAGGTTAAAGAGTTTGACCGATTAATCTCGGATTGTTGGAGCCCATGATCTGTAGGTCCATTAGGTCCCCCTGCTAGCTCATATGGATTAAACTTAGAACAGTATGATGGATTAATTCGAATTGTTCGAATTAGGAAAGAAGTTTTAAACCGACAGGTATATGTGATATAACTATTAGTTTTTTATGACACAATATATTCAAATGTGATTTGAATTTCAAAAATATGAATGTGGATTCATGTTCGAGAGGTCAAAAAGTCAAGAGGGTCAAAATCACAAAAAGTCAAAGGGTTGACTTTTTGGCTCGGAAAAAGTCAAAGTTTGACTTTGACCAAATGGAAAAAGACTTTTTTACCCTTGACTAAAGTTAGTGGAATTATCCAAATTTTTCTTGGACAAACCCACTAGCTTAAGTGGATTATGTGTAAACATTATAGAATGACACATAGCCCACTTTAGTTAATGTTTTGTGAGGTGTTGCATTTTGGTGAGCCTTGGCATGCATTTGATGCATGTAATTTCTTTATAAATAGGTTTGTTTTCAAAACAAAGGGTTCCTTTTGCTGAATTTTGAGTTTTTTCAAAAGAAATCTCACCAAAACCTATTTCTTCTCCTTTTCTCACTTAATACTTTGAACCTCCCATTCTTCCTCTTCAATCCTTCATTCACCGGGTCCCACAACCTGATTCTGAGTCAAGAGGATAGCGGGGAAGCTCTAGTGGTGGCCCGGTTGTGTTCGGTTTTTGCTTTGGCAAGGAGGAGAGAAGAAATTGAGCTACAAAGGTTGTATATTCTTCCCTTTTTTAGTTTACCGTTTTTTGTATGTTGGCATGTTAATTTCTATTAAGTTAGATGCAATTAGAATGTCATTAGATCCTTATACCGCTGCGTATGTCTCGTGTTCCATCATGTGGTATCAGAGAATGCTTTAATTTCACTCAATTGCATATGGTGGGTTGTTTTTTTCATGTGATGAAATTGTTGGAAGCTAAAATTGGCTCACTGTTTTGTCATCGTTTAGGCTTTAATTTCTTATTATAATTTGTAATTTGCTTAAGGGTTTTGAGCCTTAATGTGTGCCCAATGAGTCTGTAAAATTTGGGAGTCAATAGAGTTGAAATTAGGTTGTAATTGGAGATACAACGGGCGTTGCGCACTGCCGAAAAAAACTGCACTGTGCTGTTTATTTTGGAGCGTTTTTCAGTCGCTGCCCGTGTGTTGTTGCTGCTGTTTTCATGCTGGTTCGGACTGGTTCGAAGTGTTCGAGATTGGTTTAGAGCTGAATTTCAAATTATTATTGTAATAATTTAGTTAGTTGCTTGTTTAGGTGCCAAAACGGGTCCAATTTTATGCTTTGTTTTCTTTATGCATTATGAATGTGTTTAATTGTTTGAATCTTTATTGTGCATAAGGTATGCCATGTAGATTTAAATTCCCACCATAGGTTAACATGCACATGCATTGAAAGTATGTTATAATGGTTATAATATATATAGTATGCATGTTGGATTTCATGAATTAATGTAAAAGTTATATATAATTCATGATTTCTCTAAGTAACTTAATATGGTAATTGATTAATTAAAATTTTAATTAATTAAATTTAATTTGATTAAATTAAGTAAATTAAATCCATATTAATTTTTTCATTATATAATTGTTATGTAATGGATGTGAAATGTATGTTATAGATTTGTCAATTCTTTTTATAAGTGTTATAAAATCAATTAGATTTTTTAAATCTATAACAAAGATAAGATGCATGCTCACTTAGGTTAACCATCGACAATCTCTTCTTCATAGAAATTAGGTCGATATCTTGTAAAACCGAAGTTACAAGAAAACTCACCCGACAAGATCTTGGCAAAAAGTCAGATAAGATGACTAAGGTTGAAAGGTTTTCAAGTTGATGGTTCACGGAACACCTTCTACCTGGAGATCGAGTCGGCATCTGAGTTAGGTTAAATAGGTTTTATGAGCATGGGTGAGTGGTGTGAGGTAATAAAATTTGTTTATCACCTAGACATCGTAGGTTAAAATCCAGTATAAATGTTATACTCGGATGTTTCGCCTAGACTTAGGATATGTTTTAGTTAGCTGAAATATATTGCTAAGTAGTTTATATCCTAAACCGTCTAGAACACTTTAGCTAGAGAGAAGTAATGTACTTTTAACTCTAGCGTCCCTAAGAGTTCACACCGTGAGATTCATGCTTAGCTTTGGACCGTCCTGGGAGCGGACTCCATTCGGAGAGTGTTTGCATGAGTCAATATCAAGGTGAATAGGGGAAGTCGTTCATAGTAAGTGGGAGAAGGAAGTGTGTCAACGCATCCTATGGTCTCTTCCATTAGGTCGCACCGTGAGATTCCTATAATGCACCTGCATGTCTGCCCTGGAGCGACCTTACCAATCGGAGGGCTGTATTATAGGATTCGGAACACCGCGAACTCAAAAAATAGATAGGGTCTCTTAGATCCGTTTTCATTCTTGTCTTTCCAATTTCGGGAGCATAATGATCCTGATCTTTGAGGTCTAAAAATGGAAGGTTACACTTACAAGAATTACTAAATGTTAGCAAATTCTCGACCAAATGAGCGATAACTAAGTTACTATAGGAATAAGAGTTATTATGGTGATAGTATTTAGTCAAGATAGTCTTGGTTCAACGGAGGAATGGTCGGTCACCCCTCGGTGAAGGTTATTCTAAACCGTTGAAATATCGTTGCAAACATAATAATGATGGGTACATTATTTTTTGCTAAACTTGATTGGATTATAAAGATTAATATTTTTTACAAAAAATGATATGTTTTTTTCCAGCATGACAAGCTCGTTCAACTATTAGCTTACGAAAAACTTAACGGCGACAACTACACAACATGAAAAACAAATCTGAATACAATACTAGTAATAGATAACTTGAGATTTGTCTTAACTGAGGAATGTCCTCAGGCCCCTGCCTCAAATTCTAACCGAACTAGTCGGGAATCTTATGATCGATGGGTTAAGGCTAACAATAAAGCCCGTGTCTATATTCTTGCCAGCATGACTGATGTATTGGCTAAGAAATACGATCCTTGGGCACAGCTAAGGCTATCATGGATTCGTTAAAAGAGATGTTCGGGCAACCGTCATCGGTTCTAAGACACGAGGCTATTAAATACATTTACAACAAGCGTATGAAGGAAGGGACCTCTGTTAGAGAACATGTCCTGGACATGATGGTCCACTTCAATATTGCTGAAGTAAATGGTGGGGCCATCGACGAGAAAAATCAGGTTAGCTTTATTATGGAGTCTCTTCCGAATAGCTTCATACCATTTCAGACGAATGCTTCTTTGAATAAAATAGAGTTTAATCTGACAACCCTTCTTAACGAGCTCCAACATTTTCAAACTTTTACAAAAGCTAAGGGAAAAGAGGTGGAGGCAAATGTTGTCACCACAAGGAAAGTTTTAAGAGGATCGTCCTCTAAAACTAAAGTTGGACCTTCAAAGAACAAGAATGTTCAAATGAAAAAGAAGGGCAAAGGGAAGGCTCCCATGACAAACAAGGGAAAGAAAGTTGCAGAAAAAGGAAAATATTTTCATCATGATCAAAACGGGCACCTTTGAGGAACTGCGCTCAAGTACCTTGGCGAGAAAAAGCGATATAAAGAAGCACAAGGTAAATATGATTTACTAGTTGTTGAAACATGTTTAGTGGAGTATGATACCTCAACCTGGATATTGGATTAAGGGGCCACTAATCGTATTTGCTTCTCTTTTCAGGAAACTAGTTCCTGGAAAAAGCTAAAAGAAGGCGAGATCACCCTCAAGTTTAGAACAGGAGAGGTTGTCTCGGCCGATGCAGTGGGAGACTTGAAGTTGTATTTCGATGATAGATATATCATACTTAAAGATGTTTTGTATGCTCCTAAAATGAAACGGAACTTAATATCTATCACGTGTATATTAGAACAAATGTATAAAATATCCTTTGAAATCAATGAAGCGTTCATTTTCAGAAAAGGTATTCAAATTTGTTCATTATACTAGAAAACAACTTATATAAGTTAAGACCAACTAAAGCAAAATTTGTCTTAAATACTTTGAGATGTTTAGAACAAGTAAAAACTCGAAAAAAAAGACAAAAAATTTCTTCCAATGCCTATTTATGGCACTTAAGACTTTGTCATATAAATCTCAATAGGATTGGGAGATTGGTTAAGAATGGACTCCTAAATCGGTTAGAAGACAATTCTTTACCTCCATGTGAGTCTTGTCTTGAGGAAAAATGACTAAGAGATCTTTTCTTGGAAAGGTCTCGAGCAAAAATACCCTTAGAGCTCGTACATTCGGACCTCTGTGGACCGATGAATGTCAAAGCTCGAGGTGGGTATGAATATTTCATCAGTTTCATTGATGATTATTCAAGGTATGGTCATATTTACCTAATGCATCACAAGTCTGATTCTTTTGAAAAGTTCAAAGAATATAAGACTGAGGTTGAGAACCAGTTAGGTAAAACGATTAAGACACTTCGATCAGATCGAGGTGAGGAATACATGGCCTTAAGATTCAAAGACTATATGATAGAACATGGAATCAAGTCACAACTCTCTGCACCTAATATGCCTCAGCAGAACGGTGTATCTGAAAGAAGAAACAGAACCTTGTTGGACATGGTTCGCTCAATGATGAGTTTTGCTAAGTTACCTGATTCCTTTTGGGGACATGCATTAGAAACTGCTGTCTATATTTTGAACAACGTTCCCTCTAAAAGTGTGTAAGACACACCTTCTGAGTTATGGAAAGGGCGTAAAGGTAGTTTACGTCACATTAGGATCTGGGGATGCCCAACGCACGTGTTGGTGCAAAATCCTTAAAAATTAGAACGTCGTTCAAAGTTATGCCTATTTGTAGGTTATCCAAAAGAAACAAAAGGTGGTCTGTTTTATGATCCTCAAGAGAATAAGGTTTTTGTGTCGACAAATGCAACATTCTTAGAGGAAGACCACATCAGAAGTCATCAATCTCGCAGTAGACTAGTATTAAATGAACTTTCCAAAGATGCTACAGATAAAGCTAGTTCATCTACTAAAGTAGTAAATAAAACTAGTACATCTGGTCATCCACATCCTTCTCAAGAGTTGAGAATACCTCGACGTAGTGGGAGGGTTGTTCATCATCCTGACCGTTACTTGGGTTTATCAGTCAAATCCTTGATATGATCATTGGACTGCCGTTAAGAATATCCTCAAGTATCTTAGGAGAACGAGGAACTACATGCTCGCGTATAGTGCTAAGGATTTGATCCTTACTGGATACACTGACACTAATTTCCAGACCGACAAAGATGCAAGAAAATCCACATCGGATCAGTGTTCATAATGAATGGAGGAGCAGTAGTGTGGAGAAGTATGAAGCAAAACTGTATTGCAGACTCCACAGTGAAAGCTGAATACGTAGCTGCATGTGAAGCAGCAAAGGAAGCAGTATGGTCGAGGAAATTCTTGAAAGATTTGGAAGTTGTTCCAAATATGCATCTGCCTATCACCCTATATTGTGATAACAGTGGTGCAGTTACAAATTCAAGAGAACCAATAAGCTCACATTGTTGATCCTTTTATAAAGACCCTCACGGCTAAAGTGTTTGAAGGTCACCTACAGTCTCTAGGTCTACGAAGTTAGTAAACTAGGACGAGTGGGAGAACTTTTGGGTATATGCCCTAGTTCATTATATTCATATGCTTATCGTACTCATATGTTTCTCACTTAAATTCAACATTGTGATATTCCACTAAGAGTTTTAGTCCAAGTGGGAGTTTGTTGGATTTTATGTCCTAAAACTCGTAGTTTGTAATTGATAAAACTTTTTTCGTGTTTCTTCTTCGATAAAATTGTTATTGAATTAATATACCATAATCTTGAATCCAATAAACTAAGGTCCCGAGGCTATTTAATGTAGACTTGAACTTTATGTGATGACATAAAACATGGATCAAGTTCGAGTATATAGCCTAAAATGGTCTATAGTATAGGGATAAGGTTGGGCGCCTTATTCTGGGGACACTATGGATGCGGCCTACTTTGTAGTTAGTACAAACGATATGATCCTGAATCGTTCATATAGAGATATGTAAGTGAGGGCATCCTATGCAATGAGTTTGTATAAGACTGGACCACGACTTAGTCACTTTTGCTTTATAGCACCGTTTACTGTATAAAACTGGGTAATTTAATTTTGATGACCTAGGTAACTCAATCTCAATCCTGAGCTAACTATGAACTCCTGTTTATTCGGGGATTATCTTTAGATCTCAGCATGGGTGAGAGCATTTTCAACAAATGGCTGGCTCAATAAGCCTCCCATTTCGGGGGTAAGGCCAGGGTAGATAGCTTGGAGACATAGGGTGCAAGACAAAATTCACTCCTACCTAACTCTAGGGATAGTAGAGAGGTTGTTCCCTTAAGTCTTGACTTTGGAACTAGAACAGAGGCCCCACCCTCTCACTAGGTGAGAGGACTAGATTTGTTGGTTGGACCACAAATTAATTGTTATAGAGGTTCAAAGGGGACTTGAGGAACAAGAAGTGTTCTTGGGGTAAAACGGTATTTTGACCCAGTAGAGACCACGAACAACCTGTGAAACGATTGACTTCACTAGTTACACGGTTATATCAGGTGGGCGAAATATATCTACAAAGTGAGAGGAGTGCAACTACGGGACTTTAGTGGAATGACCCGTTAGTTAACAAATGTTGATTAATTAGGTTAAAGAGTTTGACTGATTAATCTCGGATTGTTGGAGCCCATGATCTGTGAGGTCCATTAGGTCCCCGCTAGCTCATATGGATTAAACTTAGAACAAGATGATGGATTAATTCAATTGTTCGAATTAGGAAAGGAGTTTTAAACCGAAACGGTGTATATGTGATATAACTATTGGTTTTTTATGACACAATATATTCAAATGTGATTTGAATTTCAAAAATATGAATGTGGATTCATGTTCGGGAGGTCAAAATTAGTCAAGAGGGTCAAAATCGCAAAAAGTCAAAGGGTTGACTTTTTAGGTCGAAAAAAGTCAAAGTTTGACTTTGACCAAATGGAAAAGACTTTTTTACCCTTGACTAGAGTTAGTGGAATTATCCAAGTTTTTCTTGGACAATCCCACTAACTTAAGTGGATTATGTGTAAACATTATAAAATGACACATAGCCCACTTTAGTTAGTGTTTTGTGAGGTGTTGCATTTTGGTGAGCCTTGGCATGCATTTGATGCATGTAATTTCTTTATAAATAGGTTTGTTTTCAAAACAAAGGGTTCCTTTTGCTGAATTTTGAGTTTTTTCAAAAGAAATCTCACCAAAACCTATTTCTTCTCCTTTTCTCACTTAATACTTTGAACCTCTCATTCTTCCTCTTCAATCCTTCATTCACCGGATCCCACAACCTGGTTCTGAGTCCAGAGGATAGCAGGGAAGCTCTAGTGGTGGTCCGGTTGTGTTCGGTTTTTGTTTTGGCAAGGAGAAGATAAGAAATTGAGCTACAAAGGTTGTATATTCTTCCCTTTTTTAGTTTACCGTTTTTTGTATGTTGGCATGTTAATTTCTATTAAGTTAGATGCAATTAGAGTGTCATTAGATCCTTATTCCGCTGCGTATGTCTCGTGTTCCATTAGTTTGTTCTTCTTTTCAGGGGATTGATTCTTGGCAGCCGCTGCGAGAGGGTGAGGTTACTCTACGGGTTGGATCCGGGGAGCTTGTCTCTGCTGCGGGAAGTACACTTTGGCGGGAAGTACTTATTGTTGGAAAATTTGTACATAGTTCTAGGGTTTACTAGAAACCTTGTTTCCATTTCCTCCCTAATTGAACAATGTATATCTGTTTCCTTTGAATCTAGTAAAGCGTTTATTTCTTTCAAAGGCAATCTTATTTGTTCCGCTTCACTCGAACATAATCTGTATGTTTTAAAACCTAATTCAGTCAAAAGTGTTTTGAATACTGAATTGTTTAAAACTGCAGAAACACGAACTAAGAAAGCAAAAGTTTCTCCAAAAGAAAATGCCCATCTTTGGCATCTTCGGTTAGGCCACATTAATCTCAATAGGATTGAGAAACTAGTAAATAGTGGACTTCTAAACGAGTTGGAAGAAAACTCTTTGCCTGTATGTGAGTCATGCCTTGAGGGAAAAATGACCAAACGTCCTTTTAGTGGAAAAGGATATAGAGCCAAAGAGCCTCTTGAGTTAGTACATTCTGACCTCTGTGGTCCGATGAATGTTAAAGCTCGGGGCGGTTATGAGTATTTCGTGTCTTTCATAGACGATTACTCTAGATATGGGTATATTTACCTAATGCACAAGAAGTCTGAAACTCTTGAAAAGTTCAAGGAGTACAAGACTGAGGTTGAGAACCTCTTAGGTAAATCGCTTAAAACACTTCGATCGGATCGAGGTGGAGAGTACATGGACACTGAATTCCAGGACTATATGATAGAACACGAAATTACGTCCCAGCTCTCAGCACCTGGTATGCCACAGCAGAATGGTGTATCGGAGTGGAGAAACAGAACCTTGTTGGACATGGTTCGGTCGATGATGAGCTATGCTCGTCTCCCTAATTCTTTTTGGGGGTACGCAGTGGAGACTGCAGTTTATATTTTGAACAACGTTCCGTCGAAGAGTGTTTGTGAAACACCTTTCGAGCTCTGGAGTGGACGTAAAGGCAGTTTACATCACTTCAGGATTTGCGGATGCCCGGCCCACGTGTTGGTGTCAAACCCAAAAAAGTTGGAACCCCGTTTGAAATTGTGCCTATTCGTAGGTTACCCTAAAGAGACTAGGGGTGGTCTGTTTTACGATCCTAAGGAAAATAGGGTGCTTGTGTCGACAAACGCCACTTTCCTTGAGGAAAACCACGTTAGGGATCATTTACCAAGAAGTAAAATTGTGTTAAATTAAATGGACAGTACATCAGCAAGAGTTGCTGATGGGGCTAGTACGTTAACAAGTGTTGTTGATCCTAGCACGTCTAGTCAAATCCGTTCCCCAAGAGTTGGGAATGCCTCGAAGTAGTGGGAGGACTGTGAGACAGCCCGATCGCTACATGGGTTTAGCTGAAGCCTCAGTTGTCACTCCTGATGATGACTGTGAGGATCCATTGACCTATGATCAGGCAATGGTTGATGTTGACAAAGACGAGTGGATTAAAGCTATGGACCAGGAAATGGAGTCTATGTATTTCAATTCTGTCTGGGAGCTTGTGGATCAACCGGATGGGGTCAAACCTATTGGTTGCAAATGGATCTACAAGCGTAAACGTGGCGTAGATGGGAAGGTGCAGACCTTCAAAACCCGACTAGTGGCAAAGGATTTTACCTAGGTTGAAGGGGTTGACTATGAGGAGACCTTTTCACCTGTTGCCATGGTAAAGTCGATCAGGATCTTTCTGACCATTGCCGCATATTATGACTACGAGGTATGACAGATGGACGTCAAGACAACCTTTCTGAATGGCAAACTTCATGAGACCATCTACATGGACCAACCCAAAGGGTTCATTACCCAACGCCAATAGCAAAAGGTTTGCTGGCTTCATAGGTTCATTTATGGACTGAAACAGGCTTCGAGGTCTTGGAATATAAGGTTGAATGAGGCGATCAAATTTTATGGCTTTAATCAAAATGTCGACGAGCCTTGTGTTTACAAGAAAATCGTTGACAAAACTGTCGCATTTTTGGTGTTGAATGTGGACGATATTCTTCTCATTGGGAATGGGATAGAATTTCTTACTGACGTTAAGAAGTGGCTAGCTTCGCAATTCCAAATGAAAGATTTGGGAGAAGCTCAGTATTTTCTAGGTATCCAGATTGTCCGGAACCGAAAGAACAGAACGCTAGCCTTGTCTCAAGCGTCTTATATTGACAAGATGTTGTCTAGATATAAGATGCAGAACTCCAAGAAGGGTTTGCGTTCTTTCAGGCATGGAGTTCACTTGTCTAAGGATCAGCGTCCTAAGACTCCTCAAGATGTTGAGGATATGAGACGGATTCCATATGCTTCGGTTGTAGGGAGTCTGATGTATGCCATGCTGTGTACTAGGCCCGACATCTGTTATGCAGTAGGGATTGTCAGTAGATATCAGTCCAATCCAGGATTAGATCACTGGACAACCGTAAAGGCAATCCTCAAGTATCATAGGAGAACGAGGAACTACAGCTTAGTGTATGGCAGTGGGGATTTGATCCTTACGGGATACACAGATTCTAATTTTCAGACCGATAAGGATTCTAGGAAATCCACTTCGGGGTCAGCCTTCATTTTGAATGGAGGAGTCGTAGTATGGCGAAGCATCAAGCGAGGTTGCATCGATTCCACTATGGAAGCGGGTATGTTGCGGCTTGTGAAGTCGCAAAGGAAGTCGCTTGGCTTAGGAAGTTCATGACAGATTTGGAAGTTGTTCCAAATATGAACTTACCAATCACACTGTTCTGTGATAACAGTGGTGTAGTAGCCAACTCACGTGAGCCTCGTAGCCAGAGAGGCAAACACATTGAGCGCAAGTACCATTTCATACGGGAGATTGTGCACCGCAGAGACGTGACGGTCACGCAGATAGCGTCAGAGCACAACGTAGCTGATCCATTTACAAAGCCCCTCACGGCTAAGGTGTTTGAGGGTCACCTAGAGAGTCTAGGTCTTCGAGAGCTTCCTGACTAGGGCAAGTGGGAGATGTGTAAACGCGTATTCAATGCCCTAGTTTATTGTATTACTTCATTGTAATTTATGTACATTTCAGAAATGTGTTTTCTCCACTAGCTTAGTACAAGTGGGAGTTTGTTGGGATTTTTGTCCTAATCTCGTGTTTGTAATATATTGTTTGAAATGAAAAAGAGTTATTCATTTCATCACTTTGTGTCTCGCAATATTTATAAACTTTTCCAATAAACTAAGCTCCAGGGTAATTGAATTTATGAGAGAACTAGAACTTGAACGGTGTGTAGTGGAAACACAGGGAGGATCACGTTCGAGTTAATGACCCGAACGGTCTACAGTATATGGATAGGGTTAGAGACCTAATCCTGGATACACTGTGGATGCGGCCCGCTTTGTATTAGATACAAACGAGGTGATCTGACTCGTTCATGTGGTTGACATGCGAGTGGAGGCATCTGTGCAATGAGATTGTACAAGACCGGGACCGTGAATTATTAGACCTCACCGATGTAACACCGCTGGTGATGAGACTAATAATATCGTAGATGACCATTAGTGACTCGACACCCGAATCACGGCGTGTTACGGACTCTTGTCTGCGAGGGTCCGCCTTTGACTAGTACGGGTGAGGGTGGTCACGATTACTCGCCCAATATGCCTATCTTCTCGGGGGACGAGACCAAGTAGGGAGTCGAGAACTTAACTCTGCGAGATGGAATTCACTCGTTCCCGCGTTTAGAGTAACTAGAGGGGTTGTTACCTTAAGTGCTGTCTCCAGGGCTTGGAGACCGGGCGGCCACCTTCTCACTGGCCCGTGAAGGGTGTTGTGTAATGTTGTACCATCACAATATGTTGTTCATTAGAGGAGCAGTGGGGACTTAACGAACAAGAAATAGACACAGGGGTAAATGGTAATTTGACCCAGCCGTGTCTACGAACAACCTGTGAAGGGTCGACTCATGGGCATTGATTATATCAGTGGACACGTAATATTCTCCACTGACGGGAGTGCAACTACGGGCTATAGTGGAGTGTTACTGTAGCTAATGAATGTTGGTTAACCGGGTCAAAGAGTTTGACAGGTTAATCTCAGATCATTGGAGCCCGTCCATCGTGAGGTCCATTAGGTCCTCGGTTAGCTCAATCAGGGTTAAAAGAAGGGTTAATGTTTTGGTATGAAATTGAAGTGTTCAATTTCACTTTAAGGGCATTTATGTCATTTATATGAGATATGAGTGATATAATATATAGTTTAATGTGAATGAGATTCATAATAAACTATAGGTTAGCCTAATTGTTGAATTAGGGCTAATTGGAGAATTTAATTGAGAGAAATTAAATTGGATGAGATTCAATTTAATTAATCCACAATTATTGCAAATGAGATTTTCAATATGAGATATGAGATATCTTATATTATGTGGTTATGCAAATGAGATTTGCATAACCTATGGTTGTGGTAAAGTGGTAATAATGTGGAGATTTTAACTCCATTATTCCACTATATAATCCCTTCTTGCAAGAAGAAATGTGATTACTCTCTCATTTTTTTGATTTTCATCAAAGAGAAGAAGAAAGTTCTCTCTTCTTTCTCTCAATTCTCCTCCCTCTCCAAAACACCAAAGTTCCCACAAACTTCCCTTTTTCAAAAGGAAGAACAACCGAGACTTCAAGTGGTAGTGTTCAGGTTCCGTTCGTGGGAAGCGTTCGTTGAGATCGAGAAACACGAAACGTTCGTGATCTGAGGAAGAAGTCTTGAAGAGTGTCTTCAACAAGTAAGTACCTTTATCTTGCTGTATTTTCTTCCTTTTTCAGCATGTTTAGCCTAGATCTTTTAGTTGATCGTTTTAACAAAATCGAGTAGCGTAATGATACCATGACGATTCGATCGTCTTCATTGCTTGGCGGATTCTCATTCCTTTCAACTATCCGATTCCTTAGTGTAGGAATGAGTGAATTCCATCTTGCACGCTTAAGTTCCAGGCTACCTACGAGGTTCTCATCCTCGAAATGTAGGCTTATTGAGTCGGCTCTGAGCCACTCTCACCCATACTAGTCTGAGGACAAACCCCTATAGCGAAGTTCTTAACTCGCTCGAGATTCGTGTCGAGTCACTAATGTCCATCTATAAATTACTAGTCTTATCCTCATTATGGCGTTACCTTAATGTTAGAGTAATAATTTGCGGTCCGGTCTTGTATGAACTCTTCATACAGGATGCCCCCACTCGCATGTCAACTACATGAATGAGTTGGATTACCTCATTTGTACTAATTACAAAGTGGGCCGCATCCATGGTGTTACTAGAATGAGGTTTCTAACCTTATTCTTATACCATAGACCATTTAGGTTATATTCTTGAACACAATCCAAATCATCGTCCACTACTACACCGATGTTCAAGATATATATATTATCAAGATATATGTTATAACCTTGGAGCTTAGTTTATTGGATTTATAAAGCAAGACTGTAATTTTATCAAAACAAATAACTCTTTATTTCTTTGATCAAAATTACACAAGTTTTAGGGCATACATCCCAACAGTGGTCCAGTCTTATACACACTCATTGCATAGGATGCCCTCACTTACATATCTCTATATGAACGATTCAGGATCACATCATTTGTACTAACTACAAAGTAGGTCGCATTTATAGTGTCCCTAGAATAAGGCGCCCAACCTTATCCCTATACTATAGACCATTTTAGGTTATATACTCGAACTTGATCCATGTTTTATGTCATCACATAAAGTTCAAGTCTACATTAAATAGCCTCGAGACCTTAGTTTATTGGATTGAAGATTATAGTATACTAGTTCAATAACAATTTTATCGAAAAAGAAACACGAAAAAATGTTTATCAATTACAAACTACGAGTTTTAGGACAAAAAATCCAACATTTAATGTGAATGAGATTCATATTGAACTATAGTATAACTAATTATGGAATTAAGGCTTAAATTGGATAAATTGGATTGAGAGAAATAAAATTGAATGCGATTCAATTTTAAATTCCACAATGGTGCAAATGGGATTTGTATAATAAGGTATGTGATACCTTATACTATATAGTATGCAAATATGATTTGCATATTGTACGTTTGTGGTAAAGTGGTAAATAGGTGGAGATTTTACCTCCACCACATACCACTATTTAAAGGTGTATGTAGATGCACTTGGGGGACAATTCTCTCATTTTTTTAGATTTCCATCAAGAAAGCTCTCCCAATCTCTCTTAAATCCTCTCAACTTTCTCCACACCCATATTCCATGGTGGAATCTGCGATGCATCCTTGCTTGACGCTTCACCATACTATAGCTCCTCCGTTAAGAGTAAATACTGACCCTGATGTAGATTTCCGATAATCTTTATCAGTCTGAAAATCAGAATCTGTTTATCCTGTAAGGATCAAATCCTTAGGCCCATACACAAGCATGTAGTTCCTTGTTCTCCGAAGATAATTAAGGATTGTTTTAACCGTTGTCCAGTGTTCAAGTCCTGAATTGGATTGATACCTACTGACCATTCCAAATGCAAAACAGATGTCAGGCCTAGTACACAACATGGCGTACATCAGGCTCCCAACAGCTGATGCATAAGGAATCCGTCTTATATCCTCAACTCCTTGAGGTGTCTTGGGACACTGTTCCTTAGACAAATGGACTCCATGTCTAAAAGGCAATAGGCCCTTTTTGGAGTCTTTCATCTTAAACCTTGACAACACCTTGTCAATATAAGATATCTGAGACAGGGCTAGTGTTTTATTCTTGCGGTTCCCGACAATCTGGATACCAAGAACAAACTGTGCATTACCCAAATCTTTCATTTGGAATTACGTAGCTAGCCAATCCTTAATGTCAGTAAGATAACCTACATCATTCCCAATGAGTAGGATATCATCCACATAGAGAATTAGGAATGCGACAGAACTATTGATGATTTTCTTGTAGATAGAAGGTTCATCATCATTCTGGTCAAAATCATAAGATTTGATTGCCTCATCAAATCTTATATTCCAGGACCTAGAGGCTTGTTTTAGTCCATAAATTGACCTTTTTAGCCTGCAAACCTTTTGCTCTTGTCCTGGTTCAATGAACCCTTTGGGTTGGTCCATGTAGATGTTTTCCTCAAGATTGCCATTCAAAAAGGTTGTCTTGAAATCCATTTGTCATACCTCATAGTCATAATATGCAGTAACGACAAGTAGGATACGGATAAACTTTACCATAGCAACAGGTGAAAATGTTTCCTCATAGTCAACCCCTTCAATCTGGGTATAACCCTTTGCTACTAGTCTAGCTTTGAAGATTTGCACCTTCCCATCTACACCACGCTTTATCTTGTAGATCCACTTACAACCTATAGGTTTTACCCCATCAAGCTTATCTACAAGATCCCAAACAGAATTGTAGTACATAAACTCCATTTCTTTGTCCATGGCTATGCTCATTTGTCTTTGTCTTTGTCAACCATTGCTTGATTATAAGTCAATGGATCCTCGCAGTTGTCATCTGGTATAACAACTTGGGTTTCAGATAAACCCATGTAACGGTCAGGTTGTGTTATAACCCTCCCACTACGTCGAGGCATACTCAACTCTTGAGATGGACTCTCTTGACTAGACAAGCTAGTATCAACAACTCTTGTTGACGTACTAGTGTCATTAGCAACCTTTGCTATTGTTCCGTCTAACTCACTCAACACAATTTTACTTCTTGACTTGTGGTCCCTTATGTGGTCCTCCTCTAAGAAAGTGGCATTTGTCGACACAAAAACCTTATCTTCCTTAAGATCATAGAATAAACCACCTCTTGTTTCTTTTGGGTATCCTACGAATAGGCATATCTTTGAACATGAATCTAACTTCTTTGGATTTGTCACAAGCACATATGCTGGGCAGCTCCAAATTCTGAATTGACATAAACTACCTTTACGTCATTTTCAGAGTTCAAAAGGTGTTTCAGAAACACTTTTGAGGGCACATTGTTCAAAATATATCTACTGCAGCTCCACCACGCGTAACCCAAAAGGAACTAGGAGATGAGCATAACTCATCATTGATCGAACCATGTCCAACAAGGTTCTAGTTCTCCTTTTCGATACACCGTTTTCTTTGGTGGTGTCACGGGAGTGAGAGAGTTGGGATGTAATTCCATGTTTTATCATATAGTTCTGGAATTTTAAATTCATGTACTCTCCACCTCGATCCGATCGAAGTGTTTTAATAGTTTTACCTAATTGATTTTCAACCTCAGTCTTGAATTCCTTGAACTTTTCAAGTTCTTCAGAGTTGTGGTGCATTAGGTAAATTTGTCCAAATCTAGAATAATCATCTATAAAAGAGATGAAATATTCATATCTTCCCCTGGCTTTAACATTCATCGGACCACAAAGGTCTGAATGTATAAGCTCAAGAGGGTCTTTGGCTCTATAACCTTTTCCACTAAAAGGTCTTTTAGTCATTTTGCCTTCTAGGCAGGATTCACATACAGGCAAAGTATTTTCTTCTAACTCATTTAAGAGTCAATTCTTTACCAATCTCTCAATCCTATTGAGATTAATGTGACCCAATCTTAGATGCCAAAGATGATCACTTTCTTTAGGAGAAATTTTACGCTTCTTAGTTTGTGCGTTTGCAGTTTTAAATAATTCAGTGTTCAAAATCATTTTGACTAAATTAGGCCTTAAAACATACAACCCATTTTCTAATGAAACTGAACATATTTCTATACCTTTCTTTAAAATAAACACTTTATTCATAGAAAAGGAAACAGAAATACATTGTTCTATAAGGCAAGAAATTGAAATAAGGTTTCTAGTAAACCCTAGTATCACTAATATATTGTCCAACAACATATATTTCTTGCAAAAATAAAGCTTCATCGTGCCTACTGCTACATTAGAGACGACTTCTCCATTTCCAACTCAGAGTGTTATCTCTCATTTCTGTAGCTGTTGCGAGGAATCAATTCCCTGAAAAGAAGGGAAAACATGATTAGTGGCGCCTGAATCAAGTATCCAAGCAGTTTTATCATTATCCACTAAACAAGTTTCTAGGCAAAATAAATCATATTTACCTTCCTTCTTCTTTTCTGCAATGTACTTCGGACAGTTCCGTTTCCAATGTCCGTCTTCATTGCAATGGAAACACTTTCCTTTGTCAGCAACTTCTTTGACTTTCTTGCCCTTCTGGACGGCAGTTTTGTCAGCTTGTTTCCCTTTACCAACCTTCTTCATGTTCTTCTTCTTCCCTTTGAAGTTAGAAGAAGATGAAGCCACTGTTTTTGTCCCAGAGGTCGAACCTTTGTGATAACTCCTACTGGCATCATTTGCCTCACATTTCGATCCCTGTATTTTGATCAAAGATTGAAAGGTCTGGAGTTCATGCAGAATGGAGGTAAGATTAAAAGTAACCTTGTTCATAACAACATTACTTCTAAACTGTAGGAAACTATCTGGAAGGGTTTCCAGAATGAAGCTGACCTGACTCGATTCATCGATGGAAGCACCATTCGACTCTGCGATGTTGAAGTGCACCATCATATCCAGAACATGATCCTGAACAGATGTACTCTCTGGCATCCTTGAGTTAAATATGTACTTTAGGGCATTGTGTCGGCCCTGTGTGGATTGTTGTCCAAACATACCCTGCACAGAATCCATGATTTCCTTGGCGGTTATCATGCCCTCATAGTTCTTGGCTAATATGTCAGACATACTTGCCAACGTGTAGACCTTGGCCATATCATTAGCCTTGATCCATCGATCATATGCATCACAAACATTTCGTGACGCATTCGAGCCTGGCACCTAAGGACACTCCTCAGTTAGCACAAACTTCAGATCATCCACTACCAATATAGTGTTCTGTTTATTTTTTCATGTCATCATATTCTCTCCGGTTAACTTTTTCGCACCCAATAAGGAAATAATAGAGCTAGACATTTTTGCTAAAAAATTTACAAACGAACATATATGAGTTTCTTGCTATAACTCTAATCCAATCATGTTGTAGCTAATTATCAAATGATTCCTAGGCCATTTATAATTTGCAATGATACTCCAAAGGTTTAGAACGTATGACACCGATGGGTAATCAAAAACACTCCTCCTCTAGATCAAGACACTCTTGACTAAAACTTAATGCAAGAATAACTCTTATTCCTATAGGCTTTAGTTACCATTTTTCAGTCAGGATACATACAAAACTTATGTACCCCATGAGTGTAACTCTTTGTCTTTAGATCCCAGAGTCACCATCCAATAAAATCCGCCGAAGGGAGGACTAGATTGAAAAACAGACTAAGAAAATCTTTATCCCTTTCGGGTGTCTACTATGTTCGATCCCCTATGATCAAGCCCTCCGAAGGGATTGTCTTGTCCAGGCCAAACTACCAGGCTGACCATAGTGGTCTAACGGTGTAAACCGATAAAAGAGACCGTAGGTTTTGTTTTTCCCTAAACCTACTCCCACTCACTATAAGTATCCTCTCCATTCACCTTGATATTGACTCATACAAACACCATCCGAAAGGAGACGCTCCCGTTTGCGCCACGAGGCCAAGTATGTGTCTCATGGTGTGAATTTCCCGGAGATAACGTAGGTGAAAAAATATGTATCATATACACTTTTCCTCCCACTTGATACTTTAAAGTTATAGGAATCTTACTTAGGCTAAAACCCGACTAATGGTTTTACCTAACTCTACTCTTATATCGATAATCAATATAACTCTTATATTAATTTTATCCTAAGTTTGTTAATATAACTCTTTATATTAAGCCTACGATTTCTAGTTTATTAACCCCTTAATAAACCCGCTGACGCTACTGTAATTTATAAACTCTCTGATTAAATTTCACTTTCAGGTCAGTTCTCAGGTAGGGGTATTCCGTTTCCGTAAGCTTAAATACCCCAGCCTAGACAAAACCTTCCTTAAACAGAGTTCCTCTTTTAATCATAGCTTATAAATCACTTGGTTCCTACTTCTAATCTAATTAGAACTAGATAACCTAAGGTCTATTATTTCCAAGTTTTAAACATTTTAAAACTAATAATTAACCTTAGGTGACATGCATACTATGTTATAGTGCTTGATCATTCATCACATGAATAATAAGACATTCATAGCATAATCATCTCATGACATATAATGCATGTCAATACTGTCCATAAATTAATATAACAACTTTATATTAATTAATCATGAAAAATATATAATATAACTCTTTATATTATAAATGATGCATGAAAATGCTTATCCTAAGGTGGGATTTCTAAAATAAAAGCATACATTATTCATGGCAATAATTACACAACAATTGCATAATTTAAATAGCAAAATTAGACCAATTTTCTCACCCTAAAATTAATTTTAATTAATATCATCTAATTATATTAATTAAAATTAAAATAAATTAAATATAATTAAATATAAAACGTTTTTATATTAATTATATATAATAAAAACCGTATTTTCACCTGTTGGAAAAATTGTTGAAACGCCTTTGGTGTTGAAAGCGATGGCGACGTTACATAACGCCTCGATCTTGCGCCTCCTTCCATGGCGTGGCGTTGCAACGCCAATGAACAGCTTTGCAACGCTGCACACAGACAACAACATGTATTCTCTAATTCTTGACCGTTTTCGCTCCAACTTTCTTAGCAACCACTTTGCCTAATTTGACACGGACTTACAGACTCGATTTACAATTAAAATTGCCCAAAACACCGGGCCCTTACATTGAACGATTCAATGGAAAAATTGTAAATCTAAGTGCCAAAATCGAAAACATCTAATTTGCAAACCGTTCATACATCTCATGCAAAACGGTAAATCTCACCTCGTTCTTAAAAAATTCAGAACGTAAATCAAGAACGCAATTGGGCTCTGATACCAATTCAAGGGAATCGAATCCCGCAACGGAAGCGATTGTGAATCACGCGTTCTCAATTTCGTTACAACGATTACATTCAAGAACTAAAACAACTAGATTAAGCATAAAACATAATATGGACAGCAAGAAACATACCTTTGAAGAACTTTTCTTCAAGTGCCCCTTTCTCCCACGATCACGATCTCAGCAACTGGAACACGAACAGATGAAGACACGACCACTGGATCTTCTCCGTTGTTCTCTAGGTGAGGGAGGAATGTGGGTACCCTTTAGGTGAGATGAGGTATTGTGAGAGAGAGGTTTGTGATTTGGAACTTTTGCAACAACCACAACAAAGGCCTAAATTCCTTCTTTTTTCACTTAACCTAGTTGCATCTCATGCAACCATATATATAGGGAAATAGGATGGAAATGATCATCCTACCCTTCCTTGAGTTTCTCATTAGTATATGGTATATATGTGAATCTAATTCACATTAAAACTATATATTATATCAATTATATCATATATAATTGATATAACACCTCATGTATGAAATTGAACACTTCAATTTCATTCCTAACTTTATACCCTCAATATTACCATGTTGAGTCAACTGAGGGACCTAATGGACCTACAGTTCATGAGCTCCAATGATGTAAAATTAACTGATCAAACTCTTTGATCTAGTTAATCAATATTCATTAACTACAAGTCACTCCACCATAGACTTATAGTTGCACTTTCCTCACTGTAGATTATATTGTGTCCACTGATATAGTCATTACCCATGAATCGACCCTTCACAAGTTGTTCGTGATCATAGTTGGGTCAAATTACCGTTTACCCCTGTGATTACCTCTTTGTTCCTTAAGCACCACTGATCCTCTAATGAACAACAAGTCTAAGGTCCTACCATAGACTCATACCCTCATAGAGGGTGGGGCCCCGTTGTTCAAGACCTGGAGTCAGTTCTTAAGGGAACAACGTATCTGATTCCTTAGTGTAGGAATGAGTGAATTCCATCTTACACAGTTAAGTGCCTAACTACCTACGAGGTTCTGTCCCTGAAAAGGTAGGCTTATTGAGTAGGCTACAGGCCACTCTCACCCATACTAGTCTAAGGACAAACCCCTATAAGCAGGAGTTCTTAACTCGCTCAGGATTCAGGTCGAGTCACTAATGTCCATCTATAAATTACTAGTCTTATCATGTTAACGGCGTTACACTGGTTAGACTAATAATTTGCGGTCCGGTCTTATATGAACTCTTCTTACAGGATGCCCCCACTCGCATGTCAACTACATGAATGAGTTGGATTACCTCATTTGTACTAATTACAAAGTGGGTCGTATCCATGGTGTTACCAGAATGAGGTTTCTAACCTTATTCTTATACCATAGACCATTTAGGTTATATTTTTTAACACAATCCAAATAGTGTCCACTACACTGATGTTCAAGATATATATATTATCAAGATATATGTTATAACCTTGGAGCTTAGTTTATTGGATTTATAAAGCAAGACTGTAATTTTATCAAAACAAATAACTCTTTATTTCTTTGATCAAAATTACACAATTTTTAGGGCATACATCCCAACAGTGGTCCAGTCTTATACACACTCATTGCATAGGATGCCCCCACTAACATATCTCTATATGAACGATTCAGGATCACATCGTTTGTACTAACTACAAAGTAGGTCGCATTCATAGTGTCCCTAGAATAAGGCACCCAACCTTATCCCTATACTATAGACCATTTTAGGCTATATACTTGAACTTGGTCCATGTTTTATGTCATCACATAAAGTTCAAGTCTACATTAAATAGCCTCGGGACCTTAGTTTATTGGATTCAAGATTATGGTATACTAATTCAATAACAATTTTATCGAAAAAGAAACACAAAAAATGTTTATCAATTACAAACTACGAGTTCTAGGACAAAAAATCCAACATTTAATGTGAATGAAATTCATATTGAACTATAGTATAGCCTAATTATGGAATTACGGCTTAAATTGGATAAATTGGATTGAGAGAAATAAAATTGAATGCGATTCAATTTTAAATTCCACAATTGTGCAAATGGGATTTGTATAATAAGGTATGTGATACCTTATACTATATAGTATGCAAATATGATTTGCATATTATATGTTTGTGGTAATGTGGTAAATAGGTGGAGATTTTACCTCCACCACATACCACTATTTAAAGGTGTATGTAGATGCGCTTGGGGGACAATTCTCTCATTTTTTTATGTTTCCATCAAGAGAGCTCTCACAATCTCTCTTAAATCCTCTCAACTTTCTCCACACCCATATTCCGAAGCTCCCACAACTCTCCCTCATCCGCTGGAGAACATCCGAGAAAACCTCATGGAGGTGTCCAAATTCGTTGACCGGTTCGTGGATTTGAGATCGCGGGACCGAAAGTTTGTAGAGATCGTTGAGATCATGATTACGAGAGAAGAAACACGAGAAGAATCATTCTTCAAAGGTATGTCGCTGTAAAATTCTCCTTCTCTAATGCTCAACTTAGTTTACATGAGATGTATGCAATTTTAAGTAGATTTTGTGTAACACAATGGAGCATCGCGATTCAGGTCGCTTCCGCTGCGGGATTGAATCCCATGAACTGGGTAATCTTAAAATTAGGTGGGTAATCTTACTGTTCATGAGATGAATGTTGAAGGTTTGCAAATTGAATGTTTCATTTTTGGCACTTATATTAAAATTTCTGTGGAAATGTTCAATGTAAGGACCCTTTTCGGCAATTTTTATTGTAAATTGAGTCTATAAGTTCGTCTTGTTCGTGGCAATGAGTTGTTGTGAAGAATAGACTAGAAACGAGCCAAGAACAGAAGGAATTATGTTCTACACAGAGCACAACGTTGAGACGCTGTGCAACGACATTGAGACGCCGAAGGCACGGATGAAGGTCTGCTGCAGGCGCAGCGTTGAGACGTATGTCACGCGCATTACATCACGAGGAGCGCGATCGCGAGCATAGCGTTGAGACGTTGGCAACGACATCTCAACGCCGTGTGGAGTGAGGCAGACGTGCGGTTCGCACAACGTTGAGATGCAACCCACAAAGTCTTAATATCGTGCGTCGTGGGCGAGGAGACGCGCAAATTTTCAGCTTGTGGCTTCGTGGGTATTTTTCACATAACCTAAATTTGTATTTTTTGTTATATTATTAATTAATATATATGATATATTAATTTTAATTAATTTAATTAATGTTTTAGAGGTGCCAAAAATGGTATAATTTTGCTATTTAATTATGCAATTGTTGTATGGTTGTTTATATGCATAATGTATGTCATTTAGATTTAAAATCTCATCTTAGGTTAAGCATTTCATGCATCATTTTATATTATAAGAGTTATAATATATAGTTATGCATGATTAATTAATATAAGAGTTATATTAATTAAATTAAAGGCATTGACATGCATTTATTCATGTGAAGATTATGTTATATAGTTCATTATTCATGTGATGAATGATCAAGCACTATAACATAAAAATGCATGTAACCTAAGTTAATTAATTAGTTTTAAATGGTTTAGAACTTGAATTAATTAGACTTAGGTTTCTAGTTAAGATTAGAATTCGGAATCCAATAAGATTTATGAATGGTGATTAATTACTAACTCTGTCTAAAGGGGTATTTAAGTTGACGGTAACGGAACACCCCCTACTTGGGAACTGACCTGGGAGTGAATTTTATGGAGATTCATAAATTATATTTTCGTGAGTGGCACTTATTAAGAGTTAATAAATTAAACTCACATAGACCTAAGTTTTATAAGTTGTTATAGACTTAGGTTAATCCAATATAAATGTTATATTGGTAGACTTAGGTAAATATAGTCAGTTTATCTAGGTTAATCTCGTTAACCAAAAGTGCTTAGTGGGAGGAAATGAAGTGCATATGATACATTGAATTTTCACCCACATTTCTCCTCAAAGTTGACACCGTGAGATCCATACTCAGCCTCGTGGCGCAAATGGGAGCGCCCCCCTTCAAATGGTGTTTGTATGGGTCAATATTCAAGGTGAATGGAGAGAATACTTATAGAGAGTGCGAGGGGGACTCGTGTCAACGGGACCCACGATTTCTTCTAGCGATTCACACCGTGAGACACCTATGATCTGCCTGCTAGTTTGGCCTGGATCAAATAATCTCTTCGGAGGGCCTGATCATGGGGGTCAGAACACCGTGAATACCCGAGAGGGATATGGTTGCCTTAGTTTATCTTTCAACTTAGTCCTCTTTTCGGCAGATTTTGTTGGATGATAACTCTTGAATCTGAAGATAGAGGGTTACACTCACGGGAATCATTAAGAGTTAATGAGTCCATACAAAAAAATGGTAACTACATGCCTATAAGAATAAGAGTTATTCTGGAATTAGGGTCTGGTCGAGATAGTCTCGTCCTAGAGGAGGAGTGATTTTGTCTACCCTTCTGTGGCGGTCATTCTAAACCTTTGGGGTATCATTGCAATTTTAAATGACTTAGGGATCATAGATTAATTTTGCTAAAACCTGTTTGGATTTTTACAAAAGTTGTTGCAAGAAACTAATACAAGGTTTTTATGATTTTCAGCAAAATGTCGAGTTCAATTATAGCCCTATTAGCCTCAGATAAGTTAATCAGCGATAACTATCAAACGTGGAAGAATAATAGAAACACGATTTTGGTTACTGACGACCTAAAGTTTGTGCTCACTGAAGAGTGTCCTCAGATGTCAAGCTCGACCGTGGCACGAAGTGTTTGTGACGCATACGATAGATGGATCAGGGCCAATGAAAAGACCAAGGTCTACAACTTAGCCAGCTTATCTGAAGTTTTGACTAAGAAACATGAGAGCATGGCCACCACCAAGGAGATCATGGATTCGTTGCAGGAGATGTTTAGATAACAATCCTTTTAGATTTGACACGATGCTCTCAAGCACATCTTCAACGCATAGATGAAAGAGAGAACGTCTATTCGAGAACATGTTCTCGACATGATGGCCCATTTTAATATCGCGAAGATGAATGGTGCTTTCTGTCGACAAGTCGAGCCAGACCAACTTTATCTTTGAGACTCTTCCGAAGAGTTTCCTTAAGTTTCGTAGCAACACTGTTATGAACAAGATAAGTTACAACCTTACCATTCTTGTGAACGAACTACAAACCTACCAGTTCTTGATGAGAGCCAAGGGACAGGAGGGTGGTAGGGCAAATGTTGCCTACAGGTCCTTCTATAGAGGTTTGACCTCGGGGACCAAGTCTGTAGCTTTGTTCTTTTTAGGCCCGAAACGGAAGAAGAAGAAAATGAAGAAGGCTGGGAAGGAGAAATAGGTTGACCAAGCTATCACCCAGCAAAAGGGCAAAAAGGTTAAGGTCATTGCAGACAAAGGAAAGTGTTTCTACTGCAACGGTAACGGGCACTAGAATCACAATTGCCCGAAATACCTGACCAACAAGAAGAATGAAGGTAAATGTGATTTACTGGTTGCAGAAACTTGTTTAGTGGAGAGTAGTGACTCTATCTGGAAACTTGATTTAGGCGCCACTTATCATGTTTGTTCTTCTTTTTCAGGGAATTAGTTCCTAGCAGCGACTGCAAGAATGGGAGATAATGCTCAGGGTTAGATCTGGAGAGGTTGTCTCAAGCGTAGCAGTGGGCATAGTGAAGCTACTTTTCGGCAGGAAGCACTTATTATTAGATAATTTGTGCATAGTTTCAGGGTTTACTAGAAACCTTATTTCTATTTCTTGTCTTATTGAACAATGTATTTTTGTTTCCTTTGAGATGAATAAAGCGTTAATTTCTATCAAAGGTGTTGAAATTTGTTCTGCTTCGCTTGAGAATAATCTATATGTTTTAAGGCCCAATTCGGTCAAAATGATTTTGAATACTGAATTGTTTAAAATAGAGAAAACGCAAACTAAAGGATTAAAGGTTTCTCCTAAAGAAAATACCCATCTTTGGCATCTAAGGTTAGGTCACATCAATCTCAATAGGATTGAGAGACTAGTGAAGAATGGACTTCTAAGCGAGTTAGAAGAAATTTTTTTACCAGTATGTGAATCATGCCTTGAAGGCAAAATGACCAAAAGACCTTTTATTGGAAAAGGTTATAGAGCCAAAGAGTCTTTAGAACTTATACATTATGACCTTTGTGGTCTGATGAGGGTTAAAACCAGAGGAGGTTACGAATACTTCATCTCGTTTATAGATGGCTATTCGAGATATGCGTACGTTTACCTAATGCATCATAAGTCTGAAGCTCTTGAAAAGTTCAAGGAGTACAAGACTGAGGTTGAGAACCAGTTAGGTTAAACGATCAAAACACTTCGATCTGATCGAGGTGGAGAGTATATGGACCTTGAATTCTAGGACTATATGATAGAACATAAAATTTCGTCCCAGCTCTGAGCACTAGGTATGCCACAACAAAATGGTGTATCGAAGAGGAGAAACAGAACCCTGTTGGACATGGTTCAACCGATGATGAGCTATGCTCATCTCCCTGACTCGTTTTGGGGTTACGTAGTGGAGACTGCGGTATACAGTTTAACGTTCCATCAAAGAGTGTTTCTGAAATACCGTTTGAACTCTAGAATGGTCATAAAGGTAGTTTACGTCATTTCAGGATTTGGGGATGCCCGACCCATGTGTTGGTGACAAACCCAAAGAAGCTGGAACCTCGTTCGAAGTTGTGTCTCTTTATAGGTTATCCAAAGGAAACGAGAGGTGGTCTGTTTTTCGATCCTAAGGAAAATAAGATGCTTGTATCGACAAACGCCACATTCCTTCAGGAGGATGACATTAGAGACCACAAACCAAAGAGTAAGGTTGTGTTGAACGAAATGGGCAGTTCATCAGTAAGAGTTGTTGATGGTGCTAGTACATCAACAAGTGATCCTAGCTCGTCTATTCAAGTACGCCCTTCTCAAGAGTTGAGAATGCCTCGACGTAGTGGGAGGGATTGTTAGACAGCCTGAACGTTACATGGGTTTGACTGAAACCCAAGTAATCATTCCAGATAATGACTTTGAGGATCCATTGACCTATGATCATGCAATGAATAATGTTGACAAAGACGATTGGATTAAAGCCATGGACTAGGAAAAGGAGTCTATGCATTTCAATTCTTTATGGGAGCTTCTGGACCAACTAGATTGGGTAAAACCTATTGGTTGCATGTGGATCTACAAGCGAAAACGTGGTGTAGATGGGAAGGTGCAAACCTTCAAAGCTAGACTCGTGGCAAAGGGTTTTACCTAGCGAGAAGGGGTAGACTATGAAGAAACCTTTTCTCCTGTTGTCATGATAAAATTTATCAGGGTCCTTCTTGTCATTGTTGCATATTATGACTATGAAGTATGACAGATGGATGTCAAAACAGTTTTCTTGAATGACAATCTTGACGAGAACATCTACATGGACCAACCCAAAGGGTTCATTGAACAAGGCCGGAGCAAAAGGGTTGCGGGCTCAAACGGTCTATTTATGGACTGGAACAGGCCTCAAGGTCTTGGAATATAAGGTTTGATGAGTCTATCAAATCTTATGGCTTTAATCAAAATGTTGATAAGCCTTGTGTCTACAAGAAAATCATGAACAACACGGTCGCATTTCTGATATTGTATGTGGATGATATCCTGCTCATTGGGAATGATGTAGGATTCCTTACTGACGTTAAGGAATGATTAGCTACGCAATTTCAAATGAAAGATTTGGGAGAAGTGCAGTATGTTCTAGGTATCTAGATTATCCTGAACCGTAAGAACAAAACGCTAGCCTTGTCTCAGGCATCTTATATCGACAAGATGTTGTTACGATATAAGATACAGAACTCTAAGAAGAGTTTGTTTCCTTTCAGGCATGAGGTTCATTTATCTAAGGATTGTCCTAAGACACCTCAAGAAATTGAGGATATGAGACGGATCCCTTATGCTTCAGTTGTATGGAGCCTGATGTACGCCATGACTAGGCCCGACATCTGTTATGCAGTTGGGATTGTCAGTAGGTATCGATCCAATCAACGACAAGATCACTGGACAACCGTTAAGGCAATCCTCAAGTATCTTAGGAGAACGAAGGACTACATGCTTATGTATAGAAATAGGGATTTGATCCTTACGGGATACACAGACTCCAACTTTCAGATCGATAAGGATTCTAGGAAATCCACATCGGGTCAGTTTCAATCTTAACGAAGGAGTTGTAGTTTGGCAAAGCATCAAGGAGGGATGCATCGCAGATTCCACGATGGAGGTCGAGTATGTAGCACCTTGTGAAGCAGCTAAGGAGTTTGTTTGGCTTAGGAAGTTCATGATGGATTTGGAAGTTGTTCCAAAAATGAACTTGCCAGTCACCCTATATCGTGAAAACAGTGGTGCAGTAACCAACTCGAGAGAACCTCGGAGTCATAAGAGGAGCACACATTGAACGAAAGTATCACCTGATACGGGAGATTGTGCATCGCGGAGACATGACCGTCACGAAGATAGCTTCGGAGCACAATATTGTTGATCTGTTTAGAAAAGCTCTCACGACTAAGGTGTTTGAGGGTCACCTAGAGAGTCTAGGTCTACGAGTTATTCCTTACTAGGGAAAGTGAGAGTATTGTAAATGGGGTATTCAATGCCCTAGTTTATTGTATTATTTTTACATTTCTGAAATGTATTATTAGACTCCACTAGCTTTAATTCAAGTGGGAGTTTGTTGGGGTGTATGCCCTAAACTGTGTCGTTTGTAATAGTTGTTGTTTTGATAAATAAAAGTTATTTACTCATTATACCTTGTATCTCGCATTTTAACTTAATCCAATAAACTAAATTCGAGGGTCATACTTATGAGAACTTGATGTTGGGATGTATGTCCTCATCTCGTGTATTTTGTAATATTCCAAGTTGTAAATAAATAAGAGTTATTTATTTGAACCTGTTGATATAAATAAGAGTTATTTATTTGAACTTTGTGTCTCACATATTTCATAAACTTAATCCAATAAACTAAGCTCCAGAGTCATTGCATTATGAGAGAACTAAGAACTTGAACGGTGTGTAGTGGACACACAGGGAGGATCACGTTCGAGTTAATGGCCCGAACGGTCTACAGTATATGGATAGGGTTGGAGACCTAATCCTTGATACACTTTCGATGCGGCCCGCTTTATATTAGATACAAATGAGGTGATTTGACTCGTTCATGTGGTTGACATGCGAGTGGGGGCATCCTGTACAATGAGATTGTACAAGACCGAACCGTGAATTATTAGACTTACTGTTGTAACATCGTTAACAATATAGGGCTAATAATTTCGTAGATGACCATTAGCGACTCGACCTTAATCCTGAGTGTGTTAGGGACTCGTGTCTGCAGGGGTCTGTCCTTTGACAAGTACGGGTGAGGGTGGCCACTGTTGCTCGCCCAATATGTCTATCTTCTCAAGGACAAGACCACGTGGGGAGCTGGGAACTTGACTACGCAAGAAGGAATTCACTTGTTCCCGACTTAGGGAAACTAGAGGGGTTGTTCCCTTAAGTGTTGTCTCCAGGGCTTGAACAACGGGGCCCCACTCTCTTGTTGGTCTGGGAGGGTTGTTGTTTATGATTGGACCATGCAACGTAGTTGTTCATTAGAGGAGCAGTGAGACTTAAGGAGCAAGAGGTAGAGACGGGGTAAAACGATAATTTGACCCAGCACTGTCTACGAACAACCTGTGAAGGGTCGACTCATGGGTATTGGTTATATCGATGGACACAACTTGTCCTACAGTGATGAGAGTGCAGCTACGGGCTTTAGTGGAGTGTTACCGTAGCTAATGAATGCTCAATAACCGGGTCAAAGAGTTTGACAGGGTAGTCTCGAATCATTGGAGCTCGTCACGTGTAGGTTCATTCGGTCCCTCGGTTAGCTCAAATTGGACAAATTGAGGGTTTACAATTTGGTGTGAATTTGAAGTGTTCAAATTCATTATTTGGGTATTTATGTCATTTTATGAGGTATAGATGACATAATATATAGTTTAATGTGAATGAGATTCATAATAAACTATAGTATAGCCTAATTGATTAATTAGTGCTAATTGGAGTAATTCAATTGAGAGAAATTAAATTGAATGTGATTCAATACAAAAATCCACAATTATGCAAATGAGATTTGTATAATAAGGTATGAGATACCTTATATTATGTGATATGCAAATATGATTTGTATATCATATAGTTGTGGTTTAATGGTAATTTAATGGAGATATTAACTCCACATCTCACCATTATTTAAAGGCTTGGTGAGAAGCCTTTGGTAGGGTTGGTTCTCATTTTTTGGAAATTCAAGTTCCAAGAGACCTCCATTCTCTCTCAACTCTCTCAAATCTCTCCTCACCCAAAATTCAAATGGAGTCCCACATACTCTCCCTCAACCTCCCGAGAACAACCGAGAAGGCGTTTTGGAAGTGTCTTGCAACACTGTTCGAGGTTCGATTCGAAGAGATCGTTGGTTCGAGAGAGATCGTGACCAGAGGAGGAAAGCATTGAGAAGTGTTCTTCAACAAGTAAGTAACGATTACCTTACTGTTTTCCTCTTTTTTTGCATGTTTAGCCTAGAATTAAAGTTGTTTAGTTCAATTTTAAGATAGAATTACACAACGGATAAACGACGTTTCACAACGTCTTCTGCTGCGGGAATTTCAAATCCCTTCAATTGGTATCATAACCAATCGTTGCTCTTCGTTGTGTATTATGTGGATTCTTAAAATTAAGTGGGTAGCATTAATTTTCATGAGATGAATGTTAATGGTTTGCGTTTTCGATATTTTCGGTTTTTTGCACTTAGTTTGATTTACATTCAAATGTTGATGAGATCAATGTAAGGCCCCGTTGTTTGGGCATTTTTTTTATGTAAATTGAGTCTGTAAGTGTGTGTCGTTCGTGGCATGAGATGTCGTGAAGAAATAAGAGCAGAAATGGGTGAAAAACGACGAAGAACGAGCAAAGTGTTTGTTGTTCTGTCGATAGCGTTGAGACACTGTTCATCGGCGTCTCAACGCTGCCCATGCTGAAGGAGGCGCGCTGCAGGCACAACGTTGCGACGCCAGACGCGGTGTTGCAACACTCGAGCGTTGAGAACGCGTTGTGCATCGCTAAAGGCAGCAACGTTGCAACGCTGACCACGACGTTGCAACGTTGCCGCGTAGTGGGAAGTTCCAGTGGCAGTTGAGCGAGACGTGCGTGGAGGGGCATGTGCGGCGGTTCGAGACCCACAAGCTGCACGTTTTCTTTTTAATTTATTTTATTTTTATTTTTATTTTGTAAAATGTATTTATTAAATGTATTTTATTTAATTATTTTAATTAATACTAATATAAATGTTATATTAATGTTAATTAATTTAATTTATGTCCCTAGGGTGCCAAAAATCGGTCCAATAATGCTATTTATTTATTTTATATATGAAATGTATGAAATATTTATTCTATGTGCATATAGTATGTCATATAGATTTAAAATCTCACCTTAGGTTAAACATTTCATGCATCATTTATATTATAAGAGTTATAATATATAGTATGCATGATAGGATTATATTATAAGAGTTATAATATAATGTTAGCATGATTTAATTTATTTAATATAAGTGTTATATTTCTTAGATTAAAAACATGCTCATACATTTAATTCATGTGATGAATGTATGTTATAGTTTAGTAGTATTCATGTGATGAATGATCAAGTACTATAACATAGAAATGCATGTAACCTAAGTTAATTATTAGTTTTAAAATGTTTAGAACTTGAATAATTAGACTTAGGTTTTCTAGTTCTAATAAGATTAGAATTAGAAAATCAAATATGACCTTTAAATGGAGACTGATTAGTAACTCTGTCTAAGGAAGGTTTTGTCTAAGGCATGGAAATTTAAGTTGACGCTTTGCGGAACACCCCTACCTAGGAATCGACCTGGGAGTGAATTCGATCTAGAGATTCTTAGGTTTTATTCTCGTGAGTGTCGTTAATTAAGAGTTAATTAATTTACTCACATAGACCTAAGTTAATAATGTGATTATAGACTTAGGCTAATCCAATATAAGAGTTATATTGGTAGACTTAGGTAAATTTTAGCCGGTTTATCTAAGTCAATCTCATTTTATTTAAAGTGTTGAGTGGGAGGAAATAAAGTGTATGAGATACATTTAATTTTTCATCCACAAATCTCCGTTAAGTTCGCACAGTGAGACCTATACTCGGCCTCGTGGCGCAAATGGGAGTGTCCCCCTACGAGTGGCATTTGTATGGGTCAATATTCAACGTGAATGGAGAGAGTACTTATAGTGAGTGGGAGGGGGACCTATGAAAACAGGACCCACGGTCTCTTCTTTCGATTCACACCGTGAGACACCTATAATCCGCTTGCTAGTTTCTCCTGGACCAGACAATCCCTACGGAAGGCCTTGATCATGGGAGTCGGAACACCGTGAATTTCTGAAAGGGATACGATTTCCTTGTTGGTTTTTCTTCGTAGTCCTCCCTACGACGGCTATTGTTTGGACGGATACATGGAAATTTAAAGATTGAGGATGACACTCACAAGATTCATTAAGAGTTAATGGATTCAGACCAAAAAAATGGTAATTGGATGCCTAATGGCATAAGAGTTATTCTGGTATTAGGGTCTGGTCGAGAAAGTCTCGTCCCAGAGGAGGAGTGGGTTTGTCTACCCTACGGTGGCGGTCATTCTAAACCTTTGGGGTATCATTACAAATTTTGAATAACCTAGGGATCATAGGATAAAAATTTTCTAAAACCTGATTGGATTTTCAAAAGTTTTTTGCGAGACTAATACAAAGTTTTTCATTTTTTCAGCAACAAAATGTCAAATGCTTTTAACGCTCCTTTAACTTTCGTTAAGTTAGTCAGCGATAATATTTCGTGGAAAAACAATATTAACACGATTTTGATAAATGAGGACCAAGAGTTCGCGCTCACTAAGGAGGGTCCTCAGGTGCCCGGTTCAACACTCATATTCAACGATCTACGAACCTTCCAGTCCTTGGTACAAACCAGGGGGCAGGAAGTTGAGGCAAGTGTTGCCTTAAGAACTTTTCACATGGGTTTGACCTCTGGGATAAAGTTTGTAGGCTCTTCAGGCCCTAAAGGGAAGAAGGAGAAGTTGAAAGAGGATAGTGTTGATTGCGCTGCCGCCCCAAAAGGCAAAGAAATCAAGGAAGTTACGAGAAAATGTTTCTACGTCAACGGGGACGGACACCTGAAAAGGAGTTGTCCCAAGTTCCTTGAAGAAAAGAAGATGGCAGGTAAATGTGATTTACTTGTCACAGAAACTTGTTTAGTGGAGAGTAGTGACTCTGTCTTGATACTGGATTCAGGCGCCACAAACCACGTTTGCTTTTCTTTTCAAGGATTAAGTTCCTGGCAGCGGCTGCAAGAGGGTGAGATAACACTCAGGGTTGGATCCGGAGAAGTTGTCTCAGCTGTAGCAATAGGCACGGTGAAGCTATTCTTTGGCGGGAAGTACTTATTATTGGATAATATGTACATAGTTCCTAGGTTTACGAGAAACCTAGTTTCTATATCCTGCCTATTAGAACAAAATATTTTCGTTTCTTGCAAGAGTAATAAAGTATTTATTTCTCGAAATGGAAATTTGATTTGTTCTGCTTCGCTTGAGAGCAATTTATATGTTTTGAACCCTAATTCGGTCAAAAGTGTTTTGAATACCAAATTGTTTAAAACAACAGAAATGCGAACTAAGAGATTAAAAATTTCTCCTAATGAAAGTGCCCATCTTTGGCATCTAAGGTTAGGCCACATAAATCTCAATAGGATTGAGAGACTAGTGAAGAGTGGACTTCTAAACGAGTTGGAAGAAAACTCTTTACCGGTTTGTGAGTCATGCCTTTAAGGTAAAATGACCAAACGTCTTTTTAGTGGAAAAGGATATGGAGCCAAGGAGCCCCTTGAGCTTATACATTCTAACCTCTGTGGTCCGATGAATGTTAAAGCACGAGGTGGTTATGAATACTTTGTATCTTTCATAGATGACTATTCAAGGTATGGGTACATTTACCTAATGCATAGAAAGTCTGAAACTCTTGAAAAGTTCAAGGAGTTCAAGACTGAGGTTGAGAACCTGTTAGGTAAAACTATAAAAACACTTCGATCGGATCGAGGTGGAGAGTATATGGACACTAAATTTCAGGACTGTACGATAGAACATGGAATTACGTCCCAACTCTCAGCACCTAGTATGCCACAACAGAATGGTGTATCGGAGAGGAGAAACAGAACCCTGTTGGACATGGTTCGGTCGATGATGAGCTATGCTCGTCTCCCTGATTCTTTTTGGGGTTACGCAGTGGAGACTGCGGTATAAATTTTGAACACAATTCCGTCGAAAAGTGTTTGTGAAACACCTTTCGAACTCTGGCATGGTCGTAAAACTAGTTTACGTCATTTCAGAATTTGGGGATGCCCGACCCATGTGTTGGTGTCAAATCCGAAGAAGTTGGAACCCCGTTCAAAGTTGTGTCTCTTTGTAGGTTACCCAAAAGAGACTAGAGGTGGTTTCTTTTATGATCCTAAGGATAATAGGGTGTTTGTGTCGACAAACGCCACTTTCCTTGAGGAAGACCACATCAGCGATCACTTACCAAGGAGTAAGATTGTGTTAAACGAAATGGGCAGTTCATCAACAAGAGTTGTTAATGGTGCTAGTACGTCAACAAGTGTTGTTGATCCTAACTCGTCTAGTCAAGTCCGTTCCCAAGAGTTGGGAATGCTTCGACGTAGTGGGAGGATTGTGAGACAACCTGAACGTTACATGGGTTTAGCTGAAACCCAAGTCATCACTCTTGATGATGACTACGAGGATCCATTGACCTATGATCAAGCAATGACAGACGTTGACAAAGACGAATGGATTAAAGCTATGGACCAGGAAATGAAGTCGATGTACTTTAATTCCGTCTGGGAGCTTGTGGACCAACCGGATGGGGTTAGACCTATTGGTTGAAAGTGGATCTACAAGCGTAAACGTGGCGTAGATGGGAAGGTGCAAACCTTCAAAGCTAGACTAGTGGCAAAGGGTTTTACCCAGGTGGAAGGGGTTGACTGTGAGGAAATCTTTTCACTTGTTGTCATGGTAAAGTCTATTAGAATCCTTCTGGCCATTGCCGCATATTATGATTATGAGGTATGGCAAATGGATGTCAAGACCGCCTTTCTGAATGGCAACCTTAACGAGACCATCTACATGGACCAACCCAAGGGGTTCATTGCCTAAGGCCAAAAGCAAAGAGTTTGACGGCTTCAAAGGTCTATTTATGGACTGAAACAAGTCTCGAGATCTTGGAATCTAAGGTTTGATGAGGCGATCAAATCTTATGGCTTTGATCAAAATGTTGACGAGCCTTGTGTCTACAAGAAAATCGTTAACAGTACTGTCACATTTCTAATATTGTATGTGGATGATATCCTTTTCATTGGGAATGAGGTAGGATTTCTTACTGACATTAAGGAATGGTTGGCTTCGCAACTCCAAATGAAAGATTTGGGAGAGGCACAGTATGTTCTAGGTATCCAAATAGTCCGAAACCGGAAGAACAGAACGCTAGCCATGTCTCAAGCGTCTTATATTGACAAGATGTTGTCTAGATATAAGATGCAGAACTCCAAGAAGGGCTTACTACCTTTCAGGCATGAAGTTCACCTGTCTAAGGATCAATGTCCTAACACACCTCAAGAGGTTGAGGATATGAGACGAATCCACTATGCTTCAGCTGTAGGGAGCCTGATGTATGGCATGTTGTGTACTAGGCTCGACATCTATTATGCAGTTGGGATTGTAAGTAGGTATCAATCCAATCCAGGATTAGATCACTGGACAACCGTAAAGGCAATCCTCAAGTATCTTAGGAGAACGATGAACTACAACCTAGTGTATGGGAGTAGGGATATGATCCTTACGGGATACACAAACTCTGACTTTCAGACCGTTAAGGATTCTAGGAAATCCACTTTGGGGTCAACCTTCATTTTGAATGGAGGAGTTGTAGTGTGGCGAAGCATCAAGCAGGGATGCATCACTAATTCCACGATGGAAGCTGAATATGTTGCGGCTTGTGAAGCTGCAAAGGAAGTTGTTTGGCTTAGGAAGTTCATGCAGGATTTGGAAGTTGTTCCAAATATGAACTTGTCGATCACATTATTTTGTGACAACAGTGGTGTAGTAGCCAACTCGAGAGAACCTCGGAGTCATAAAGGGGCAAGCACATTGAGCGTAAGTATCACGACACGGGAGATTCTCGCTGCGCGAGACGTGATATCCACGCGAGATAGCTTGAGCACAACGTTCTTTGATCCATTTACAAAGGCCCTCACGGCTAAGGTGTTTGAGGGTCACCTAAAGAGTCCAGGTCTTCGAGTGCTTCCTGACTAGGGCAAGTGGGAGTATTGTAAAGGGGTATTCAATGTCCTAGTTTATTTTATTACTTTATTGTATTACTTTACTATACATTTGAGAAATGTATTATTTACTCCACTAGCTTAGTCCAAGTGGAAGTTTGTTGGGATGTATGTTCTCATCTCGTGTAGTTTGTAATATTCCAAGTTGTAAATAAATAAGAGTTATTTATTTGAACCTGTTGATATAAATAAGAGTTATTTATTTGAACTTTGTGTCTCGTATATTTAATAAACTTAATCCAATAAACTTAATCCAATAACTTTGTGTCCTGGATACACTGTGGATGTGAACCGCTTTGTATTAGATACAAACGAGGTGATCTGACTCGTTCATGTGGTTGACATGCGAGTGGGGGCATCCTGTACAATAAGATTGTACAAGACCGAACCGTGAATTATTAGACTTACTGACGTAACACCGTTAACAGTATAGGGCTAATAATTTTGTAGATGACCATTAGTGGCTCGACCTTAATCCTGAGCGTGTTACGGACTTCTATCTGTAGGGGTCTATCCTTTGACTAGTACGGGTGAGGGTGGCCACTGTTGCTCGCCCAATATGCCTATCTTCTCAGGGACAGGACCACGTGGGGAACTTGGAACTTGACTATTCAAGAAGGAATTCACTCGTTCCCGACTTAGGAAAACTAGAGGGGTTGTTGCCTTAAGTGTTGTCTCCAGGGATTGAACAACGGGGCCCCACTCTCTCGTTGGCCTGAGAGGGTTGTTGTTTATGGTTGGACCATGCAACGTAGTTGTTCATTAGAGGAGCAGTGGGACTTAAGGAGCAAGAGGTAGACACAGGGGTAAAATGGTAATTTGACACAACACTGTCTACGAACAACCCGTGAAGGGTCGACTCATGGGAATTGATTATATCGATGGACAAAACTTCTCCTACAGTGATGAGAGTGCAGCTACGGGCTTTAGTGGAGTGTTACCGTAGCTAATGAATGTTGAATAACCGGGTCAAAGAGTTTGTTAGGTTAGTCTCGGATCATTGGAGCTCGTCACGTGTAGGTCCATTAGGTCCCTCGGTTGGCTCAAATTGGACAAATTGAGGGGTTTACAGTTGGGTGCAAATTTGAAGTGTTCAAATTCATTAATTGAGTATTTATGTCATTTATATGAGATATAGATGACATAATATATAGTTTAATGTGAATGAGATTCAAAATAAACTATAGTATAACCTAATTGATTAATTAGTGCTAATTGGAGAAATTCAATTGAGGAAATTAAATTGAATGTGATTCTATTTAAAAATCCACAATTATACAAATGAGATTTGTATAATAAGGTATGAGATACCTTATATTATGTGATATGCAAATATGATTTGTATATCATATAGTTGTGGTTTAATGGTAATTTAATGGAGATATTAACTCCACATCTCACCATTATTTAAAGGCTTTGTGAGAAGCCTTTGGTAAGATTGGTTCTCATTTTTTGGAAATTCGAGTTCCAAGAGACCTCCATTCTCTCTCAACTCTCTCAAATCTCTCCTCACCCAAAATCCAAAGGGAGTCCCACATACTCTCCCTCAACCTCCCGAGAACAACCGAGAAGACGTTTTGGAAGTGTCTTGCAACATTGTTCGAAGTTCGATTCGAGGAGATCGTTGGTTCGAGAGAGATCGTGACCAGAGGAGGAAAGCATTGAAGAAGTGATCTTCAACAAGTAAGTAACGATTACCTTACTGTTTTTCCTCTACTTTTACATGTTTAGCCTATAATTAAAGTTGTTTAGTTCTATTTTAGTATAGAATTACACAACGGATCAACGACGTTTCACAACGTCTTCCGCTGCGGGAATTCCAAATCCCTTCACTTGAACGGTGTGTAGTGGACACACAGGTAGGATCACGTTCGAGTTAGTGACCCGAATGGTCTACAGTATATGGATAAGGTTCGCAACCTCATCTTGGTGACACTATGGATGCAACCCATTTTGTATTGGATACAAACGAGGCGATCCAACTCGTTCATGTAGTTGATATGCGATTGGGGGCATCCTGTGCAATGAGATTGTACAAGATCAGACCGTGAATTATTAGTCAACCTGATGTAACACCGTTAATAGTTTAGGACTAATAAATTCGTAGATGACCATTAGTTACTCAATCTTAATCCTGAGCGTGTTACGAACTCCTGTTTGCGGGGATCTGTCCTTTGACTAGTACGGGTGAGAGTGGCCTGTGTTGCTAGCTCAATATGCCTACCTTATAAGGGGATTAACGACGTGAGTAGTTGAGAACTTAACTACACAAGATGGAATTCACTCGTTCCCGAGCTAGGAAAACTAAAGAGGTTGTTCCCTTAAGTGCTGACTTTAGGGCTTGAAGAATGGGGTCTCACCCTTTCACTGGCCCAAGAGGGTCATTGTTTATGGTAGGACCATAAACAAAATTGTTCATTAGAGGAGCAGTGGGACTTAAGGAGCAAGAGGTAGGCACAAGGGTAAAATGGTAATTTGACCCAGTTGTAACTACAAACAACCTGTGAAGGGTCGACTCACGGGTATTGGCTATATCGATGGACACAACTTGTCCTCTAGTGAGGAGAGTGCAGCTACGGAGCTATAGTGGAGTGTCCTCGTAGTTAATGAATGTTAATTAACGGGATCAAAGAGTTTGATAAGTTAATCTCGGATCATTGGAGCTCATGATCTGTAGGTCCATTAGGTCCCTCGGTTGGCTCAATTTTGGATTTAATGATAGTATACAGTTTGGAGTGAATTTGAAGTGTTCAAATTCATATAAAGGGTATTTATGTCATTTATATGAGATATAACTGACATAATATAGAGTTAAATGTGAATGAAATTCATATTGAACTATAGTATAGCCTAATTATGGAATTAAGGCTTAAATTGGAGAAATTGGATTGAGAGAAATAAAATTGAATGTGATTCAATTTTAAATTCCACAATTGTGCAAATGGGATTTGTATTATAAGGTATGTGACACCTTATACTATATAGTATGCAAATATGATTTGCATATTATATGTTTGTGGTAAAGTGGTAAATAGGTGGAGATTTTACCTCCACCACATACTACTATTTAAAGGTGTATGTAGATGCACTTGGGGGACAATTCTCTCATTTTTTAGATTTTCATCAAGAGAGCTCTCACAATCTCTCTCAAATCCTCTAAACTTTTTCCACACCCATATTCCAAAGGGGGTCCCACAACACTCCCTCATCTGCTGGAGAACATCCGAAAAATCTCGTGGAGGTGTCCAAATTCGTTGATCGGTTCGTGGATTTGAGATCGCAGGAACGAGAGTTCGTAGAGATTGTGATTGCGAGAGAAGGAACACGAGAAAAATGGTTCTTCAAAGGTATGTCACTGTAAAATTCTTCTTCTCCTAATGCTTAACTTGGTTTACATGAGATGTATGCAATTTTAAGTAGATTTTGCAACGGAGCATCGCGATTCACGTCGCTTCCGCTGCGGAATTCAATCCCATCACTGTGAAGGGTCGACTTATTAATCATGGTTATATGGAGTGCACAGAAATATATCTACAGTGAGGAGAGTGCAGCCACTGGGCTTTAGTGGAGTGTCTCGGTGGTTAACAAATGTTGATTAGCTAGGCTAAAGAGTTTGTTCGGTTAATCTCGTATCGTTGGAGTTCATGATCTGTAGGTCCATTAGGTCCTCCTTACTAGCTCAGACTAAGCCTTGTAACATTTTGAGAGAAAGGAATTTGAATTGTTCAAATTCGATTTTGGGAGAAATCGTTAATTATATGCGATATATTTAACGTGTTATAGCTTAATTATGAATTAAACTATGATTAAAAAGAGGTGGACATATTTAAATATGATTTAAATATTGAATCGATTTATAACATGAATAGAGATTCATGTTCGAAAAATCGATTTTGAGATCGGGATTGGACAATTTATTTAATTTAATATATTAAATTAATTATAAATAAATAAATTAAATAAATTATTTAAGTTATTTAATTAATTTTATTAATTATAATTTAAAATCAATTTTATATTGATTTTTTTTTTGCAAGTTAAGTGTATTAATGCAAAAAAAGTGGAGGACCTCAAAACCCGAGGTCAAGGCAACATAGAGGGACACACAAAGTCCTCAAAAGAATACACAACGAGTGAATAGTAAAAGCTCACAACACGAGTAAAATAGAACAAAAACATTAACCTAAACAAGACCAAGAGGCAGAACGACCTAGCAGATCTTGCCTAACCAAAACAAGAATACCCCACACACTCCGTCGAATACCACCATGTAAACGAGAGTTACACTCCCTCCAGTTATGATAAATCACTGCAACCCAAGAAATCCTCTAAATCCTCCTCCTCATCTATTTCCCACGACTCTTAGCTAATGATCCAAGCTAACTCAACCTCCCAATCGGCAACTGTGTGATTCAAAAGGCCCCAGCTCATAACCTTCTGTTGGGGGTTTTGCCCTAATCTCGTGTAGTTTGTAATACAGTTGCTACAAATAAATAAACGTTATTGATTTGTCAAAACTTTGTATCTCGCATTTTATAAAATTAATCCAATAAACTAAGCTCCATAGTCATATTATAGTACTTGAACGGTGTGTAGTTGACCCACGGGCAGGATCACGTTTGAGTTAGTGACCCGAACGATCTACAATACATGGATAGGGATAGAAACCTCATCCTGGTTACATTGTGGATGCGGCCTGCTTTGTATTAGATACAAACGAGGTGATCCAGCTCGTTCATGTGATTGACATGCGAGTGGGGGCATCATGTGCAATGAGATTGCACAAGACCGGACCGTGAATCATTATACCTACTGATGTAACACCGTTAACAGTAGGACTAATGACTTCGTAGATGACCATTAGTGACTCGTCTTTAATCTTGAGCATGTGACGAACTCTTTTCTGTGGGGGTCTGTCTTTTGACTAGTACGGGTGAGGGTGGTCTGGATACACCAAATATGCCTATCGTTTTGGGGACAGAACCTCGTGGGGAGCTGGGAACTTGACTACGCAAGAAGGAATTCACTCGTTCCAGACCTAGGGAATCTAGAAAGGTTGTTCCCTTAAGTGTTGTATCTGGGGCCTGAACAACGGGCGCCCGCCCTCTCACTGGCCCGAGAGGGACATTGTTTATGGTTGGACCATACAACAAAGTTGTTCATTAGAGGAGTAGTGGGACTTAAGGAACAAGAAGTAGACACAAGGGTAAAATGGTAATTTGACCCAACAGTGGCTATGAACAACCTGTGATGGGACGACTCGCGGGTTTTGGTTATATCGATGGACACAACTTGTCCTACAGTGGTGGGAGTTCAGCTACGGGTTTTAGTGGAGTGTTACCGTAGCTAATGAATAATGATTAACCAGATCAAAGAGTTTGACCGGTTAATCTCATATCATTGGAGCTCATCAGGTGTAGGTCCATTAGGTCCCTCGATTGGCTTAATTGGACAAATTGAGGGTTTATAGTTTTGAGTAGATTCGAAGAGTTCAATGTATAGTTTGATGTGAATTAGATTCATAATAAACTATAGAATAGCCTAATTGATTAATTAGTGCTAAATTGGAGAAATTGAATTAAGAGAAATTAAATTGAATGTGATTCAATTAATTATTACACAGTTATGCAAATAGGATTTGTATAATAAGGTATGAGATACCTTGCATTATGTGATATGCAAATATGATTTGCATATCATATGGTTGTGGTAAAATGGTGAATTGGTGGAGATTTTAACTCCACCACTCACCATTATAAAGAGGTGCTTTGTGAAGCACTTGGTAACAAAAGAGTTCTCATTTTTGGAATTCCAACAAAAGAGATAGACCAAATTCTCTCTAGCTCTCTCAATTCTCTACACCTTTTCTTCATCCCAAATTCCAAAGGGAGTTCCACAACTCTCCCTCTACCTCCCGAGAACAACCGAGAAGAGCTTTTGGAAGCGTCTTTGTTCGTGAGGTTCGTTGGATCGAGAGAGACCGAGAACGAACTGTAAGAAGTTGTCTACAAGAGGTTAGTAAAATGTTTACTTTTTGTATTCCTTCTCAAATCAGCATGCTTAACTTAATTTTTATGAGATAAATTCTATTTCTTAAGAAACTACACACACAACGAATCAACGACGTTTCACAACGTCTTCACTGCGAGAAATCGATTCCCTTCAATTGGTATCAGAGACCAACATAGCTCTTCGTTTTGCATTCTGTAATTTCTTAAAATTAAGGTGGGTAGCATTAATTTCATAAGATGAATGTTAATGGTTTGCGAAATGGATGTTTTCAATTTTGGCACTTAGACTAGATTTACATTTTTTCATTAATGAGATCGATGTAAGGGCCCGTTGTTTTGGGCATTATTGTATGTGAATCGAGTTTGTAAGTCCGGGTCGTTCATGGCATGAGTTGCTGTGTAGAAACGGAGTGAAATCGGGCGAAAAAATCAAAGTAGAGTTGTTGGACAGAGTACAGCGTTGCAACGCTATCCATGCGGATGGACGGCTTGTAGTAGGCAAGCGTTGGAACGCTGAAAGCGTGGAGGCGTGCGCAGCACGCTCATCGTTGCGACACTAGTGGTGGCGTTGCAACGCTACGTGCGTAGCGCGCGCTGGAGACGTGCATCAAGCACGACGTTGCAACGCTGCTCCGATAGTGGGCAGTTCCAACATTCTTTTCGCGCGAAACAGGGATGATGGGGAGTTCATTTGGCGGTTTTGAAGGCCACTTTCTCCATTTTTCTATTTTTATTTAATTTATTTATTATGTAAATTAAGTTTTATTAATTTAATTTAATTAATGTTAATATAAGTGTCATATTAATGTTAAATTAATGTCCCTAGGGTGCCAAAATCGGTCCATTTTTGCTATTTTATTTAATTATGCAAGTGTTGTATGATTTTAATTATATGCATAATGTATGTCATATAGTTTTAAAATCTCACCTTACGTTAAGCATTTCATGCATCATGTTTATATTATAAATGTTATAATATATAGTATGCATGATAGGGTTTTATTATAAGAGTTATAATAAAATGCATCTTTTAATTTAGTTAATATAAGAGTTAGATTACTTAGGTTAAAAGCATTGACATGCATTTATACATGTGATGTATGCATGTTATAGTTTAATTATTCATGTGATGAATGATCAAGCACAATAACATAGAAATGCATGTACCCTAAGTTAATTATTAGTTTTAAATGGTTTAGAACTTGAATAATTAGACATAGGTTTTCTTTTTCTAATAAGATTAGAATTAAGAAATCAAAATATAACTAATGGATGCTGACTAATTAGTAACTCTGTCTAAGGAAGGTTCTGTCTAAGGTTTGGGTATTTAAGCTGACGCTTTGCAGAACACCCTTACCTGGTAACTGACCTGGGAGTGAATTTGGTCCAGAGATCCATAGGTTATATTATGCGTGAGTATCGTTTATTAATCGTTAATTGAATATACTCACATAGACCTAAGTTAATAATATGATTATAAACTTAGGCTAATCGATTATATAAGAGTTATATTGGTATACCTAGGTAAATATTAGCCGATTTATCTAGGTCAATCCCGTTAATATAAAGTGTTGAGTGGGAGGAAATTAAGTGTATGAGATACATTTAAGTTTTCATCCACAAATCTCCGTGAAGTTCACACCGTGAGATCCATACTCAGCCTCGTGGCACAAATGGGAGCGTCCCCTTACGGGTGGAATTTGTATGGGTCAACATTCAAGGTGAATGGAGAGAGTACTTATAGTGAGTGGGAGCGGGACCTGTGAAAACGGGACCCACAGTTTCTTCATTCGATTCAAACCCTGCTAGTTTGGTCTGGCTCAGACAATCCCTACGGAGGGCTTTGATCATGGGAGTCGGAGCACTGTGAATTTCCGAAAGGGATACGATTTTCTTGTTGGTTAGCCTTCATAGTCCTCCCTACGGCGGCTATTGTTTGGACGATACTTGGAAATTTTAAAGATTGAGGGTGATACTCACGGGATTCATTAGAGTTAGTGGATTCATACCAAATAATGGTAACTAGATGCCTAATGGAATAAGAGTTATTATGGAATTAGGGTCTGGTCGAGAAAGTCTCGTCCCAGAGGAGGAGTGATTTTGTCTACCCTACGGTGGCAGTCATTCTAAACCTTTGAGGTATCATTGCAATTTTAAATGACCTGAGAATCATAGGATAAAATTCGCTAAAACATGATTGGATTTTTTGAAAAGATTTTGCGAGAACTTATACAAAGTTTTTTTTCTTTCAGCAAAATGTCGAGTTCAATCATAGCCCTTTAAGCTTCAGATAAACTCGTTGGTGACAATTACTAATTATGGAAAAACAATATAAACACAATCTTAGTAACAGACGACCTTAAGTTCTCGCTCATTGAGGAGTGTCCTCAGTGTTGGGATTTGTGCCCTAAACTTATGTAATTTTGATCAAATAAATAGAGAGTTATTTGTTTTGATGAAATTATATTCTTGCTCTTTAAATCCAATAAACTAATCTCCAAGGCTATAGTGTATCTTGAACATCAGTGTAGTAGACACTATTTGGATTGTGTTCAAGAGTATAGCCTAAAGGGTCTATGGTATAAGAATAAGGTTGGAAACCCTATTCTAGTAACACCATGGATGCGGGCCACTTTGTAATTGGTACAAATGAGGTAATCCAACTCATTCATGTGGTTGACATGCGAGTGGGGGCATCTTGTATGAAGAGGTCATGTGTCATCGATCTTAGCCATACCCATTCTCGACTTGCCTCGTGAATTGCGAGGATTTCAGGATGATTCGAAGAAGTGGCAGTGATGGTCCGTTTCACTGATCGCCATGATATAGCAGTTCCTCCACATGTAAATCGATAACCTGTTTGAGATCTAGTTTTGTGTGGATCAGATAGATAACCAGAATCTACATAACCAACTAGATCATAATTGGATTTGTTAGAATAAAATAAACCCATATCAATCGTCCCTCGAAGATATCGGAGTACATGCTTAACTCCATTCCAATATCTTTTTGTAGGACATGAACTATATCTAGCTAATAAATTTACTAAAAATGCAATATATGGTCTTGTGTTATTAGCCAGATACATAAGTACACCAATTGCACTAAGATATGGTACTTCAGGACCAAGTAGTTTTTCATTGTCATCTCGAGGTCAAAATATATCTTTTTTTACATCTAGTGAACGAACCTCCATTGAAATGTTCAATGGATGTGCTTTACCCATATAGAATCTTTTTAAGATTTTCTCTGTGTAAGTTGATTGATGAACAAATATCCAATCTGCTAAATGTTCAATTTGCAAACCAAGGCAAAAAAAAAATTTTCCAAGATCTTTCATCTCGAATTCTTTCTTAAGATATTCTATCGCTTTTGATAACTCTTCAAGAGTTCCAATTATATTTAAGTCACCAACATATACAGTTATTATAGCAAATCCTGACTGAGATTTCTTTATAAAAACGCACGGACATATTGGATTATTTTGATATCCTTCTTTCAACAAATATTCACTCAGGCGATTATACCACGTTCGTCCAGATTGTTTTAATCCATATAATGATCTCTGTAACTTGATTGAATATAATTTTCGAGAACTTATTTTATATGTTTCTGGTATTTTAATCCTTTCGGGATTTTCATATAAATGTCATTAGATCCATATAAATATGATGTGACTACATCCATTAGATGCATATCAAGTTTTTCATATACAGTTAGGCCAATCAAATATCTTAATGTTATTGCATCCACCACGGGAGAATGTGTCTCCTCATAATCAATACCAGGTCTTTGCGAGAATCCTTGTGTATCAAGTCTCGCTTTATATCTTGTCACTTCATTCTTTTTATTTCTTTTCCTTTCAAATACCCATTTGTATCCCACAGGTTTGACACCTTCTGGTGTTGTTAGGACTACTGGTCCAAAAACCTCACGTTTTGAAAGTGAGTTCAACTCTGCTTGTATTGCTTCTTTCCACTTCTGCCAATCCTTTCTTCGTTGACATTTTTCGATAGATTTTGGATCAAAATCGTTACTTTCATGAATAATATCGTGAGCAACATTATAAGGAAAAATGTTGTCAACAATGATTTCATTTCGGTTCCATCTCTTTCCTATTGTAACATAATTTATAGAAATTTCATTATTATCTTCAAGCGTTGATTTTCATAAATACTCTTTTGAGTAGTTGTATTCTGGATTTCTTTTGGAACATCCATATCTTTTATTGAATCATTTTGATTCTCAACTATTTTTCTTTTTCGAGGATTTTTATCTTTTGAACCCATAGGTCTAACACGCTTCTGGCGTGCTCCAGACTCATTATTGACAACTTATTCCTTTGGATAACAATTTTTGATGGAGCATTTGCAGTTGGTATATATGATTTAGTCATTCTTTTAGCATCTGTGAATGCATCTGGTAATTGATTTGTTATATTTTGCAAATGAATTATCCTTTGAATTTCAAGTTCACATTGATCTCTATGAGGATCTAAATGAGATAATAATGATGTATTCCATGTAATTTCTTTTTCCAACTTCTTAATTTCTCCCCCTAATGTTGGAAAATTTGTCTCATTAAAATGACAAACAACAAATCGTGCAATAAATACATCACCCGTCAGGGGTTCAATATATTTAATAATTGATGGGGAATCATATCCAACATATATTCCTAACCTCCTTTGAGAACCCATCTTAGTACGTTGTGGGGGAGCAATTGGAACATATACTGCATATCCAAAAAATTCTCAAATGAGATATATTCGGCTGCTGGCCATAAGCTAATTCCATGGGGGAATATTTATTATATGCTACTGGCCTAATACGTAATAATGATGCAGCGTACAAAATAGCATGACCCCAGATTGATGTAGGAAGTTTAGCTCTCATAAGCAATGGTCTTGCAATTAGTTGCAGACGTTTTATAAATGATTCTCCTAGACCATTTTGTGTATGAACATGAGCTACAGGATGTTCAACACTTATCCAATTGACATACAATAATTATTAAAAGTTTGGGATGTAAATTCACCAGTATTATAAAGTCGAATGGTCTTAATTGTATAATCAGGAAATTGTGCTCTTAACTTAATTATTTGAGCAAGTAATCTTGCAATTGCAAGATTTCGACTTGATAATAAGCATACATGTGACCATCTGCTGGATGTGTCAATTAATACCATAAAATATTTAAATGTATCACTTGGTGGGTTAATAGGTCCACAATATCATCTTGAATTCGCTCTAAAAATGCAGATGATTCAATTCATACTTTAGCTGGTGATGGTCGAATAATTAATTTTCTTTGATAGCAAGCATCATGATAGCACACAAAATGTGCTATCCTTAGGCTAAATTATTGCTAGTTTTATGATAATTTCAGGGCTTTGATGTGTTTAAATCATTGAATTTTAGGTAAAGATCTCAAACAGGACATTTGGAGACATTTTGGATCACTCGGGATCGAAACGAGGCTATTTGGAGCTAAAAATAGTACCAATTAGAAGAGAAAGGATCAATCCAAGCTAGTAGACCCGAGGTGATGGCGTTGCAATGTCGTGATTGTTGTTTAGAGGCTTTGAAGACTCCAGGCGATAGCGTTGCAACACTGCCTAGCAGCGTCGCAATGCTATCTCGATAAGGAAGCGCATGATGAAGGATCAGCTGTGGGCGTTAACGCCGCCTTGCGGCGTCACAACGCCGATCGATAAAGGCGCGCGCGGGTTAGCGTGCGGCGCGTAACGCCCTCGGCATTGCAACGCCATCGAGAGTTTCCTTTTACCGCCCGCCGCCTAGGTACAGCAGTTGTTGTAACGCTGTCCTAGCGCTGCAACGCCTGCACCGAATTCATCTATAAATACAACCTTGTGATTTCTTGCAAAGGGAGCCGAAATTGATAGACAATCCATCCTAATTTCGAAATACACTTTGTAGGAAGAGAGAAAAGAGCGTTTTTGAGAGCCAAAGCACTCGTGGAGGTTCGAGATCGAAGACGGGAGCTCGGAGACGAAGAACCGACATCGACACATAAGTTTAATTTCCTTTTCTTTCAATTTGTAATAGCATTCTAAGGCGTTTTCTACTTGTTTAGTCTGATTTTCATGTGATTTAGAGTAGCTAAACATTGTAGTTAGTATTTGATTTACTTGTTATGAGTTTCTTGCTATATATTGAAGCATGTTTTGTCCTTATTTTTGGCAATTCGTTCTTTACTTCTTAATTTGTTTGTTTAAGTGGACTCGAGAGATAAAGCTTGAATTAGAGCAAAATTGTCAAAACCCTTAGAAATCTAGCATGAGAATGACTTAGAAATCTTAGGGAAACACATAAAGAAGTTGCTTAATGCCATGCATGTCGTAGGTTCATATGGAGACTATGGAGTTTATTGCATGTGTGAGGCTCACTAAGAATCGAGAGATTTTCTTGAGTATTTTACTTTTTGTTTATAAATTCATCTCATTGGTTCATTGCATATGTTAGTTGAGTCATTAACTGGTATAATCACTTCCCTCAATTCTATCAATTCGTGTCTCCACATGTTTGTTTGTTTGCTTGTCTTACTTTCAATCAACTATCCATGTTATGTTTCTTTAGCTAAAATTGAGAATTAGTATCTTAGTAATTAATTAATCTAGAAACTCATTCCCGAGAACGATACTTGGACTCATAAATCACTATACTAAAACTTGTCCCGTACACTGCGGTATTGCATATCCATAAATAAACACAACACATCACATGACAGCTCATTGGATTGAAGAATCTTCTGGTTCTTTAAAGGATGTCCATGTGAATTCTCAATAATTTTCCTCATCATTATCGATCTTGGATGACCCAATCGATCAGATCAAACACTGAACATTTCTGGATTCATGAACTTCTGGTTCATTGTTGCATAACTTTCGATTACTCGTATATGAGTATAATATAATCCAAAAGAAAAAGCAAGCAGTGTTTCTACATGTGAAACAATAGTTGTGATATAGAGATACTCTATATTATTTTTACGATCAGTTTCAACATGATAACCATTGTTACGTATATCTTTGAAACTCAATAAATTTATTTTTGATTTGCTAGAGAACAAAGCATTATTAATTGTAAATCTTGTACCTCTAGGCAAGATAAAACTTGCTTTTCCAAAACCTCCAATCAGATTTGTAGAACCTGATATAGTATTGACTTTTGCTTCCAGCATTGTCAATTTAGTAAAATATTTTTTGCTTATGAGTATCGTGTGCGTAGTTGTGCAATCTGCCAAACATAAATCCTCATGTTCATTTTTGGGTTATTCAACATATTGAAATTGTCCATATTTCTTCATTGATAAGAAAAGAAAAGTGATTAAAAAAAGTCATAAATATATATACAAAAAAAAACATATTATAATTACAAACAATACTTAATTATATATCTTCATACAAAGTATCCTCTACTTGTTTGATTGCATCTATTCTCTCTCTAAGTGATTCAAAATAATCAGCCACATCAAGATGCATCATATTGGAGGGGTCAAACACATCATCTTCTAGAATGATAAGATTTACCTCCACATTCTTCCATTTTCCTTTTTCTTTCAGGGAAGCTTGATAGAGATCAACAAGGTGTTTTGAAGTACGACAGGTATGTGACCAGTGCCCAGTCATTCCGCACCGGAAACATTTGTGTTCATCACCTTTTGAACTCCTATCTTGTGGAGTCTTTCCTTTATGATCATCATTTCGTGTGGGTTTCTTAAAATTACAATGTCCACCACGAAAATAGGTATTCCTTCCTCTACCGCAGTCACGACCTCGACCACGATTATTAAAATTCACAACATTCACTTTAGGGAATGGTGTTGCTCCAGTTGGTCGAGATTCATGATTTTTCATTAATAGCTCTCTATTTTTCTCAGCCACGAGAAGACATGAAATCAATTTTGAATATTTTTTAAAGTCTTTCTCTCGATATTGTTGTTGTAGGGGCATATTCGAGACATGAAAAGTAGAAAATGACTTCTCTAACATATCAACATCAGTAATCCTTTCTCCGCATAATTTTAATTTTGAACTAATTCTGAATAGTGCAGAATTATATTCACTTACTGATTTGAAGTCCTGCAACCTCAGGTGCATCCAATCATAACGAGCTTTTGGAAGAATAACTGTTTTTTATGATCGTACCTTTCTTTCAAACCTTGCCATAGAATGTAGGGATCTTTTATTATAAGATACTCCATTTTCAATCCCTCGTGAAGATGATGGCGAAGGAAGATCATGACTTTTGTTTTTTCTTGATTTGATGCATCATTTACTTCTTTAATTGTTTCTCCAAGATTCATGGAATCTAAATTGATCTCACGTCAAGGACCCACGACAAGTAGTTATTTCTTAAGTTAACTTTTAGAGGGTTCAAAAAGGAAGAGTTTTGTATAAAGTACATCATTTTTGGCCAAGTAATGAGTATATGAGATAATGGTATGAAATCTGTAGAATGCTGAAAAATAGAAAGAATGGTTTTTGCAATCCTAAGCTTGGAATTCATGAGTTCAAAGTTCTAATGCTTGGTTTTGGTTTGTTTGACAGGCCAAGAGGAAATAGGTCGAGTATACGGGTCGCGGATCTAGTTTTAACGTTGTGAGTGACAAAACGAACTTCGAAACGATTTTTATGCTTGAATTTATGCTTAAGGAAATACAAGATTTCCCTAGAATGAAATAGTTTAAATGCTTTATGTTTGTTTTCAACACATACTTAGAGCATACATGGTTTCCTAGAAATGATATCAAATGCCTGTTGAGAGCTTAGTTTGTCCCAATGAAATTTACACGTGACCATATGTTTATGGATTTTTTAAAATTTAGTGGAAATGTTTTAGTTTCAAGCAAGCATGTTCTAGCAATTATTTTCATGTGATTTTTCTGAGACTCGATGAACAAATGATTGAGATATTGAGCCCGAGGTTGTATAGTATCGTGTGCACACAGTTCATTTTCTGTTGTCGACGTTGAGTGTACTCCATGACAACAATGTTGTCGTGAGTGCTGGGCGGGCTCCACTGCGATAAAGACGATGGGAGTACTGGGCGAGCCTCACTACATCGTAGAGTGAATGTGACAATAATGTTGTCGTGAGTGTTGGGTAGGCCCCACTACGACAAAGACGATGGGAGTGTTGGGCGGACCCCACTACACCGTAGAGTAAACGTTGGTTGTACTCGGTGTGCCCTACACAATGTAGATTGTCATATATTTTTAAATGGTTAATATTATTGATATGCCTTGCGAGGTTTTAATGACATACTTGCTAGATTTCTGAAAAGCTATTATGATTACACGTTTATATTTAACGCCTGATTACAGATGCTTATGCTCATAGACTATCAGGTGATATGGCTTGCAAGTTAATGGTTTTAAACTTAGTCACTCACTAAGGTGAAGGGAATAAGAATCCCCGCACAGCGGAAGACGATCGAATCGTCGTGGTATCGTCACGCAATTCATTTTCTTAAAATTAAACTATCTAACTGTATTAGGCTAAACATGCATATTTAGAAGGAAAAACAGTAAGTAAGAACCACTTACTTGTTGAAGAACGTCTTCAAGATTCCTTCCTCCGATCATGAACTCTTCGTGTTCTACTCAACGATCTCGAACTCCTCGAACAATCCAACGAACGGACACTTCCACTCGATCACTCGGTTGTTCTACTTTTGGTAGAAGGAGAATGGTGGGATTCTCTTCTTTTGGTTTAGGGAGGAGAGTTTAAGAGAGAGAGATTTGAGAGAGAATTTTCTAATTGCTTTGGTGAGAAATCCAAAAAATGAGCAAGAAGACTTACCACCCCTTCTTGCAAAGGGGTTTAAATAATGGTGATAGGTGGAGTTGAAATCTCCACCTATTTACCATTTTACGACAACCATAGGTTATGCAAATCATATTTGCATAACCACATATAATAAGATATCTCATATCTCATTTTACAAATCACATTTGTATTATTGTGGATTTTTAAATTGAATCACATTCAATTTAATTTCTCTCAATCTAATTTCTCCAAATTATCCCTAATTCAACAATTAGGCTAACCTATAGTTTATTATGAATCTCATTCACATTAAGCTATATAATATGTCATTCATATCTCATGTAAATGACATAATTACCCTTTAGTGAACTTGAACACTTCAAATTCACAAAAAAATGTAAACCTTCTATTAATCCAGTTTGAGCCAACCGAGGGACCTTATGGACCAACAGTGACGAGCTCCAATGATCCGAGATTGACCTGCCAAACTCTTTGACCCGTAAATCAACATTCATTAGCTACGGTAACATTCCACTAAAGCCCGTAGCTACACTCCCGTCAGTGTAAGACAAGATGTGTCCACTGATATAACCAATGCCCATGAGTCGATCCTTCGCAGGTTGTTCGTAGACACTGCTGGGTCAAATTACCGTTTTACCCCTGTGTTTACTTCTTGCTCCTTAAGTCCCCACTGCTCCTCTAATGAACAACAACGTTGTTGAAGAGAATGAGATTCCCTGCGCACCGGAAGACGATCGAATTGTCATGGTATCATTACGCTACTCGGTTTTGTTAAAATGATCTAACAAAAAGATCTAGGCTAAACATGCCGGGAAAAGGAAGAAATTTACAAAGAAGAAGAAGTTTACTTACTTGTTGTAGACAAACTTCAAGAATTTCTTCCTCGGATCACGAACTCTTCGTGCTTCTCGATCTCAACGAATGCTTCCCACAAACGGAACCCGAACACCACCACTTGGAGTCTCGGTTGTTCTTCCTTTGGGAAAAGGGAAGTTTGTGGGAACTTTTGTGTTTTGGAGAGGGAGGAGAATAGAGAGAAAGTAGAGAGAATTCTTCTTCTCTTCTGTAATGAAAATCAAAAAAATGAGAGAATGGTTACGTTCTTTCTTGCAAGAAGGGATTATATAGTGGAATGATGGAGTTAAATCTCCACATTATTACCACTTTACCACAACCATAGGTTATGCAAATCTCATTTGCTTAACCACATAATATAAGATATCTCATATCTCATATAATTGTGGATTAATTAAATTGAATCACATCCAATTTAATTTCTCTCAATTAAATTTTCCAATTAGCCCTAATTCAACAATTAGGCTAACCTATAGTTTATTATGAATCTCATTCACATTAAACTATATATTATATCATTCATATCTCATATAAATGACATAAATGCCCTTAAAGTGAAATTGAACACTCCAATTTCATACCAAAACATTAACCCTTCTTTTAACCCAGATTGAGCCAACCGATGGACCTAATGGACCTACAGTGACGGGCTCCAATGATCCAAGATTAACCTGTCAAACTCTTTTACCCGGTTAATCAACATTCATTAGCTACGGTAACACTCCACTATAGCTCGTAGTTGCACTCCCGTCGATGTAGAATATTACGTGTCCACCGATATAACCAATGCCCATGAGTCGACCCTTCACAGGTTGTTCGTGAGACACGGTTGTTTCAATTACCGCTTTACCCACAGTGTCTACCTCTTGTTCCTTAAGTCCCCACGCTGCTCCTCTAATGAACAATATATTGTGCTTTCCAACCAGCACACAACACCCCTTCTCGGGCGGTGAGAAGGTGGGCGCCGTTGTCCAAGCCACGGAGACAACACTTAAGGAACAACCCTCTAGTTTCCCTAAAGGCGAACGAGTGAATTCCATCTCGCGTAGTTAAGTTCCCAGCTCCCTACTTGGTTCTCATCCCCCGAGAAGATAGGCATATTGGGCGAGTAATCGTGACCACCCTCACCAGTACTAGTCAAAGGACCGACCCATGAGGCGGAGTCCGTAACATGCTCGGGATTCGTGTCGAGTCACTAATGGTCGCTCTCACGGTTATTAGTCCTTACTTTCAACCGTGTTACATCGAGTGAGGTCTAATAATTCACGGTCCGGTCTTATACAATCTCATTGCACAGGATGCCCCCACTCGCATGTCAACCACATGAACGAGTCGAGATCACCTCATTTGTATCTAATACAAAGCGGGTCGCATCCACAAGTGTATCCGGATTAGGTCTCCAACCCTATCCATATATCAGAGACCGTTCGGTCATTAACTCGAACGTGATCCTCCCCGTGTGTCCACTACACACCGCTCAAGTTTTAGTTCTCTCATAAATACAATGACCCCGGAGCTTAGTTTATTGGAAAAGTTTATAAATATTGCGAGACACAAAGTGATGAAATGAATAACTTTTATTAATTTCAAACAATATATTACAAACATGAGATTAGGACAAAAATCCCATCAAACTCCCACTTGGACTAAGCTAGTGGAGAAAATACATTTCAAAATGTACATAAATTACAATGAAGTAATACAATAAACTAGGGCATTGAATACCCGTTTACACATCTCCCACTTGCCCTAGTCAGGAAGCTCTCGAAGACCTAGACTTTCTAGGTGACCCTCAAACACCTTAGCCGTGAGGGGCTTTGTAAATGGATCAGCTACGTTGTACTCCGACACTATTTGCGTGACCGTCACGTCTCCGCGGTGCACAATCTCCCGTATCAGATGCTACTTGCACTCAATGTGTTTGTCTCTCTTATGGCTCCGAGGCTCACGTGAGTTGGCTCTCGCACCACCGTTATCACGAGCGATGTGATTGGCAAGTTCATATTTGGAACAACTTCCAAATCATCATGAACTTCCTAAGCCAAACAGCTTCCTTTGCAGCTTCACAAGCCGCAACATACTCCGCTTCCATAGTGGAATCAGCGATGCATCCCTGCTTGATTCTTTGCCATACTACAGCTCCTCCATTCAGAATGAAGGTTGACCCCGAAGTGGATTTCCTAGAATCCTTATCGGTCTGAAAGTCAGAATTCGTGTATCCCGTAAGGATCGAATCCCCACTGCCATACATTAAGCTGTAGTTCCTCGTTCTCCTAAGATACTTGAGGATTGCCTTTACGCTTTGCCCAAAGATCTAATCCTAGATTGGGTGATATCTAGTGGCAATTCCTCTTGCATAATGTATGTCGGGCCTAGTACACAGCATGGCATACATCAGGCTCCCTACAGCCGAAGCATATGAAATCCGTCTCATATCCTCAACATCTTGAGGAGTCTTAGGACACTGATCCTTAGACAGGTGAACCCCATACTTGAAAGGCAGCAATCCCTTCTTGGAGTTCTGCATCTTATATCTAGACAACATCTTGTCAATATAAGACGTCTGAGACAAGGCTAGCATTCTGTTCTTCCGGTTCCGGACAATCTGGATACCTAGAACATACTGAGCTTCTCCCAAATCTTTCATTTGGAATTGCAAAGCTAGCCACTTCTTAACGCCAGTAAGAAATTCTACCTCATTCCCAATGAGAAGAATATCGTCCCCATACAACACAAAAAATGCGACAGTTTTGTCAACGATTTTCTTGTAGACACAAGGCTTGTCTACATTTTGATCAAAGCCATAAAATTTGATCGCCTCATCAAACCTTATATTCCAAGACCTCGAAGCTTGTTTCAGCCCATAAATGGACCTATGAAGCCGGCAAATCTTTTGCTCTTGGCCTTGGGTAATGAACCCTTTGGGCTGGTTCATGTAGATGGTCTCATCAAGTTTGCCATTCAGAAAGGCTGTCTTGAGGTCCATCTGCCATACCTCGTAGTCATAATACGCGGCAATGGCGGAAGGATCTGATCGACTTTACCATGGCAACAGTGAAAAGGTCTCCTCATAGTGAACCCCTTCAACCTGGGTAAAACCCTTTGCCACTAGTCGGGCTTTGACGGTCTGCACCTTCACATCTACGCCACGTTTACGCTGGTAGATCCATTTGCAACCAATAGGTTTGACCCCATCCGGTTGATCCACAAGCTCCCAGACATAATTGAAGTACATAGACTCCATTTCCTGGTCCATAGCTTTAGTCCACTCGTCTTTGTCAACATCAACCATTGCCCGATCATAGGTCAATGGATCCTCACAAATCATCATCGGGAGCGACAAGCCGAGGTTTCATTTAAACCCATGTAGCGATCGGTGTCTCACGACCACCGCCACTACGTCGAGGCATTTCCAACTCTTGGGAACGGATTTGACTAGACGTGCTAGGATCAACAACACTTGTTGACGTACTAGCCCCATCAGCAATTCTTGCTGATGTACTGTCCATTTCATTTAACACAATTTTACTCCTTGGTAAATGATCCCTGACGTGGTCTTCCTCTAGGAAAGTGGCGTTTGTCGACACAAGCATCCTATTTTCCTTAGGATCGTAAAACAGACCACCCCTAGTCTCTTTAGGGTAACCTACGAATAGACACAATTTCGAACGGGGTTCCAACTTTTTCGGGTTTGATACCAACACGTGGGTCAGGCATCCCCAAATCCTGAAGTGATGTAAACTGCCTTTACGTCCACTCCAGAGCTCGAAAGGTGTTTCACAAACACTCTTCGACGGAACGTTGTTCAAAATATAAACCGCAGTCTCCATTGCGTACCCCCAAAAAGAATCAGGGAGACGAGCATAGCTCATCATCGACCGAACCATGTCCAACAAGGTTCTGTTTCTCCTCTCCGATACACCATTATATTGTGGCATACCAGGCGCTGAGAGTTGGGACGTAATTCCGTGTTCTATCATATAGTCCTGGAATTCAGTGTCCATGTACTCTCCACCTCGATCCGATCGAAGTGTTTTAAGCGATTTACCTAAGAGGTTCTCAACCTCAGTGTTGTACTCCTTGAACTTTTCAAGAGTTTCAGACTTCTTGTGCATCAGGTAAATATACCCATATCTGGAGTAATCGTCTATGAAAGACACGAAATACTCATAACCGCCCCGAGCTTTAACATTCATCAGACCACAGAGGTCATAATGTACTAACTCAAGAGGCTCTTTGGCTCTATATCCTTTTCCACTAAAAGGACGTTTGGTCATTTTGCCCTCAAGGCATGACTCACACACAGGCAAAGAGTTTTCTTCCAACTCGTTTAGAAGTCTACTCTTTACTAGTTTCTCAATCCTATTGAGATTAATGTGGCCTAACCGTAGATGCCAAAGATGGACATTTTCTTTTGGAGAAACTTTCGCTTTCTTAGTTCGTGTTTCTGTTGTTTTGAACAATTCGGTGTTCAAAACACTTTTGACTGAATTTGGGTTCAAAACATATAGATTGCTCTCAAGCGAAGCAGAACAAATCAAATTTCCATTTCGAGAAATAAACGCTTTATTACTCTTGAATGAAACATAAATATTTTGTTCTAATAGGCAGGAAATAGAAACTAGGTTTCTCGTAAACCCAAGAACTATATACATATTATCCAATATTAAGTACTTCCCGCCAAAGAACAGCTTCACCGTGCCTATTACTGCAGCTGAGACAACTTCTCCGGATCCAACCCTGAGTGTAATCTCACCCTCTTTGCAAATCACGCCAGGAACTTAATCCTTGAAAAGAAGAGCAAACATGGTTAGTGGCGCCTGAATCCAATATCCAAGCAGAGTCATTACTCTCCACTAAACACGTTTCTGTGACAAGTAAATCACATTTACCTGTCATCTTCTTTTCATCAAGGAACTTGGGACAACTTCTTTTCAAGCGTCCATCCCCGTTGCTGTAGAAACACTTTCTAGCAACATCCTTGATTTCTTTGCCTTTTAGGGCGGCAGCGCGGTCAACCTTAACTTCCTTCAACTTCTCCTTCTTCCCCTTAGGGCCTGAAGAGTCTACAAACTTTATCCCAGAGGTCGAACCCCTATGAAAAGGTCTAAAGGCAACACTTGCCTCAACTTTCTTTCCCCTAGTTTGCACCAAGGACTGGAAGGTTTGTAGATTGTTGAATAGGACTGTTGAACCGTGCACCTGAGGACTCTCCTCAGTGAGCGCGAACTCTTGGTCGTCATTTACCAAAATCGTGTTTATGTTATTTTTCCAACTTTGGAAATTATCTCCCACTAATTTATCGGATGCGAGTAGAGCTATAATTGCGCTAGACACTTTTAGCTGAAAAATTAAGAAACTTTGTTTTAGTCTCGCAAAAACACTTTTGAAATCCAATCAAATTTTAGCAAAATTGTTTCATGATCCCTAGGTCATTCAAAATTTTGCAATGATACCCTAAAGGTTTAGAATGACCGCCAGCGAAGGGTGAACAGAACACTCCTCCTCTAGGACGAGACTTTCTCGATCAGACCCTAATTCCAGAATAACTCTTATTCCATTAGGCATCCAATTACCATTGTTTGGTCGAATTCATTAACAGTTAACGAATTCTGTGAGTGTCACCCTCAATCTTTAAGTTTCCAAGCATCCGTCCAAACAATAGCCACCGAAGGGTGAACCAAGAAGGAAAACCAACTAGGAAACTGTATCCCTTTCTGGAATTCATGGTGTTCCGACTCCTATGATCAGGCCCTCCGAAGGGATTGTCTTGTCTAGGCCAAACTAGCAGACAGATCATAGGCGTCTCACGGTGTGAATCGAAAGAAGAGATCGTGGGTCTCGTTTTCACAAGTCCCGCTCCCACTCACTATAAGTACTCTCTCCATCCACGATGATATTGACCTATACAAATTCCACCCGAAGGGGGACGCTCCCATTTGCGCCACGAGGCTGAGTATAGATCTCACGATTTGTGGTTGGAAATTCAAATGTATCTCATACACTATATTTCCTCTCACTCAACACTTTAATTTTAATAGGGATTGACCTAGATAAACCGACTAAAATTTACCTAAGTCTACCAATATAACTCTTATATGGTATTGACCTAAGTCTATAATCACATTATAACTTAGGTCTATATGAGTTAATTAAAACACTTTTAATTAGCGGCACTCACGATAAATATAATCTAAGAATCTCCAGACCGAATTCACTCCCAGGTCGGTTTCCAGGTAGGGGTGTTCTGCAAGCGTCAACTTAAATATCCCAGCCTTAGACAAAACTTTCCTTAGACAGAGTTACTAATCAGTCTCCATTCATAGACTAAACTTTGATTTCCTAATTTCTAATCTCATTAGAAAATAGAAAACCTAAGTCTAATTATTCAAGTTCTAAACTCTTTAAAACTAATAATTAACTTAGGTTACATGCATTTCTATGTTATAGTGCTTGATCATTCATCACATGAATAACTATATACTATAACATACATTCATCACATGAATTAAATGCATGAGCATGCTTTTATTTTAAAAATATAACACTTATATTTAAATAAATTAAAACATGCAAGCATTATATTATAACTCTTATAATATAATCCTATCATGCATACTATATATTATAACTCTTATAATATAAATATGATGCATGAAATGTTTAACCTAAGGTGGGATTTTAAATCTATATGACATACATTATGCACATAGAAATTAATTAAAATATACATCTCATGCATAAAATAATTAAACAGCAAAAATGGACTGGTTTTTGGCACCTAGGGGCAATTATTTAATTAAATAAAATTAATATAACACTTATATTAACATTATTTAATAAAATAATTAAATTAATTAATTAATTACATTTTACAAAAAAAAAAATAAAAAACCGAAATTAAACTGCCCCACAACTCGAATTAACGTCCACGTTCTCGCGAAACCGCCTCCAATAACTGCTCCTCAACGCGCGTTCGGCGTTACTGTAACGCCGCGGCGCGTTGTAACGCTGCTGCCTCCTCAGCTGTCGAAGTTGCGTTCTCAACGCCAAATAAGCGTTTCAACGTTGCTATGCTGCAGGGCCTCCGTCCGCAAGGACATCGTTGAGACGTCGTAAGGAATGTCTCAACGCCATCGACAGAACAACAAACTCTTTGTTGTTCTTCACCAATTTTCGCCTGTTTTCGCTCCGATTTCTTCACAGCAACTCTTGCCACGAACGACCCGGACTTACAGACTCGATTTATTTTCTAAAATGCCCAAAAAAACGGGCCTTTACATTTGATCTCATTAAACAGAAAATAAATCTAAAATGCCAAAAATCGAAACATCCATTTAAGCAAACCAACATTCATCTCATGAAATTAAGGCAATTTACCCACCTAATTTTAACAAAAACAATGCATAAATGAAGAACCATCGAAATGGCTCTGATACCAATTGAAGAGAATGAGAATCCCTGCGCAGCGGAAGACCATCGAATCGTCATGGTATCATTACGCTACTCGGTTTTGTTAAAATGATCTAACAAAAAGATCTAGGCTAAACATGCTGGAAAAGGAAGAAATTTACAGCAAGAAGAAGTTTACTTACTTGTTGTAGACAAACTTCAAGAATTTCTTCCTCGGATCACGAACTCTTCGTGCTTCTCGATCTCAACGAATGCTTTCCACGAACGGAACCCGAACACCACCACTTGGAGTCTCGGTTGTTCTTCCTTTGGAAAAGGGAAAGTTTGTGGGAACTTTTGTGTTTTGGAGAGGGAGGAGAATAGAGAGAAAGTAGAGAGAATTCTTCTTCTCTTCTTTAATGAAAATCAAAAAAATGAGAGAATGGTTACATTCCTTCTTGCAAGAAGGGATTATATAGTGGAATGATGGAGTTAAAATCTCCACATTATTACCACTTTACCACAACCATAGGTTATGCAAATCTCATTTGCTTAACCACATAATATAAGATATCTCATATCTCATATAATTGTGGATTAATTAAATTGAATCACATCCAATTTAATTTCTCTCAATTAAATTCTCCAATTAGCCCTAATTCAACAATTAAGCTAACCTATAGTTTATTATGAATCTCATTCACATTAAACTATATATTATATCATTCATATCTCATATAAATGACATAAATGTCCTTAAAGTGAAATTGAACACTTCAATTTCATACCAAAACATTAACCCTTCTTTTAACCTGATTGAGCCAACCGAGGACCTAATGGACCTACGGTGATTTGCTCCAATGATCCAAGATTAACTCACAAACTCTTTGACCCGGTTAATCAACATTCATTAGCTACGGTAACACTCCACTATAGCCCGTAGCTGCACTCCCGTCAGTGTAGAATATTACGTGTCCACTGATATAACCAATGCCCATGAGTCGACCCTTAAAATGACACTTAGAATTTATGAAACTATAAAAAAAAATGAAGTCTTCAAAATGATTGACAAAGTCAAATGTCATTGATGGCAACTCCATGATCAACTTCAATCTTGCTCACACTGACCTTTAAAAGCTTAAAATGACACTTAGAATTTATGAAACTATAAAAAAAAATGAAGTCTTCAAAATGATTGACAAAGTCAAATGTCATTGATGGCAACTCCATGATCAACTTCAATCTTGCTCACATTGACCTCCAAAGCTCCAAATGGTCATTCATCTCTCATAATATTTGAGGTTGAACCACGATCCTTATCATATGCACACAACCAACAATCCAACAGGTATTTCTAATTCCCTCCTTTTTTACTTCAATCTGCAAATGACGATGTCCACTCCTTGTATATGTTTTTTTTTATGTGTGTGTGTTTTAAAACCGTTCATATTGTTGAAGGTGTTTCATCATGTGCATTTATAATGTGTTAAGGGTTCGTTTGGTTTAAGGTTTTATTGGATGGAAATGGTTTAAAACTAGAACTCGAATGGTATCTATATAAATATATTATATAGATATGAATATTTGTCCAAACGCCTCTTTATTTCATTCACTTTTTTTTTTGGCAAGGATGTTAACAAATTTAATTATATTTTATTTTCTAAAATTAACCTCAGTTTATAATTGTATTGTGAAAAGTACTAATGTTGTTTTAAGTTAGAGATCATACTATATCTACGTATAACTATTTATGCAAATTGTAAAATAGAGGATCATAGTTAATTATACATCCAATAGATTAAATATAAATAAGGCTTGAGGACAAATGAAAATTTTTAACGATGGCTTTGCAAAAATCAAATGGTCAATAATAATAAACAAGAATGTCATAATATAAGCTTATTTCTAGTGATGTGTGGGTTTTGAACTAACTTGCATACAACTTGATTAATGTAAAAAACTTATTTAGCATTCTCAAAAAATTAATTGGTTTCATTATGTTTGTTTAATGAATGAAAGTAATTATGAATTGTTTTAGCACAAATATTTCTCATAAAGTAGGTTAACTTATGGAAAAAAGTGACATAATTTTCATTTTTTTAACAAAAACATAATAACTTGCGAGAGCTAAACATAATCTATCCCATGAATTTGGAGGAAAAAGGTTTTAACACAATTAAAAATTGTAAAGCTAGAAATTGTAAATGAACAATTGTAAATTATTGCAGAACAAATTTTTTTCACAACGTAAATTAACTTATGGAAAAAAAAAAGTTAAAAAAATGTTCATATTTTTTTAAAAATTAATTACTTGCAATAGCCAAACATGCTTTATCCCATGAATTTGAAAGAAAAAAGTTTAGTAAATTAGAAATTGTAAAGGAACAATTATGTTTTAGCACAAACCTCTTTTGTAAAGTAAGTTAACTAATGGAAAAAAGTTACATATTTTTCAAATATTCAGTTTATACATAATAACTTGCCAGAGGTAAACATTTTTTCCCCCATGAATTTGGAAGGAAAAAAAAAATTTACTTTTTTAGCACAGTTAGAAATTGTAAAATATGTTAGAAAGTACAAAGGAACAATTATAGATTGTTTTAGCACAAATCTCTTTCGTTAAGTAAATTAACATATGGAGAAAAAGTTACATGTTTTTGAAATTTTCTTGGGTAAACTACATAAATGGGTCCTCAAGAATACCCATATTTAATTGTCCAAAAAATTTTAAATTAACATCCATGTCTACTAGTTTTAAAACATCAAAATTAATATTAGAGTTTATTTACCATATTGCTCACATCTTGAAAAGTAGAAAAATAATAAAATATTCAAAAAGGGAAAATTTTATGATTTGAAAACTTTCTAAAAATGGGCAAATCACTCCCTAAATAAGTGCAAAAAATCTAATTATGGCCCAAAATCTCATTCTCTTCCAATATTCTCCCTTGGAAATTCGTGGAACATCTTCAACTACAATCTACGATTTTTTTTTCTCCATCAACTGTGACATTGAAGTCATTCAACGCATTCAGAAGCATTACATTGAATATAGCCTCAAGTAAGTAGTTTCAAACCATAAATTTTTTTATCAACTTATTTTCATTACTCAATGGAATACATGTTTTTTTAAGAAAAAATGTGTGAATGTAAAAAGAATCAATTCAAATGGTTTAGTTTTGTTTTAGATGTAGTAGAATCATGCATTTTATTTTACCATTTTCGTTCAATGATTCTAAGATGGTTTTGATTTAATGACTATTTCTAGATGATTTCGTTTTGTTTAATCCAATTGCATGTTTGTTTTAGATTTTTTTTACGGAAGTATCATTTCATGTCCAATTTAGATAATTGCGTACAAAATCTATGATTTTAGGATTACATTTGTTCTTAAAAAATGTAATTATCAGTATAATGCATATATTTTTTTTCTTCAACAACTATACTGCATAATAGGATATAATATAGCTGTGAAAATATGTGTAAATACTATGTTTGATAATTAAATATAGAGTTCTTACAATATAATTAACAAAATATATGATTATACTAATTTGAATGATTATGTTAGCAATTTTGCATTTACTTTGGGTAAACAATATATATATTATACAAAATAAATTTGTGGGTTATTTACAATGTCTACTATAAAATGCGAATGAAATGATACTGTATATATTTACAAAAATTGTGTTTAAAAATTTACAAGGTATGATTTTAGTATAATGCATCGCTTTTTTCTTCAACCAAAGATAATGCATAAATCAGAAAACACGTGTAAACACTATGTTTGTTAATTAAATATATAGTTCTTACAATATAATTAACAAAATATAAGATTATATTGATTTGGATGATTATGTTAGTATTGTTGTACTTATCTTGTGTAAACAGTATGTACATTATACAAAATAAACTTGAGTGTAATTTATAATGTCTACCATATAAAATGTGAATGAAATGATGATGTATATATTTACAAAAATTTTGTTTCATATATTTACACTTGTTTCTTATAAAATGCAGTTAACCTTTATATATAATGTATGATATTGATATTATACAATTAAGTATAGAGATATATACATTGTTCACCATAAAATGTGAATGAAATAACAATGGTGTTTCATATGATATAATGCATTGTATATATTTTACGAATGTCCTTTACTAACCAATTTTGTCATTTACATGATTAGCAATAGTGAAGATTAAGGAGGAAAGATGAATGAGTCAACAACTGTTAAGTTTTTCAAGTCATACTCCAAAAAAACAATACTCGTGATATGTTTAGAGGGGAAAAAAACTACATTGTATATATATTGTACACATACATTTGTATAAATGTTTTAAGATACAATTGTAGTTCTTATATATTAGCAGGGGATATACATATATATATATATATATATTAATGTTTAAAGATATGATTGCATTTCGTATATATTGGCAGAGGTATTTGCATTTTATTTTTAAATATTTTCTTTCTCTCTCAGCTTATCGAATGTGGATTTTTCTCTTTTTCTTTTGGTATATTTCATAGGTTTAATAAATATATGAATACTTCTATAGACGATGAATATATGGTTCATACTAGACTATAATTAAACTTGATTCAAATTCATATTCATTTTAACTAAAAAGAAAATGGGTATATATCATATATATATATATATATATATATATTGAATGTTAAATTTATCGAATATGTATGACGAAATGGATATTGGTACAACTATCATGCACAAGACCTAATATATACGATGAATATAAAGTTGAAACTAGGATTAAACTTAACTAAATTTCATAGACACTTTAACAATATATACTAGGTATTTATTTGCTAAAGGCTAAAAATATTAGGTATATTATAACAATATAGTTTTCATGAACAATTATTACAGAGCGAACAATTATATATACCTGATATATATTTGTTGAAGGCTAAGAATATCAGACATATATGACGAACATATATGACAAAAACGTAAAATACCATATTTTGAATATGAAATTTACAACAAAAAATTATTAAATACAGTATTTAGGATATTGTAGGTCAATAATTGTTGACGGAAATGGCTGCTAGGCGGAAATGAGAGTTTGAAGTAAATTTTCAATGGATAAAATGTCAAACAATATGAACATGGGAGGAAACAATAAATGTGGAAATGGAATAAATATTTTAATTCATGTAATCATTAATGGTGATTTAGTAAAAATGAAATGTATTTATTTGGAGAGATAAACATATATATTTATACCATTAAATGATATGAATTCAATAATTGGAACCTTGTAGGTAAGGAAAATATCTTTCTATAAAATTAATAACATACTTTAGGGGCAAATTGTCCTTGAATTTTTAATTTTCCATTTCTACGATTTAGTAAAATCCACGAATGCAAAATTCATACTGGACAAAATTGTAAACGAATTTTAGAAAGAGTTCATTTATCACAATTTCTCAATTTTCTTTTTTAAAAAAATCCCTAGATTATACACCGTAAGTTATTATATTATTTGTTAATCATCATTAAATTATGTTATGCCTCAGTGGAATTTACACTTAACAAAATCCTTGTGTTTTTATGATCAATTCTTTCTAATGACAATTTTTCCTTTTTTTTTCCCTTTTTTATATGTTTCTTGGTTTCTTTACTTTTATAGATACATTATATAATATTTGGCAAAAAAGCATTTTTTACCGCTAAACTTTGTAAGTTGTATCAATTTTAACCTGAACTTTCAATTTCATCAATTTAAACCTTAAACTTGCCAGACTGTGACAATTTTAACCCTGAACTTTCAATTTAATCAATTTAAACCTCAAACTTGGCAGATTGTATCAATTTCAACCCTAAATTTTTAATTTTATCAATTTAAACCTCAAACTTGAATAAGAGTATCAATTTATATCCTCGGTTAAGTTTCTGGTTCCTTCACCGTTAGAAAGGTTCTCCACACATGCCTAAAGTCATGTCTTGTTTAATGATATGTACTTGTTTGTTATTTTTTAAACAAAACAAATCACCTAAAAATTATTAAATCATTCCATATTGGGTTGCAACTATCATGAAAACACGAACTCGACTCTTGAAAGTAGGACCCACACAAAAGCAAATGGACTCTTGTTTTCCCTTGCATTTGGTACTGATACCAATGACGACAAGTGTAAAGAAAATTCAGATGTCATTGAAGGAACAATGATCATTGTGATTTTGTTACTTCGCTGGTGAGAGATTTTAGCTCGACTAAAATGCGGGAGAGAACATGAAAGTTGGTGGTGAACATAATGATGCCCATGACACAATAAACTGGTCATAGTCGACCTTGCTAATCTCCTCGATAGTCTTATGAAAGGATTAAAGTGACAATGATGTTGGAGAGAAAGGAAACAAATATTCTAACTAGAGCGATTTCGAAATCCTTACTTCTATTGTGGTAAATGGAGGACAAATCAAGCTCGAGACTGACGAGAAATTAAAAAAATTAATATTGGCGACCGATTCAAGATTGAAAGTACTTCATTGAGAAGAAATTTGGTGCAGTTAGGTTTTAACCAAGGGTGTAAATTGATACACTTATTCAAGATTGAGGTTTAAATAATTAAATTGAAAGTTTATGGTTAAAATTGATACAATCTGCCATGTTTGAGGTTTAAATTGATTTATAAAATATAGAAAATTATTATAAAAAATAATTTAGATCTATATTTTTTTGTAATAAATATAAATGATAAGTCACGTTTTCTTTAAGCAATTCTATCTACCAAGTATTTTTAAATGTTAAATAAATTAGTTTTTAATATTTAGTTGTATAACAAGTTATAGTTTTATATCCTTGACCCATTCGACATTTTTTAAAATTTAAGGATCTATTAGACACAGAATAAAAAAAATTATGGACCTATGGGACAAATAAGTTATAATATATCCTTGATCTATTTGACATTTTTTAAATTTAGGATCTATTAGACACCAAAATTGAAAGTTTAGGGACTTGTATGTTTAAAATTAGGAACTTGTTAGATACTAAATTGAAAGTTTAAAGACCCATTATACACTTCTAAAAGTTTAGGGATCTAATAGACTCAAATTTAAAAGTTCATGGACTAAATTCGTAATGTAAGTTTTTTTTTTTTCCTATTTGATATGACATCAAAGATGAGCTAAATTATATGATAGTATACTTAATTTGACAACTACATTGGTGGTTGGAGCCACCAAGAGCATAGTTCAACTGGCATCAAGTAGGACTTATGACCAAGAGGTCATGCGTTCGAATCCCCCGCCTCCAATTGTTGTACTAAAAAATATATATATATATATATATACATACATTGACGGTTAGAAATTGGCAATCGCATTGGCGACTGGAATTTGGCAATTACATTGGCAGCTGAAATTTGCATCACTGCATCAAGCAAACTCGGTGTAGATTTAAACTTTTGACATTTTGGTGTGATAATTTTTTTATTATATTTATATAATATAATTTGTTGGCACCCCAAACATTAGTATATGGATACGCCCCTGGCCTCATTCCAACCCTACACCCCAACACAAGTTCAACAAACCAGACAAACTCGAAACTGCACCCCAAACATAGTAATCAAGAATTCTATAGTTTTTTTTTTTTTATTACAACATAGGATTCCTAGAGTTTCTGATTCCCAAAGTTTCTGATTACAAAACAGCGCAACAAATAGCTTCTAAATGTTAGAAATGGAGAGGTTGGAATTGGAGAGTGATTCTTGCTTGAGAACTAGCAAATGTTAAAAATGAAGAATTGGTGAGAGAAGAGTGGTGTGGTGGAGGAATTTATATTGGTAAATTAGGTTCTTTTGTGATTTTTTAAAAGTGTTGGAAATGTAAGTTTTGGCTAATCAAACAAGCAAAAATCACTTCAGCATTGATGTTAAAATAAAAATATAATGCAAAAAGTTTATAATATCATGTTGGAAATGAACAGGCTCATAAAAGTGTTGGAAATGTAAATTTTGGTAGATCAAACAAGCAAAAATCACTTCAGCATTGATGTTGAAGTGAAAATACAATGCAAAAAACTTACAATATCATGTTGGAAATAAGAACTCATCATAAAAGCTTCATGTCTCATAATAAAATAGAGACAAAAATGGATATTTTGTAGATATTTGGAGATATTTCCACGATATTTCATCAATATTTGGTTCATACATCTATGATATATACACAATATATCCATGGTTTTTTAAGATAAATCCACGATTATTCTCGAATGCACAAATATATCTATAGAACAACATATCACTAAAAACTAGGTAAAAATGATCATATCCCCCAAATCTCTGTCGACTCCCTTAAAATATCGATATATCAATGATATTTCAATAGTTTTCGATGATTTTTGCATTCTTGGATATATCAACTTCTACTAAATTTGGATTTGATATCACAACAACAACCAAATTATGGTGTAATAATCAAACAATACTTTATATCGCACCTAATCCAATATCTCACCAGAGAACTCAAATTGAGCCCAATGGTCGCTTTATACATGAGAAAATACAACAAGGTTTGGTATCTACAAGATATGTGAAAACTTGAGAGCAATTAAGACATCTTCACAAAAGCATTAAATGGAGCACATATAGATTATCTCTCTAACAAGTTGGGCATGATTAACATATATGGTCCAAGGGAGTGTTATAGTACTTGTATTAGTAAATTTGTATCATATTGTCCTTTATTATCTTTTTACTTTCCCTTAGATTACCCTTGTACACTATATATAGTGAATTGAATAGAAGCATTCTAATTCTCTCAAAACCCTTTTGGCATTTACAAATAATATTTCCATCAAAGACTAGAATTTGATTTGTTGGGAGAGAAAAATGAGTTTGGAATACAACTAGAAGTTGTGTTAAGCTTTAGAATGAAAGTGATACCAAATATGTTAAGAGACAATGAAAGAAAGTAGACAAGAACTATAGAATGAAACAAGAAATTGGGGGAGAAACTTCATCTATTCTGTATCATTGTACTTTGATCAATGGGAGGTTGATGTTTATAGTGGGGAGCACCCCTATTCATAGGTGTTTAGAAAGACTCCAGAGAGTTCCAATGTTTATGTCCCAAATAATATGATATCTAGAAAAATACATAAGCCTTTCACATCCAAAGAGATTTTTAGAAAATAAAAAGGGAGTGTTGATGTATTTTGCAATTTAAAGTGGGTTTGTGTTATTCTAAAAGTCTCTTTAGGATGTGAAATGCTTGTCTTTTCTTCAATGGAACTCTAAGTCTTTCCTTGGTCAGCATCAAGTTCCAATTGATCAAATTGCAATAGTAATGAGAAAAAGGCTTTTTCTCCAATTTCTCCCTTCATTCTAAAGTAGTTGTCCTTTTCCTTTTCTTGCCTCCAACAGAATCATCATCATTATAAACACCAGATCAGAGAAATCCTTGTAAGATAAAAGAAATACTAATTTGAAGAAAAAAAAATAACTTAAAAAGAGTTTTCTTACTGGGGGAAGGACCCTAACCCTCAGTGTTATGCATGCAGTACAGATAACTAATAAATTAGGGGGGGCAATGAATAACTTGTTTTCTATAAAACGATAACGATGGCAAAATTTATGGTGCCTCCATGTTTTTTGATACATACATTTGGAGGTGATAAATCAATACGAGATTCAGGGAAAGAAAAAATTACCCCTTTAGGAATATCAAAGTACTGCCATGAAATCCACTGTTGTTTAACACTGGGTTAATATCTCAGCTCCATCATTGGTTATTAAAATGGTGTGTTCAAATTGTGCTGAAAGGCTTCCGTCTTCTGTTACGACGGTCCAGTTATCATCCCACATGACAGGATTTATGCTACCAATAGTTAGCATTGGCTCTGCATAAGGATTCAAAAATGTGCACAAAAAAAAAAATCAATAATGGTGCAAGATGAATGAAGGAGTGACTCTTAACGTGACAAAATATTGTACAATATGCATTGCCATCTAGAGCTTTGAACTTTGTTAACTAAAAAAATTGCAACCTCATGGCTATAGTGTTAATTTTGTTGTTGAAGAATATGTTAGGCCCTGCAAGTTTGAGTCTTGGAAAGATACAAGCCGTACTTCAGTTGTAGTATGAGTATGTATTGGTATATATGGCAAGTAAGAAGGGCAGGTGAAGAAAGAAAGGTTAGTGTGCTAAAGTTCGCATTCTTATGATTACCTTCTGGTTGCTCAATCAAAATTAAATGATCAACTAAAAAGTTGATCTCTACTTCAACATTTCAAGTATCAAGCTTCATAAGGAAAAAGAAAGAGCGGAGATATGAGCCTTAAGGCGACATTAAGACACCAAACCTAAGATCTCTAATTTAAGGATTATTTATGGGTTACTTAGGGTGTAAGCCTTAAAGTAGTGTTTTGATGTAATTCTTATTGCAAACTTCTTTTGGACTTTAATTGTAATACGAATTTGTAAGTCAAGGCTCATATTCAAAGGTTATGCTCATCTGTTGGAGTTATTTAAGTTGTAACTTAACTCAACTTGTTTTAGACACTATTCTAGTTAGCTTGTCTTTTTGCCTTTAGTTGATTTTTCTTTTCAAGACTAAAGGACACAATTGGTACATTTGGGAGGTTGGATTTGTAAATCAGAATTGAGAAAGAAAATATTCGTTTTATTCACATTTGAGCTCTATGACAAATATATATAGGTATACAAAGAAACCCTAATACTAAAGAATGTACAATTACGATAAAGGACAACAATATATATATTATAACACTCCCCCTCAAGCTGGAGCAAATATGTCAAACATGCCCAGCTTATTACACAGATAATTTATTCTTGCTCCATTTAAGGCTTTAGTAAGAATATCTCCCAATTGTTCTCCAGTCTTCACATATCCTGTGGACGCCAAACCTCGTTATATTTTCTCGCGAATAAAGTGGTAATCCACTTCAATATGTTTAGTTCTCTCATGAAACACTGGGTTAGAAGAAATGTGAAGTGTGGCTTGATTATCACACCACAATTTAGCTGGCATAGACATACTAAATTCAATCTCAGACAAAAATTGATGTATCCACACTATTTCACACACAGACTGCGACATAGCTCTTGAAGAAATAGTGTATCAAGTATTTCTTATTGATTTGATCAGAATTAGGGTTCTTATAAAGAGATACCCATGTACATATACGGAATATACAAATATGGAAACAAATACAGAAAAATAATAATACAATAAATGGTGATTATCTACATAAGGAAATAGATAAACCAACACTCCCCTCAAGCTGGTGTGAAAATGTCTTCCATTGCCAGCTTGCTGATCATCTTGTCAAACTGCGTTTTTGGAAGCCCTTTTGTTAATACATCTGCAATTTGCTCTGTCGTTGGCAGATATGGAATGTATATAACACCTGCATCAATCTTTTCTTTTATAAAATGTTTATCAACTTCAATGTGCTTTGTCCTGTCATGGAGAACTGGATTATGAGCAATTGAGATTGCTGCCTTGTTATCACAAAAAATACGTATGAGTTGTTCTGGACAAAATTTCAACTCTTCCAATAGTCTCTTTATCCATATACCCTCATAAATACCCTGAGCTAGAGCCCTATACTCAGCTTCGGCACTGCTTCTTTCCACCACACTTTGTTTTTTACTCCGCTATGTAACTAAATTTCCTCCAACGAAGGAACAGTAACCAGAGATGGATCGCCTATCTATCGTACTGCTTGCCCAATCAGCATCAGTGTAAACTTCAACCTGTAGGTTACCATACCTTTTTGTTGGTTATTCTCTTTATTTATTAATAAGGAAATATTAGATATTCCCTTATTTGTCAATAAATATTATTCCCTTGTATTTGCCATAATATAGTGCTGTGATTTTATTTCCTTGTATGTAAATATAGGTTTCTCCTATATAAGAAACCTTGTACCTTCATTGTAATACAAAGAAAATATTTCTACTCTTATTATTTTCTACATGGTATCAGAGCAGAAACCCTAAATCTGTTCAAAGAAAAAAACCCTAATTCCTTTTTTTCAAAACCCTAAATCATTTGCAACCCTAAATTGGCTGCAAACCCTAATCGACCAAAGAAACCCTAATCGATCATGGACCCCTCCCTTTCGGTTGCAACCCTAAATCGGTTGCAACCCTAAAGTCGGCCGTCGGACCCTCGTTCGGTTTCCTTCCTTTCGGTTCATGGAAAAAACCCACGCGAAGCAGACCCACGAAGCTGCGAAGACTCCCACTGCCGTCGGATTCTTCCTTCAAAGGTAGCCGCTGGACTTCCCACTGCCGTCGGACCCACTGCCGTCGAACCCATCTTTGTTGGTCGGACTTTTCTGCCGGAACCCACTGCCGTTCGGTCTCCGCCGCGAATTAACCGGAATTTGACAGCCTCCGCTGCTGGACTCATACGTTTGTTATTTCTCTACACCTTTACGTATAGTTTTTCTTTTTGGATCAAAGGAAGTTTCTGTTTTTTTGCTTTGCTTGTTGTTACTGTGTGGTGCTCTCCAAATGTAATGTCGGACAATAAGTTCTTGCCCATTGTAAAAACCTCGATAGTCGGATCCACTCCAACAAATCTGTTGTCCAAATTACAACCATTCGACTTAATGGCGATAACTTCCTTCGTTGGTCGCAAAGTGTTCGAATGTACATCCGGGACAAGGGAAGATTGGATACCTTACAGAGACAAATCCATACCTGCAGAAGACGATCCCTCGTTCGCTGTATGGGATGCTGAAAACTCCGTGGTGATGACATGGTTAGTAAATTCCATGGTAGAAGAAATAAGCTCTAACTATATGTGCTACTCTACTGCTAAGGAATTGTGGGAAAATGTAACTCAGATGTATTCTGACCTGGGAAATCAATCACAAGTGTTTGAACTCAATCTTAAATCGGGTGATATACGACGGAAATAATTACGTTACACAATACTTTCATTTGCTGAAACGAATTTGGCAGGACTTGGATTTATTTGATACGTATGAGTGGAAGTCAACTGATGATCAAAGACACTACAGGAAAGTTGTGGAAGACGGGCGGATTTATAAATTTCTCGCAGGACTCAACGTTGAATTCGATGAGGTTAGAGGACGAATATTGGGAAAAATTGTTCTCCCAAATATTAATGATGTGTTCTCTGAAGTTCGCAGGGAAGAGAGTCGCAGAAGCGTTATGATCGGCAAAAAGGTCATTGATTCAGTTGAAAGTTCGGCTCTAGCAGTTGAAGCTACAGCACATAAGGCATCAAATCAGGCACCCAGAAATAATGATAAGCCTCGAGTTTGGTGTGATTACTGCAACAAGCCTCGACATACTCGTGAAACATACTGGAAACTTCACGGGAAACCTGCTAACTGGAAGAGTAATAAGCATGGCCCCACTTCATCTGATGACAGGAGTATAAATCAACACTCATCTGGTAATCAATCATCCTTCTCTGCTAATATTGCTGATTCTAATCCATTTAGCAAGGAGCAAGTCGATCAACTCCTCGGTCGCTAAAGGTCAATTCATCATCGGGTAATCCCGGTGTTTCTTTGGCACAAACAGTACACGCCCTCAAGCCCTTTCTTGTCTTACTTCCTCCTCATGGATCATAGATTCCGGGCTTCGATCACATGACCAGTTCCTCAAAGTTATTTGAATCATACTTTCCAGATGTCTTTATGAACGAAAAATTCGAATTGCAGATTTTGGTTTAGTTCCATTGCGAGGAAAGGAACTATTAGACTATCCTCAAACATTAATCTATATTCAGTATTGCATGTCCCAAAACTAGAATGCAATTTGTTATCTGTCAAGAAAATATCTAAGGATGCTAATTGTCGTGTCATCTTCTCATGATTCCCATTGTGTTTTTCGTGATCGGGGGTCGGGGAGAAGATTGGGCGTGCTAGAATGCTTGAAGGTCTCTACTATTTTGAGGAACCCTCGACTAGTCATAAAACAGTTTTAAGGCTTGAGTAGTGTTAGTTCTTCCCCCATTAAAGAAACTATTATGCTTTGGCATCGTAGATTAGGGCATCCCAGCTTTTTTTATTTAAAGTATCTGCTTTCCAAATTTATTTAAAGGTATTGATTGCTCCATTTTTCAAGGTGAAAGTGTATTTTTGCAAAAATCACGAGATCAACTTATCCACCCAACCCTTACAAAGCATCTAATCCTTTTTACCTAATTCACAGTGATGTTTGGGGACCTTCTAAAATTTTAACTCATAGTGGAAAACGGTGGTTTGTCACCTTTATTGATGACCATACCAGGTTAACCTGGATTTATTTGCTAAAAAACAAGTCAGATGTGAAAGATATTTTTATCCGGTTTATAACATGGTTGAAACTCAATTCCAAACTAAAATTAGCATTGTGCATTCTGATAATGGAAAAGAGTATTTCAATGAACATTTAAATGAATTCTTTAAAATCAAAGGTATTTTTCACCAATCGACGTGTCGTTACACTCCCCAACAAAATGGCATTGCTGAAAGAAAAAATAGACACTTACTTGATGTTGCTCGTGCACTTATGTTTTCTATGCATGTTCCTAATTATTTGTGGGGAGAGGCTATTCTCACGGCAACATATCTTATTAATCGAATGCCTTCAAAAACTTTGGATTTTAAGACACCCCTAAATCATTTTAAAACCTTTTTTCCCTCCGTTCGCTTATTTTCTGATTTACCTATCAAGGTTTTTGGGTGTACAACATATGTTCACCTTCCTAACATTTGTCGGACTAAACTTGAGCACCTTGAAGAAACAACTTGCAAATGAATTCCAAATTAAAGATTTGGGAAGTCTGAAGTACTTTCTAGGAATGGAATTTGCGGATCAAAGAAGGGATTCTTGTAAATCAATGGAAGTATATCGTTGATTTACTCAAGAGACAAAGCTTACTTGGATGCAAGATATCGAAACTCCTATTGAGCCAAACTTAAAATTGCAAGTTGCAACAGGAGGAGATGTAAAAGATAAAGAAAATATCGAGACTGGTAGGAGACTCATTTATTTGTCACATACACGACTGACATTGCCTTTCTTTGTAAGCGTGGTGAGTCAATTTATGCATGCCCCAGACAATCTCATTTTGAAGCGGTTTGAGAATTCTAAGGTATTTAAAAGGCACTCTGAAAAAGGCATACTATTCAAGAAACATGATAATTTACATGTCAAGTATACACCGATGCCGATTGGGCGGGGAGTATAACAGATAGAAGATCTACTTACAGGTATTGCTCGTTTGTTGGAGGCAACCTAGTCACATGGAGAAGTAAAAACAGAGTGTAGTGGCTAGAAGTAGTCTTTGAAGTGAATTTAGAGCCTTGGCTCATGGAATTTCTTGCGAGGCATATGGATAAAACGATTATTGGATGAATTAAAATTTAGTCGATAGACCAATGCATATTTATCGTGACAATAAGGCAAATTATTTCCATTGCCCATAATCCGGTTCTTCATGATAGAACAAAGCATATTGAAGTAGATAAACACTTCATAAAAGAGAAGATTGATGCGGTGTAATATGTACTCCTTATCTCCCTACAATGCAATGTAGTGATGTGTGTTAACAAAGGGACTTCCCAAATTACAGTTTGACAAGATGATCTCCAAGTGGCAATGGAAGATATATTCAAACCAGCTTGAGGGGGAGTGTTGGTTATTCTCTTTATTTATTAATAAGGAAATATTAGATATTCCCTTATTTGTCAATAAATATTATTCCCTTGTATTTGCCATAATATAGTGCTATGATTTTATTTCCTTGTATGTAAATATAGGTTTCTCCTATATAAGAAACCTTGTACCTTCATTGTAATACAGAGAAAATATTTCTACTCTTATTATTTTCTACACTTTTAAACAATACACCTTTGCCTGGAGTACCTTTCAAGTATCTTAGGATTCTATAGACTGCTTCAAAGTGAGTTGGTCCTGGAGCATGCATAAATTGGCTTACCATACTAACTGCAACGGAGATGTCCAGACGTGTGTGAGACAAGTAGATCAATCTCCCCACAAGTCTTTGATATCTTTCTTTGTCGTTTACTTCATTTTCTGTTGCACTCTGCAATTTTAAATTTGGTTCAATGGGAGTTTCTGCCGTTCTACAACCAAGTAATCCTGTCTCCTCAAGTAAGTCAATAATATACTTTCTTTGATTAACAAGGATACCATCTTTCGACCTAGCAAATTCCATTCCCAGAAAATATTTCAAGACTCCGAGATCCTTAATCTGGAATTCATTAGGTAGGTTTTTCTTAAGATCAGTCAACTTTATCTCATCACTACCTGTAAGGATAATGTCATCAACATAAACTATTAAAACAACAATTTTGCCATTTGCAGTATGTTTATAGAAGATGGTATGATCTGCTTAGCTCTGAAGAAATCTGTGACTAGTGACTGCTTTTCCAAACCTTTCGAACCACACTCTTGGTGATTGTTTAAGACCACAAAGATATTTCTTTAGCTTGCATACTTTGTCAACCCCAAGATTTTTCTCAAAACCGGGTGGTAAATCCATAAATACTTCTTCTTCAAGCTCCCCATTGGGAAAAGCATTCTTGACATCAAGCTGATACAGTGGTCAATCTGCATTCACAGCAATAGATAGTAGGACTCTAATGGAATTAATTTTAGCAACTGGGGCAAAGGTTTCTTGATAATCAATCCCATAGGTCTGAGTGAAACCTTTCGCAACAAGTCTGGTTTTATACCTTTCAACACTCCCATCAGCTTTGCACTTTATAGTAAATACCCATTTGCACACTACTGGTTTCTTATTCTTTGGTAATTCTACAATGTCCCATATGTGATTCTGTTTAAGGGCATTCATTTCCTCCATAACTGCTAATTTCTAATTTCAGTCATCTAGCGCCTCCTGTATATTCCTCGGGACAAACAAGTTGGTTATCCTAGAGGTAAAAGTTCTATGGCTATCAGACAATCTATGGTAAGAAAGATAGTTTGCAATAGGATATTTTGGGTTATGGCAGTTTCGAGTACCTTTCCTATGAGCTATTGGAATATCAAGATCAGATATTTCAGGTAAGAGATTGTGGATTAATGAAGGAATGGGATTAGATGGTGTATTACCTGAACCTTGAGAATCATTCAACGGAGTATCAAACTGGTTTCGTGATAAGTCCACTGTCTGGTCCCTATTCTTCTGATTCACCATCCTTCTAGTATAAACCTGAAGTTCAGTATTTCGATCAATTTGATTATTTTGTAGTGTTTTTCCCCCTGAACAAGAATTTTCCATATTTGGCAGCGAAAAACTAGAACTGGTAATTTCTGGACTAATGATGTTAGGAAGGGGAGAGGTATCCCAAAAATTATCTTCTAAATTAGGTAGTGTCTCTCCCTGAAGAGAATTTTTAAAAAAAGAGTGATTTTCCCAAAAAGAGACATCGAGAGTTTCAAAGTATTTTTTGGTCACAGGATCAAAACATTTATAAGCCTTTTTTTTGGGAGACATACCCTAAAAAAATGCATTTAACAGCTCGAGGATCTAATTTAGACCGAGAGAAGCTAGGTACGTGAACATAAGCAGTACACCCAAACACTTTGATCGGTAAATCAGAGAACAAGCGAACATTGGGAAAGAAGGTTTTGAAATGATCTAGAGGGGTTTTAAAATCCAAAACTTTCGTAGGCATTCGATTTATAAGATATGCGACCGTTAGAATAGCTTCACCCCACAAATAAGAAGGAACAATCATAGAGAACATAAGGGCACGAGCAACATCAAGTAAGTGACGATTTTTGCGCTCTGCAATACCATTTTGTTGGAGGGTATCACGACACGTGGATTGATGAAAAATTCCCTTAACTTGCAAAAAATCAGTTAGGTGTTCATTGAAATACTCAGTACCATTATCAGAGTGAAGGATGCTAATTTTAGTCTGAAATTGAGTTTCAACCATGTTGTAAAAACGAATAAAGATCTCCTTCACTTCTGACTTTTTCGTTAACAAATAAATCCAAGTTAAACGGGTGTGATCATCAATAAAGGTAACAAACCATCGCTTTCCACTATGAGTTAAAACTTTAGAGGGGCCCTAGACATCACTATGGATTAAGTAAAAAGGTGCAGACGTCTTGTAAGGTTTTGGCAAATAAGTTGATCTATGATTTTTTGCAAAAATACAACTTTCGCAATGAAAAACAGAATAATTAATTCCTTTGAATAAATTTGGAAACAAATACTTTAAGTAAAAAAATATTGGGATGCCCTAATCTACGGTGCCAAAGCATGATAGTTTCTTGAGCAAAAGGAGAACTAACACTACTCAAGCTCTGAACTTTTTTATTGCTAGTTGGAGATTCATCAAAATAGTAGAGGCCATCGAGCATCCTAGCACGCCCAATCATCTCCCCCGAATCCTGATCCTGAAAGATGCTGTGAGAGTAAAAAAAAGTAACACAATAGTTAGCATCCTTAGAGATTTTACTAACGGATAACAAGTTACAGGCTAATTTAGGGACATGAAGGACAGAATGTAAAGTAATCTGTTAGGTTAATTTAACAGTTCCTTTTCCTGCAATAGAATTGAAACTACCATCGGCAATTCGAATTTTTGCATTGCAATACATTGGAAAATATGATTCGAATAATTTTGAAGAACTAGTCATATGGTCAGAAGCTCCGGAATCTATAATCCACGGAGAGGAATGGAGACAAGATAGGGTTTGAGGATAATTACCTGTTTGTGCCAAGGAAACACTAGGATTACTGGATGATGAAGTGGTCTTTAGTAGCTTCAGGAGTTGATCAACTTGCTCTTGGTTAAATGGGTTGGACTCAACAACATTAGCACTTGAAGAGCCAACGTTGGAAGACTGTTGATTGCTGCTCTTTTCACCTTGCCTCGAACTCTTCCAATTTGCAGGTTTGCCGTGAATTTTCCAACATGTCTCACGAGTATGTCGGGGTTTGTTACAATAGTCACACCAGACACGAGGTTTTTCATGATTCTTTGATTTATCAGAAACCTTGTGTGCAGTAGCTTCAACTACCAAAGTTGAACTCTCAACTGACTCAGTTGATTTCTTTCCGATCATAACATTCCGACGACTTTCTTCCCTGCGCACTTCAAAAAAAACTTCACTGATGGTTGGAAGAATAGTCTTACCAAGTATTCTACCTCTAACCTCATCGAATTCTACATTAAGGTCTGCCAAGAATTTGTAAATCCGACCATCTTCCACCAGTTTCCTGTAATGCTTTTGATCATCTGTAGACTTCCATTCATATGAATCAAAAAGATCAAGATCCTGCCAAATCCTTTTTAAGGAGTGAAAATATTGTGTAATTGAGTTATCTCCCTGTCGTATATCACATAACTTGATATTCAACTCAAATACTTGTGATTGATTACCCAGATCCGAGTACATCTCAGTCACACTATCCCAGAGCTCCTTTGCAGTAGAGTAACACATGTAGTTACAACTGATGTCTTCCACCATAGAGTTGACTAGCCATGTCATAACCATGGAGTTTTCAGCATCCCACACAGGAAACAACGGATCATCGTTGATAGGTGTGATTTTATCGCCGGTGAGATATCCAATCTTCCCTTGTCCGCGAATATACATTCTGACACTTTGGGACCAACGTAAAAAGTTGTCTCCATTAAGTTGAATTGTGGTAATTTGGACAATAGGGTTGTGGCCACGACTGTCAGGAGTTTTAGTGGTGGACAAAACCTTATTTTCTGACATTGTTTGACACACAGTAATAATGTTGGGATAACAAAGAACAACCAAATAAAAAAAAACTAAACACGTCGTAGTAGTTCCGAAAAGATTAGTGAGCCCGATAAAAAAAGAACCGGAAAAAATACCAGTAGGTTACAGCATACTCAAAAACGATTCGTCTACGGAACGATTGGGTCTCCAAATATACGCAAAAAATGGCAACTCACAGAATGCTCGGGTCACGGGTCTAGGTTGCGGGTCACGGATCACGGATCGCAGAAAGGGACCAGACTGTAGGTCGCGGGTCGGCAGATCTTTAGGCGCAGCAGGTCGCGGGTCGCGGGTCGGCGGATCTTCAGGCGCAGCAGGTCGCAGGTCGCGGGTCTTTAGCAACAGGACGCGGGTCGCGGGTTGTCTGCAGCAGAACGCGGGTCGCAGATCTTCTGCCGTAACTGGTCGCCGGTCTTCAGCAGCTGCTAGGTCGCATGTCAGATGGTAGTTGAAGATTTCTTCCCTGTCTTTTACAGAATGCGGTCGGTAAGGTTTGGGTGTAGATCGAGTTGTGATTTAGATTATCCAAAGAAGTTGACCGGAGAGCTAGCAAAAAGACAGGGGCGACTAGGGTTTCTTTGCTCTGATACCATGAAGAAATAGTGTATCAAGTATTTCTTATTGATTTGATCAGAATTAGGGTTCTTATAAAGAGATACCCATGTACATATATGGAATATACAAATATGGAAACAAATACATAAAAATAATAATACAATAAATGGTGATTATCTACATAAGGAAATAGATAAACCAACAGCTTTATATTCTGACTCAGCACTCGAACGTGATACCACATTTTGCTTCTTACTCTTCCACGACACCAAAATTTCCTCCTACAAAAACACAATATCCACATGTTGATCTTCTATCTTCTTTAGATCCTGCCAGTCAGCATCAGAAAAACACTCAATCTTTGTATGACCGTGATTTTTATATAAGATCACGCGTCCAGGTGCAGCTTTTAAGTAGCATATAATTTGTTCAACTGCAACCCAATGATCCACAGTAGGCGAAGACATATATTAGCTCACAACACTTACTGAATAAGGTATGTCTGGTCGTGTTACTGTCAGATAATTCAACTTTCCAACCAATCTTCTGTATCTCTCAGGATCTTTAAATGCTTCTCCTTCTTTGGTGAGTTGCAAATTAGGTATCATCGGAGTACTGCATGGTTTAGCTCCTAGTTTTCCTGTCTCAAATAGCAAATCAAGTACATATTTCCGTTGCGACAAAAAGATACCTTTCTTGCTTCTCATCACTTCAATGCCCAAGAAATACTTTAATGTTCCCAGATCCTTAGTATGAAACAGACCCTGAAGGAAAGTTTTCAAAGAGGATATACATGAAGTATCATCTCCAGTGATAACGATATCATCGACATACACTACAAGCAGTGTAATACCCTTCTCAGATCGTTGATAAAAGACAGAATGATCAGATGTGTTTTTCTTCATTCCAAACTGCTCAAGTGCTTGGCTAAATTGGCTAAATTTACCAAACCATGCGCGTGGGCTCTGTTTCAATCCATACAAAGATTTTCTAAGACGACAAACTTTATCACTCTCCCCCTGAGCAACAAAACCAGGTGGTTGCTCCATATATACTTGTTCCTGAAGATCACCATGGAGAAAGGCATTCTTAATATCAAGTGATGCAGCGGCCAACCGTGAGTAGCGAATGCATGGAAATAAATAATCGAATAGAAGTCAATTTAGCAACTGGAGAGAATGTATCAGAATAATCTATTCCATAAGTCTGAGCATAACCTTTAGCAACTAAGCGGGCTTTCAAGCGAGCAACAGATCCGTCAGGATTAACTTTAATGGCAAAAACCCATTTACATCCAATAGCCTTTTTTCCTGCAGGACGAGATACCAAATCTCAAGTACCATTATCATCTAAAGCATGCATCTCTTCGATCATTGCATTACGCCAGCCAGAATGAGATAAAGCTTCATGAACAGAGTTAGGAAGACAGGTATAATCAAGGGATGTAACAAAAGAATATATAGGCTGTGACAATTGGTGATAAGAGACACAAGAAGCAATAGGGTAAGTACAAGTGTGTTTACCTTTACGAAGGGCAATGGGAAGCTCATCACAAGTTCCTGGATCAGATGTCGAAGAATCTTCTAGCATAGGACATGTGTCTGAAGGATGTTGTGGTATCCGTCTGGTATAAACTTGGGTAATAGGCGGACGCTGAGGGATAGGTGTTGAAGGAGGCGGAGTAGGGAGAGATGAAGTAGAGACGATCTCATAGATAAGTGTGTCGTCCTCCTCCTGACATGAACTCGACAATGATGGGGTAAAGGGTAAATTCTCAAAAAACGTAACATCAGGAGAGACACGATACTTGTTAAGACTAGGACAATAACAACGATACCCCTTTTGAACACGAGAATAACCCAGAAAGATGCATTTTAAGGACTTAGGATCTAACTTCGTACGATGAGGACTGATATCTCGAACAAAACAAGTGCAACCAAATATTTGGGTGCAATTGGGAACAACGATTTAGTTGGATAAAGAACACGATAAGGGATCTCACCATGAAGAACTGAAGAAGGCATTCTATTTATCAAAAAACAAGTTGTGGAAACTGCATCTGCCCAAAAATGCTTTGGTACATTCATTTGAAAGGATAAAGCTCTAGCTGTTTCAAGTAAGTGTCGATTTTTTCGTTCAGCGACCCCATTTTGGGATGGAGTATCAACGCAAGAGGATTGATGAAGAATGTCATTTGTACACAAGTAATATCCCAACATGTTACAAAAATATTCACCCGCATTATCAGTTCGCAAAATTTTAACAGAGGCATTAAACTGATTCTGAATCTCAACATGGAAATTGCAAAAATGAGTAAGTAACTCAGATCGACTTTTCATTAAATATAACTAAGTCAGACGTGAAAAATCGTCGACAAAAGTAACAAAATATCGAAATCCAGTTTTGGACATTACAGGACACGGACTCCAGACATCAGAATGGACTAATTCAAACGAAGCATTAGCTCGTTTATGGACCCTATGACTCGAAATAAGACGATGAAATTTTGCAAACTGACACGACTCACAATCCAACGAAGTCAAAGAAAGAAATTCTGGACACATTTTCTTCAACACAGTCAAAGATGGATGACCTAAACGACAATGGACCTCAAACGGAGATGCAACACCAGAGCATGCCACAACGTTCGGTATTTGTTGATAAAAAATGTAAAGGCCTTCAGACTCATATCCTTTACCAATAATCTTCTTCGTCATACGATCCTGAAACAAGCAATAACCAGGAAAGAATGAGATAAGGCAATTAAGGTCATGAGTGAGTTTACTAACAGAAATCAAATTAAACGAAAGTCGAGGCAAATGTAAGATAGAAGATAAAGAGAGCGAGAGTGTGAGGTTAATGGTGCCAGATCCAAGAACAGAAGATGTCGAACCATCTGTTAAAGTGACAGGTGGAAAAGGTGCAGATGACAGAGAGGTACAAAATAAGCTAGAATTACCTGTCATGTGAGCTGTGGCACCAGAGTCGATGACTCATTTGGTAGAAGATGTAAGGAGACAATGATTCTTACCTGAGTCAGCAATAGATGCAATAGGATTCGATGAAGAAGATGCTTGTAGTGAGTCCCGTGCACGACCGAATCTAGCAAAATCGCTGCGCATAAATAGTTACCGCTTCTCTCAGGTGTATCATTTGTAGACGCAAGTTGAGCTACTTCAGGTCTTTGCCCCCTATTCAACAACTTCCAACAGTCACGTTTCATGTGACCCGACTTACGACAATAGTTACATATAATTTGTGGCTCTTGTCGTCGATGATGATCAGACCCAAGTCTCTGGTGGTTCCCGGTAACGCCGGTAACGGACCCATATCTCTGTGATCAGAACCAGGTCTCTAATGACCCGACTTACCATTCATTCCTCTAGTGACCTTAGGATCATTGCGACTAACTAAAGCACTGTTAGACTGAGAAACAGAAGAACCAGACGAGGAATTTTCTGTACGGAGAACTCTACTAAAAACTTCATCCAAAGAGGGAATCTCAAAATCTGAGAGAATTTGTGATTTGGCCATATCAAATTTAGAGGAAAGGCCATTAAGAATGCTCATGACACCCATCTTTTCTCTTTCAGCTTGTTGAACCTTTATTTCTGTACTAAATTGAAGCAAAGTGTTCAATTCTGCACATGTCTTCTTAACCTGCATAAAATAATTCGTGACAGATCGATCTTCCTGTTTCGCATGATAAAGAGTTGTGCAGACTTCATACATTCGGTTAACTTGCTCTTTTCCTGAGTATAAGAATTCTAAAAATTCGAGCAGTTCTTTTACAGAATCACAGTGATTTACCAATCCAACCACCTCACTCTTAATCGAATTCTTGATTTGAATATACAAACGTGCGTCATCGCGCAACCAAGTCCTCCTTGTATCGTCCTCTAGTTGATCCTGATCGATATGATCATCCATCTCAGTGCTTCGCAAATAGAACCTAATTGTTCTACTCCAATCATAATAGTTTGAATCATTCAACTTATGCTCCATGATCTTTGACGAAAGGGGAACCAAGTTGGGTACAACTATAGGTTTCATCTCAGTCATTCTTAAGGAACCAGTAGGTTAAATTCAAGGAAAACAAAAAAAAAAAAAAACAGATCTGAAACAGTACCCGAAAGCAAATGGCTTAATCTCACCCAAAAGCATAAAACCGTGACAACCAAGAGGCTAATGCCGAAACAAACTTGACAGACAGACCGAAAAAGTCAATCGAATGTAAGTCATGCATCAATTTCTTCAACCAAACAGCTTGGTTGACTCTTGCCGTCGCTGCAATGAACTCAGCTTCTGTAGTTGACTGAGCCACTATATCTTGTTTTTTTTAACACCATGAGAAACACCCTGAACCAAAAGTAAAACAATAGCCAGAGGTGCTCTTCATATCATCCAATGATCCAACCCAATCACTATCTGAGTAACCTTGCAACTCAAAATTTTCAACTTTACTAAATTTGATCCCAAAAGATAGTGTGCCTTTCAGATATCTCATAACCCTTTTTCCAACAACCATATGATTCTTGCTTTGGCAGTGAAGAAATCTAGATAAGACACTTACAGTGTACATAATGTCAGGCTTAGTGGATATGAGATACATGAGACATCCAACTAGACTTCTGTACACATTCTCATCGGCAGGTTTCGCTCCATCATCCTTTTGCAACTTCTCCTTCTGAATCATTGGAGTGTTCACACTCTTACACTCCTCCATATTGAACCTCCTCAATATCTCTCTTACGTATTTGTTCTGACATAGGAACACTTCATTCTGTGTTTGTTGAATCTCCATACCTAGGAAGTAATACATTAGACCTAGATCAGTCATCTCAAATACTTTCATCATTTCTTGCTTGAACATCTCTATATGAACATCATCACTTCCTGTCACCAGTAGGTCATCTACATAGAGAGATACAATCACAATAGCAGTACTTGATTTCTTCACATAGAGTGTGGATTCACTCAAACTCTTCACAAAACCCAGGTTCAACAAATGATCATCCATCTTACTGTACCATTCCCTAGGAGCTTGTTTCAACCCATAGAGAGCCTTCTTCAACAAATAAACCTTCTGCTCTTGTCCTGGTATGATGAATCCGTCTGGTTGCTCAACATAGATCTCTTCCTCTAACACTCCATTTAGGAATGCTGACTTCACATCTAGCTGATACACCTCTCATCCATGTTGGGCTGACACAACCAGTAGCAACCTGATTGTGTCCATTCTTGCAACTGGTGCAAAAGTCTCAAAAAAATCAATTCCCCAGATTTGTGCATACCCTTTCACCACTAACCTGGCCTTCAGCTTGTTCACAGAGCCATTTGGGTTCAATTTGGTTTTGAAAACCCATTTGACTCCAATCACTTTCCCTCATCATGTCTCTTTCTTCACCACTCCCCAAGTATTGTTCTTCTCTATCATACTCAACTCCTCCTTCATTGCCTCCATCCATTTCGTATCTCTTTTAGCTTCTTCATATCCTGCAGGCTCTAATACAACTACATTACTTCTTTCGTCCTCACTCAATAGTCTAGTCCCTCTGACTGGTGCATCATCAACTAATTCATCAGGATCTAGAGAGACTTCTTGTTGCTTCACCTCTGCTTCTTCTGTCCAGTCCCACCTCTCATCCTCCAAAAACTGAACATCTCTGCTAATCACCATCTTCTTTGTGTGAGGTTGATAGATCTTTGTAGGCTTTGGACACCATGCTATAGCCTACAAAGATTTCTGGTTCGACCTTCTCACTCAACTTGTCTCTCTTTCCTGTGGAACATAAAAAAACACAAACAACCAAACACTTTCAAATTTGTCAGTTTTGGTTTAGTATCAAACCAAGCTTCATAAGGTGTCTTCTTCTCCAATACCCTCGTAGGTAGTCTATTCAATAGAAAGACTAGACTGTTGTGTTTGCTGCTTCAACCCAAAATTCCTTTAGTAAGTTTTTCTCATGCAATAAGCATCTTGTCATCTCCATAATACTCCTGTTCTTCCTCTCGCTGACTCCATTTTGTTGTGGAGAATATGGAGCAGTGAGTTGATGCTCTATCCCAGCTTCTTCACAGAAGGAATTGAACGTTTGCGATGTATATTCAGTCCCATTATCAGTTCTCACCACCTGAATCTTACAACCACTTTGATTCTCAACCCATCTCTTAAACTTCAGAAACACTTTAGCTACTTCAGATTTATGCTTCATGAAATATATCCAACACATTCTGGTATAATCATCAATAAAGATAATGAAATACCAGCTACCATTTAGTGAAAGAGTTGGTTGAGGTCCACACAATTCAGTGTGGATGAGTTGCAGTTTTCCAGTTGCTTTCCATTGTGACTTCTTGATTGGCAGCCTTGTTTGCTTCCCAGTTAAACAAGTTCTGCAGTTTGTTTTCATCTCCTCCAGAATTGGTACTCCTATCGCCATCTCAGTTTTCTTCAGATACTGCAACCCTTTCTGATGAAAATGCCCCAACCTCTTGTGCCATAACTCAGTATAATTCACTTGACACTTGAAAGCTATCTGCTCATTCTCAAGTGGATCCAACGAGAAGCTCTTGTGTTGCATCTTTATTTTGAACAAGTCATTCCCATTGGAATCAGAAATGAGGCACTTTCCTTCTTCAAACAACACTTTGAATCCCTTCTCTACTAATTGACCAACGCTTAATAAGTTTTGATCAATCTCCGGGACAAACAACACTTCGATAATTAACTTGGTTCCAGCACAACTCTCTATTGACACTGTGCCTTTCCCCTTTACTTCTAGATACTCACTGTTTCCTATCTTCACCCTTGACTTGAATGATTTGTCAAGCTCCTTGAACAACTCTTTGTCACTTGTCATGTGATTGGTACACCCACTATCAACGAACCAACCATCACATTGAGTGACTGTTGAGAAACAAGTAGCCACAAAGAGTTGATCTTCTTCTTGTTGTACTGCAGTATGTGCTCCCCCTTATTGTTGAGTTTTTACTTCTTTACAGAATCGTTCAATGTGCCCCAATAAATGACACCTTCTACACTTCACATCTGGCCTTCTCCAGCATCTGAAATGTGGATGATTCTGCTTCCCACAGTGCTTGCATGTACTGCCGGTATCCTTTGTAGCAAGCTCTGAGCTACTGCTGCCATTTCCCTTCTTCCCTTTCCACTTTTTCTCTCTTCCACCTTCTCCTTGTTGCACTCTAACTTTTAGTGCTCTCTCAATGCTTCCTTCTTGCCTCATTAACCTCATCTGTTCTTGTGCTTGCAATGCACTAACTACTTCTATCACCTTGAGTTTTGAGAGCTCTTTAGTATTTTCTAAGAAAGCAATGGTTGTTTCATATCTCTCAGGTACTGAAACCAGAATCTTCTGAACCAATCTATTGTCAGATAAATCGATTCCTAATACTCTTGCCTTGTTAGCAATCTCAATTAACTTATCTGAGTACTCTTTAATGGACTCAGAATCCTTCATTTGCATTCTCTCGAATTCTCGCACCAAGTTCAACACCTTCATACCTTTAATTCTCTTGTCACCTTCATACTCACTTTTGAGAAACTCCCAAATCTCCTTTGCCGACTTCAAGGCCATAATTCTATTGAATATGGCGAAAGACATCGCTGCCTATAGGCAAGCTCGAGCCCTTGCCTTGCTAGTGACCCACTCCTTGTGAGTCTTGATCTGTTGTATTGTTGGGTTATCAGGAAGTGGAACAATCTCATAATCTTGTTCAATTGTTGCCCAATAATCACAACCCTCCATGTAGGCATGCATTCTTATGGCCCATGCCTGGTAGTTTTCACCATCAAACACAGGTGGAGCCAATGAAGAAAGACTGTTTGATCCTAACTCCATCTCTAGGTGTATCACTCAGTTTCTCTCAAAGATATTTCACTGATTTTCACTCACAGATCCCTTAAGAATTTATAGCTCCGATACCACTGTTGTTGTAACTAGTGACAGAGAAATGAGAAAATGGGAAGTGTGTTCATTTTATTCTGAAATGCTCCATATAAATACACATCTAAAGTCTAAAAATATAGTTCACAATATTAGCAACTAATTCCACTAAATCCACAAAAATAGGAGCTTAGACTTGACTACACTAAAAATAACCTATTTCCTAGAAACTAGGAATCGACTATCGGCCTATTCATTTGCTCCTTTCAGTAATCCGGAGTGGTAGCTATCCTTCGCCCTCCGTTCAGCACCCTCGTCGTCGCCCTTCACCTCGCCTCCGACCACCACCTCGCCTTTCGCCTCGTCTCCCTCCACCCCTCGAAGCGCCTTTCGTCTCGCCTCCGACCACCCCCTCGTCCTCGCCTTGCGCCTTTCGTCTCGCCTCCGGCCATCCCTTTCCCATTTGCCTCACCTCTGACCAGCCACGTCCCCTTAGTCCCGTCTTTGACTAATACACAGACCTTCCCGATTCGGGATCCAGTGAGGAAGCTATCTCTCGCCTCTGACAAGCACCCATTTTGTTTCCTGTCCCCAGTTTGGTTTCGTCTTTTGCCTCGCCTCAGACCACCCTTTTCCCTTCCCTTCACCTCGCAATTTCCTTAGCCTCTGTTCAACCTCTCCTGTTTTTCCCGTTAGTCTCTCAGCTTTCCTTCATCTTCGATCAAACCAAGCAATCCCGGCACTTTTTCGTCTTGGCCTGAGACTTTCCCTTTTTGGTTATGGTTCTGGAATTCTACCATTCCTTCCCCTATCTTCGACTGGTTTTGGGTCTTTCCATCTTCTTTGATGGGGGAGTATAGCTGTTGTATTGGCGAGAATGATTTTCGAATATGGGGGGATTCAACCGTCGTTTACATTCAGGATGGTTATTTTAACCGTCCGGTAACTCTGTCCATAAATCATGTGAAGTGGTTCTTTGATCAGTTTGTTGAAATGGCTGCGAACATCGAGGCCTTCTTTGCAAGGAGAAAATTCAAAGATGATTTGGCCACTCTCGGATTATTTAAGATTAGGAAAAAATTTGGTTGGGTCGCGGAGGGCATGGTTTGGCCCCCGGCCGGAGGTCGTTGGATTTTCAGGGTACCATTAGGTTCTTTCGCCATCGGTTGGGCAGTTTTCAAAGACATGTTAGATGATTTCCTACGAGCAGAAGACTACTCCTCCTCTCCCTCCACTAATGTAATCCCCTCTAGTGTAGTAGTAGAAAAGGGGTTGGAGACTGGTCCTCCCTTCAGTGATTCTATACAGAGTCAAGGAAGTAAGCGGGTTATTGGTTTAAGTCAGAAAGGTTACTGGATCTGTAAGGCCCATGATGTTGTTCCTATTGACTTTGATAGAGTATGGGTAGTTACTCGGTTGTTTGCACATGTTCAGTGGGTTACGATCAAAGATGCCTTGCAGACTCATTTTGGCTTAAGTTTACAAATCAATTCCTTCATGTGTGACAAAGCTATGGTGATCTTTGAGCATGAGGTGTTATTCAACAATCGGGATTTCAAGTTTGGGAAGTGGCAAGTAATTCACAATCTTCATTTGAAGATTGAAAAGTGGGAGGACAAAGGACATAGCTTACCTTCGGTTATGCTCGGATATGGTGGATGGTTGGCCATTAAAAATTTGACTCTGAGACTTTGGAGGCGGGATGTTTTTGAAGCAATCGGGATTCACTTTGGGGGGCTTGAAGCGATCGCACTAGACACTCTAAATTTCATTGATGTATCACGAGCAAAGATTAAGGTGCCCCTGAACCTCTGTAGTTTTTGGTCGGCTACAATTCCTATTGTGGATCCTATTGGTGGGAACATCTCCTTACATTTCGAGGTTTTGAGGGTTGGTACTCCGCCACCAAGCTTATTGGATCTGTTGACTTTAAGGGATGTTACTAATCTCATTGATTTGGCTAGAATTCAGCAGGTAATTGACGACGAATTGGGAGCAAAGTTGGATGTTGTTCCCCTGGAAAAGGAGGAAGCTTCTGGTGATTCTTTGGCCTCTAATAGGAGAAGCACTTCGGTGAATATGGGGGAGGAGGGATGCGTTGAGCAACGGGAAGCTAAAGAGGAGGAGTTTTGTGATCTCTCGATCATTCAAGTACCGAGGGCTCTGGGTTTGAATGTTGTACCTGTGCCAAGCATAGATTCAGTGTTTGAAGATCCTCTTTTTTCTTCTAGCACCCCAGTCAGTGTTAAGGAGGTTAGGGACACTTTTTGCGGGAAATACTACTCAAGAAGGATTGGGAGGACCTCAGTTTCGAATTTGAAAGATCATTTGAAAGATCATTTGGACGAGAATTTTCCAGATTTCTTAGAACAACCAGAAGTCTGTCTTCAACTTCCTAGTTGTGCAGGGTCGGTGGCCCCGGTATCTTCTTTATCCCCTATAAAACCCCCACAGGTTGAAGTAGAAGAGTGTTGTTTGGGACAGGAAAAGGTGGTTTTTGTTAAAGCTTCTTTTCAGACGTTTTCTAATCTAAATTCGGATGTTTTTTCCCCTTCCTCTGTCTTGGGGTCTTCGATATCGGGATTGGTGATGGTTTTGAGCAGTCCGGATCTGGAACTTGCTAAGAGTTTAAAGCGCAAAGAAGTGGAAGCCTTCTTCCCAGCAATTAATCTTCAGGAATTTTTTGATTTAGAAATTCCCCAGACTCGAGTGGGAAAGGAAGGTATTGAGGAAGGGTTTGCATGTCCAACCGAGTTGCTTCGTTTTAACAAATTAATAAAAGCAAGTGGTCTGCAATTCAAAGAAGTTGGGCCAAGGCAGACGCTCTTGACCTCGCAGTGAAAATTCTCTCATGGAAAGTCTATTTGGAGCTCCAGGGTCATTGGGAGGGCTTTGGTGGAGGTTGACGGTTGATAGGGTGTTTTGTTGGTGATGTGGGATGAACTTGTGGTATCAGTTTTAGAAGGGTTGAAACCGAGTGTTTATGAAGCTAATGTCTTATTGTGATTCATGGGGGTTGGAAATTCGAATGCTTCCGAGGTGCTTCAAGGGAAGATGCCTTCTCCAACTCTGTCGGATCTTTGTCTTTCTTGGCGTTCGTTTCTATATAGTGTTGGTTGCTCTGACTGTTGTCCCGGGGTTTGCTGTTTTTGATTCCAAGGCTTTGGGTGTTTTGTTGTGTTTTTAACGATGTTTTATCCCATTGTATTGTTGATTTTCTGATTTTCCTTGTACTTTGAGCTTTAGTCTCTTTTCATTATATCAATGAAATCTCTTTCGTTGCATTGTCAAAAAAAAAAAAAAAGGAATTGACTAGACCAACTCAAAACTAATTTGAGTTACTAACAGCTCGCAACCCTTACAAACAAAGCTACATGCGCCCACTAACCAACTGAATGCTGTAAATTTCCTTTTTTACCCTTCCTTGCATACGTGTGCATAATTGGGGGCCTAACAATATCCTATAATGAGAAATCAACAAAGGGCTTAGAGAGAGAACACGAAGAAGAAGCCTTGAGACGAGTTTATTCAAAACAATCTAACCAAGGAAGATGTTTGCTATGAAAGATTCTTTAAGTTCTTTCCATCCATAATTCAGAAAGAAGAGCTTTATCTGCATTAATCTAAAAAAAAATGGACCAATAATCAACTGAAGAACATTATCCGTGTAAGTATTTGAGAAAACCCACTAAAGATTGAAGAACAAGAACATTTTGAACCAACAAAGCTGAAAATAAGGACAGTCAAAGAAGATATGGATAAGAGCACCCTCATCCAATAAACAAAGAGAGCAAATTGAAGGCGAAATATATAGAGAAGGGTGTTTCCTTGGTAAAACATTTGAGCAATTCAACTTCCATTCATCATAATCCATATAAGAATATTATCTCGCTTGGGACACTTAACCTTCTACAATGTTGTATAAACCTTCTTATCCAAATGAGGGGATGATGCCGAATGTTAAGAGTTAAAGACTTGACTGAGAAAATGCCCGATTGTCCAAGTGACCAGGAAATACAAACCCAGAACTCAAACCTGAGCCACAAGTTATTAGTTGTTCTCACTCATATCCATAAGTTTCATATGTCCACAAGTGATTAGTAGTTCTCACTCATATCCATAAGTTTCATATGTCTAACTAGTAGACTTTATACCAAAAATAAAGTAGACAACCATAATGCTACATTTTAGTGCTATGAGTCAATAACATAATCGGCTAATCCCACATTACAAACTACCAGATTTGACTAAAGGAGGACATACTCAATTTCACAAGAAGAGCACCCTCCAGACTTGATCTGACCCCTTACACGAGAATTTTAAGACAGAATTTCAAGCTGAAAGAATGCCCAACTCCAGGAATTTTCTGGAGAAAGAAGCTCGTGATCGGCAACAGAACAACGAAGATCCAAATGAACATACCTTCACCTGTTTCACAAATGGCAGGCGACGCGGCTTCGAGGAAAAACAAAAAACCTTGAAAACATTTCGTTTCCCTTATGTTTTCATGGCTTTTGCTTCATGTTTGCTATGAACCTCCTCCCCCTTCTCCAGATTTCTTTAATTTTTCCTTCAATGATTTTGGCAGTTGAAACCCTAGCCCTAAATGAAACCAAATCTGGGATATTTTTTTCCAGATCTACCATCTGAATCTCTATCCCCTCACAACTTGAAAACATTTCGTTTCCCTTGTCACTTCCTTGCCGCTCCCCCAAGTCAGTGAGGTTGCATGCTCCATCGATGAAATCAGGCATCAGATTGCTTGGTAGGGGACGAATGGAGGCATGCTTTGGAGCTTGTGGGGTGGGGGATGGAAGGTTTCGACTGCTAAGGTTCGTTTTCTAAACCCTATTGTCGACTGATGATGAGTAGTTTAACATCAAATTTTCTTTTCCATATACACCTTCAATATTGCCTGCCTATATTCTTTCCTCGTTTTTGCTCTCTTTTTCCTATTTGAACATGTGTAAGTTGCTCTATGTTTCTTATATCAGCATGCCTATATCTTATCCCCAGTAAGGTAGCCAATCTTCCCTTGTCCGGATATACATTCGAACGCTCTGCAACCAACGAATGAAATTATCGTCATTCAGTCGAATTGTAGTAATTTGGACAGTAGGGTTGTTGGAATGGATCCGACCATCCGAGCCTTTAATAACGGACAAAGATTTATTTTCTGACATCTTTCCTGAAGATCAATCAAGGACAGAGAAGTAGAGATAAAAATCACCAAAAGAAAACAAATAGTGCAGTCAACAAAAGGAGATCCAGTAATCCCAATACAGTGCACTGTTTTTTAGAAAAAACAGTGGAAATCGACCGGCAGAGGTGAAGTCGGCGGCGACGGTGAGGAGGCAACCGGCAAGGGAGACAGCAGCGAGAAAGGAACCGGCGGGCGACAACACTACGAACAGGCTCTCACTCTCGTGGGTCGCAAGTTCGCAGGACGCGGGTCACGGATCACGGTCGCAGACGTTCGCGAGTTTGCAAGTATCGGATCGCAGGCGTCTATTATCTCCAGCAAGGGTTGGTTATCTCCAGCAAGGATCCTAGGGTTCAAAGCACCGGTCGGCCGACAATGTCGTCGGCGATGTGGTGTCAACGGAAGAGGCTAGGGTTTTTTTTGTGGCGACTAGGGTTTTTCTTTTGGTGTTTAGAAAGAAAAGAAATTAGGGTTTTGACATAATTTAGGGTTTCTGCTCTTATACCATGTAGAATACCAAGAGTAGAATGTATTATTTTTGTATATTTACTATGAGAAGGAAGGGTTTCTTATATAGGAGAGAACCCTTATTTACAGAAAAGGAAATAATCTTCCAGTATATCTAATTCAAATAATATAAAAAATACTAGATGATATCTAATTCAAATAATATAAAAGATACTAGATAATATCTAATTCAAATAATATAAAAGATACTAGATAATATCAAATATTCTCATCAACAAATAAGGAAATAATCAACCATAAACATACCATATACATTGGGAAACTAAAACAAATTGAAATAATTACCAATTGTAAAGGTTTGATTCAACACCATGCACCCACCATCATTGTTCCCTGAAAAGAGTAAGAAATCTTTTCAGTATCTGACAACTGCTTTCTTTTTTCATATGTTTGGTTGGAAAATGTAGGCACTTCAGTACAGCGCAAAAGCATAAACTGAAGAGCAGGAAACCTTTTCTTGAACAAATTACAAAGAGGAAAAACCAAATAGATTGATAAGGTTCTACCATATGGTCCATATGTGTCATTGTTGCTCAAAGTAAATCATTTTTCAACTTTATCATAGCCGCAGCAAAACATCTTTTTAAATAATACATAATAGAACAATATCCACTACGATCAAAAAAGAGGCTAACTATTCTTCATCTGGATCTTCTGATTAAATAATACATTTCGATTAAATTAAATTAACTGTTGTTTTATAATCATGTGTATTAAGAACGTGTGTATCAAAACCATGTTTGATAAATCAGTATAGAAACAAGAACCACACTGTAAAAGCGAGCATATAAAGAATGGTTAATTACTGAAGTGAAGAATAACTGGAACAGCATGAAACACACGTCCAACACCATGGCCAACAAACTGTCGAACTACACCAAATCGATGCTTATCCGCATGGTTGCTTGATTAGAGAAACAGAGAAAATTATTAGAGGATATTTTCATTAATTTCGCAAGATTATCATTTTGTCTCAAATTAGTCTTGGATGGATGAACATCAGAATTTATTAACATCAACAGAACAAGTGCAAAGGTCCTTTCCAAGTATCTTATAACAATTATTCATAGCCACTATGGCTTTAACACAATAATCCTAAACTATTACCCTGCATTGACGCAATCATCTATGATGTGAAGTAAAATTCCTTTGAGATGAATCAGTTTAAATTTTAGTAACCACCTACCTAAGATATTATACCTAACTCAAATCAATACATTAAATAAGTGCATATAAATTAGCTCGTACATATAATTGTTTTAAAAATGAGAGGTAAAAAAAAATATTTAAAAAACACTCATGGTCGACGAGATCAACTTGAATTTTTGCCTCATATACACAATTTTCATAAAAGAGTACCATAGCTTAAAGTGTTGGGTTTTATGTCCTAAAACTCGTAGTTTTGTAAACTGAATGTACATTCTATTTTAGAATAAAGATGTTAGTGAAGTTTATTCAATAAAGGTGTTATTGAATAAAGTGAATTGTGTATTGTGTAACCTTAATCCAATAAAGAACCCTTGGCTATAGGATGAATACTTGAACTTTATGTGTGACATAGACGTGGATCAAGTTCAAGTTATAGCTATAGTATAAGGATAGGGTTGGGTACCTTATCCTGGGGACACTATGGACGCGACCCACTTTGTACAGTACAAACGATGTGATCTTAAATCGTTCATATGGAGACATGCGAGTGGAGGCATCCTATGCAATGAGTTTGCACAACACTGGACGGCGAAATAGTTACTTAAACTTTATAACTCCGTTTACTGTTTTAAATGACTATATTCATACGATGACCTAGGTAACTCGATCTTAATCCTGAGCGTGCTATGAACTCCTGTTTATTCGAATTATCCTTAGATTTGCATGGGTGAGAGTGGCCCGAGATTGTCGACTCAATAAGTCTCCCAATTTAGGGATAAGACCAAGCAGATACCTGGGAATATAGTTCTACACGATGGAATTCACTCCTACCCGCTTTAAGGATTAGTAGAGGGTTGTTCCCTTTAGTGCTGACTCCGGGTCTTGAACAAAAGGTTCACCCCACTCATTGGCCCGAGAGGGATTCGGTTTGTTGGTTGGACCACAAACCAATTGTTCATTAGAGGATCATGGGATTTAAGGAACAAGAAGTAATTACAGGGGTAAAACGGTAATTTTGACCCAGCTGTAATTACGAACGACCTGTGAAGGATCGGCTTACTAATCATGGTTATATCGAGTGGACAGAAATATATCTACAGTGAGGAGAGTACAACCACTGGGTTTTAGTGGAGTGTCCCGGTGGTAAATGAATGTTGATTAGCTAGACTAAAGAGTTTGGTCGGTTAATCTGTATCGTTGGAGCTCATAATCTGTAGGTCCATTAGGTCCTCCTTACTAGCTCGAACTAAGCCTTGTAACATTTTGAGAGAAAAGAATTTGAATTGTTCAAATTCGGTTTTAGAAGAAAGCGTTAATTATATGTGATATATTTAACGAGTCATAGCTTAATTATGAATTAAACTATGATTAAGAAGAGGTGGAAGAAGAGGGCTTATGAGGTAATTCAAGATGGGCAATGGGTCCGCAAGCCTCTGGATGTCGTTGTTGTCGACTTTGGTATGGGTTGTGACTCGATTGTTTGCACATGTTAGCTGGAAGGTGATCAAGAGTGCCTTGCAGACTCATTACAAGACAAGCCTACAAATAAATTCTTTCATGTGTGACAAGGTTATGGTTCTCTTTGGGGAGGAACCTTTAGTTATGAATGGGGGACAATGGCAAATAATCCACAATCTTCATCTAAAGATTGAAAAATGGGAAGACAAACTCCATAATTCCCCTTCAGTTATGATTGGCTATGGAGGGTGGCTCGCAATCGATAATCTTCCTTAGAGATTATGGAGGAGAGGGAGGTGTTCGAAGGAATCGGATACTACTTTGGAGGACTTGAAGATATCTCATTGGACACTTTGAACTTCCTAGAACTATCAACGGCAAAAATTTTGAACTTCCTAGAACTATCAACGACAAAAATAAAGGTTTCCCCAAACCTCTATGGCTTTTGGCCAAATTCAATTCCTATTATGGACTCAATTGTTGGAGACATTCAGTTAAAATTTGAAGCGTTGGGGGGTTACTTCTCCTCCTGGTAGGCTGTCGGATCCCTTGACTCTGAAGGATGCTACCAACCCCATTGACATGGCCAGAATTCAACAAGTAATAGATGATGAAATGGGAGCAGATTTGATGGTTGGTTCTTTGGAAGAAGAAGTAAGGCTCGATGAACCTTTGGCTTCCAAGTTAAGAATAGTTGTTGCGACTAAAGGGGTGAATGGATCCGAAGTATCTGGGGATTCCGAGGCTACTGTGGTTCATGAATCTGCAGCTCTTAATTGTGGCATTGGCGTTCATGAGCAGGCTTTAGAAATAAACAATGAATTAATTAAGGACTCTTTGGGGTCGGTGGAGTTAATTGCAGGGGAGTCCAACGGCTACAAGGAGAAGATGATTAGAGGCTCTCGTCAAAGCACCCCCTCCTCATTCAAGCACCGAAATTGGGTCGGTTTGTTCTCACCTAATCAGCAACTTTGTGCAGAGGAGGATCTGAGGGGCCCGGACTTGGGACTTGACCCTTTGCAAGGCTTTGATCCGGCTAATGGGGAGTATCTTTTTTCTTCTGTGAATCCGGTCAGTGTTAGGGAAGTTAAAGACGTTTTCTGTGGGAAATATTATTCAAGAAGGGGCGGGAAAGTATTGGCTTTGAACTTGGAAGGCCATTTAGATGAAAACTTCCAGGATTTCTTAGAGCAGACCGAAGCTAGCTTGCAACAGCCTGCCCGTGGAACTTTGAAGACTCAGGTAACATCTAGTGTTGTTATATGTTCTCCGCTAATTAATATTGAGTAGTGTCACCTTGGGCCAAATAAGGTGGTTTTTGTTAAAGCTTCTTTCCAGCCCCCCTCTCCGTTAAAACAGAGCTTTCTCTCTCCCTCCTCGATCTTGGGGTCCTCGATTTCAGGCTCGGTGGTGGATCTGAGCAGCCCCGATTTGGAATTTGCGAAAAGATTGAAGCATAGAGAAGTGGAAGTTACTTCCCCTGCAATCAACCTTCAAGAGTTCTTTGATTTGGAAGCTTCTCCAGATCAGTTGGGAAAGGAAGTTAAGGGGTTGTTTGGCGCGTTGTGTTGGAATCAGAAATCTGGGTTTGAAACCACAGAGTTTCTTGGTTTGAATCGAAACACTTGACTTGCAGAAAATTGATGTTTGGAGCGCAAGGTTGTGTTAGGTCATGTTGCGAAAATGATGTTTGGGTGTGTAGTGTTGTCTGGAATGGGTTGCATAAAACAGTATTTGGGGTGCAGTGTTGTGTTTGGTTAGGTGTGTGCAGTCTGTTTTTTCTAAAATGAATACTTAATATTTTTTAAATATAGTAATTTTGTCTTCTTAATTTATTTTTTAACTTCATAACTACATAATTACCTATCAACAATTTATCTAATGTATCTAATTTAAGTTTGTAATACTTTGTAGGAGTATATATTATATTTATAATGCACTTCACTCATGATGACATAAAGTAAAACAACTAACTATATGTTGTAATGTGTAATGTAAGAACTGTGGCGCCAATGATAAAGTAAAACAATCGATGCATAGAAATATGTTGGTTAAAGATAACATGTTCTGTTGATCAAATAAATAATAAAAAAAGTAGAGATAGTTGTCCAATGAAGTTCAAATAAACATAAAATTCTAAAAAAGTCATAGAGAGTGGTAGATGGAAATAGAATCAGGTTCCCGGTGCTTTCCCCAGAACTTCCACACAGTAATCATACATCCAATTCGGGGTGGTTCATGCAAAAAAAGAGTTCAACATCATACTATTCGAGAGAAGCGTTTTTGCAACAACCATGCACTCCTGCCTTGTCATCCCTGGGATTGCCTTCAATTTTGCATATAACTCGTTCACTCGAGCTACTAATATTATATTAATAATATTTACACGCAAAAATATTATCCACCACAATGTATGTAGTGCATATATACAAAATCTAATCAATATATATATATATATATGTTTAATTCAACAATCATCAATTCCCATTCCAATTCATCCATATATGGTTTTCGAGATGTTCCCTCCATTCAGTCCAGACATATGTTGTCTCTACAAACCAACGTTGTTTGTGTTCATCCCAGTTGAATCGGGGTCACTTGTGTGTGCCTCCTCAAATGTGGGATCTGGGTCCATCTTTTGTATAATTAAGTTGTGCAACAAACAACATGCAGTTATAGTCCTGCACTAGACTTCTACTGGGTAAAAAGACTTTCCTCCTAGTATCGCCCATCGACCCTTCAACATACCGAATACTCTCTCAATGACATTTCGAGCGGATGAATGTCTCATGTTGAACAACTCTTTCGGATTGGCGTGGTTGGGGCATCAAAGTATCAAGTTGTTTGGGTGGTCGAGTCGCAGGGGCGATCGTTAAATTAATCTATAGAGTTTTCATTGTAGTTATCGATGCAGGTAATCGTCGCGACGGTCAGTTCGCTGGTGTGGTCGTTGAAGTTTTTGTTACCGGTAGTGATCAGACAGTCATCGGAGTTTCCATTAGAGTTAGTCGGTCGCCGGTGTGGTCGTCGAAATTGTCATCGGAGTTGGTCGGGGGTCGCCGGTGTGGTCGTCGAAATTGTCATCGAAGTTGGTCGGGGTCGCCGATGTGGTCGTCGAAATTGTCATCGGAGTTTGTTGGGGTCGCCAGTGTGGTCGTTGGAATTGTCATCGGAGTTGGTCGGGGTTGTCGGTGTGGTTGTCGGAATTGTCATCGAAGTTGGTCGGGGTCGCCGGGGTGTGGTCGTCGGAATTTTCATCGGAGTTGGTCGGGGTCACCGGTGTGGTCGTCGAAATTGTCATCGAAGTTGGTCGGGGATCGCCGTGTGTCGCCGTCATTGTCATCATCGAGTTGGTCGGGTCGCCGGTGTGTGGTCGTTAAAATTGTCACCGAGTTTGTCGGGTCGCCGTGTGTGGTCGTCGGAATTGTCATCAGAGTTGGTTGGGGTCGCCGGTGTGGTCGTTGGAATTGTCATCGGAGTTGGTCGGGGTTGTCGGTGTGGTTGTCCGAATTGTCATCGGATGGTCAGAGTTGCCGGTGTGGTCGTCGGAATTGTCATCGGAGTTGGTCGGGGTCTCAGGTGTGGTCGTCGAAATTATCATCGGAGTTGGTCCGTCGCCGGCGGTCGTCGAAATTTTCATCAAAGTTGGTCGAGTCGTTGCGGTGTGATTATCGGGTTTTCATCGGAGTTGGTTGAGTTGCCGCGTAATCGCTTCCGAGTTGTCGTTGTTGGTGGTCGTTTTAGTTGTCATCGAAGTTGGTTGGGTCACCGGTGTAGTCGTCGGAGTTGTTGTCGAAGTTGTCATCGGAATTGTTGTTGAAGTGGTCATCGAAAATAAAAAACAACAAATAGAAGTGGAAAACATGGTACAAAACCCATGAGGTTGTGTTTCAAAACCCATGTGGTTGTGTTTCAAAACCCTTGTACCAAACATGGGGTTTCACAACACCACCCTAACCCAAACCAATGGGCCAAACACCCCCTAATAGGGAAGATCCTGAGTGTCTGGCTGAATTAGAACGTTTTAACAAGCTTTTAAAAGCTAGCGGATTGCAACTCAAGGAAATCATGCCAAGACAAGCTGTCTTGACTTCAAAATGAAAATTTTGTCTGGAATACAAGGGAGTTGGGGGATAATTAAAAGAGAATCAATCTCAAAAGATTTCTTCAGCGAATTTGCCCTGATTTGGTTTTTATCCAGGAAACTAAGCTCATGGTTGTGGATGACAATGTGGTAAGATCAATCTGGAGCTCAAGAGACATCGGTTGGGCCCATGTGGAGGCTTATGGTAGATCTGGAGATTTGCTGGTGATGTGGGATGAGCTTAAAGTTTCGATTAAAGTGGTTTTGAAGGGGGGTTACTCTATATCCGTTAAGGTTCATTTTCTACAAGGGAAGCATTTTTGGGAATCCAATTTATATGGACCCAATCACTACCGGGAGAGGAAGTTCATGTGGGAGGAATGGCATTCTCTTTCCAGTTATTGTGAAGGACCATGGTGTATGGGGGGGATTTTAATGTTATTAGATGGGCACATGAAAGGGTGCCAACGAGGAAGGTGACCAAAGGAATGAGGAAGTTTAATAGGCTTATTGTTGAACTTGGGTTGCTGGAAATTTCACTTTCAAATGGAACTTTTACTTGGTCCAAATCAAAGGATGAAAATACGAGGACAGATTTTTCATCAAATTTCTCCTGATTTGGTTTTCATTCAAGAAACTAAGTTGGTAATTGAAGATGTTAATGTAATAAAATCAATTTGGAGCTCGAGAGATATTGAGTGGGTTCATGTGGAGGCTTACGGAAGATCGGGTGGTATGTTGGTGTTGGTGTTGGTGTTGTGGGTTGATCTTAAAATATTGGTTAAAGAAAGAGTTGAAGCCGAGTGTTTTGGGAAGTTTGGAGTCCTTGGTTTTTTTAGCCTTCAAGATTGTTTCTGCTCTTTCTATTGGCTGCATTTGGTAATATGGGGTTGTCCATGGTTAAGTTTTTTGATCCATGCTCTATGGTTTTCTTCTTGCCTTAATTCAGGCTAATGTCTTATTGTGGTTCATGGTGGTTGGAAGTTCGATTGCTTTCGAGGTGCTTCAAGGGAAGATGCCTTCTTCAATTCTGTCGAATCTTTGTCTTTTATGCCGCCTGTTTATTTATAGTGTTGGTTGATTTGTTGGGTGTCTTTGGGATTGTTGTTTTTTATTCTAAGATTTTGGGTGTTTTGTTTTGTTTTTTCAGGACTTTTATCCCATTGAATTGCCTATTTTTGGGTTTCTCCTTTGTACTTGGAGCATTAGTCTCTTTTCATTATATCAATGAAATCTCTTTTGTTGCCTTGTCAAAAAAAAAAAATTAAATATTGGATTGGTTTATAGCATGAATAGGGATTCATGTTCGGAAAATCGATCGGGATCAGGCAATTTATTTAATTTAATATTTGATATTAAATTAAATTTAAAAAATAATTAATTAAATTAATTATTTGAATTATTTAATTAATTGAATTAATTTTAATTTAAAATCAATTTAATATTGATTTTTGAATTAAAATTAAAAAGGAAAAATAAAGGGATTTTCATGTTTTTCATGAAAATCAAGTTGGCAACTTGCCCATCCTACTCAAACTCAAAATTGGTCAAAATTGGTCACCTCCTTCAATTGTCCTCATCATTCTTGAGTTGTCACCTTATTGAAGCTTAATGAAGTTTTATTTAAAGGTGATTTGAGGTCAATTGCAAGAATTTTGCAGAAAATTCAAGAAATCTCGTTTTGTGACCTTTGGGGACTCTTCTTCCAAATTCTCTCAATCTAGGATCCCACAATCCGTTCCAAGGCCTGAGGATAGTAGGGAAGACACTAGAGGTGGTGCACGAGGTGTTCGTGTTACAAATCGTCCACCGGGTGAAGAGAATTTGATCTTCAAAGGTGAGTTTCTTAACTCCCTGTTTTCCTAGTTTTGAGCATGCATTTTATTTTGTGAAATTGATCAAATTAGAGTTTTCAAGATCCTAAATTGCTTCCGCTTTCTTAATATAGACTCTTTCATAAAACTGGTTTAGGTGTTTGATACATAAGAGCTAGAGACTTCTAGCTTGCTTTTGGACAGCACCAGACATCATGAACATCTGAACTTTTATTTTTTTAAAAAAAAAAAAGAAACTGAAATGGAGAATATTAAAGCCACGAAAGAGGACAACCTTCTAATTTCTAATGATCAAGGATATGCTAATAATCAAGGATAGGGTATATTTACAATAGAATTCCTTGTGATTTAACCTGCACCACCAAGAAGCCAAATGCGACTATGAACAAATAAATCCTCAGAATTCAAGTTATCCACAAAGAGTCTAAAGTTCCTTTCCTTCCAGATCACTCAAAGGATTGTTCTCACTGCACAGTTCCAAAAAATCTTAGCCTTGCCTCTGAATCTCAACCCCAAGAAAATTTCTATAGGCCACTGATCAACTCTGTTTGGAAAACAAGTTGAAAGGCCAAATACATTCAAAATGAAGCCCCAAACCTTGGAAGCAAAGGGACAGTGAAGAAACATATGATCGATATCCCACTTTTACCTACGACAAACTGAAAGTAAGAGCATCCAGCTTGGAAACTCGAAGTCTTTAGGTGGTATTCAGACTTCTACATGACAAGGACCACCAAAAAACTCACCCTTTTGGGATTTTAAACTTCCAAATCATTTTAACCCAATTGAATCTCAGTACTATGGCAGGTTTAGTGAAGAATAAAAAGACAAATTTGGAAGAGAAAGAACCGCCAGTCACTTGCCCACTTTATCTGATCATCCCCCTTTTCCAACTGTACCAACTCTAGCCTCTCAATGTGTGCTGCGTCCAATCCAATTAACCAATTCTCTGTCAAAAAAGGCCTTTTCTAATTGAACATCTGCTAACTTATTACCTCTGCCCCTCCCCATTAATTCTACAATAATAGGATTTGCTTCCCTAGCTCTATCACATTACTTGTTTCCAAATAAAAGCAGAGCCCTAGAAATGTCCTTGTTGAATTAGAATATGCTCATAAGTTAGTTATTTTGTGTTATTTTAACACAATCATGCCACACCTAGGGAGGTAGACAGTAAAAGGAATCAAAGTAAAAAATCAGTCTTACCTTTCTCTCTTTTCATAGGTAACAGGAAATATCATTGATATCTAAACCTTGAAATTACAACCATTAATAGTGTCATATGGTTCAGCAGTACAAAGTGGCTTTCCTTACTGAATTATTTTGCCAATTTGCTTGAACTCCACTCCTGGTGCGCATATGGATATTGCTTTATCTAAGCACTCTTTAGTCACCTAAAGCAAGGGGGGGAAATCAAAATTCCTTCTGACGGGGCTGCAGAAAAAACATCTCTCAAGCAAACAAGCAACAATAAGGGCATCATTGTAGTGAAATATCTAATATTGATAACGGGAAGTTATAACAGTTTGTTAGTTTATTATTAGTAAATATTAGCAGTACATAGTTTATTGGTTTGTGGTTAATTAATATATTACTAGTAAACATTACCCATAGGCCGTAAATATTCAAATTAGTTGGGATCATTAATAAGTTATTTTATTCTTATTCTTATTCTTTTTTCCTGTCTTGCAAGTCTTCTCTTGTACAAGAAGGCAATATATTTCTTACTTTGGTATTATTGGAATATAAATATTTTATTCCATTAAAATTAAGACGGTTACATTAATTACATCATCAATTGTCAAGCAACAAATTTGTTGCTAGCCTGATATGAACCAAGGTGTCTCAATCATGCAATATTTGTCATCTCTATAGCTCATAATTCAGTTCTACATGATAGAACATAACATGTCCAGGTTGATAAGCATTTTATTGAGAAGAAAATTGATGCAGGAACAATATATATTCCTCATCTTCCTACATTAGAGCAAATTGTTGACATACTAACTAAAGGACTTAGAAGCAATTCGACAGATCACTTAATAAGTTAACCATGGGAGGCATCTTTAAACCAGTTTGAGGGGGTGTGAGGGGGTGTGCTGGAATTTCTATTATTTAGGGGAAAAAATTGTTTATTCTCTCAAAATTAAGAAACATATATATAAACAATGAATTCAATATCATGAATTCAATACCGAAGAAATTGCATTACCCAAGAATGGAACCCTTGGTGGACCCAATTTACATATTAAAACATATCATAATTTGACTTTAACCAAGCCTACCAATGTAGTAGCGGAGCTCTATTATTTTCGGGAATTACTATCCTATCATCCTAGCTCAGCATCACAAATCCTTGAATCCAAAAGGCAAAAAACAAGTAGCATCTATGTCCAAGGGAAAATGGGAAAAGTTCCAATTCTGCAGCACTCACCTTTATATAAAATTAAGCCAAATTGGACCTTGTCAGACAAGGATTTAAGCCAAATAATATAAAGTTCTAGATAGGTCCTGGTAGAAAACCAACAACTCTTGCTATTGCAATATTAACAAAAAGACGTAAAACAAAATCAGAAACAAACAAAATAACAAAAATATGTATAATTACTACCTAAGATATCAAGAATATGGCCATTTCTAATTGAAATAGCTACCCTTTACAAAAAAAAAAAAAAAAGAAAGACTACCCGGACAAGTTTACTGGCTTCATCATCAACATCTCCACAAAAGAAAGTTGCTGAAGTATCACCATGGTAGCCCTACAATTTACAATCACAGATATCAGAAATAGTTTTAATAGCTACAAAATTTTATTTTATTGAATAACACAAAAGAAAAACAATGATTAATACTTCATTTAATCTCTGACACGCAAGGAGCCTTTGTTGGGAGTCACCAGATTTTGGAACAGACCCTAATAGCTAATGAGGTTATAGAGGACTATAGGTCAAGGAAGCAGGAGGGGATTCTCTATAAGATAGATTTTGAGAAGGCCTATGATCATGTGGATTAGGATTTCCTAGATAAGGTTTAAGCTAAAAAGGGTTTTGGCTACAAAGGGAGGTGTTGGATGTGGAGTTGTGTTTGAACGGTTCAATTTTCCATTTTGGTCAATGGCAAGCCTAGGGGTAGGATTCAAGCTTCTAGGGGTCTAAGGCAAGGTGACCCTTTATCCCCCTTTCTCTTCTTGGTGGTGGTGGATATCTTGAGTAGATTAGTGTCCAAAAGGGTGGAAGCCAATATTATCCAAGGTTTCCAAGTCGGGAGGGATCGAATTTCCCTTTCTCATCATCAGTTTGTTGATGATACTCTTTTCTTTTGTTCTACTAAGGAGGATTCCTTCTTCAATCTAAATCAGTTTCTCTAGTTTTTTGAGGCTATGCCAGTTTTTTTAGGCTATGCAAGGCTTTGAATCAATAGGAGAAAGTGTCAGATTTTGGGCATCAACAATGATTTGGGGAAGTTGGCTAGATGGGCTTCAATAGTTGGGTGTGAGGTTGGGAGCTTTCCTCTTTCCTACCTGGGTCTTTCTCTTGGCGATAACCCAAGGAGTCTCTCTTTTTGGGATCCGACCCTTCACAAGGTTCGTAAGAGATTGGGTTCTTGGAGGAAGAGTTATTTTTCGAAAGGGAGGAAACTCGCTCTCATTCAGTGAATCCTAAGTGGGATTCCTTTGTATTTTATGTCCCTCTTTAGGACGCCAGGTAAGGTTAGGGAAAAGCTTATGAGGGATTTCTTGTGGGAGGAGGTCGATGAAGGAAAAGGATCTCACCTTGTGAGTTGGGAGGTTGTCTCCAGGTCGGTAGATCTCGGAAGTTTAGGCATTGGTAATGTTAGGGCTAGGAATAAGGCCCTATAGGCTAAATGGCTTTGGGGATTCTATCGATCCTTCAGATTGATGACCCTTCATCCTCCTCTAGGGCCTCTTTCTCTCCCTCTTTTAGGGTTTAGGGTTTAGGATTCTCTTGTGGTTCCTTTTTCTAGTCTATTGTTAGGCCTAATCCTTTGGGAGTCTTTGTTTTCTCAACACCACCTACCTTAGGAGGAGCGCCGCCATCAGAGAAGGAGTTCTGCCGAAAGCAGGCGCGCATGTGCCGCATGCGCCACCGAAAAGTTCTGCGTCCACTGCCACGCGTCGACGCGTGGGAGCATGTGACCTCTTCGACTAATAAACCATCGCTTGGGTTTGTCTTGGCTTGAGATTTCTGGTCGGTCTGTGACTTTGGATTCGACAATAACCCCTTTGTTTGTCTCAGGTTTTGCATTTGGGTGAGATTAAGTTGTTTTTTTTTGTACTGTTCAGATCTGGTTTTTTGTTTCACTTGACGTTTATCTGTTGTTTCTTTAATAATGGTTGAGATGAAATCTATGGTAGTACCCAATTTGGTTCCCCTCTCGTCAAAGATCACGGAACATAAGTTGAATGGTTCAAACTATTATGATTGGAGTTAAACAATTCGGTTCTATTTATGAAGCACTGAGATGAATGATCATATTGATCAAGATCCACCAAAGTATGACAAAAGGAAGACTTTTTTTTTTTTGGGCAAAATACATTTTTAGTCCCTCAGTTTTGCGTTTGGTTCCCTTTTGGTCCCTCAGTTTTCAAACTCAACAATTTAGTCCCTAAGGTTTGCATTTGGTAGCACCAATGGTCCTTCTGTCAATTTTTCTGTTAATTTTGAACGGAAAGCTCATCTGACACTTTTTTTCATTAAAAACAATACATTTTTTTATTTTTTAATTATTAAACAAATATTATTTTATTAAAAACATTTTTATTTTTTTTTTCTTTTTCTCTTTCTTCCTTCTCCCTTTTTTTCCCTCTTTCCTCTTCTTTCTTCTTCGTCTTCTTCTCTGTTCTTCCATGGTCGACTGCTGCGGTGCGAGATCTCACCCACGACAGGTAGCACTCGAGACCCCTGAGGTTTGCAATTGTTTGGAAACCCCTATTATTCACCTCTGCAACCTCCAGTGCCATGAAAGCCGATGAACCAAAAAAAGCCCTAACTCCATCTAGCTATTATTTCAGAGGGAATGTCACAAGTATTCGTCTTTGGTGATCAGATTCGTGGATCTGTGTGATGGTGTGGCTTCAGACAGAGTACCCAAAAGATTGCGACAGTAGGCGTGACTCCGACAAGCGCATTGAGAGGAGGTCAGTGACTAGATCTTATTTCGGGTGTTCGACTTGCGAGGGTTGTGCGAGGCTCAACGGTGATGGATGGCATGCCAGCTTCGTGGTGTCCGGACAACGCAAAAGATGGCCTCTCAGCATGATTCAGTGAACGATCGATGGTGTGAGGGAGAAGAGGAAGATCGAAGGGGATGGGTGTTGCGTTCTGTTTTTCTTTTTTGGCTTAAACAAAAAAATAATCGATGGCTTAAAATTAAAAATAGAAAATATTAATAAATTATAAAATAATATTTTTAATTATTAAAACACGAAAAGAATATTTTTTAAAATAAAAATATAAATCAAATCAACTTTCCGTTCAAATTAACGAAAAAGTTGATGAGAAGGACCATTGGTGCTACCAAATGCAAACCTCAGGGGCTAAATTGTTGAGTTTGAAAACTGAGGGACCAAAAAGGAACCAAACGCAAAACTGGGGGACTAAAAATGTATTTTTCCCTTTTTTTTTTATGAGAAACCATGCTTTTTTTTTTATTTTTTTTTTATTTTGAAAGTAAAGCAAAGATGACTTTTTGACTTTTATCAAGATGGGTTCCCCCCATTTTCTCTCTTCTCTCTCCTCCCGACCTTCCCTATTCCGTGTCTTCCGATTTTTTTTTTCTTCGTTTCTGACTGCCTCCAGTCACCGGTCGATTTGATTTTCGTCTTTCTCCCGTGCTTTTCTTCTCCGGCGAAGGTCTCTTTTCGCAAGTATCGTAAGTTCGTCTGGGTTCCATCTCTTTCTCCTCCTTTTCCTTTTGGCTGCTTGGTATCCTTTCCTTTGGGTTTCGTCGCCGACCATTGCCTCCGACCATCCCTTCCCCTTCACCTCGCAGCTTCCTTCACCTCCGACCAGTCTCTTCCATTCGTCTCTTTGTTTTCCATTGCCTCTGACCTGAACCTTCGCCTTCGACTAACCCAAGCAACTCGGACGCTTCTTCATCTCCGCCTGAGACTTCCCCGATCAAAGTTTTGGTGGCTTTTCGTCTTCTTATTTTCAAAGGTTTGTGAGAGGTTTCGCCTATTCCTTCGGCCTGAACTCCAGTGCTTTTCGATGAGGATGGTCAGTTGTTGTATTGGGGAGTCGAATTTCAGCATCTAGGGAGACTCGATTTCCTTTTTATTCAACAAGGGACAGACAACCAACCGATTCCGATGACTTTCGACCATGTGAAGTGCTTCCATGGCTGGTTTTTGGCTTTGGCAGCTGATGTAAGGGCATTTTTTCAAAGGAGAAAGTCCAAGGATGACGCTGCAACTCTTGGACTGTTCAAGGCTAGAAAAAGGTATGGTTGGGTTGCAGTGGGAATGCTTTGGCCTCCGTCAGGGGGTCGATGGGTCTTCACGGTGCCCCTTGGCTCCTTCTCCACGAGTTGGTTGGTGTTTCGAGACTTGTTGGGTGATTTTCTTCGGATGAATGCTAACTCCCCTCCCCCCTGGCTACCTTGAGCTCGCCTGATTCAGGTGTAAACAATGTCTCTACGCTCGATTTCCTCATCAGGTCTCCCCCTTCTCTAGGCGCCAAGAGGGCCTACGATGCGACTCAGGTGGAACATTGGATCTGTAAGGCTCAGGAGGTAGTTCAGGTTGACTTTGGCAGAATTTGGGTCGTCACTAGACTATTTGCACATGTCAGTTGGAAGATTATTAAGTATGCTTTGCAATCTCATTTCAAATCCAATGTTCAAATAAATCATTTCATGAGCGACAAGGCTATGATTCTCTTTGGGGAGGATCCTATAGCTGCTATAGGAGGACAATGGAAAATAATCCACAGCCGTCACCTCAAGATTGAAAAATGGGATGACAATATTCATAGTTCCCCTTCAGTTATGATTGGCTATGGAGGGTGGCTTGCGATTGATAATCTTCCTTTGAGATTATGGAGGAGAGCGGTGTTCGAAGGGATTGGATTCCATTTTGGAGGACTTGAAGATATCTCATTGGACACTTTGAACTTTCTGGACCTTTCAAGGGCAAAAATTAAGGTTTCCTCAAACCTATGTGGTTTTTGGCCAAGATCTATCCCTATTAAAGACCCAATTGGTGGTGAAATTCAGTTAACATTTCAAGCATTTGGGCTTCTTCTCCTCCTAGCAGACTAGTGGAGTCCTTGACTTTGAAGGATGTTACCAACCCCATTGACTTGATCAGAATTCAACAAGTCTTTGATGATGAAATGGGAGCAGGGTCGATAGTTGTGCCCTTGGAAGATGAAAGAGGGATCGATAGCCCTATGGCTTCTGAGCCGTGCAAGGGGTTGAGTTCAAGGGTCTTAGTTTGGAAGTTGATCCGTTACAAGGCAGTGACTCAGCTAATGGGGAGTCTCCTCTCTTTTCTTCAGTGAATCCAGTCAGTGTAAAGGAAGTTAAAGATGTTTTTTGTGGGAAATATTACACAAGAAGGAGTGGGAGAGATGTTTTGAGTCTGACTGAGCCTTTAAATGAAATTTTCTCAGACATTTTAGAGCAGGTCGAGAACAATTTGCAGCTTCCTAGCAGTGGAGCTTTGGGCTCTCAAGTAACTTCTAGTGTTGTTGTACGTTCCCCTTTAATTGATGTTGAAGAGTACCAGCTTGGGCCAGAGAATGTGGTTTTTGTCAAACCTTCTTTCCAGCCCTCCTCTCCTTTAAAACAAGGCTCTCTTTCTCCCTCCTCGATTTTGGGTTCCTCGTATCCAGGCTCGGTGGTGGCTTTGTGTAGTCCTGATTTGGAGTTTGCGAAAAGTTTGAAGCTTAGAAAAGTGAAAACTTCTTCCCCTGCAATCAACCTCCAGGAATTCTTTAAGTTAGAAGCTCCGTTGGATCAGGAGGAAAAGGAAGGTAATGGAGTTACCTTTGAGTGTCCAGTTGAACTAGTACGCTTTAGTAAGTTATTAAAAGTTAGCGGTTTGCAACTCAAGGACGTAGTGTCAAGGCAAGAGGTTTTGGCTTCATAATGATATTTCTATTATGGAATACAAAGGGTCTAGGGGATAGCTCAAAAAGTTTCAACCTCGAGAGATTCCTTCATTAAATTTACCCTAATTCGAGTTTTATTCAGGAAACCAAAATCATGTTCGTGGTTGACTGTGTGTTGAGTTAATCTGAAGATTCAAGAGATATTGGTTGGGCTCAAGTGAAGGCTTTTGGTAGATCAGGGGTTGGCAGTTTCCATTTTGTCCCTCTGATGGTTTCTTTTTAAAGCGTCCTCATTATTAGTTTTATTGGATTTTATTTTTTAGGTTGTAATTTTTGATCGTTGGGTTTCTTTAGTTTTTTTGGTTCTTGGAAATCTTATGGTTCCCTCCTTTGTCCTCAAGGTCTTTTTGTGTGTTCTTGGTGAGGGATTGTTTTGTTTTCATTTTTCTTTTGGTCTCCTTTTGGAGTTTGTACTTTGAGCATTAGCCTCATTTCATTACTTCAATGAAAATTTGTTTGTTGCCTTGTCAAAAAAAACCATGCTTTCATTGAGAAAAAATGAAAGAATACACGGGCGTACAAAAAACAAGCCCACAAAGGAGCAAGGGAGAGCTTACAACAAAGCGTTCCACCCAAGCAAAATAAAGTCTAAAGGATAATTACAAAAAGGTTTAGCTACCAACGCCCAAAGAGAAACATAGAATCTAGTGAGGGACCAAATATCAAAGGAGGATCGCTCGATCCCTCAAAAGATTCTGTTGGTTTAGCTATTTCCTTTTTTAGCTAAATAATATCTTTATTGTATCTTTATTGTACATTGCTGGAATTTTATCTTCCTTAGTTGTAAATTCCATATCTGTAAATGGGTGATCTCTTAAGAACCCTTTCTCTTCTCAAGATCATTAAATCTATTATTTCGCTCATGGTATCAGAGCAACCCTAATTTTTCCAAAAACCCTAACCCTAACTTGCAGCCGCCGCCGCCGCCGCCGTCGCTGCCCTAACCGCTGTCGTCGCCGCCGCGCTACCCTTCATCAACCACCGCGATACCCTTCCTTACCCTAACCGCCGCGCTACTCCGTCATCACAGACAGAACCGCCGCATTCCCTTCCGCGAGTCGCAACCACTTCACGTCGACGCTGATTCACGTCGTGCGCAGTGTCACAATCATACTAGAAGAGCGTATGTTTGTGAACCTCAAAGTGACAAGTCGTGCCATGATGCGATCGAGGAGGACGGTGCATCATCTAACACACCAAGATAGGTGGGCTCGAAGGCATGTGAGACTGGGGCCAACCGTGTCGTCGGAGGGGCCGATGTATGGGCGTATGACTCCTCGCCAAAATGACGTGCAAGGGAGGAAGACCCAATATTTCACATAATATACTATAGCGGGTACCATGGTGTCGACTCTCCACCACCCCTGGGCTTGTGGGCCTAAGTGAGTCACTCTGTGGCACGTTAGCGTGTCATGGCTGGGGCGAGCGTCTCAAGAGAAGAGTCTTGGGTGTTTCCTTTGTAACGGGTTTTCAAGGGACAGTGTCGGACGGCACAGGTATACCGACATTGCGTCCCTTCCCATGGACTGGAGGTTCCAATATAGGGCCCGTTAGCGGCCAGCGATCCGAGAATGTCCCGTCAAAGCCAACTCATGGGAAAGACAAGTGCAAGTACACGGACGGACGGGGCGGCGTAATGCGACCAAGTCATATTCCGCCGCTTATTTACTTGATGCTTGGTTGAGGATCAAGAACCTCGCCTAAGGCCCGACGAAGCCACAAAGCGTTGCGATCATAGAGATGGGCCGGAGTTCCCGCCAGGTTGACCATGTTCGAGGATGATTCATGGCGCCGCACGGTTCGAGAGGTACGAGGCCGTGACACGCAGCCCCCTCCGATTCACGTCGACGCAGATGCAACCCACGCCACCGATCACTTCACCGAGTCGACGTCGTCTATACCGTTGGTCAGTCTCTGATAGTACGCCGGCCAATCATCTTCGGTGTCTCCTTTTGTTTGTTGTTTTGTACTGTGTTGCTCGACTCTTCGAGAATCCCCAATAGGGTTACTTGAAACTTTCTTGTTCTGTTTTGTATTTTTTGGGTTGCTGGTTATTACTAATTTTTTTTGGAAAAATGTCAGAAAACAAGTCTTCCATTGTTAAAGTCAGAGATAATCGCACCCATTCCAATGATCCCATCATCCAAATTACAACCATTCGGCTTAATGGAGACAACTTTCTTCGTTGGTCTCAAAGTGTTCGAATGTATATTAGTGGACAAGGAAAGATTGGATATCTTACTGGAGACAAAATTGCACCCGCCAAAGATGATCCTTTGTTTGCTGTGTGGGATGCTAAAAACTTCATGGTGATAACGTGGCTAGTCAATTCAATGGTGGAAGACATTAGTTCTAACTATATGTGTTATGCTACTGCACAGGAACTATGGGATAGTGTGACGGAGATGTATTCAGATATGGGTAATCAGTCACAAGTATTTGAGCTGAATCTCAAGTTACGCGACATACGACAAGGAGATGATCATAAACACTACAGGAAACTCGTAGAAGATGGTCATATTTATAAATTTCTGGCAGGCCTCAATGTTGAATTTGATGAGGAAGAGGCAGAATACTTGGTAAGACCACCTTGCCAACTATCAGCGAAGTGTTTTCTGAAGTGCGTAGGGAAGAAAGTCGTCGAAATGTGATGATTGGAAAGAAGTCTATCAATTTCGTTGAAAATTTAGCGTTAGTGCTTGAGGCTACAGCCTACAAGGCCTCCGATCAATCAAACAAGAACCATGAAAAACCTCGTGTCTGGTGTGACCACTGTAATAAACCCTGACATACTCGGGATACTTGTTGGAAACTGCACGGCAAACCTGCAAATTGGAAGAGTTCTAAGCAAAGTGAGAAAAGTAGCAATCAACAATCTTCCAGTGCTAATGTTGTTAACTCCAACTCATTTAGCAAAGAGCAAGTTGATCAACTTCTGAAGCTGCTAAAGGCTACTTCATCTTCTGGTAATCCTAGTGTTTCTTTGGCACAAACAGGTAATTCTCCTAAAGCCCTCTCTTGTTTTAACTCCTCTCCATGGATTATAGATTCCGGAGCCTCTGATCACATGACTGGTTCCTCAAAATTATTTGACTCATACTCTCCTATGTATTGCAATGAAAAAATTCGAATTGCAGAAGGTAGTTTTAATTCTATTGCAGGCAAAGGAATTATTCGTTTGACCTCACATATTACTCTACATTTTGTCCTTCATGTCCCAAAATTAGCTTGTAATTTGTTGTCTGTTAATAAAATCTCTGAGACTTCCAGTTCTAGTTCTCCAATGCCAAGTACGGAAAATTTGTGTTCGGGGGGGAGAAACACTACAAACTAATAAAAATACTGAACTTCAGGTTTATACTAGAAGGGCAAGAAGTCAAAAGAATCGGGACCAGACAGTGAACTTATCACAAGACCAATCTAATACCCCGATGAATAATCTCGAAGATTCAGGTAACATACCTCCTAATCCCATTTCTTCATCGAATCATTCACCTGAAATATCTGATCTTGACATTCCAATAGCCCATAGGAAAGGTACTCGAAATTGCCCTAAATATCCTATTGCAAACTATCTCTCTTACCATAGATTGTCAGATAGCCATAGAGCCTTTACTTCTAGGATAACAAATCTGTTTGTTCCACGGAATATAAAGGAGGCTCTAGATGACTCGAAGTGGAAATTAGCAGTTATGGAGGAGATGAATGCTTTTAAGCAGAATTGCACATGGGACGTTGTAGAATTACCAAAGAATAAGAAAACAGTAGGGTGCAAATGGGTGTTTACTATAAAGTGCAAGGCCGATGGAAGTGTTGAAAGGTACAAAGCCAGACTTGTTGCTAAAGGTTTCACTCAGACCTATGGAATTGATTATCAAGAAACATTTGCTTCAGTTGCTAAAATTAACTCCATTAGAGTTCTGTTATCCGTTGCTGTAAATGCAGATTGGCCAATTTATCAACTTGATGTCAAGAATACTTTTCTCAATGGGGAACTTGAAGAAGAGGTATTCATCAGTTTACCACCTAGTTTTGAGGAAAATCTGGGGATTAACAAAGTATGCAGGTTAAAAAAGGCTCTATACGGCCTTAAACAGTCTCCTAGAGTGTGGTTTGAACGATTTGGAAAAACTGTCACAAGCTATGGATTTCTTCAAAGCCAAGCTGATCATACTATTTTTTACAAACATACTGGGAAGGACAAAGTTGTTGTTCTAATAGTATATGTTGATGACATTATCCTTACAGGGAGTGATGAGACAGAATTGATTGATCTGAAGAAAAGACTAGCTAATGAATTCCAAATCAAAGACCTCAGAACCCTAAAATACTTCCTAGGAATGGAATTTGCTAGGTCAGAACAGCGCATCCTTGTTAATCAAAGGAAGTATATTATATCATTGACTTACTTGAAGAAACGGGATTACTTGGTTGTAGAACTGCTGAGACACCCATTGAACCAAACTTAAAATTACAAACTGCAACAGAGAAAGAGGTAAAAGACAAAGAAAAATATCAGAGACCTATAGGAAGACTAATTTACTTGTCTCACACACGCCCTGACATCTCTTTTCCTGTTAGTATGGTAAGTCAGTTTATGCATGCTCCCGAACCTACTCATTTTGAAGTTGTTTATAGAATCCTAAGGTACTTGAAAGGTACACCAGGAAAAGGTATACTGTTTAAGAAGCATTATCATCTACATGTTGAAGTTTACACTGATGCGGATTGGGCTGGTAGTACCATAGATAGAAGATCTACTTCTGGTTACTGTATGTTTGTTAGAGGGAATCTAGTTACCTGGCGAAGTAAAAAACAAAATGTAGTGGCCAGAAGTAGTGTTGAAGCTATGTTTAGAGCGTTAGCACATGGTATTTGTGAGGGCATATGGATAAGGAGACTCTTGGAAGAAGTGAAACTCTTTCCAAAGGCACCCAAACGTATTTACTGTGACAATAAAGCTGCAATTTCAATTGCCCACAATTCAGTCCTTCATGATAGGATAAAACACATTGAGGTTGATAAACACTTTATAAAGGAGAAAATTAATACAGGTGTAATATGCATTCCTTACCTGCCTACGACTGAGCAAATCGTTGATGTATTCACAAAAGGACTCCCAAAATCACAGTTTGACAAGATCAGCAAGTTGGCAATGGAAATATCTTCAAACCAGCTTGAGGTGGAGTGTTGGTTTAGCTATTTCCTTTTTTAGCTAAATAATATCTTTATTGTAGATTGCTGGAATTTTATTTTCCTTAGTTGTAAATTCCATATCTGTAAATGGGTGGTCTCTTAAGAACCCTTTCTCTTCTCAAAATAATATACAAATCATTAAATCTATTATTTTGCTTAGATTCTATTGTTTCTCTCCCCCCAAAGCCCCCAAAGAATAGTACAAACCCCAGCCCTCCACAAAAAAGTCCTTCTCCCCCGAACCTAGGGATGCAAAAGAAGCTCCACCATAATCTCTCTACAATCCCCCCCACCCCCCACCCCAAGAAAAGGGGAGCCCAAACTCTCTGACAAAATGCTTCCACACGTCCTAAGCCACCTCGCACCTCCAAAACAAATGGTTCCTTTGCCGCCTTCTTACAGAGAATACAACACCAAGGCCCGGCCAGCGATAGCCATCTTCTTGAGACCCTATCCAAAGTATTAACTTTTCCATGAAGGACCTGTCGGAGGCCGAGAAGGCATCGTTTTCTTCCCCTTTACCGCAACCTGTAAAGGTGGTAAGAGACAGGTTTTGGGACAAGGTTTACGTAAGAAGATCAAGCAACGAAATGGAGGTGGAGAAGGGGTCTTCAGTCAGGGAGTTTTTCGAGCAACCAGATGAGAGTTTGGAGTTTCGCAATCCAGTAGCTCCGGTAAAGCCGGGGTCGAAAGTCAGTCCTTGTTGTCCCCCAAGAGTTACGACTGGCATAGTTGAGAAGTGTCAGTTGGGACCTAAAGAGGTTTCTTTTGTTAAGGTCTCTTTCCAGACTTCTGTTGGTCAGGATAAAGGGAGTTGCTTGTTCTCTCCAGTTTTTGGGCAAGACTCTACTGCTCTTTCGGAGGTGAGTCTCAGTAGCCCGGAGTTGAGCTCGATAAAAAGGGTTGGCCAGAATTTTTCGAGTAAACTTTCCCCAGTTATTAATCTTTCTAAGTTGTTTGATTCTACTGTCGGTGTCTCTCCCTCTAGAAGCAATGTCAAGGATGGATCTTCAAATTGCCCTGTTGGTTTGTCTCAGCTTGATGCTTTAATTAAGGCGAGCGGATTACATTTTAAGGAAATCCTTCCAAGGGGGTCTCCTCTACTATCAAATTGAAATTTTTCCTTTGGTAGGAATTGGTTCAAAGAGGGTTAGTATAAAGAAGTTCCTACAAAAAGTTGTTTCATAGGTTGTCCTCTTTCAAGCTGCAAAGTGATGAGGTTAGTTGGAAGAAGTATTTTTCCATTTTGGAAATCGTGGAGTTTTGCTGGATTCACGGTGAAGTTTTTGGTAAATCAGGGGTTTGTTATTTGTGGGAGGAAGCTAAAGTATTGGTCATGGTATTGTTATTGCAAAGGGCGCCTGTTGAAGAATAATGTTTGTTTTCTGATGAGCAATTTCGAGCTTTGAAGTTTGGGTTTTCTGGTGGAGGTGTTGGGGCCTCTTTTGGAGGGTTGTGGGGTTTCGGGGTTTCAGTGCTTCCTCGGTCGTTTGTTCGAGCGTTTGTGTGTTGCAGTGTTGTTTTGTTGTGATTCTTTGTCTTGTATGCACTTTTTTATTTCCTTTGGTCGTTTGGTTGTGTGTTGCAGTTTTGATTTGTTGTGATTTTCTATGTCTTGTTTTCATTTTCTTTTCTCCATTAGAGCCTGTATTTTGAGCATTAGCCTCTTTTCATTATATCAATGAAATTCTCTTGTTACCTTTTCAAAAAAAAAAAAAGGTAAAAAACTTAACCTTCTTTGGGATTCTCACCTTCCAAACTAAGGCAAAGGCAGACACCCTCTGTGAAGCAGGAGGAGAAGGATTAACCAAAGAAAGAAAAAAGGAACCACACGAAAACCCCGCAATCGGATCGGGACACCGACAACGGGCGTCCTTCCTTTCCGGACAACACCGAAGGTCTTCCAAAAGAGAGAGGAGGGACATAACATCGCTCGTCTCCCTATCACATAAGGCACGCTGAAAACCGAAAAAGGGGGTCGCAAGAATACCCGAATGAAATAAAACATCAACCACCCTCTTATGTTTAGAACGCGACAAATGATATAGACGTGGAAAAACAGAGCAAAGAGATTCATCCCGCAACCACCTATCTTCCCAAAACAAGGTATCTGCCCCATTACCCACCCGACAATGAACAAACTCAGAGAAAAAAGGAAAACCCTCCGCAATACCAGCCTAAGGACATCTAAAGGTACCACCCCGACCACTACCAACCCACTCAGAGGAAAGACCATCTAAAGGAAGACTTGATTGCGCGATGACGCTCGATTGTATATTCAAATCAAGAATTCAATTGAGAGTGAAGTAGTTGGATTGGTAAATCATTGTGATTCTGTAAAATAACTGCTCAGATTTTTAGAATTCTTATACTCAAGAAAAGAGCAAGTTAACCGAATGTATGAAGTCTGCACAGCTCTTTTCCATGCGAAACAGGGAGACCAATCTGTTACGAATTATTTAATGCAAGTTAAGAAGACATGTGCAGGATTTAACATTTTACTCCCATTTAGTACAGACATAAAGGTTCAACAAGCTCAAAGAGAAAAGATGATGTCATGAGCTTTCTCAATGGTCTTTCCTCTGAATAGGATATGGCCAAATCACAAATTCTCTCAGGCTCCGAGATCCTTTTTTTGGACGAAGCTTTTAGTAGTCCTCCATACAGAAAATTCTTCGTCTGGTTCGTTTGTTTCTAAATCCAACGGTGCTCTCGTTAGTCGAAATGATTCTAAGATCACTAAAGGAATGAATACCAATAATCAAAGACTTGGTTTTGATCATCGACGACAATAGTCACAAGAGATTATATGTAACTATTGTCGTAAGTCGGGTCACATGAAACGCGACTGTTGGAAGTTGTTGAATAGGGGGAAAAGACCTCAAGTAGCTCAACTTGCGTCTATAAATGATACATCTGAGAGGTTGGTTACTATTTCTGCAGACAATGTTGCTAAATTCCAGTTGTACCAGGACTCATTACAAGCATCTTCTTCATCGAATTCTATTGCAACTATTGTTGAATCAGGTAAGAATCATTGTCTCCTTACATCTTTTACCAAATGGGTCATCGACTCTGGTGCCACAGCTCATATGACAAGTAATTCTAGTCTATTTTGTACCTCTTTGTCATTTGTACCTTTTCCAACTATTACTTTGGCAAATGGTTCGACATCTTCTGTTCTTGGATCCGACACCATTAACCTCACACCCTCGCTTCCTTTATCTTCTATCTTCATTCGCCTCGACTTTCGTTTAGTTTGCTCTCTGTTAGTAAACTCACTGACCTTAATTGTTTTATCTCATTTTTTCCTGGTTATTGCTTGTTTCAGGATCGTATGACGAAAAAGATTATTGGTAAAAGATATGAGTCTGAAGGCCTTTACATTATTTATTAGCAAATACCGAAAGTTGTGGCATGCTCTGGTGATGCATCTCCGTTTGAAGTCCCTTATCGTTTAGGTCATCCATCTTTGTCCGTGTTAAAGAAAATGCATCCAGAGTTTCATTCTTTGTCTTCGTTGAATTGTGAGTCTTGTTAGTTTGCAAAATTTCATCATCTTAGTTCAAGTCCTAGAGTTCATAAACGAGCTAGTGCTCCGTTTGAATTAGTTCATTCTGATGTCTGGGGTCCTTGACCTATTATGTCCAAAAGTGGATTTTGATATTTTGTTACTTTTGTCGACGATTATTCACGTCCGACTAGGTTATATTAATTATTAAATGAAAAGTCGTTTTGAGTTACTTACTCATTTTTGCAATTTCCATGTTGAGATTCAGAATCAGTTTAATGTCTCTGTTAAAATTCTGTGAACTGATATTGTTGTTGAATATTTTCTCACATGTTGGGATCTTACTTGTGTACAAAAGGCATTCTTCATCAACCTTCTTGCACTGATACTCCGTCCCAAAATGGGGTCGCTGGATGAATTTTTTTTTTTTGACAAGGCAACAAAAGAGATTTCATTGAAATAATGAAAAGAGACTAATGCTCAAAAGTCTTGTAAAAACAAACCAAACACCCAAAGCCTTAGAATTAAAACCGCAATCCCAAAGACACCCAACAAAACAACTAACACTATAAAGAAACAAACGCCAAAAAAGACAAAGATCCGATGGAAATGAAGAAGGCAACTTCCCTTGAAGCACCTCGGAGCAGTTAAACTTCAAACCACCAAGAGCCACAAAAGACCATAGCGAAAAACTTAACCATGAACCACCCCTCAAAACCAAAGGAAGCCACAAAAACAATCCTGAAGGCTCCAAAAACCCAGGGACTCCAAACCTCCCAAAAACACTCAACTTCAACCCCTTTTTTAACCGAAAAATGAAGAACAACCCACAACACCAACATACCACTTGAACTTCTGTAAGCCTCCACATGAGCCCACCTAATATTTCTCGAGCTCCAAATCTCAATAAGCTATTTCTCAATTTCCTTATATTCCATAAGAGTATTTTCAATGCGAGGTCAAGAGCGCCTGCCTTGGCACAACTTTTTTGAATTGCAAACCACTTGCTTTTAATAATTTGCTAAAACGAAGCAACTCGACAGGATACTCAGCCCCTTCCTCAATAACTTCCTTTTCCACTTGAGGCTGGGAAGCCTCTAAATCAAAAAACTCCTGGAGGTTGATCGCTGGGGAAAAGGCTTCCACCTCTTTGTTCTTTAAACTCTTTACAATTTCCAGATCTGGGCTGCTCAAGGCCATCTCCGATCCCGATACCGAAGACCCCAAGATGGGGGAGAGGGGAAAAACACCCTGATTTATAACAGAAGAAGGCTGAAAAGTAGCTTTAACAAAACCCACCCTATTCGGCCCCAAACAACACTCTTCAATATCAAACTGTGGGGGTTTATTAAATGGGAAAGAAGAAACCTGGGTCACCGACCCTGCACCATTAGGAAACTGAGAGCATACTTCTGATTGTTCTAAGAAATCTGGAAACTTCTCCTCCAAATGATCTTCCAAAATTGAAACTGAGGTTCTCTCAATCCTTCTTGTGTAGTATTTCCCGCAAAAAGTATCCTTAACCTCTTTAACACTGACTGGTGAACCAGAAGAAAAAAGCGGAGCTTCAAACGCAGAATTTATGGTTGGTATAGGAATGACCTCCAAATCCAAAGCCCTCGAATCTTGCGGATCAGATGGGATCAACTCAGACTCCTCCCTCGCAAGGGCACCATTCGAAACAAAACCCTTAGTGCTAGATGAAGTGAAAGCATCCTCAGGAGCAACCCCCCCAATCAATTCCCTCTCTTCATTGCTATTCAAAGTTCCAACATTCCCCCAAAACTCTTGCTTCCCTCTAGTCAAATCCTTAGTACCCGTAAGCCTGAAGGACATCCTCAAGGAGTCCGAATCAGAGACATCCTCAAGGATCATATTAATCCGAGCCAAGTCTATCCCATTTGAGAAGTCTTCTGCAAATAAAGGACCATTGGCCCAAGTTGGGGGATCATTTCTGTCCAAGCTGACAGAAATCGACATTTACTTGAAACAGCTAGAGCATTATCCTTTCAAATGCATGTTCCAAAGCATTTTTGGGTAGATGCAGTTTCCACAACTTGTTTTTTGATAAACAGAATGTCTTCCCCAGTTCTTCATGGTGAGATCCCTTATCGTGTTCTCTGTTCAACTAAATCTTTGTTCCCAATTGCACCCAAAATATTTGGTTGCATTTGTTTTGCTTGAGATATCAGTCCTCATCGTACCAAGTTAGATCCTAAGTCCTTAAAATGCATCTTTCTGGGTTATTCTCGTGTTCAAAAGGGGTATCGTTGTTATTGTCCTAGTCTTAACAAGTATCTTGTCTCTCCTGATGTTACGTTGAGGATTTACCCTTTAGCCCATCATTGTCGAGTTCATGGCAGGGAGAGGATGACACACTTATCTATGAAATTGTCTCTCCTTCATCCCTCCCTACTCCATCTCCTTCAGCATCTATCCCTCAGCGTCCGCCTATTACTCAAGTTTACACCAAACGGCTACCACAGCAACCTTCAGACACATGTCCTATACCATATGATTCTTCAACATCTAATCCAGGAACATGTGATGAGCTCCCCATTGCCCTTGTAAAGGTAACGCACCTGCAGTTACCCTATTGCTTCTTGTGTTTCTTATCACCAGTTGTCACAAACTACATATTCTTTCATTACATCCCTTGATTCTAGCTCTATTCCTACCTCTGTTCATGAAGCTTTATCTCATTCTGGTTGGCGTAATGCAATGATCGAAGAGATGAATGCTTTAGATGATAATGGTACTTGGGATTTGGTATCTCGTTCTGCAGGAAAGAAGGCTATTGGATGTAAATGGTTATTTGCTATTAAAGTTAATCTTGACGGATCCATTGCTCAATTGAAAGCCCGCCTGGTTGCTAAAGGTTATGCTCAGACTTATGGGATAGATTATTCTGACACATTTTCTCCCGTTGCTAAATTAACTCCTATTCGATTATTTATGTTGGTTATTCTCTTTATTTATTAATAAGGAAATATTAGCTATTCCCTTATTTGTCAATAAATATTTCCTTGTATTTGCCATAATATAGATGCTGTGATTTTATTTCCTTGTATGTAAATATAGGTTTCTCCTATATAAGAAACCTTGTACCTTCATTGTAAGATATAGAAAATATTTCTACTCTTATTATTTTCTACATGGTATCAGAGCAGAAACCCTAACTCTGTTCAAACCCTAATTCCCTTTTTTTACAAAACCCTAAATCGGCTACAGAACCCTAATTCCCTTTTTTTTTAAAACCCTAATTCCTTTCGTTTTTCACGAGCAATCGGCAAAGACCCATACACAGTGAAGGACCTGCGAAGAATAACCTGCGAAGAAGACCCACGAAGAACCGGTGAAGCATACCCACTGTCGTCCCACGAAGTACCGACCCGCGAAGCATACCCATGAATCCAGCGGCTTTGTCTGCGATTCTTCACCCGTGAGCTGGTCGGATTTCCTTCAAAGGTCGCCGCTGGATCCCTCTGCCGTCGGACCATTCTTCTAGCGCCAAGAAACATCGCCAAAGTCAAGCTCGGTAAATCACACTGCCGTTGGTCTCCCACTGCCGTTTGTTGCTTCCCGTTTCCTTACATATAATTTTTTGTTTTTCAGTCAAAGGGAGTTTCTGTTTTTTGCTTGGTTTGTTGTTACTGTGTGGTGTTCTCCAACAGAATGTCAGACAATAAGTTGTTGCCCATTGTAAAACCCTCAGATGGTCGGATCCACTCCAACAGTCCTGTTGTCCAAATTACAACCATTCGACTTAATGGCGATAACTTCCTTCGTTGGTCGCAAAGTGTTCGAATGTACATCCGAGGACAAGGGAAGATTGGATACCTTACTGGAGACAAATCCATACCTGCAGAAGACGATCCCTCGTTCGCTGTATGGGATGCTGAAAACTCCATGGTGATGACCTGGTTAGTAAATTTCATGGTAGAAGAAATAAGTTCTAACTATATGTGCTACTCTACTGCTAAGGAATTGTGGGAAAATGTGACTCAGATGTATTCTGACCTGGGAAATCAATCACAAGTGTTTGAACTCAATCTTAAACTGGGTGATATACGACAGGGAAATAATTCTGTTACACAATACTTTCATTTGTTAAAACGAATTTGGCAGGACTTGGATTTATTTGATACGTATGAGTGGAAGTCAACTGATGATCAAAGGCACTACAGGAAAGTTGTGGAAGACGGGCGGATTTATAAAACATTGAATTCGATGAGGTTAGAGGACGAATATTGGGAAAAACTGTACTCCCAAATATTAATGATGTGTTTTCTGAAGTTCGCAGGGAAGAGAGTCGCAGAAGCGTTATGATCGGCAAAAAGGTCATTGATTCAGTTGAAAGTTCGGCTCTAGCAGTTGAAGCTACAACACATAAGGCATCAAATCAGGCACCCAGAAATAATGATAAGCCTCGAGTCTGGTGTGATTACTGCAACAAGCCTCGACATACTCGTGAAACATGCTGGAAACTTCACGGGAAACCTGCTAACTGGAAGAGTAATAAACATGGCCCCACTTCATCTGATGACAGGAGTATAAATCAACACTCATCCGTAATCAATCATCATTCTCTCGCTAATATTGCTGATTCTAATCCATTTAGCAAGGAGCAAGTCGATCAACTCCTGAAGCTGCCAAAGGTCAATTCATCATCGGGTAATCCCGGTGTTTCTTTGGCACAAACAGTACTGCCCTCAAGCCCTTTCTTGTCTTACTTCCTCCCCATGGATCATAGATTCCGGGCTTCGATCACATGACCAGCCCTCAAAGTTATTTGAATCATACTCTCGATGTAATCAGAACGAAAAATTCGAATTGCAGGCCGGTAGTTTTAATTCCATTGCAGGGAAAGGAACTATTAGACTATCCTCAAAAATTAATCTATATTCAGATTGCATGTTCCAAAACTAGAATGCAATTTGTTATCTGTAAGTAAAATATCTCGTGGATGCTAATTGTCGTGTCATCTTCTGTGATTCCCATTGTGTTTTTCGTGATCAAGGGTCGGGGGGAGATGATTGGGCGTGCTAGAATGCTTGAAGGTCTCTACTATTTTGAGGAACCCTCGACTAGTCATAAAAAACAGTTCAAGGCTTGAGTAGTGTTAGTTCTTCCCCATTAAAGAAACTATAATGCTTTGGCATCGTAGATTAGGGCATCCCGCTTTTTTCTATTTAAAGTATCTGTTTCAAATTTATTTAAAGGTATTGATTGCTCCATTTTTCAAGGTGAAAGTCAGATTTTGCAAAAATCACAGATCAACTTATTCACCCAACCCTTACAAAGCATCTACTCCTTTTACCTAATTCATAGTGATGTTTGGGGACCTTCTAAAATTTTAACTCATAGTGGAAAACGGTGGTTTGTCACCTTTATTGATGACCATACCAGGTTAACCTGGATTTATTTGCTAAAAAACAAGTCAGATGTGAAAGATATTTTTATCCAGTTTTATAACATGGTTGAAACTCAATTCCAAACTAAAATTAGCATTTTGCATTCTGATAATAGAAAAGAGTATTTCAATGAACATTTAAATGAATTCTTTAAAATCAAAGGTATTTTTCACCAATCGACGTGTCGTGACACTCCCCAACAAAATGGCATTGCTGAAAGAAAAAATAGACACTTACTTGATGTTGCTCGTGCACTTATGTTTTCTATGCATGTTCCTAATTATTTGTGGGGAGAAGCTATTCTCACGGCAGCGTATCTTATTAATCGAATGCCTTCAAAAACTTTGGATTTTAAGACACCCCTGAATTATTTTAAAACTTTTTTTTCCTCCGTTCGCTTATTTTCTGATTTGCCTATCAAGATTTTTGGGTGTACAACATATGTTCACCTTCCTAACATTTGTCGGTCTAAACTTGAGCCTGGGGCTTCTAAATGTATTTTCGTTGGATATGTTTCAAACAAGAAAGCATACAAATGTTTTGACCCCATACAGAAAAAATATGTTGAAAGCATGGATGTTTCATTCTTGGAAGATCAATCCTTTTTTCAGCCAAATTATCTTCAGGGGGAGATGGTATCTAATTTAGAAGATAATTTATGGGATACGTCTCCTCTACCCACACTCATTAGCCCTGAGGTTACAAACTCTAATTCTCCAATGCCAAGTGTGGAAAACTCTTCTTCAGGGGGAGAAACACTACAAAGTGGTCTTATTGATCGAAAACTTGAGCTACAGGTTTATACTAGAAGGGGTGTAAATCAAAAGAACCAAGACCAGAGAGTAGATTTGTCACAAAACCAATCTAAAACTCCGACAACTGATCCTGAAGATCCAGGTACTTCTATTTCCCATTCTGCTTCAAATCACTTATCCGACATATCCGATCTTGATATCCCAATAGCCCATAGGAAAGGCACTCGTAATTGCACCAAATATCCTATATCAAATTACCTTTCCTACCATAGACTATCTGATAATCATAGTGCCTTTACCTCTAGAATAACAGACTTATTTGTGCCAAGGAATATACAAGATGCCCTAAATGATACGAATTGGAGGAAAGCGGTTATGGAAGAAATGAATGCTCTTAAACAAAATGGCACCTGGAACATAGTTGAACTGCCAAAAGGTAAGAAGACTGTAGGATGCAAATGGGTGTTTACTATAAAGTGTAAAGCCGATGGGGGTATTGAGAAGTACAAAGCCAGGCTCGTTGCTAAAGGTTTCACTCAAACCTATGGAATTGACTATCAGGAGACATTTGCCCCTGTTGCTAAAATTAACTCTATAAGAGTATTATTATCTGTTGTTGTCAATGCAGATTGGCCCCTTTATCAACTTGATGTTAAAAATGCATTCCTCAATGGGGATCTTGAGGAAGAGGTATTTATGGAACCTCCACCTGGTTTTGAGAAAGAAATTGGGATTAACAAAGTGTGCAGATTAAAGAAAGCTCTATATGGACTTAAACAATCTCCGAGGGCGTGGTTTGAACGATTCGGGAAAGTAGTTATGAGCTATGGATTTTATCAAAGCCAAGCAATTCATACTATTTTCTATAGACATACTGAAAATAACAAAATTGTTGTTCTAATAGTGTATGTTGATGATATTATTATCATAGGAAATGACGAAGCAGGAGTGACTACCTTGAAGAAACAACTTGCAAATGAATTCCAAATTAAATGAACAAATTCTATGCTACTTAAAAACTGTTGGGCGTGAGATCTTATATAAAGATCACGGCCATACAAATATTGAATGTTTTTCTGATGTTGATTGGACAGGATTTAAAGAAGACAGAAGATCAACATCTGGATATTGTGTCTTTGTAGGAGGAAATTTGGTGTCATAGAAGAGTAAGAAGCAGAATGTGGTATCACGTTCGAGTGTTGAGTCAAAATATAGAGCTTTGTCGAACTCTGTGTATAAAATAGTATGGATACATCAATTTTTTACTGAGATTGGATTTAATGTCTATGCCAAGCAAAATTGTGGTGTGCTAATCAAGTTGCACTTCACATTGCTTCTAACCCAATGTTTCATGAGAGAACTAAACATATTGAAGTGGATTGTCATTTTATTCGCAAGAAAATACAACAAGGATTGGTATCCACATGATATGTGAAGACTGGAGAGCAATTGGGAGATATTCTTACTAAAGCCTTAAATGGAGCAAGAATAAATTATTTGTGTAACAAGTTGGGCATGTTTGACATTTTTGCTCCACCTTGAGCGGGAGTGTTATCATATATATTATTATGTATAGTTGTCGTTTATCGTAATTGTACATTCTTTAGTATTAGGGTTTTTTTGTATACCTATATATATGTTATAGCGCTCTAATGTGAATAGAACGAATAATTTTTTCTCAATTCGGTGTTACAAGTCATATCCTTTGGGATGCGACTTTGCGCATGGTGTGTAGAGTTGTTTACTGTCTTTGTTTGGCTTTAGCTTTGTCAAGCCTCAGAGTTGTACAAAGCTCCTTTTGTTTTCACCTTTTCGTAAGAAAGAGTTGTTTTTATGGCAAGCCTGTTGTGCTACTGTTTGGTGTTTGTAGACCGAGCGAAATTATAGAACTTTTAGGGGGTGCAAAAGATTGTATGGTGATGTTTGGACCCTTGTTTGATTCTATAGTTCCCTCTGGGCTTCGGTGTCAAAACTTTTTTGTAACTATTCGCTTGGTCTTATTTTGCTTGATTTGAGCCCTTTTCTTTAAGTGACTCCCTTTTTTTTGTGGGCCCTCTTTTTGTATGTCTTTTACTATTTCATTTCTTCTCAATGAAAGCTCGATTTTTCATATATATATATATATTACTGAAGAAATAGTGTATCTAGTATATTCTATGATTTGATCAGAATTAGGGTTCTTAAAGAGATACCCATTTACACCTATGGAATTTACAAATAAGGAAATAAATCAAGCAATATAATGTAATACAATAAATGGTAATTATCTACATAAGGAAATAGATAAACCAACACTCCCCCTCAAGCTGGTGTGAAGATGTCTTCCATTGCCACTTTGTCGATCATCTTGTCAAACCGTGTTTTTTGGAAGCCCTTTGTTAATACATCCGCAATTTGCTCTGTCGTAGTAGGCGGATATGGAATGCATATAACACTGCGTCAATCAATCTTTTTTTATAAAATGTTTATCAACTTCAATGTGTTTTGTCCTGTCATGGAGGACTGGATTGTGAGCAATTGAGATTGCTGCCTTGTTATCACAATAAATACGTATGGGTTGTTCTGGACAAAATTTCAACTCTTCCAATAGTCTCTTTATCCATATACCCTCACAAATACCCTGAGCTAGGGCCCTATACTCGCCAGACCGCTTCTTGCCACCACTTTTTTTTTTACTCCGCCATGTAACTAAATTTCTCCAACAAAGGAACAAAGAACTGCAGGTAGATCGTTTATCTATCGTCTCGTCTCGCCCAATCAACATCGATGTAAACTTCAACCCAGTAGGTTACCATACCTTTTAAACAATACACCTTTGTCTGGAGTACCTTTCAAGTACCTTAGGATTCTATAGACTGCCTCAAAGTGAGTTGGTCCTGGAGCATGCATAAATTGACTTACCATACTGACTGCAAAGGAGATGTCCAGACGCGTGTGAGACAAGTAGATCAATCTCCCAACAAGTCTTTGATATCTTTTTTTGTCTTTTACTTCCTTTTCTGTTGCACTCTGCAATTTTAAATTTGGTTCAATGGGAGTTTCTGTTTCTTCTGCACCAAGTAATCTGCTCTCTTCAAGTAAGTCAATAATATACTTCCTTTGATTAACAAGGATACCGTCTTTTGACCTAGCAAATTCCATTCCCAGGAAATATTTCAAGACTCCGAGATCCTTAATCTGGAATTCATTAGCTAGGTTTTTCTTAAGGTCAGTCAACTCTACCTCATCACTACCTGTAAGGATAATGTCATCAACATAAACTATTAAAACAACAATTTTGTTATTTGCAGTATGTTTATAGAAGATGATATGATCTCGCTTGGCTCAAGAAATCCATGACTCGTGGATCGCTTTTCCAAACCTTTTCAACCACACTCTTGGGGATTGTTTAAGATCAGATAGAGATTTCTTTAGCTTGCATACTTTGTCAACCCCAAGATTTTTCTCAAAAGCAGGTGGTAAATCCATAAATACTTCTTCTTCAAGCTCCCCATTGAGAAAAACACTCTTGACATCAAGCTGATAAAGTGGCCAATCTACATTCACAGCAATAGATAGTAGGACTCTAATGGAATTAATTTTAGCAACTGGGGCAAAAGTTTCTTGATAATCAATCCCATAGGTCTGAGTGAAGCCTTTCGCAACAAGTCTGGCTTTATACCTTTCAACACTCCCATCAGCTTTGCACTTTATAGTAAATACCCATTTGCACCCTACTGGTTTCTTATTCTTTGGTAATTCTACAATGTCCCATGTGTGATTCTGTTTAAGGGCATTCATTTCCTCCATAACAGCTAAATTTCTAATTCGAGTCATCTAGAGCTTCTTGTATATTCCTCGGGACAAACAGGTTGGTTATCCTAGAGGTAAAGACTCTATTGGCTATTTAGGGTTAGGACAGTTTCGAGTACCTTTCCGATGAGCTATTGGAATATCAAGATCAGATATTTCAGGTAAGTGATTGTGGATTAATGAAGGAATGAGATTAGAGGGTGTGTTACCTGAACCTTCAGAATCATTCAACGGAGTATCAGATTGGTTTCGTGATAAGTCCACTGTCTGGTCCCTATTCTTCTGATTCACCATCCTTCTAGTATAAACCTGAAGTTCAGTATTTCGATCAATTTGATTATTTTGTAGTGTTTCTCCCCCTGAACAAGAATTTTCAATATTTGGCAACGAAAAACTAGAACTGGTATTTTCTGGACTGATGATGTTAGGAAGAGAGGTATCCCACAAATTATCTTCTAAATTAGGTATTATCTCCCCCTGAAAAGAATTTTTAAAAAAGTAGTGATTTTCCCAAAAAGAAACATCTAGGATTTCAAAATATTTTTTGGTCACAGGATCAAAACATTTATAGGCGTTTTTTTGGGAGACATACCCTAAAAAAACGCATTTAACAGCTCGAGGATCTAATTTAGACCGAGAGAAGCTAGGTACGTGAACATAAGCAGTACACCCAAACACTTTGATCGGTAAATCAGAAAACAAGCGAACATTGGGAAAGGAGTTTTTGAAATGATCTAGAGGGGTTTTAAAATCCAAAACTTTCGTAGGCATTCGATTTATAAGATATGCGGCCATTAGAATAGCTTCACCCCACAAATAAGAAAGAACAGTCATAGAGAACATAAGGGAACAAGCAACATCAAGTAAGTGACGATTTTTGTGCTCAACAATACCATTCTGTTGGGGGTATCACGACACGTGGATTGATGAAAAATTCCTTTAACTTGCAAAAAATCAGTTAGGTGTTCATTGAAATACTCAGTACCATTATCAGAGTGAAGTATGCTAATTTTAGTATGAAATTGAGTTTCAACCATGTGGTAAAAACGAATAAAAATCTCCTTCACTCCTGATTTTTTCGTTAACAAATAAATCCAAGTTAAACGGGTGTGATCATCAATAAAGGTAACAAACCATCGCTTTCCACTATGAGTTAAAACTTTAGAGGGACCCCATACATCACTATGGATTAAGTAAAAAGGTGCAGACGCCTTGTAAGGTTTTGGCAAATAGGTTGATCTATGATTTTTTGCAAAAATACAACTCTCGCAATGAAAAACAGAGCAATCAATTCCTTTGAATAAATTTGGAAACAAATACTTTACGTAAAAAAAAACTGGGATGCCCTAATCTACGATGCCAAAGCATGATAGTTTCTTGAGCAGAAGGAGAACTAACACTACTCAAGCCCTGAACTTTTTTATGGCTAGTTGGAGATTCATCAAAATAGTAGAGGCCATCGAGCATCCTAGCACGCCCAATCATCTCCCCCGAATCCTGATCCTGAAAGATGCAGTGAGAGTCAAAAAACGTAACACAACAATTAGCATCCTTAGAGATTTTACTAACAGATAACAAGTTACAGGCTAATTTAGGGACATGAAGGACAAAATGCAAAGTAATCTGTGGGGTCAATTTAATAGTTCCTTTTCCTGCAATAGAATTGAAACTACCATCTGCAATTCGAATTTTGTCGTTGCAATACATTAGAAAATATGATTCGAATAATTTGGAAGAACTAGTCATATGGTCAGAGGCTCCGGAATCTATAATCCACGGAGGGGAGTGGAGACAAGATAAGGCTTGAGAATAATTACCTGTTTGTGCCAAGGAAACACTAGGATTACCAAATGATGAAGTGACCTTTAGTAGCTTCAGGAGTTGATCAACTTGCTTTTGGTTAAATGGGTTGGACTCAACAACATTAGCACTTGAAGGTCCAACGTTGGAAGACTGTTGATTGCTGCTCTTTTCACCTTGCCTCGTACTCTTCCAATTTGCAAGTTTGTCGTGAAGTTTCCAACATGTCTCACGAGTATGTCGGGGTTTGTTACAATAGTCACACCAGACACGAGGTTTTTCGTAATTCTTCGATTTTTCAGAAACCTTGTGTGCAGTAGCTTCAACCACCAAAGTTGAACTCTCAACTGACTCAGCCGATTTCTTTCCGATCATAACATTCCGACGACTCTCTTCCCTGCGCACTTCAGAAAAAACCTCACTGATAGTTGGGAGAATAGTCTTACCAAGTATTCTACCTCTAACCTCATCGAATTCTACATTAAGGCCTGCCAGAAATTTGTAAATCCGACCATCTTCCACTAGTTTCCTGTGATGTTTTTGATCATTTGTAGACTTCCATTCATATGAATCAAAGAGGTCAAGATCTTGCCAAATCCTTTTTAAGGAGTGAAAATATTGCGTAATTGAGTTACCTCCCTGTCGTATATCACATAGCTTGAGATTTAACTCAAATACTTGTGATTGATTACCCAGATCAGAGTACATCTCAGTCACACTATCCCAGAGCTCCTTTGCAGTAGAGTAACACATGTAGTTACAACTGATGTCTTCCAGCATGGAATTGACTAGCCATGTCATAACCATGGAGTTTTCAGCATCCCACATAGCAAACAATGGATCATCCTTGACAGGTGCGATTTAATCTCCAGTGAGATATCCAATCTTCCCTTGTCCGCAAATATACATTCTGACACTTTGGGACCAACGCAAAAAGTTGTCTCCATTAAGTCAAATTGTAGTAATTTGGACAATAGGGTTGTGGCCACGACTGTTAGAGGTTTTAACGGTGGACAAAACCTTGTTTTCTGACATTGTTTGATCAACAAGCAGTAATAATATTGGAATAACAAAGAGCAACCAAATAAAAGAACTGAACACGTCGTAGTAGTTCCTAAGAGATCAGTGAGCCTGATAACACAAAAAAAAAGGAACCAGAAACCTGCAGCTCACAGAATAGTCGGGTCTTGCAAATCGCGGGTCGCGGGCGTAGCAGATCGCGGGTCGCAGGCGTAGCAGAACGGGTCTTCATGCGCAGGTGGGTTGCGGATCTTCAGGCGTTGCGAATCGCGGGTCTTCAGCAAGTCACGGGTCGGCAGATCTTCAGGCACAGCAGGTCGTGAGTCGGCGCAACTGGGTCGCGGTCTTGGCACAGGGGCGCGGTCGCGGGTCTTCACCGCAATGCATCGAGGGTCGTCTGCAAAGATGGGTCGCAGATTGCGGATGGTTGTTGAAGATTTCCTCCCTGTCTTTTACAGAATGCGGTCGGTAAGATTTGGGTGTAGATCGAGTTGTGATTTGGATCACCCAAAGAAGTTTGACCGGAGAGCTAGCAAAAAAACAGCAGCTAGGGTTTTCTTTGCTCCGATACCATGAAGAAATAGTGTATCTAGTATATTCTATGATTTGATCAGAATTAGGGTTCTTAAAGAGATACCCATTTACACCTATGGAATTTACAAATAAGGAAATAAATCAAGCAATATAATGTAATACAATAAATGATAATTATCTACATAAGGAAATAGATAAACCAACAATTACTATGCCAGCTAAATTGTGGTGTGATAATCAAGTTGCACTTCATATTGTGTCAAATCTAGTGTTGTATTAGAGCACAAAACATATTGAAGTGGATTGTCATTTCATTCGCGAAAAAATACAAAGGGTTGGTGTCCACAGGAGATGTAAAGATTGGAGAACAATTAGGAAATATCCTAGCTAAAGCCTTAAATGGAGCAAGAATAAATTATCTCTACAATGGGCATGTTTGACATATTTGCTCCAGCTTGACGGAAAGTGTTAGAATATATACATTATTATGTATATTTGTCCTTTATAGTAATTGTACCTGCTTTAGTTTTTTTGTGTACCTGTATATATGTTAGTGTCTCTCTAATGAATAAGACAATGAATATTTTCTTTCAATACTGATTACTGGCAAAACCTTCCACGTGACTCAAAAATTGTAATTAAACATCCAGCTCTCTGTTCAAATGTTATAGGAAAGAGTTAGGTACCAATAGACATTTAAAGGATCGTGAACCTCTTTAGTAGAAATCTCCTTTGGAAGAGCTCAAAAGAAGAATCTTGGGAATTTCTCCACAAGGAAAATGTCGTCTTTCCAATTATGCAGCCAGAAGGGGGTATTATTAGATCGGATCTTCCACGGCAAATGTGGTTCTTTTGAGGGTTTTTTTAATCTTATTTTGTTTAATGCTTTATATTGGTGTAAATGTATACGCCCCTTTAATTAAAGATTATAGTCTTTCTGCTCTTTTAAATATTTACACTTTCTTGTAACCCTTTGATATCTTTCTGTTTCTATCTCAAAAAAAAACGCAGATTTGTCAGATATGATCTGCTTCCAAAGTCATTTTAGAAGGATGGCTGTGTTTATTTCCTTAATCCTACCTATCCAAGCCACCTAAGTTCCTTGGGAAAGTGACAATATCCCACCGGTTTGATGGCTAAGGTCATGGGGAGCACCTCTCTACAAAAAAGATGGGTCGACTTTTCTTTCTTTTTCCCTTTTTTCTGAAGATATAATTTTGAGAGCTGCAAAAAACTAAGATAGGGAGTTAGGGACGGCTAGATAGAACAGATTGTGCCAGAGTTAAATCTACCCCATTGAAAATATTAGGCTAACTTATAAAAAATACTCTTGAACTTTGCCCTTTGTTTCAAAAGTACCCCTATTCTTTTAAAAATTGCAATATTACATTTGACCTTTCATGAACATTGCAAAAATACCCTTAGAGTAGAAAAACTATTATAATTTAGCCTAACATTAAGCACATATCAATTCTTTGTTTCATGTTCTATAATACCATGTGTTAAATCATCATTCAACCCAAAATCTTAAGCTGATAGGTTATGGTAAATTTAATTATATCAACACCAAAACTCCCCCTCACTTGTAGGCTTAGAAATTTGAACAAAGACCCAACAAGTCTCCTCTTAACTTGTGGGCTTGTGAATTTTAACAAAAACTCAACAAGTGGAAATCAATATTAATTGGAAGAAAATGACTTCACCAGGGTTCAAACACAAGACCTCCTGCTCGGATATTATGTTACATCACCAATCAGCCCGGGCTTATGGTGATTAAACACCATGATTCAAAAGGAGAGAGCCTTAAGAGTCGCCCCAAGAGACATGCTCGGGTAAAGAGAGAATAAATATTTTGCAGTTCCAAATGTCTAATACCATGAACATATCAGTATATGTAGTGTTCAACAACCATAGACTTTGAAAGGTTAATTTTGAGACGCAAGGTAGCCTTTAAGGTTTTAATGAGGAAGATTAGATTTCTGATCTTGCCATCAAGGGAGGAGAAGAAAAGGCTGTCTACGAATTGAAGATGAGAGATGGGAATATTGTTGTCTCCACCCACAAAGCTTTCAATAATTGAAAGAACTTGTAGAAAGAGAACAGAAAGATAAGCCTATATAACTTTACATTCTCATGCACAGTGTATAAAATTAAAGGAACCAGTGCACAAGGTTAAATATAGGTCAGTATTTTAAAGCTTCAAATATGCATCCTTGTTGTTAAAACAAATTAAGCTCAGAGTAGCAAATCCTTACATTTAGATAGACGGTAACATCTATATTGATAATATCACCATCCTGAGGGAAAAAAAATCGTGACGTCTCAATTCCTCATCATAAAAGAAGCAATTGATTTTCAATAAATGATGTTGATGTAACTAAGAATTCATAGAGAAGACCTCAAGAACTCGGGAATCTGGTATTCCATGGCAAATGCATTCATTCACTGACGTGCATACACTCTTTGGAAAGCCACCATAACCCAGAGGTGATGGATAGGCTCCATTATCAATTATCATTTGATGAACAGCCTGGTCAATATCATCGGTCATAATACCTGGCTGCCATGGAATCAAGAATAAAAAATTTGGCATAAAATATAGTGGTGATTCATAAAGGGGTGCATCATTGACTGCAAAACTAAAAGTAGTTTAAACGCAATAACAGGAGGAGTTGCTATATTTAAATTGTTTTTTCTTGGATAAGAAACATGTAAATGAAAAAATGGAATTACAAAAGGAAGTACTGACTAGAAGTCAACCTTGATCCTAAGTTGAGAGAGATCATAAAAACACTCTTCATTTTACCCATATAAAAAGAGTAAATGACAAAATTTCCTTATAGTTAGAAGCCCAAGGAGAAGAAATAAGACACTCACTTCCCAAACCCCATCATTTCATCCATGGCATGTTCACAAACAATTTCATTCCCCGTTCTCAAAACATCCTAGAAAAATAGCTTGAGTAGCACTCGACCATATAATCTAAGCCTCAACATTTGAAGGAATCAAAGAATAAAGTTATTTAAGCAAGGAGCTCCACCAAAATGCAAGAACTGACATTACATGCTACATTCAGTATTAACAAAGTGGCAATGAATAAGCAGATGATCTAAATGTTCTCCTCCTTTTTCAGAAAAAGCACACCTTAAATGATTGACTTCGTCAGGGTTGACTTCAACTGTGCAAATGGAGAAGATATTCTTCTTGGCAATCTTCAACGTCAAAATTTATTTGATAAAACTTGGAGGAAGCACATGGCTTCATTCCACTGTTCCGTGAGGGTTTTTTTTCGGAGAAATGTAAAAGATTGAGGACATTTTGAGAATGATGTAATTTCAGCTCTTTGTTAGGCCACTTGGGTTGGAAAGGAGCAAGCATATTTCAGAAGAATAAATAAGTAAAAAAAATCAGAGGATTGGAATCTATTTGGGATGGATTTCATTATTTTATTTTGTTTGCCAAAGTATGTACATTTGTTAGATTATAGCATTCCTTTTGCCCCAATTCACTCTAGATGGTCAAATTTTTATGTAACTTCATGTTTTCATGTCACCATGTTCTCTTCTATACAGAAATGTCAATGTGTCATGGAGAGTCGTGAATATCATTTGAAAGTAGAAGAAAGTAAAGCAAATAGAGACATGTAATTTACTCTGCAACGAGCCATAGAAGGCAGAAAAATACCTTAACTAATGTCCCTGCATATTCTAACACTTGGGCTGCAAGCCTCCCAGAAGCTCTCATACACTCTATACCCTTCTCATCATGCACCTCAGGCCCACTAGCAATTCCAGGTGGTCGCCTAGATTTGACATAAGGAGGCCTTGGTATATTGTCCGGAACAGGTCGACGAGGAGAAACTTTTCCAGGTCTTAGACGTTTACGTTTCATATTTTGCATCTCGTCCAAATTTCTATCAATTTCAATGAGAATGGTTCGCTCAACACTTGTTGAAGATCAACATATTCTTGTACTTAAAATAATGCTAAAAGAAACAATAATGGATACAATTCTTAAGCATGCTCATTCAGAAGTTCCAACTCCATGTCAAATATCCAAAAATATTATGACCCCTTCAGAAACTGGATCACAAAGGCCAAATCCAAATAGGATGTCTAACAAAACAACTATGCAGTCCACGATAGAAAGTAATTAGTGTCCAAGTGCACACCTCCACCATTCACATTGTGTAAGTGCAATAAGCACATATAGACATCTAAAATGTTAATAAAAATACTCATCCAAATACTCTTTCAACCATACGACCGTCTATTATGCGGGGAAACATAACTTACATGTTTATAATTGCAATCACCATGTGCACCGTACATTATGAAATGTAACTTGGAACTTTCGTCACAGTATACCATCTCAAGCTCACAAATCACGAATATAGAGAACTTATTGACATGTGAGTTTTCAAGTGAATTAAGAATCAGCATGTATCCTGGCTTGTATGAATGAAAGACACCAATTCCAATAAACGTAAATATCAAATAACTAGAGCACAAAATTATTGAGCCTCATACCTTCTATTGAAGAAGAGGTTGGTCAAACCAGAAAGCGCCCTGGATAATTGCATTGAGACATGTTTACCCCCTACAAAAGAATGAACAGATTATTACCTCAACTTCACCCAAATTCTGCACTTAAGAGGAAAAACAAAATGAATTGCAAGTGATTTTATAACATCACATCAACTTGGAAACTAGAACCGATTAGCACGATAAACCACTCCGCTCTAATTAATGAGTAATTCGATTTTGAACCGACATTGCACTCGCATTACAGCAAATTATGACTGGAGAAAATCGGGAAAAAACGGCATTATACGGAGTTGCTAACCACTTCGGTGAGAAGACAAAGTTATTCAGAAAGAACAAGATTAACAGAGAAATGGTGATGAAAGAGGAGCAATAAGGAAAGGAAATGAAGGAGGAGCAAGATAGAAGAAGACCAGGATTATAGCCGAAGACTTGGTGAAGAGGCAGCCGAGAGTGAAGGAAATGGTTAGCACCAACTCCCACAAAGGATGATAAGAGTTTCGATTCCCCATATAAGGCACCCGCCATTTTCGCCCTCACTAAACCTCTGTCACTGAAGCAGTTTATCTTTTATCAATGATCATACAGTGTCTCTGTATATATAAGAACAATTTCAATACTTTTCAATATTCTTTCCTTCAATTTAGGTTACAACTACAACTCTGGTCGAATTTAAAAAGAGTCTTATGTTTTTAAACTTTTGTTTTTTTATACTTTTAATACGTTTTCTACCCATTTTAAATTTTTAAAAATTAACTAATTTATAAGATATAAAATTAAATTTTAGAAGTCTAACCTTTCAATTTTGTGTGTTTATAAATTTAGTGCATTTTTTATTAAATAAGTCAAGAACCTATTGGACATAAAATTGAAACTTTAAATATTTATTAAACATAAAATTAAAAGTTTTAACATTTATAGACCTATTAAGCACACATTTGAAACTTGATGGACCTTTTGAACACTTAAAATATTTTTTAGAGTTTATGGAATAGACACAAACATGAAAATTCATAATCTAAATTTATAATTTAACATATTACATGGGTTGGGGGTATCGAACCTCTAACTTCAAGATCAATTGTACAAGCTTTATTCCAGTTGAGTGTGCTCATTTTACTAATAATGTCTTAACTAGTTGAACTTTTTTATATATAAATAATTCAACTAATCGAAGTGACCATAGTTCAAGGTTGACATATTATGTTATAATCAAACTAGCTAATATATAACTAGTTCTACTTAGTCAAAGTGACCATAACCAGGGGCGGAGCTACAGAGCCCCCCGAAATTTAGATTACATATTATTTAGTTATTCATTTAACTGGAATTGAAGGATGTCACAATGGTAAAAGTGTTACGAGCCCTCTCTCATTCGTGTGTGAGAGGCAGCCCTAGTTTGACTCCTCTCCTCAGCTTTTTCCCCCTCTTCTTCACCTTCATGCAGGGCCCACGAACTTTGTTACGTTTTTTTTCCTTTTTCAATAATTTTCAATTTCCCTACTTCTCAGTTTTCCCTACTTCTCAGTTTCCCTATATGCCTAGGGGTGTGCAGAAACCAATGAAAACCGAAGAACTGAGGCGAGCCGAACCCATTGGTTTGGATCGGTTATTTTGAAAATTTTGGAAATTTCAGTTTGATCATTTCAAAAACCGTTAGATTCGGTTCGATTTTTGGTTTAATAATCGAAAAATCCAAAAAACAAAAACGAATCGGTCTATATATAAATAAAAAATAAAAAGTTTTTATAAGCTCAACCCACATTACTCTTTCCTTTCCTTAATTCACGAAGCCCAACCCAACCCATAACCCTAATTCTCTCTCATATTTCAGCAACCATACATCTACCCTTCTCTCTCTTTTACTTTTTAAACCCACCGCCCCATACTTTTCTTCTCTCACTCCTCCATCGTTTTCTTCTTTCCCTCCTCTTAGTTTTTTCATCCTTTTTTCTTTTCTCCTTCGTCACTAGATCTATACCTCACATTTTCGCCGTTGAATTTATGTCTCACCCTTTCGCTGTCGGATCTACGTTTCTCTTCATTTTTGGATCTGGATCTGCAGAAACGAGTGTCGTCGTTCTTCGTTTTGATCATCAGTAGTTTTTCACCTACTCCACAATCTCTCTCATCGCCTTCTTAAATGGTCTGATCCGCAGATCTACAAAAAGAAAAGAAAAGAATCGACAGATCTCACATTCGGTTTTAACCGAATCGAATCGGTTTGAACTGAAACCAATCGGCTTTGGTTTGAACCAAAACCAAAGAAACATTCGGGTTTTTCGGTTTAGACATTCTGAGAATCGAGTAATTCGGTTCGGTCATTGGTTTCGTCTAAAACTAGATCGAACCGAACCGTGCACACCCCTATATACGCTCTTTCCATATCTAAACGTTTTTTTTTTCTTTTTTTCTACTTTTATATATTTTATATAAAATATAAAATATTGTTACTTTTATTGTAAAAATATATAGAAGACTATTCCTTTTTATTAAAAACCCTACTCATTTCCTCTAAATAAAATAATTTGAACTTATATTTTTTAAATAGAAAATTAAATAGTATGTTACATTTTCTTTAAAGAATTCCATCTACAAATATTATAGTTTATGTTGGGTTTTATGACCTAAAACTCGTGGTTTTGTAAACTGAATGTATATTCTATTTTGCAATAAAGATGTTATTGAGATTTATTCAATAAATGTGTTATTGAATAAAGTGAATTGTGTATTGCGTAATCTTAATCCAATAAAGAACCCTTGGTTATAGGATGAATACTTAAACTTTATGTGTGACATAAAAGTGGATCAAGTTCAAGTTATAGCCAGAACAGTCTATAGTATAAGGATAAGGTTGGGTACTTTATCCTTGGGACACTATGGATGCAACCCATTTTGTACAGTACAAACGATGTGATCTTAAATCGTTCATGTGGAGACATGCGAGTGGGGGCGTCCTATGCAATGAGTTTGCATAAGACTCGACCGTGAAATAGTCACTTAGACTTTATAACTCCGTTTATTGTCTTAACTCACTATATTCATACGATGACCTTGGTAACTCGATCTTAATCTTGAGCGTGCTATGAACTCCTATTTATTCGGATTATCCTTAGATTTGCATGGGTGAGAGTGGCCCGAGATTACCGACTCAATAAGCCTCCCATTTCAGGGATAAGTCTGGGTAGATAGCTTGGAACACAAGATGAAATTCACTCCTACCCGCTTTAGGGATTAGTAGAGAGGTTGTACCCTTAAGTGCTGACTCCGGGTCTTGAACAAAGGGCCCACCCCTCTCATTGGGGCGAGAGGGATTCGGTTTGCTGGTTGGACCACAAACCCATTATTCAGTGGACTTAAGGAACAAGAGGTAATTATAGGGGTAAAACGGTAATTTTTTACCCAACTGTAATTACGAACAACCTGTGAAGGATCGACTTACTAATCATGATTATATCGAGTGGACAGAAATATATCTACAGTAAGGAGAGTGTGCCACTAAGCTTTAGTGGAGTGTCCCGGTGGTTAACGAATGTTGATTAGCTAGGCTAAAGAGTTTGGTCGGTTAATCTCGTATCGTTGGAGTTCATGATCTGTAGGTCCATTAGGTCCTCCTTACTAGCTCGGATTAAGCCTTGTAACATTTTGAGAGAAAAGAATTTGAATTGTTCAAATTCAGTTTTTGGAGAAATCGTTAATTATATGTGATATATTTAACGAGTCGTAGCTTAATTATGAATTAAACTATGATTAAAAGGAGGTGGATATATTTAAATATGATTTAAATATTGGATCGGTTTATAGCATGAATAAGGATTCATGTTCGGAAAATCGATCGGGATCGGGTAATTTATTTAATTTAATATTTGATATTAAATTAAATTAAAAATTAATTAATTAAATTAATTTTTGAATTATTTAATTAATTAAATTAATTTTTGAATTATTTAATTAATTAAATTAATTTTAATTTAAAATCAATTTAATATTGATTTTTGAATTAAAATTAAAAAGGAAAATGAATGGATTTTCATGATTTTCATGAAAAATCAAATTGGCAACTTGCCCAATCCTTCTCATCTTCAAATTCACCAAATTTGGCCACCTCCATCTCAAAGCATCCTCATCACACTTAGTTGTCACTCAAATGAAGCTTGATGAAACTTTATTTAATGGTGTTTTGAGGTGTTTTGAGAGAATTTTGCAAAAAAAATTTTGACCCGAGTTTGTGACCTTTGAGGCCTTTTCTTCTAAATTCTCTCAACCTAGGATCCCACAATCCGTTCCAAGGCCTAAGGATAGTAGGGAAGACTCTAAAGGTGGTCCACGAAGTGTTCGTGTTGAAAATCATCCACCGGGTGAAGAGAATTTAATCTTCAAAGTTGAGTTTTCTATCCCTCATTTTTTCCAGCTTTGAGCATGCATTTTATTTTGCAAAATTGATCAACTTAAAGTGTTCAAGATCCTAAATTGCTTCTGCTTTCTTAATCTAGACTATTTCAGTTTACAAATAATTATATATTTAAATTTAAATTTTATATGTCATATTTTATTTAAAGAATTTCATTTACAAATTTTATCGTTTACAAATAATTATATATTTTCGTTAAGTTCTCTCTAATGAGGCCTATGATGTTCTTGCAACCTTACTACTCTTCATTGTTCGCTCAAGAACAACTTTCAAGGTAAATCATATCTTGCATCTATTTTATCTTCTTTTTTTGTGTTTTTTTTTTAATTTTTTTTCCTTTTTTTGCTACTGGGTTCGTCGGTGTTTTCTCCATGATGTTACTGTTGCGGTGAGCGACGAACCAAATTTGAGGGGAACGAAACTCGAACTTAGAAAAGAGCAATGATCTGAACTTGAAAGGGTTGAAGCTCAAAATTTAGAGGGGTGAGCGACGAACTAAACTTTAGAGGAATGAAGCTTGAACTTAGGGGATAACAACGAATCAAACTTGAAGGGGTTGAAGCTCAAATTTTAAAGGGGTGAGCGACGAACCAAACTTAGAAGTGTTGGAGCTCGAACTTAGGGGAGAGCGACGAACCAAATTTGAAGGGGTTGAAGCTCAAAGTTTAAAGGGGCGAGTGACGACCAAGCTTGAGAGGGTTGGAGCCCGAAGTTGAGGAGAGTGATGAATTAAACTTGAAGAGGTTGAAGCTTGAAGTTTAGAGGGTTGAGCGACGAACCAAACTTGTGAGGGTTGGAGATCAAACTTAGGGGAGAGCGACGAACTGAACTTGAAGGGGTTGAAGCTCAAAGTTTAGAGGGGTAAGTGTTGGACCAAACTTGAGAGGGTTTGAGCTCAAACTTAGAGAGGAGCGATGAACCAAACTTGAAAGGCTTGAAGCTCAAAGTTTAGAGGGGTCAGCAATGAACCAAACTTGAGAAGGTTGGAGCTCGAACTTAAGGGAGAGCGACGAATCGAACCTGAAGGGGTTGAAGCTCAAAGTTTAGAAGGGTGAACGATGAACCAAACTCGAGAGGGTTGGAGCTCGAACTTAAGTGAGAGCGACGAACCAAACTTGAAGGGGTTGAAGCTTAAAGTTTAGAGGGGTGAGCGACGAACCTTTGAAAGGGTTGGAGCTCTCTCGTATGCACCCAACTTGTAATGTTTTGTTTTCATGGGGATGAAAACTTTTTTTTAGAGACTGAACTTAAAAGTTTTTTAAGCTGCCTACATACCCTTTGAGTGAAAGGGATCAACTCATAATGTAGTTCAAAAAAATATTCCTTTTAGGTCATTCACCTTTTAAGCTCATGCGGATCAGGAGCATCATGTAGTTTAGGTTCTTGCAACAAGGAGCTTTTTAAGATGCTTTTGTCCTCATTAACGTCTTGATCTGATCCTTCATTTGTAGGATTTGTTAAGATGATTGATAGGATCGAATCCCACAGCGGAAGCGAGTTTAATCGTGTGTTCTTAGATTTCATTACATAGATCAAATCAAAAACACTAAATTACAAAGATTAAACATATAAAAACAAGAAATATGGACAACATATTACCTATGTAGACTTAAACTTTCACGTGCTCCTTTGCTCCTCACGATCTCAACGATCTTACGTTCTCAACGACCCCGACGCACTCGATCACACCACTAAGTCTTCTCCGTTGTATCTCTAGGAGAGGGAGGATGGTGGGATTCCTTTTTGAGGACTAGGTTGAACAAAATCTGTCGAAGGGAGGACTAGATTGGAAAACAAACTAAGGTAACTTTTATCCCTCTTAGGTGTTCACTGTGTTCCGATCCCTATGATCAAAGCCCTCTGAAGGGATTGTCTGGTCCAAACCAAACTAGCAGGCTGATCATACTGATCTCACGGTGCAAAACGATAGAAGAGACCGTGGGTTTTGTTTTCACAGTTCCCGCTCTCACTCACTATAAGTACCATTTCCATTCACCTTGATATTGACCCATACAAACACCATCTGAGAGGGGACACTCCGGTTTGTCCCACGAGGCCAAATAGGGATCTCGCGGTGTGAATTTCTTGGAGATATGTAGGTGAAAAAATTGATGTATCATATACACCTATTTCCTCCCACTAAGTACTTTAAGTATTTAGGAAATTTGACCTAGGATAAATCCGACTAATGATTTTTACCTAAGTCTATCAATATAACCTCTTTATATTGAATCTTACCTAAGTCTATGAACCTAGGGTTTCTAGTTTATTAACCCCTTAATAAATTGTGTTGACGTTTTAATAATTTATAAACTCTAGATTAAATTCACTCCCAGGTCAGTTCTCAGGTAGGGGCGTTCTGTTTCCGTCAGCTTAAATATCCTAGCTTAGACAGAACCTTCCTAGGCAATTTAGGTGAAGATAAATTCTCCACCTATCTTGCCACTACCTCCACTTATTATGCATAAATGCATAATATAAGGTGTCAAACACCTTATTATATGAATCATATTCATATAATGTGGAGAAATTGGATTTGAATAAGTCCAATTTTATTTCTCCAAAGTTCTAACATATTTTATGCCCCAATTCCATAATTAGACATAATTAAGTTCAATATGAATCATATTTACATTGAACTATATATCATATCAATCATATCATATATAATTGATAAATTCCCTAAATTTGAACTTGAACATTTCAAATTCATTCCAAAACTTTATACCCTCTATTAAATTCCATGTTGAGCCAACCGAGGGACCTAATGGACCTACATATCATGAGCTCCAACGATACGAGATTGACTAATCAAACTCATTGATCTCGTCAATCAACATTCATTAACTACGAGTCACTCCACTAAAGACTCGTAGCTGCACTCTCCTCACTGTAGGACAAGTTGTGTTCATTGATTTAACCAATGCTCGTGAATCAACCCTTCACAGGTCGTTCGTAGTCACAGCTGGGTCGAATTACTGTTTTACCCCCATGACTACTTCTTGCATCTTAAACACCACTGATCCTCTAATGAACAACAAGTTTATGGTCTGACCATAAATATTAACCCTCTCGAGCCAGCAAGAGGGAGGGGCCTCGTTGTTCAAGACCTGGATACATCTCTTAAGGGAACAACCTATCTAGTTACCCTAGAACGGGGAACGAGTGAATTCCTTCTTGCGAAGTTGAGTCCCCAACTTCGTACAAGGTTTCATCCCTGAGAAGGTAGACATATTGAGTCGGCAACTGTGGCCACTCTCACCCGTACTAGTCAAGGGATAATCCCCGTCAGACAGGAGTTCGCAACTCGCTCAGGATTAAGGTTGAATCACTATTGGTCATCGTTTGAATCATTAACCCTAACCTATCAATGGTGTTACTGGATTAGTCTAACAATTCTTGGTCCAGTCTTATACAAACTCTTTACACAGGATGCCCCCACTTGCATGTCAACTACATGAACGAGCTGGATTGTCTCGTTTGTATCAAATACAAACTGGGTTGCATCCATAGTGTTAACAGGATAAGGTTCCCGACCAAATCCATCTACTATAGACCATTTGGGTGACATTCTAAATGTGACCCTGGAGCTTAGTTTATTGGATTTAAGTTTGTAATTGCGAGTATACAAGTTTAAAGGAAAAAATAACAACTTCATTCATTTCCTCAAATAATTACAAATACACGAGTTTAGGGCATAAATCCCAACAGTTCTCGAATGTAGATTTGTGTCGAGGGTTTTGCAACTTGCTTGTCCAACAGGGTTCTGTTTCACCTCTCCGATACACCATTCTGCTGTGGCATACCAGGTGTTGAGAGTTGAGATGTAATTATGTGTTCTATCATATAGTCCTGGAATTCAGTGTCCATATACTCTCCACCTCGATCCGATTGAAGTATTTTAAACGATTTACCTAACAGGTTCTCAACCTCAGTCTTGTACTCCTTGAATTTTTCAAGAGTTTCAGACTTCTTATGCATTAGGTAAATAAACCCATACCTCGAGTAATCATCTATGAAAGACACGAAGTATTCATAACCATCTCGTGCTTTAACATTCATCGGACCACAGAGGTCAGAATGTATAAGCTCAAGGGGCTCCTGGGCTCTATATCCTTTTCCACTAAAAGGGCGTTTGGTCATTTTGCCTTCAAGACATGACTCACACACCGGTAAAGAGTTTTCTTCCAACTCGTTTAGAAGTCCACTCTTCACTAGTTTCTCAATCCTATTGAGATTAATGTGGCCTAATCGTAGATGCCAAAGATGGACATTTTCTTTAGAAGAAACTTTCGCTCTTTTAGTTCGTGTTTCTGTCGTTTTAAACAATTTAGTATTCAAAACACTTTTGATCGAATTAGGTTTCAAAACATATAGATTATTCTCAAGTGAAGCTGAACAAATTAAGTTTCCATTTCGGAAAATAAACGCTTTATTGCCTTGGAAAGAAACTAAAATACATTTTTCTAAAGGGCAGGAAATAAAAACTAGGTTTCTAGTAAACCCTAGAACTATATACATATTGTCTAACAAAATGTATTTCCTGCCAAAATGTAGCTTCACCGTGCCGACCACTACAACAGAGACAAGCTCCCCGGATCCAACCCGTAGAGTCACCTCACCCTCTCGCAAATTTCTTTGTTAGGAATCAATCCCAAAAAGAAGAACAAACATGGTTAGTGCCGTCAGAATCCAATATCCAGCAGAGTCACTACTCTCCACTAAACTGGTTTCACACAAGTAAATCACATTTACCTTGATTCTTCCTCTCGACTAGGAATTTGGGACAGCTTCTCTTCCAAAGATGCCGCCCCATTTGCAGTGGGAAACACTTTCCTTTCTCTCTCGCAACTTCCTTGACCTTTTGCCCTTTTTTTGCGCAAATGACTGGCCGCTTTTTACCTCTTCATCTTCTTCTTCTTCCTTTCAAGCGTGAAGAAGCAACGAGTTTAGTCCTGCAGGTCGAACCCCTATGATAAGACTCAGTAGGCAACATTTACCTCGATTCCGATGCCCCGATCCTCATCAAGGACTGGAAATTCATGAGTTTTATTGAGGAGGATAGTCGAGTGTAGCTAGTTTTGTTCATAATAGCATTGCTACGAAATCAAGGAAATCTGTTTCTAAGAGTCTCCAAGATAAAATCGACTGACTCGACTCATCGATCGAAGCCCCGTTCATCTCCGCTAGTTAAAGTGGGTCATCATGTCTAGAACATGTTCACGGACAGATGACCCCTCTTTCATCCATGCGTTGAAGACGTATTTGAGCGAGTCATGTGGACTTGAAAGGACTGTTGTCCAAACATATCCTGCAAAGACTCCATGATCTCCTTAGCGGTGACCATCAACTCATTCTTCTTTGCCAAAACATCAAACATGCTGGCAATGATATAAACCTTGGCCTTTTCATTGGCCCTGATCCTGAAAGAGTCTAGATTAAGAAAGCGGAAGCAATTTTGGATCTTGAACACTCTAAGTTGATCAATTTTGTAAAATAAAAAACATGCTCAAAGCTGGAAAAACAGAGGGATAGAAAACTCAACTTTGAAGATCAAATTCTCTTCACCCGGTGGATGGTTTTCAACACGAATACTACGTGGACAACCGTTAGAGTCTTCCCTACTATCCTCAGGCCTTAGAACGGATTGTGGGATCCTAGGTTGAGAGAATTTGGAATAAAAGACCTCAAAGGTCACTAATTCGAGAATATTGAATTTTCTGTAAAATTCTCACAAAACATCTCAAATCACCATTATATAAAAGTTCATTAAGTTTTATTAGAGTGACAACTCAAGTGTGATGAGAATGGTTTGAGATGGAGGTGGCTAATTTTGGTGAATTTTGAAAATGAGGAGGATTTGGCAAGTTGACAACTTGATTTTCATGAAAATCATGAAAATCCCTCATTTTACATTTAATTTTAATTCAATATTAAATTGATTTTTAATTAAAATTAATATAATTAATTAAATAATTCAAAATTAATTTAATTAATTAATTTTTTAATTTAATTTAATATCAAATATTAAATTAAATAAATAACCTGATCCCGATCGATTTTCCGAACATGAATCCTTATTCATGCTTTAAACCGATCCAATATTTAAATCAAATTTAAATATATCCACCTCCTATTAATCATAGTTTAATTCATAATTAAACTGTGATTCGTTAAATATATCACATATAATTAACGCTTTCTTCCAAACTCGAATTTGAACAATTCAAATTTTTTCTCTCAAAATGTTACAAGGCTAAGTCTGAGCTAGTAAGGAGGACCTAATGGACCTACAGATCATGAGCTCCAACGATACGAGATTAACCGACCAAACTCTTTAGCCTGGCTAATCAACATTCGTTAACCACCGGGACACTCCACTAAAGCCCAGTGGCTGCATTCTCCTCACTGTAGATATATTTATGTCCACTCGATATAACCATGATTAGTAAGTCGATCCTTCACAGGTTGTTCGTAATTACAGTTGGGTAAAAAATTACCGTTTTACCCCTGTAATTACCTCTTTTTCCTTGAGTCTCACTGATCTCTAATGAACAATTGGTTTGTGGTCCAACCAGTAAACCAAATCCCTTTCGGGCCAATGAGAGGGGTGGGCCCATTGTTCAAGACCCGGAGTCAGTGCTTAAGGGAACAACCTCTCTACTAATCCCTAAAGCGGGTAGGAGTGAATTGCATCTTGCAGAACTATGTTTCCAACTATCTACCCGGTTTTATCCCTGAAATAGGAGGCTTATTGAGTTGGCAGTCTTGAGCCACTCTCACCCATGCAAATCTAAGGATAATCCGAATAAACAGAGGTCCATAGAACGCTCAGGATTAAGATCGAGTTACCTAGGTCATCGTATGAATATAGTCAGTTAAGACAGTAAACGGAGTTATAAAGTCTAAATGACAATTTCGCGGTCCAGTCTTATGCAAACTCATTGCATAGGGCGCCCCCACTCACATGTCTCCACATGAACAATTTAGGATCACATTGTTTGTTCTCTACAAAGTGGGTCGCGTCCATAGTGTCCCCAGGATAAGGTACCCAACCCTATCCTTATACTATAGACTGTTCTGGCTATAACTTGAACTTGGTCCACTTTTATGTCACACACATAAAGTTCAAGTATTCATCCTATAGCCAAGGGTTCTTTATTGGATTAAGGTTACACAATACACAATAGTCAATAACACCTTTACTGAATAAATTTCAATAACAACTTTATTGTGATATAGAATATACATTCAGTTTACAAAACCACGAGTTTTAGGACATAAAACCCAACAATCTCCCACTTGGACTAAAAACGTCGTGGGGTAAAACATGTTGAGCAAAAAAAACCGCCTCTTCTGCAGACAACCGTAGTCCTAGACTCTCTAGGTGTCCCTCAAACACTTTAGCCGTGAGGGACTTTGTAAACGGATCAACAATGTTGTGCTCCGAAGCGATCTGTGTGACGATCACGTCTCCTCGTTGCACAATCTCCCTGATGAGATGGTATTTGTGCTCTATGTGCTTTCCGCGCTTATGGCTTCTAGGTTCTTTGGAATTTGCCACTGCACCACTATTATCACAATAAAGGGTAATAGGAAAATTCATATTTGGAACAACTTCCAAATCGCTTAAGAACTTCCTAAGCCATACACCCTGACCTCCTTCGCCGCTTTCGCAAGTGCGACATACTCAAATTTCCCATGGTGGAGTCGCAATACAACCTTGCTTTATACTCCTCCATACTATAGCTCCTCCGTTAAGAGTGAACATTGATCCTGATGTGGATTTCCTCGAATCTACATCAGTCTGAAAATCAGAGTCAGTGTATCCCGCAAGGCCAAATCCTTTGCACCATACACAAGCATATAGTCCCTCGTTCTCCTAAGATACTTGAGGATGTTCTTAACGACAGTCCAGTGATCATATCCTGGATTAGACTGATATCTGCTGACTATTCCCACTGCATAGCATATGTCGGGTCGAGTACATAACATGGCATACATCAGACTACCGACAGCAGATGCAAAGGGAATGCGTCTCATATCCTCAACTTCTTGAGGTGTCTTAGGACATTGTTCCTTAGACAAATGAATTCCATGCCTGAAAGGTAATGAACCCTTCTTGGAATTCTGTATCTTATATCTAACCAACATCTTGTCAATATTAGATGCCTGAGACAGTGCTAACTTTTTGTTCTTGTGATTCCGAACGATTTGGATTCCAAGAACAAACTAAGCCTCTCCCAAATATTTCATTTGGAATTGGGTCGCTAGCCATTGCTTAACGCCAGTCAGGAACCCTGCATCATTCCCAATGAGCAAGATATTGTCTACGTATAGAACTAAGAAAGCTACAGTGGTATTGACTATCTTCTTGTAAACACAATGCTCGTCAATATTCTGTTCAAAGCCATAAGATTTGATCGCAGTATCAAATCTTATATTCCAGGATCTAGAAGCTTGTTTCAATCCATAGATGGATCGTTTAAGCTTGCAAACCTTTTGCTCTTGACCTCGAACTATGAACCCTCTCGGCTGATCCATATAGATACTCTCTTCAAGATTGCCATTCGTAAAGGTCGTCTTGACATCCATTTGCCAAATTTCATAGTCATAAAATGTGGCAATGGACAAGAGTATTCTAATGGACTTAAGCATGGCAACAGGGGAGAAAGTTTCTTCATAGTCCACCCATTCCCTTTGAGTATAACCCTTTGCCACAAGTCGAGCCTTAAAGGTTTGCACCTTACCGGCTTGATCTCGTTTCCTCTTGTAGATCCACTTGCAACCGATAGGTTTTTCACCATCTGGTTGATCTACAAGTTCCCAGACTGAATTGAAGTACATTGACTCTCTTTCAAGGTTCATGGCTTTAATCCACTGGTCTCTATCTATATCATTCATTACCTCTTTATAGGTCAATGGATCCTCAACGCCATCATCAGGTATGACGACTTGGGTTTCAGTCAAACCCATGTAATGGTCGGGTTGTCTAACATTCCTCCCACTACGTCGAGGCATTCTCAACTCTTGAGAAGGACCAGCTTAATCAACAACTTTTGTTGATTTATCTGTAGCTTCCCTGGAAATTTCACTTAAGACAATCCTGCTACGAGGCTGATGATCTCTCGTGTGGTCTTCCTCTAAGAACGTGGCGTTTGTCGACACAAGCATCTTGTTCTCTTGAGGATCATAAAACATACCACCTTTCGTTTCTTTGGAGTATCCTACGAATAGGCATAATTTTGAACGATGTTCCAAATTCTTTGGATTGGACACTAGCACATGTGTCGGACATCCCCAAATCCTGAAGTGACGTAAACTCCCTTTACGCCCTTTCCATAACTCGTAGGGTGTTTCTGAAACACTCTTAGAGGGAACCATGTCAAAATATATACAACAGCTTCTACTGCATATCCCCAAAACGAACTAGGCAGCTGAGCGTAGCTCATCATAGATCGAACCATGTTTGATAGGGTTCTATTTCTCCTCTCAAATACACCATTTTGTTGAGGTGTACCGGGCGCTGAGAGTTGGCATACGATTCCATGTTCTATCATATAGTCTTGGAATCTTAAATCCATATACTCTCCAAATCGATCTGATCAAAGTATTTTAATCGTTTTACCTAATGTGTTCTCAACTTCTGCCTTATACTCCTTGAACTTTTCAAGGGTTTCAGATTTATGATGCAATAGGTAAAGATAGTCATACTTAGAATAATCATCAATAAAACTGATGAAGTATTCATACCCTCCTCGTGCCTTCACATTCATAGGACCACAAAGGTCCGAATGCACGAGTTCCAAGGGTTCTTTGGCTCTATAACCTTTTTCAGAAAAATGTCTTTTAGTCATTTTTTCCTCAAGACAGGACTCTCACATGGTGGTAAAGAGTTGTCCTCTAACTGACTTAGGAGACCACTCTTGACCAATCTCTCAATCCTATTGAGATTAATGTGGCCTAGTCTCAAGTGCCAAAGATAGGTACTAGGAGAAAGTTTACGCTTTTTATTTTGAGTATCAACTGCTTTAAACATCTCTGTTCAAAATAGCTTTTACTTGATTGGTCTTAACACGTATAAGTTGTTTTCAAGTTTAGCAGAACATATTCGTACACCTCTTTTGCAAATGAACGTTTCATTATGATGAAAAGATACTTTATACATATGTTCAAGCAAACAAGAGATAGATACAAGATTTCTTTTGATTCCAGGAACCAAAAGTACATTTTCTAATAAAATGAATCTATCTCTAAACAACAACTTCATCGCTCCCCACTTGCTTTGGTTTGAGACAACCTTTCCTGCTCCAACCACGAGAGTTATCTCCCCATCTCGCAGTTTCTGCCGCCAGAACTAGTTTCTGAAAAGAAGAACAAACATGGTTAGTGGCTCCTGAATCTAATATCCAGGCGGAATCATCATGTTCCACTAAACATGTTTCAACAACAAGTAAATCATATTTACCTTGTTTTTCCTTCTCAACTTTCTTTTTTGCAAGGTACTTCGGACAGTTCCTCTTCCAGTGCCCGTCTCCACCACAATGGAAACATTTTCCTGTGGCTTTCGCCTTGCGTGTGGGAGCTTGTCCCTTCCCTTTGTCCTTCTTCTTCTTCTTCTGAATACCCTTATTCTTGGTAAAAGAAGGACCAGACTTGGTCCCTGAGGACGATTCTTTTAGGAACTTCTTCGAAGTGACAACATTTGGCTCCTTCTATTTTCCCATTGATTTCATCAAGGATTCAAAAGTCTGAAGCTCATTGAGGAGAGTGGTCAGGTTATATTCTATTTTATTCATCATCGCATTGGTGCGGAATGACAGGAAACTCTTCGGAAGAGATTCCATAATAAAGGTTACCTGACTTTTCTCATCTATGACAACCTCATTTACTTCAACCACGTTGAAGTGGACCATCATGTCAAGGACATGTTCCCTAACAGAGGCTCCCTCCTTCATACGTGAGTTGTAAACGTATTTGAGAGCATCATAATGGACCGATGAGGACAGTTGTCCGAACATCGCCTGTAATGATCCCATGATCTCCTTAGCGGGACCATGCTCTCATGTTTCTTAGACAACACATCAGATATGTTGGCTAAGATGTAGACTCGGGCCTTCTCATTAGCCCTAATCCATCTGTCATAAGCATCCCGAACAATTTGGTTTGCTGTCGAGCTAGGAGGGGGAGGACATTCCTCCGTTAAGACGAACCTCAGATCATCAAGAACAAGAATCGTATTCAAGTTTGATTTCCAGGTTCCATAATTATCTCCGCTAAGTTTATTGAAGGCGAGTAACTAGATAAAAGAGTTCGACATGCTGAAAAAGAATGAATTCTATTAGTGAATTGTTTGTAACCTATCCAATTTAAGAATTTAGCAAAAGTAATAATGTACCCATAAACTCATTATTGTTTTTGCAACGATATTTCAGTGAGTCGAGCAACCGCTACTGAGGCGATCAATCACTCCTTCATCAACCAAGACATTCTTGACTAAATGCTAATACCGGAATAACTCTTATTCCTATAGCATTCTAGTTATCGCTACTTTGGTCAAGAATTTACTAACACTTAGCAATTCTTGTAAGTATGACCCGCCATTTTAAGACCTCAGAGGTCGGCCCCAACAATGCCACTGAATTAGAGAGACAAAGCTGGGAATGGACCTAAGAGACCCTACCCATTTCTGGAGTTTGAGTTGTTCCGAATCCCATGTTACATCCTTCCGAATGGATGGTGTTACTTCGGGCAACCTGCAGGCGCAACATGGGAATCTCACGGTCCAACCTAATGGAGGAGACCGTAGGATGTGTTGATACACTTTCTTCTCCCACTTACTATAAATACTTTCTCCATTACACTTGCTCTTGATTTATGCAAACACCATCCGAATGGGGATGCCCTATTGACATCACGAGGCCGAGCATAAACCTCACTGTGTGAACTTCACAGAGAGCGTAAGAGGAAATTGATATATCATATATACCTTTTCACTCTCACTAAGTATTTTAAACAGCTTGGGCATACTTTTACTTAGGCATATTCCGACTAAAACAATATGACCTAAGTCTACCAATATAACAATTATACTGGAATTACCTAAGTCTATTAACCTTTTAATAAACCTAGGTCTATGAGTTTAATTTATTAACTTTTAATAAACGTCACTCACGAAAGATAATTTATAATCTCTAGATTAAATTCACTCCCAGTCGGTTTCGTGTAGGGGTGTTCCGCTTCCACTCGACTTAAGTACCCCAACTTAGCCAGAACCTTCCTTAGTCAGAGTCCCTCTTTAATCAAAGTTTATAAATTATAAGTTTCCTAATTCTAATCTTATTAGAACTAGATAACCTAAGGTCTAATTAATTCCAGTTCTAAAACCATTTTAAAACTAATTAATTAACCTTAGGTTACATGCATTTCTATGTTATAAACAGATTGAACATTCATCACATGAATAAACATACATTTATAACAAATCCATCACATGAAAAATGCATAGCAATTATATGTTTAATTTTTAATTAATATAACTCTTATATTAATTATAATTAAAACATATAATATTTGTTTCATAAATTAATATAACACTTATATTAATTCTTATGAAACCCAATGAACATGCATACAATATATTATAACACTTATAACATACTTTCAATGCATGGAGCATGCTTCCTATGGTGGGATTTTAAAATCTATATGACATACTTTATGCACATATAATCAGGGATTTTAATTAAAACATACATTCACAATGCATAATTAATTAAACACACTAAAGTGGACTGGTTTTGGCATCTAATGCAAGAAAACTACTAAATTATTACATTAATAATCTAGGATTAACATCGAACCACTTCGAATTTGGGTCGAACCAGCTTGCAAATGTGTGAACCGGACCTTCAAAAGGTCGAACCGGGCTGTAAAAGGCTGAACCGAGCCTCCAAAAGGTGAAACAGACCTCAAAAATGAAAAAACGGCCTCGAAATGTCAGAGCCGGTCTAAAAAAAACCTGAACCGGACCGAAAACGAGCCGAACTGGTCCAAAATAGTTGAACCAGTCAAAGTCAACCGAACCGGAGTCAAAATGTAGCTTCACCGTGCCGACCACTACAACAGAGACAAGCTCCCCGGATCCAACCCGTAGAGTCACCTCACCCTCTCGCAGCTGCTGTTAGGAATCAATCCCCTGAAAAGAAGAACAAACATGGTTAGTGCCGTCCGAATCCAATATCCAGGCAGAGTCACTACTCTCCACTAAACTGGTTTCTGTCACAAGTAAATCACATTTACCTTGATTCTTCCTCTCGACTAGGAATTTGGGACAGTTTCTCTTCCAAAGGTCCGCCTCTCATTGCAAAGTGAAACACTTTCCTTTCTCTGCAAACTTCCTTGACCTTTTTGCCCTTTTTGGGCGGCAAAGCTCAGTCGCTTTACCCTCTTCTTCATCTTCTTCTTCCCTTTCGGGCGTGAAGAAGCAACAGGTTTAGTCCCAGAGGTCGAACCCCTATGATAAGACCTGTAGGCAACATTTACCTCAGATTCCGATGCCCTGATCCTCATCAAGGACTGGAAATTCTGTAGTTTATTGAGGAGGATAGTCAGAGTGTAGCTAGTTTTGTTCATAATAGCATTGCTACGAAACTGAAGGAAACTGTTCGGAAGAGTCTCCAAGATAAAACTGACCTGACTCGACTCATCGATCGAAGCCCCGTTCATCTCCGCTAGTTAAAGTGGGTCATCATGTCTAGAACATGTTCACGGACAGATGACCCCTCTTTCATCCATGCGTTGAAGACGTATTTGAGCGAGTCATGTGGACTTGAAAGGACTGTTGTCCAAACATATCCTGCAAAGACTCCATGATCTCCTTAGCGGTGACCATCAACTCATTCTTCTTTGCCAAAACATCAAACATGCTGGCAATGATATAAACCTTGGCCTTTTCATTGGCCCTGATCCTGAAAGAGTCTAGATTAAGAAAGCGGAAGCAATTTTGGATCTTGAACACTCTAAGTTGATCAATTTTGTAAAATAAAAACATGCTCAAAGTCGAAAAAAGCGAGGGATAGAAAACTCAACTTTGAAGATCAAATTCTCTTCACCCGGTGGATGGTTTTCAACACGAATACTACGTGGACAACCGTTAGAGTCTTCCCTACTATCCTCAGGCCTTAGAACGGATTGTGGGATCCTAGGTTGAGAGAATTTGGAATAAAAGACCTCAAAGGTCACTAATTCGAGAATATTGAATTTTCTCAGAAAATTCTCACAAAACATCTCAAATCACCATTATATAAAAGTTCATTAAGCTTTATTAGAGTGACAACTCAAGTGTGATGAGAATGGTTTGAGATGGAGGTGGCTAATTTTGGTGAATTTTGAAAATGAGGAGGATTTGGCAAGTTGACAACTTGATTTTCATGAAAATCATGAAAATCCCTCATTTTACATTTAATTTTAATTCAATATTAAATTGATTTTTAATTAAAATTAATATAATTAATTAAATAATTCAAAATTAATTTAATTAATTAATTTTTTAATTTAATTTAATATCAAATATTAAATTAAATAAATAACCTGATCCCGATCGATTTTCCGAACATGAATCCTTATTCATGCTTTAAACCGATCCAATATTTAAATCAAATTTAAATATATCCACCTCCTATTAATCATAGTTTAATTCATAATTAAACTGTGATTCGTTAAATATATCACATATAATTAACGCTTTCTTCCAAACTCGAATTTGAACAATTCAAATTTTTTCTCTCAAAATGTTACAAGGCTAAGTCTGAGCTAGTAAGGAGGACCTAATGGACCTACAGATCATGAGCTCCAACGATACGAGATTAACCGACCAAACTCTTTAGCCTGGCTAATCAACATTCGTTAACCACCGGACACTCCACTAAAGCCCGGTGGTCGCATTCTCCTCATCAGTAGATATATTTATGTCCACTCGATATAACCATGATTAGTAAGTCGATCCTTCACAGGTCGTTCGTAATTACAGTTGGGTCAAAAATTATCATTTTACCCCTGTAATTACCTCTTGTTCCTTAAGTCCCACTGATCCTCTAATGAACAATTGGTTTGTGGTCCAACCAAAGAAACCAAATCCCTTCGGGCCAATGAGAGGGTGGACCCATTGTTCAAGACACGAGTCGTGATGCCAAAGGAACAACCTCTCTACTAATCTCTAAAGCGGGTAGAGTGAATTCCATCTTGCGAAACTATGTTCCCACTATCTACTCGGTTTTATCCTCGAAATGGGAGGCTTATTGAGTCGGCGAGCTCGAGTCACTCTCACCCATGCAAATCTAAGGATAATCCGAATATACTGGGGTCCATAGAACGCTCGTGGATTAAGATCGAGTTACCTAGGTCATCGTATGAATATAGTCGCTTAAGACAGATGCGGTTATAAAGTCTAAGTGACAATTTCGCGGTCTAGTCTTATGCAAACTCATTGCATAGGGCGCCCCCACTCACACGTCTCCACATGAACGATTTAGGATCACATCGTTTGTTCTCTACAAAGTGGGTCGCGTCCATAGTGTCCCCAGGATAAGGTACCCAGCCCTATCCTTATACTATAGACGGTTCTTACTATAACTTGAACTTGATCCACTTTTATGTCACACATAAAGTTCAAGTATTCATCCTATAGCCAAGGGTTTTTTTATTGGTTTAAGGTTAGACAATACACAATAGTCAATAACACCTTTACTGAATAAATTTCAATAACAACTTTATTGTGATATAGAATATACATTCAGTTTACAAAACCACGAGTTTTAGGACATAAAACCCAACAGATACATCGATCGTATGCATCACGAACACTTCGCGATGCAGTCGAGTCCGGCATCTGAGGACACTCCTCAGAGAGCACGAACTTAATGTCGTCAGTTACCAAAATTGTGTTCAAGTTGTTTTTTCATGTTTGGTAATTATCTCCCTCTAATTTGTCAGACGTGAGTAAAGCTATTATTGAGCTAGACATGTTTTTAGCTGAAATATAAAAAAACTTTGTGTTAGTCTCGCAAAAAACTTTTGAAATCCAATCAAGTTTTAGCAAAAATTGTTTCATGATCCCTAGGTCATTCAAAATTTTGCAATGATATCCTAAAGGTTTAGAATGACCGCCACCGAAGGGTGAACAGAACACTCCTCCTCTAGAACGAGACTTTCTCGATCAGACCCTAATCCCAGAATAACTCTTATTCCATTAGGCGTCCAATTACCATTGTTCGGTCGAATTTATTAACTCTTAAAGAATTCTGTGAGTGTCACCCTCAATCTTTAAGTTTCCAAGTATCCGTCCAAACAATAGCCATCGAAAGGTGAACCAAGAAGGAAAACCAACTAGGAAACTGTATCCCTTTCGGGAATTAACGGTGTTCCGACTCCCATGATCAGGCCCTCCGAAGGGATTGTCTGGTCCAGGCCAAACTAGCAGGCGAATCATAGGCGTCCCACGGTGTGAATCGAAAGAAGAGACCGTGGGTCCCGTTTTCACAAGTCCTGCTCCCACTCACTATAAGTACTCTCTCCATCCACGATAATATTGACCCATACAAATGCCATCCGAATGGGGACGCTCCCATTTGCGCCACGAGGCCGAGTATGGATCTCACGGTACGGACTTAACGGAGATTTGTGGTCAGAAATTAAATGTATCTTATAGACTATATTTCCTCCCACTCAACACTTTATTTTTATTAGGGATTGACCTAGATAAACCGGCTAAAATTTACCTAAGTCTACCAATATAACTCTTATATGATATTTAGCCTAAGTTTATAATCACATTATTACTTAGGTCTATGTGAGTAAATTAAAACACTTTTAATTAACGGCACTCACGAAAAGTGTAATCTAAGAATCTCTAGACCGAATTCACTCCCAGGTTGGTTTCCAGGTAGGGGCATTCCGCAAGCGTCAACTTAAATACCCCAGCCTTAGACAAAACCTTCCTTAGACAGAGTTACTAATCAGTCACCATTTTTAGACTAAATTTTGATTTCCTAATTCTAATCTTATTAGAACTAGAAAACCTAATTCTAATTATTCAAGTTCTAAACTCTTTAAAACTAATAATTAACTTAGGTTGCATGCATTTCTATGTTATAGTGCTTGATCATTCATCACATGAATAACTATATGCTATAACAAAAATAATTCATCACATGAATATAAATGCATGAGCGTACTTTAATTTAAAAAATATAACACTTATATTAATTAAATTAAAACATGCATTTAATTATATTATAACACTTATAATATAACCTATCATGCAAACTATATATTATAACTCTTATAATATAAATGATGCATGAAATGTTTAACCTAAGGTGGGATTTTAAATCTATATGGCATACACTATGCACAAAGAATTTAATTAAATCATACATCTCATGCATAAAATAATTAAACAGCAAAAAAGGACCGGTTTTTGGCACCTAGGGGCAAATTATTAAATTAAATAACATTAATATAACTATTATATTAATATTATTTAATAAAATAATTAAATAAAAAATAAAAATTCATTTTACATAAGTAAAATAAATAAAAAAAATGAAATTTTCAACTGCCCCACGATCAACAACACGCATCAACGCCACGTTCATCGCGAAAACGCCCGCGAACTGCCACTATGCGTGCTGCGTTGCAACGTCGTGGGCAGTGTTGCAACGCTGCCGCCTCCAACGTCAACCCAACGTTCTCAACGTTGTTCTACAGCGCGCCTTACTCCCGCTGGCACAGCGTTGAGACGCCAATGAACAACGTCTCAACGCCGTCGCTTGTACAACAAACACCTTTGTTGTTTTGCTTCGAATTTCGCCCGTTTCCGCTCCGATTTCTTCACAGTAACTCTTACTAATAAAGACTCGGACTTACAGACTCGATTTACAACAAAATGCCCAAAAACAACGGGCCCTTACATTGATCTCATCAACATAAATTGTAAATCTAAACTAGTGCAAAAAACCGAAATTATCCATTATGCAAACCAACATTCTGATGGAGATCTGATCTCCTTGAGCAGCGGAAACATGTTTGTGATCTTAATTACTTGATTGTTTTGCTTAAAACAAAAACCAGTACATTGATCAAAAATACAGAACAAGCATGAATTCTAATCCTATTAGACATGGATTAATTGCATACAAACATGCTACAAATTTAACGATTAAACTAATAAAAGAGAGCGATACCTTTGTAGACTTTCTCCAGCAACTTGTTGCTCCAAAGGTTGTACAACAAATCAATTGTCCAGTGACTTCTCTGTTTCTTCCAAAGAAGAACACAACCACCGAGAGATCACCTTCTATATCTCTCGAGTTCTTAGATCTTCCTTGGTGGGAAGGATCCAACAATTGGAGGTTTTAGGAATCAGAGAGTGAGAGAGAGAATTCCAGGAAGTTGCAATTCCTCAATTGCAAAAATGATTGATGAATCCCATTGAGCAACCCCCTTCTCCCTGTTAAACTGTCGATAGGGAGAAGGGGAAGGGTAGTGGGGAACGTGTCTAGATGACACGTTCCCTCATTTATTATTAAAATAATAATAATAATAATAATAATATAATTAAATCAAATATAATTATTCATTTAAATCATATTTAAATAATACAAATTAAATATCATATATTTAATTTCAATTAAATCTTATTTAATCACATTGCCCCTTTAACCTATAGTTTTAATGTACAACCAATGCACATTAAATTTTATCCTATAGTTTGCAAATGTGAATCACATTAACATTTAATATAATATTTGAACTCTTTCAAATATTCAATTCTCTCATATAATTTAATATGAATCATATTCACATTAAATTTATAATATATAGTTCCAAAACTATATATTATACCGTATCTAAATACATTAAATATATTCCCTAATGAATTTGAACATTTCAAATTCAAATGATCTAAGAACCCTTTACGAGCTAGAAGGTGGACCTAATGGACCTATAGATCAGAAACTCCAATGATACGAGATTGCTCGGTTAATCTCATTAACCTCCCAATCAACATTCGTTAACTGCGGGAACACTCCACTAAAGTTCCACAGTTGCACTCTTCTCACTGCAGATGTATTTCTGTGTCCATGGATATTGACCAATAACAACAAGTCAATCCTTCACGAATGTTCGTAACACCAGCTGGGTCAAAATTGTCGTTTTACTCCTGGGTTACATCTTGTGCCTTAAGTACCAGTGCTCCTCTAATGAACAATTTGTTTGTGGTCCTACCAACAAACAGAGTCCCTCCCGGGCCAATGAGAGGGTCGGGCCCTTTGTTCAAGTCCCGGAGAGACCACTTAAGGGAACATTCCTCTACTTACCCTAGTAGGCGGGAAGGAGTGAATTCCATCTTGCTAAGTTAAGTCCCCAGCCGCTCACTCGGTCTTGTCCCCAAGAAGGTAGGCATATTGAGTCGGCGAATCTGGCCACTCTCACCCATACCACTCAAAGGACAATCCCTCACGAATAGAAGTTCGTAACCTGCTCAGGATTGAGATCAAGTTGCCTAGGTCATCCTAGTGAAATAGAAACCTAACTAGTCAACTGAGTTACAAATAGAGGTTACTATTTCGTGGTCCTGATCTTATGTAATCTCATTACATAGGATATCCCCACTCACATGTCATCTACACGAACACATTAGGATCACAAAGTGTTTGTATCAAATACAAAGTGGGTCACATCCATAGTTTAACTGGGTAAGGTACCCAAACCTTATCCCCAACTATAGACCCTTTAGGCTGTATCTCGAACCGAGATCCCTTTTATGTACATTACATTCAGTTAAAGATTCATTTAACAGTCTTGGATGTTTAGTTTATTGGATTTAGGGTTTTAAATAAAGGCAAACTCGTAGATAACGAACAATAACACTTTATTGAAATAATAACACTTTATTACATTAATTAGAACAAAATTACAAACTACGAGTTCTATGGCACAAATCCCAACACATTCATCTCATGAATTAAGGCAATTTACCCACCTAATTTTAACGAAAATCAATGCATAACGAAGAACCATTGAGTGGCTCTGATACCAATTGAAGGGAATGAGAACCCTGCGCAGCGGAAGACGATCGAATCATCAAGGTATCGTTACGCTACTCGAATTTCATTAAAACGATTTAACACTTAAATCTAGGCTAAACATACAAAATGGAAAGGAAAAACAGTAAGTTATCGTTACTTATTGAATACCTTCTTCAAGAACTCCTTTCCAGCGATTCACGAACTCTTCGTGCAACCTCGATCTCTACGAAATCTTCTCTCGAACTTTTCCCATGAACAAGAACGAACACGACCACTCGGAGTCTCGGTTGTTCTTCTTTTGGAAAGAAGGAAGTAGTGGGACTTTTGCTTTGGAGAAGGGAGGAGAGTAGAGAGAGTTTAGAGAGAAAAACTTCTCTTTTTTTGGTCAAAATTCCAAAAATGAGAGAATAGAATCAGAAACCCTTATTGCAAAGAGTTTAAATAGTGAAAGAACATGGAGTTAAAATCTCCACATTATTTCCACTTTACCAAAACTATAGGTTATGCAAATCACATTTGCATAACCATATATTATAAGATATCTCATATCTAATTATACAAATCAAATTTGCATAATTGTGGATTTATTAAATTGAATTACATCCAATTTAATTTCTCTCAATTAATTTCTCCAATTAGCCCTAATTCAACAATTAGGCTAACCTATAATTTATTATGAATCTCATTCACATTAAACTACATATTATATCATTCATATCTTATATAAATGACATAAATGCCCTTTAAGTGAAATTGAACACTTCAATTCACACCAAAACATTAACCCTTCTTTTAACCAAGATTGAGCCAACCGAGGGACCTAATGGACCTAGAGTGACGAGCTCCAATGATACGAGATTAACCTATCAAACTCTTTGACCCGGTTAATCAACCTTCATTAGTTACGGTAACATTCCACTAAAGCCCATAGCTGCACTCCCGTCAGTGCAGAATATTACGTGTCCACTGATATAACCAATGCATATGAGTCGACCATTCACAGGTTGTTCGTAGACACGACTAGGTCAAATTACCGTTTTACCCCTGTGTCTACTTCTTGTTTCTTAAGTCCCCACTGCTCCTCTAATGAACAACATATTGTGATGGTCCAACCATACACAACACCCTTCTCGGGCCAGTGAGAAGGTGGGCTCCCGTTGTCCAAGCCCTGGAGACAATACTTAAGGGAACAACCCCTCTAGTTTCCCTAAAAGCGGGAACAAGTGAATTCTATCTCGCCTAGTTAAGTTGCCAGCTACTTACTTGGTCCTGTCCCTGAGAAGATAGGCATATTGGGCGAGTAACTGTGACCACCCTCACCCGTACTAGTCAAAGGGCGGACCACTTCGCAAATGTGAGTCCGTAACACGCTCGAGATTCGGTCGAGTCACTAATGGTCATCTACGAAGTTATTAGTCCTTACTGTCAACGGTGTTACATCAGTAGGTCTAATAATTCACGGTCCGATCTTGTACAATCCCATTGCACAGGATGCCCCCACTCGCATGTCAACCACATGAACGAGTCAGATCACCTCGTTTGTATCTAATATAAAGCGGGTCGCATCCACAACGTATCTAGGATTAGGTCTACAACCCTATCCATATACTGTAGACCGTTCGGGTCATTTACTAGAATGTGATCCTCACTGTGTGTCCACTACACACCGTTAAAGTTCTAGTTCTCTCATAGATTCAATGACCCTGAAGCTTAGTTTATTGGAAAAGTTTGTAAAATTTGCGAGACACAAAGTAATGAAATAAATAACACTTTATTAATTTCAAACAGTAATTTACAAACACGAGATTATGACAAAAATCCGAACAGAGTCGGCGTCTCAAGCTACTCTCACCCATACTAAAAGGACAAACTCTAACTGATAGGAGTCCGTAACCCGCTCAGTATTAAGGTTGAGTTTCTAAAGGTCATCTATAAATTATTAAACCTAAAGTTGTTAATGGTGTTACATCAACTGGTTAATAATTCACGGTCTTGTCTTATGCAAACTTATTGCATAGGATACCTCCACTCGCATGTCCACTATATGAACACATTGGATTATTACGTTTGTATCAAATACAAGGCAGGTCGTATCCAAAGTGTTCCCATGATAAGGTACTCAACCATATCCCTAGACTATAGACCCTTTAGGATGTTTCTTAAACATTGATCCTCGTATATCTCCACATATAGTTCAAGACTCATAACACAATCTAAGATGCTAGTTTATTGGATTTAGTTAAGGTAAAATCTAATATCAACAACTTTATTGAATGAACTCAGTCAATATGATATTGATAATGATAACCAATTTATTACCACCACTATTTACGAGTTTTAGAGCATAAAATCACAAGGGTACATGTCAATTACCGCTGAGTCAAACTTACTTTGACAAAAGTTAAGCACGTCAATTGATATAATTATAATTTTGTGTAATAATTTCTTTTCAAATCCTTGTTGTATAAGTGAATCAATTTAATTTTTGTATGATAAATTTTTGGACAAAAATAAATTTATACCTCTAAACTTTGGAGATGTATCATTAGAAAACCCTAACCTGGTGATTGTATCAAATTTAAATTATAAACTTTCATATGTATATCAATTTACACTATTTGTTAGATTCTGTTTGAAAAACATTAGTTTACACATATCAAACTTATAGTTATATCGATTAAACTCTTGAACTTTTATTAGTGAATCGATTTGAGTCCTCGATTTGAAAAAGGTTCATGTATCTCTCGACTGACATATGTGTAGACTTATTTAAAAATCTAGACCATACAATTGAAAATAATCTTTTATTTTAAATGGAGGGTCTAGATTTCATTTATGAAAGTTAAGGACTTTAATTGATATAATCATAATTTTGGACACTTGTAAACTAACGATTTTCCAATAAAATTTAATATACGGTGTAATTGGTACATTTATTTTTTTTGCCCCAAATTTTAAAAATTTTAAAAATTATCACATGAATGCAGATATATTAGTCCCAGAACTGAAACTTCATGAATCTATAAACACGTATTATTATTTACAAATTTAAAAATTGTCACATGAATGCAGATATATTACTCGAGAATTAAGACTTCATGAATCTATAAATACTTTTTAAAAATATATTATTATTTATGAATTTAAAAATTTGGAGACTAAATTTATATTTTAACGAGCATCATATTTGATTACAACGGTTCATAAATAAAAACAAGGGGAAAATACATTTTGGTCCCTCATGTTTTAAGTTTGTGTCGATTTAGTCCTTATGTTTCAAAATCGAACAATCAAGTCTCTGACTTTTATGAAATGGTTCTATTGACTCACTTGGCCGTTACTTTTTCTAACGGAGGTTGAGGTGTCTAATTTTAATACTAAAATAATAATTTTTAAATAAAATAAAAATAATTAAAATAATTAAAAAAAAGTTTCCTCTTTCTTCCTCTTTCCCCTCCCATCTGTTCTCCCTCCCAGCTCCACAGAATTTGAGGTTGAAACTGATCTCAAAATCCCTTCACCGGAGAAGCAAAATGGAGGTCAACAAAATCAAACTCACACCCTTCTCCAAACTTGTATACCTTCGACAGAGCTTCGGAACTGAAAGCCTTCGACGAAACTAAGGTGGGCGTCAAAGGCCTTGTCGACGCCGGAGTAGCCAAGATCCCAAGAATATTCTATTGCCCACCCAAAACCGAGTGAAACCCATCTCTACGTTCGGGTGGTGGATCTCGGAGGCATCGACAAAGATCCCTTCAAACGTAGAGAGATCGTCGAACAAATCAGGGAAGCTTCAGATATGTTTAGCTCGTCGTCCACCACGCCTGTCTTTGTCACGTCAATCGTCCATAACCGACTGGATCTGCGTCGACTTGACGCGAGTTCGCACCGTCTGTAACCATGAAACCACTCTTGCATCGATCTACTCCTTTCTTCGTCGATTCCGTTCAGTCCATCGATTTTGATATTAAATCATCAATCGTGAGTAAACTGGAAGGGAGAAGAGAGAAGAAAGGGGTAGGGGGCACACAGAAGAAAGGGGAGGGAAGGAGAATGCCACAATTTTTTTTAATTATTATAATTATTATTTTATTTTAAAATATTATTTTAATATTAAAATTAGACACATCAACCTCCGTTAGAAAAAGTAACGGCCAATAGTCAATAAAACCTTTTCAAAATTCAGAGATTTAATTATTTGATTTTGAAATATAGAGACTAACCGACACAAACTTGAATCATGAGGGACGAAAAATATATTTTTTCCTAAAAACAATGCTATCTTTATGGGGAAAAAGAAAACAAAAAAATAATCCATTGCTAACATGTTTAGAAGTTCTTTCTATTAAAAAAAACAAAAAAACAAAAATCTTGGTTTACTTGCATCTTTTAAAATAAATAAACTTAAGAAAATAACAACAAAGAAAAAGGAAGATATTTGTCACGGAATTACATGAAACCTGCAACAGATCAAACCCAAAAGAACTCATCCTCGCAATCATTAAAAAACGTAACAGAAAGCAACACTTGCTCACTATATTTTACGAACTTCCTTTCTTCATTTTTTTAAATTAAAAAAAAATAAAACTATTTTATTTATATTTATATTTTTTATGTTTTATTTAAAAAAGAAAAAGAAAACCTCTCGGACATATCCCACATCGGCCATGTCAGGGAATCTAATTCCATGTGCAACTTCATCCTTCTCTTTTTACATATAGCTTTCCCTAGACCCCCATGTCCTCAAAACCCACCACTCAAAAAAATAAAATAAAATAAAAATCTTTTTTTTTTAAAAAAAAGAAAAAACAAAATAAATTAAATTCCCAATAATGGAATAAACCAGGACCACTCCCCTCTAGAAATTGATTACGTATATACAGTATAACAGAAAAATCCAACTTCTTTTTTACATCCGTAGCTTTCGGCTTTTTTTTTGGGAAATGAAAATTCGATCTCCATTTTTTTTTTTTTTGCACAGAAATTTGGTTTCTGGGTTGTGATTTTTGTGTTGTGCTGTAAATATCAAATTGTTCTTTCATCCTCTTTCTCTTCATTTTGTTTTCATATGCCTCTGTATCTAATCTACAATGGTAGAGGAAAACAAAAAAGAAAAATGATTAAATTTGAAGAATTAAGAACTAGCTAATTTAATTCCAGAAAGAGTTTTTTTTTTTTTTTTTGTGTGCGCGCGCCAAAGATTCTGTAAACAGAATATGCATGGCGAAGATAAAATACAAAAGAATATGAATCAAAGAGAAGAAGAAAGAGTTAAAAAAAAACATAAGAAACAAAATTATGTAAACAAAAGGACAAATGAAAGGGGAGTTTCTAATGTGTCCATAAAAATAACTAAAATTTAAATTTAAAAGAGGAAAAAGGAAAAAGGAAATAAGGAGGAATTTTCAGACTGGGAATCGTACCAGTGAAGAACTGAATCTGAAACCGTGTGATGCAAACCGACGAATTTTATATGCATTGCTCATCTTCATGAATAAGAATTATTTTTTGTTCAATTCTTCCTAATTCGATGATCTCTAATGAATTTACAATTTCTTTTTCTCTGAAGAACCGTACGAAGAACAAATTAACTTGGTTTTCTACTTTTACAAGATGATAGAGAGAGAGAGAACTGCTAACTGTACAAAATTATACGTACTTTAATGGAGGACTAAGCTAATATACGAGTGTTGAGAGAATGGCGTTCTTGATTTTTTTTTTCTCTTTTATGGCCTTAATCGAGTCCATTCGTAACGTCCTTCCAACGGAACGTCCTCAACAATGTCGTAATTATACCTGAAATTGTGATGAGAATTAATTTTCAAACTGTGTTAATTTCTTCGCCAGAGATCCAAGAAAAATTGGAGAAGCTATGGCGGAAAACTTACTTCTCCGTGAAACGTTTCTGGATGTGTTTCTCGGCGGCGATGAAGAATTCTTCGAGCTCCGATTCCGCCGGCATCTTCACCGACGACGACAAAGATCTATTGCAGGAAGTTGCCTCGCTTTTCCCTGCCGGAGACTCCATATCACCGAACTGCGTTGATCGGAGTTGGCTGGACGGAGTCGTCTCTCTCCTGCAAGAAGACGAAAAAGAAGAACGGAGTGTGAAGAATATTTATGCGACTGTAATCCCAAACTGTGTATTTATGGACGAAAGAGAGAGAGGAATTAAAATCGCAAACGGAAACAATTCATTAATTAGTTTAATGGAGGTCAAGTCCGTTTCTAAAACACTCTTTCTTTGAATTTTGAATTCAAAAATTTCAGATCGAGCTTATCAGTAGGATATTAAGAAGTTAGTGCGAGATTAAGAACCTTTCTCGGCTGGATTTGTACGCGACTTCATGTTCATCTTTCTCATCCTGTAAAAAGTAATATGAGCACAAAATTTTCAGAAACAAAATCAAATCAAATTAAAACAAGAAAGAATTTCAGAAATCTAAATTATCACCTCCAGATCTACGAACTTGTTACTCTCCTCAACAACCTCGCTGCAGCCGTTACTGGAGCAACAAAAAGCAGACGCATCGTCATCGGAGGTAAGGCTAGTAGAGGTCCTCTCCGCCGGCGGAACAAGGCGGCGTCTCCGACTCCGGAGCTTGAGAAAGGACGTAGTGGTGGTGGAGAAGTCAAAGTCAGTTCCGGCGGTGATCTTCCTCTTGTTGGCGGAAGCGGAGGCGGAGGAAGGCGGTACATCATCCAAATCAGGTGGAGGTCTGGTAGTTCTCCTGACGTCCACCTCCATGACTGCAATCTCTCCAGCTGCTCTACATTTCCTCACCATCCCAATTTCTGATCTCTCTCAGAATTCGTTGATTTTAGAGTACGAAAACAGAGAGAGTGGAAGAGAGAGAAAGAGACTGCGTCTGCGTCTGTAACTCACTGTGTCTCTCAGACGGTGATGCTGATGGTCATACTCATCAACCACCTTTCCCTTCGGATTGCTTTTTTTTTTCCCCCTAATTTTAAATTTTTTTTAGCTTATCAATGGCAAAAAAAAAAAAAAAAATGGTTATAATAGGTACCTATATTCTTGAGCTAGCTTATATTGACTATAAATTTATTCCTAAAGTTTGGGTCACCTGTCTACAATCTTTATCCTTATATTTTAAAAAATATTCTAATAAATTCTGAAATTTAATTTTAAAGTTTGCATCCAATAAGTTTCTTGTTATTTAAAAGTTTTAAATATTTTTTAACATTCAATTTCGCTTCAAATAATAATAGGTTTTTATTATTAAAAAAAATAATAATAAAATAATAGGTTTTTATTGTTTCTTTTTCTTTAAGTTCAAAAAAGATTTCAGACCTCTAATTTCTTAGTCAAAATTATATATTTTATGTCAATTGATCTATGAACAATTTGACATAGATTTTTATGGTTAACATTTTTATAATTCTACATTTATATTTTTTTCAGTACGATTGCGAGGGAGAGATTTGAAGATTTAATTTCGTGGTGGTTAACATACATTAATTTGAGTTATGCTCTCTTTGGTATACATTTATATTGCATGGTAGATATTATTACATGTAAGTTATTTTCCAGTAATTCCAATAATATAATAATCTTTCTATTCAGATCGACAAATCTAATATAATATGATGGTTTTTTTATCCTATAAGAAATGCTTAAATTAACCTTTTAAATAGTTTTTGAACTTTTAATTCTCAATCTAATATATGCAATGTCAACCAGAACATAGTTCAATGGTAAGTAAAAATATAGACTTCAGACTAACAAATCATAGATTCAAATCCTACCCATATGATACAAAAGTTTAAAAAATTTAAAATTTATTATACTTTTTTAAAATTTTGGGATTAATTTGTTTGGTTGTTGGCAATATATTATGAGTGAAATTACTTTAAGTTTGGTATACTACCTCTAGCTAAATTCTCTTTTTATATTATCTGGTCTGAGACTGTGAAAAATGGTGTGAGTAGTATAAAGTTTTGGGAGAGTGTTTTGTAATTGGGGTCGGGGAGAGAATTCTGTGTGATTGTAACAATTTTTCACATAGTAGAATTTCTTTCTGTTCGTGGTTTTTTTCTCTCGATTTAGAGTTTTTTTACGTAAATTCTTGTGTCTCTTATTTTGTTGGTTTATTTTAATTTCTCAGTTATTTCTGTATATTTTTAGTGGTGGAGGTTTTTCCCAACATAATTAAATATATTTATAATTTGTACTAAAAAAATGAATTTATAATTTAGCAATATATACATATATGTAAAATTTGCTTGAGGTGAGGTGAGGCTTATTATTTCGCACTACATATGTGGTGGCGGTGGGTGGTCCAGACTCCAGAGGCGACACCGGACCCCGTTTTGGCAATGACAGGGGAATCTGTAAACGGGGGCATTTGACGGCGCCGTTATATAAATTGGCGGGTCCCACTTCCCCACTTATTTTACCGGCACGCGCCGGTTACCGGGTAAATTGCGACGACGATCTATTCTGATACTAAACACAGTTTCGAACGATATGGATTGTGCAGTTACAAATATCGTAAAAAATCCCGTTCGGTGAGGAACCGGTCTTTAGCTTAGTTATTGTGTGCATCACCAAATTACATTCATACCCTTCATTCGAGTTTACAAAAATGTGAAATTCAACCCCACCGATTTTGTTTTTTTAGTTTTTGAAATTTAAACCTAAAAATACTATTTCTACCAATGAATTATATGTTTTCTTATCTACTCTGTACCTATGTTTTCAAAAATCAAGTCAACTTTTGAAAATTAAAAAATGTAGTTTTCATACACTTGACTTTGTTTTTATAACTTCGTTAAGAGTTCAAATGCTTATTTAAGGGAAATAATTTTTATTGTAGAGAAATTACGTGAATAAGCTTAACTTTCAAAAACTAAAAACAAAAAACAAAATGGTCTTCAAATGGTGCCTGAAATCATTTGTAAGAAAACAAACTTAGAAATTACAAATCAGAAATCATTTGAGCGAATTGACATATATCTTTGAATAAGAGTTTAGCGTTTGATAACTATTTACTTTTTTGTTTTTTTATTTTTAAAGTTTTGAATAATTTTCACGAACTAAAATAATAATAATAAGACAAGAAATCATTTTGAAGGAGATAAATCAATGAGAAAAATAGAAATTTAGACTATGTTTGATAATGATTTGATTTTTAGTTTTTGAAAACTAAACTTATTTTGTCGCAATTTTTCCACCGTGAGTAGCCAAATTCCAAAAACAAAAACAAGTTTGAAAATTGTTTTTCTTAGTTTCCAAAATATGGCTTGATTTTTTAAAATATATGTAAAAACACTACAAGAAAAGAATGTTTTGCCGACGACAGTAATCCCGACGCTTCCAATATCGTCGGGATATGTAGGCAACCCCCGACCAATTAATCATTAGTCGGTAATTACGAACTAATCCCGACCATTTCTTAACTAGTCGGCAATAAGTATTGGAAAGGCCGACCATTTTCGACGTGGTCGGCAATAAGTAATGAAAAGGCCGACCATTTTGGAAATGGTCGGCAATAAGTATTGGAAAGGTCCAATAAGTATTAGAAAGACCAACCATTTTGACCATGGTCGGCAATTGCTTTATTAAAATCACGTCAATAAGCATTCGAAACGCCGACTATTTTCGAAATGGTCGGCAATAAGCATTGGAAAGGCCGACCAGTGTGGAAATAGTCGACAATGGCTTTATTAAAATGACGTAAATAAGCATTGGAAATGCCGACCTTTTTTGGCAATGGTCGACAATAACCATTGGAAATGCCGACTATTTTTGGCAGTGGTCGGCAATAACCATTGGAAATGCCGAATATGTTCGAAATGATCGGTAATAATCATTGGAAAGGCCGACCATTTTGGAAATGGTCGGCCTTTCCAATGGTTATTGCCGACCATTGCCAAAAATGGTCGGCATTTCCAATGGTTATTGCCGACCATTTCGAAAATGGTCGGCGTGATGGCTTTATAAAAATCGAACGACCTCTTCTTCTTCTTCACCTTTTCATTTGCCCTACCCATCGAAGACCGCCCGCTTTCTCTCGAATCGCCGACCGCCCGCCGCGTCAGTTCGCGCTTGCGACGCTGCTGCCGCCGCCGTCCGTCGCCGCCAGAGAGAACCGGAGTGTGCTCGCTCGACCGTTGGCCGTTCGTCCTTCGCCCATTCTTTCCGCTTCGCGCGCGCCTTTGCTCTGCGCTTTCGCTCCGCCGCTTTCTCTCTCGTCCGTTCACCGGTAAGTTCATATACAAGCGCGCCGCGCTCGCGCTTATCGTCTGTCGCCTATCATCCCTCTCGCCCCGCTCGCTCCTGCTTGCGCGCTCACGCCGCGCCGCCCGCCGCTTCGTCGGTAAGTATTAGAAGATTGCTCGCTCGTCCGTTCGCCTCCCTCGCTTAAATCGGTGCAGATTCGTTAAGGTAGAAATTTTGAGTTATACTTATATGTTGTTAATAATTATATGTTGTTAATAATTGTTGTTTATAACTTTGTCTCGATCATGTGTTATGCTTCCATAGTAGCCTAGCCTTATGAACTCTATAAGAACTTAACCAAAGTATTATGAGTATAATCGATTTAGGTTGGTTTAAAACCAATGACCATGAATGTTTGTGATGGAGATGTTCATTAAGTTTCAAAGTTCAAAATGATTGAGCTATATTTGATTCATTGATCGAGTGCAATATACATTAAATGTTTGAATTCTCTGCATTCATGCTCACTCCTGACTTGACGACAATCCAACACTACAAAACCGAGAGCTTAGAGTAAATATGTTTCTCCATCCAGCTGAAAAAAAACTTATTAACACTTCAAAGCTCTCTATTTTAGGATTTGAATTAGTTTTAGCTAGTTCAAACTCAATTTAAGGTTGTTTTGAGATGTTTTTTGGATTGCTTTAGGAGTGATTTAAGATATCTTGTAAGTAGTTTATACTAGGTGAGTTTGTTTGTTTGTGTGCAACATGTTATATGCTTTCTACTTGCATATCATGGTTGGTTTCTACTTGCATCTAGTTTGTTTTGCTTTCCTGCTAGTTGTGACTTTGTTGGAGCCCAACCTAGTGATTTATTGTAGTTTGGAGGAGGTTGGGCGTACTCGGACTATTTTGGAGTGTTTGCAGGCTTATTTGGAGTTAAGAAAAATTTTGGATTTCTTTAAGTAGCGTCGTTATGCTGCCGAAATTTCGGCACAGAGGGTGTTGTCTAAAATCCATAACTCTCACATATATCAATAAAATGATAGTTTAAAATATTGTTTTAGTATCAAGACGTATATCAATATGCAAAATGTTAGTGTTCAAATCTTAACTCTCACATATTTAGTTTTTTTTGTCTAAAGTATACAGGAATATTACCGAGAAATACGCAGTGGACTTCAAAAAGTATAATAATTTAGGGTAGAGATGAATAAAAATTGGATTAAACTTAGAGACAGGTTGTCAACCGAGTATAAAGAAGGAGTAACTCAATTTTTAGAGAAGGCAAAGTTTCATGTTAATGACTCAGGAAAAACAAGATGCCCATGTAGAAATTGCATGAATGCGATGTGGCAATCTTTAGATGGAGTTGAGCGACATCTATTCATGAATGGAATATCTCCCTCTTATCGTGACTCTGGGTATATCATGGAGAAGTTGTCAACCTCCAATGTTTCAACGTTATATGGTTGAGTCAGTACACGATTCTAGATCAAATACTATCGACTCGAGAAATTTCGATGAAGAAAATGAGATGTTTAATCTTTTAAATGATCTTCAAGTCCTGATTGGCGAAGCAGATGTGGATGAAGGAAACAATATTGAAAATGAGGTTCCCCTTAATGCCCATGACACGGATACTGAACCTTATTTGAGGATTTAATGAGTGAAGCATGCAATCAATTATACCACAGTTGTACACGATTCTCATCATTGAACTTTTGGTGAGATTAATGCATATTAAGGTTCTTAACAATTGGAGTAACAAATCGTTTGATATGTTATTACAATTGTTAAAAGAAGCATTCCCAAGTGCATGTATACCTAGTTCATTCTATGAAGCGAAGAGGAAGTTGCGTGACTTAGGGCTAGGCTATGAGATAATTCATGTATGCAAGTATGATTGCATACTGTATTGGAAAGAATTTGTTGATTGCCAACAGTGCCCAACATGTGAAGAGTCCCGATACAGATTGAACGATGGAAAAGGAAAAAAAAATTCCACATAAAATTGTACGTTACTTTCCTTTGATACAAAGATTGAAACGATTGTTTTCATCCAAACATTTTGTTTCTGAAATGAGGTGGCATAAGGATAAACGTGTCGTGGAAGATGGTGTATTACGACATCCAGCTGATGGTGAAGGGTGGAAACACTTTGATCGTGAATATCCTCAGTTTTCTAGGGAAGCAAGAAATGTTCGATTGGGGTTAGCTTCAGATGGATTTAATCCATTCGGGAATATGAGTACTTCATATAGTATGTGGCCGGTGGTGTTAGTTCCTTATAATTTGCCACCTTGGAAATGCATGAAAGAAACCAACTTCTTTATGTCTTTACTTATTCCCCGGACCAAGTCTCCGAAAAGAAATTGATGTTTACTTACAACCATTGATTGAAGAGTTGAAAGAGTTATGGAATAATGGAGTGCGCACTTATGACTCAGCTAGTGGCGAGTATTTTCAACTACACGCAAGTTTGTTATGGACCATTAATGATTTTCCCGCATACACGGCGACTTATCCGGGTTGAGTACGAAAGGTTACCAAGCATGTCCCATCCAGAAAGATGATACGTCATCTTTTAGGATTAGAGGCAAGATTTCTTATATGGGTCATCGACGTTATCTTCCAAATGAGTCACAAACTTGGCGCAGTAAGCAATTTGACGGAAGTCGAACTTAGACCTCCCCCCATTGTAGTGGATGGAGATGGGATTTTACAAGAAATTAACATGCTCAATTTTCCCGTGTTCAGTAAACATCCAACAAAGAATGACAAAAAAAGGAAACAAACAGATTTTAATTGGAAGAAAAAGAGTATTTTCTTCGAACTACCTTATTGGTCAAAACTTTTGCTAAGACATAAATTGGATGTAATGCACATTGAAAAAAACATATGTGATAACTTGGTTGGCACATTGTTAAATATTGAAGGAAAAACAAGGACACGACGAAGGCACGATTGGATCTAGAGGACCTTAATATACTGAAAAGAACTACATTTGCAAAAAGTAGGCAACAGGTCGTAAAGCCACATGTCTTGCATACACATTAACTATTAAGGAAAGGATTGAATTCTCAGAAATTTTGAAATCGGTGAAATTTCCTGATGGATTTGTGTCGAACATATCAAGATGTGTAAGTGTAAATGATGGAAAACTATGGGGATTGAAAACTCATGACTCTCACGTTCTGCTACAACGACTTCTCCCTATTGGGGTTCGGGGGTATTTACCTAAGGATGTGTGCACTACTATTGTTGAGTTATGCACATTCTTTCGTGATTTATGTGCGAAAATGATACGTATTAGTGATTTGGATCGCCATAATCGAGATATTGTGGTGGTTCTTTGTAAGTTGGAAAAAATATTTCCGCCAGCATTTTTCGATGTAATGGTGCATCTTGCAGTTCACTTGCCATATGAAACCCGAGTTGTAGGCCCTGTTAGCTACAGTTGGATGTACCCTATTGAGCGAAGCTTACGAACATTGAAACAATAAGTGCGAAACAAAGCGCGTCCAGAAGGTTCAATAGCAGAAGCATTTGTAATGAACGAATCAATTAATTTTTGTTCATTGTATCTAAGTGGAATTGAAACGAGATTCAATAGAGAGGAGCGAAATGATGACCAACTTCCATTGAACGAGATCTGGGGTGAGTTTGAAGTATTTAAACAAAGTGCAAGACCATTGGGAGTTGCAACATCAAGAACCTTATCAGCTGAGGAGAAACAGATAGCACATTGGTATATTTTGAACAATTGTGATGAAATAAAGTCATATCGTATGTACGTCTCGAATACCCTATGTGTTAATCTCAGTTTGTATATACAAATGAGCTAAATTTGATGTGTTTATTTTGTTTGTTATGTTCGTTTATTAGTTTAGAAAGGTTATGTCTGTTTGGAATGTTAGTTTAGTCTAGGTATCGACCATTTTTGAGATGTTCTGCTTGTTTACAACTTTTGGAAATGTTATGTTTGTTTAGTACGGTTGAAAATGTAATGTTAGGTTAGTTTAGTACATTTGAAATGTTAGTTTAGTTTAGTTTACGTTATTTGTACTTTTGAGATGTTTGTTATGTTCGTTTATTAGTTTTGAAAGGTTATGTCTGTTTGGAATGTTAGTTTAGTCTAGGTATCGACCATTTTTGAGATGTTATGCTTGTTTACAACTTTTGGAAATGTTATGTTTGTTTAGAACGGTTGAAAATATAATGTTAGGTTAGTTTAGTACATATGAAATGTTAGTTTAGTTTAGTTTACATTATTTGTACTTTTGAGATGTTTGTTATGTTCGTTTATTAGTTTTGAAAGGTTATGTCTGTTTGAAATGTTAGTTTAATCTCGGTATCGACCATTTTTGAGATGTTATGCTAGTTTACCACTTTTGGAAATGTTATGTTTGTTTAGTACGGTTGAAAATGTAATGTTAGGTTAGTTTAGTACATTTGAAATGTTAGTTTAGTTTAGTTTACGTTATTTGTACTTTTGAGATGTTTGTTATGTTCGTTTATTAGTTTTGAAAGGTTATGTCTGTTTGGAATGTTAGTTTAGTCTAGGTATCGACCATTTTTGAGATGTTATGCTTGTTTACAACTTTTGGAAATGTTATGTTTGTTTAGTACGGTTGAAAATGTAATGTCAGGTTAGTTTAGTACATTTGAAATGTTAATTTAGTTTAGTTTACGTTATTTGTACTTTTGAGATGTTTGTTATGTTCGTTTATTAGTTTTGAAAGGTTGTCTGTTTGGAATGTTAGTTTAGTCTAGGTATCGACCATTTTTGAGATGTTATGCTTGTTTACAACTTTTGGAAATGTTATGTTTGTTTAGTACGGTTGAAATGTAATGTTAGGTTAGTTTAGTACATTGGAAATGTTAGTTTAGTTTAGTTTACGTTATTTGTACTTTTGAGATGTTTGTTATGTTTGTTTACAACTTTTGGAAATGTTATGTTTGTTTACAACTTTTGGAAATGTAATGTTAGGTTAGTTTAGTATATTTGTAATTGAGTTTTATGTTTTTAGTTGTCAGTTTTGTTTCTATTCTCCTATGTTTTAGTAAGTTTGTAATTGTGATTTTTGTGTTATGTGAGTGAGAATGATACTTATGTATAGGAATAGTAAGTATAAATTTTTTGTTTAACTTTTTTTGTTTGAATTATGTTTGGGTTTAAAGTCGTTTGAAATCTATACGCTGAAATTTAAGTATTAGTTGAAACTTGTTTATATTATTCATTTTCGTTGTTATATGTTTATATAGTTTTGATCTTAGGTTCATGTTTTTTTCATATAGGTGGATCGACTCGACATTGCTCTGAAAGCAATACGAAGATCGCCATGAAGATAACGTGTAGTTAACTTGAGTTTAATATATAAAATTTTGTTTGTAGATTGGGTTATTTGGTCAAAAACTGTATTTTTGTTTTGTATGAACAAAGTGTAATTAACTTTAATTTAATGTAAGTAAATTTTTTATTCAATTTGTGTATATTTTATTTCATGTACATCAAGTTTGAAATTATAGTGAAAATCCAAATAAATACCTATTTGAATAGGTATAATATCAAATAGAAGCAATAGGTAATTCCACTATATGCCGACCAAATTTAAAATTTGGTCGACATTTCGAAGATATGCCGACCAACTAAGTTGGTCGACAAAGCTTAGCAATGCCGACCAAATTTTAAATTTAGTCGGCATTTCTTTGATAGGTCGACTAACACCGATTGGTCGGCATTTATTAGAAATGCCGACCAATATTTGTTTGGTCGGCATTTCTTAGAAAGACCGACCAAACGTTTTTGGTCGACATTGCTTGAAATGCCGACCAAATCTTATTTAGTCGGCATTATAAAGAAATGCCGACCAAAAAAGTTTGGTTGGTCTTTCTAAGAAATGCCGACTATAAAAACAAGTGGTCGGCAAAAGGTTTCCCGACGAGGATAAGCCGACCATTTTGCCGACGAGTTTTTTTCCGTCGGAAATACATTTGCCGACCATATTTTGGGGTTTTCCCGACCATTTTTTGCGTCGGGAAAGCCCAAAATTCTTGTAGTGAAAGTATATAACAAAAGAAGTGAATTCATAGGTGAAAAGAGTCTTTATAGGCCAAAAAAATCAAGATTTTGGATGATAACAATTTGAATTTTGATTTTTAGCTTTTGAAAATTTGCTTGTTTTCCCACAAATTTTCTTTATAATGATTTCTATCTTTCTTTATGAATCATTAGAGTTTCTAGTCAAATTTAAAAAATAATTACTATTTTTTAAAAATCATTTTTAATCTTCAAAACTTAACTTGATTTTTGAAAATATATGTAAAAAATAGATAAAAAAAACATAAAAACTCATAGATAGATATAATATTGATAGGCTTCATTTTAAAAAACTAACAATAAAAATAAAATAGTTATGAAATCGAGCTTTAATTTTATTTTTTAGTCTAACAAATGTAAAGTGCCCTTCGAATATTCGACGATCAAGAAAAGTGCCCAAATTGATAAATCTAATTTTAGTTTACTAGCTAGCGAATAAACAAGTGGAAGAGGAACGAGGGAGAAGAATAAGCCACTTATTCAAGTATTTTTCTTTCTTTTTTGACCTTTCGATTAGATTTCCTTTTTTTTTTTTTTTTTTTTTTGTCTTTTACTCTTTTTTTTTTATTTCTTTTGTCAAATTTTAATATTTTACATAGAGATTCTTTTTCTTCTTGTTTTTTTAAATAATCAATGATTGTTGAGTTACATATGTGACCTGTACTTTCGATTGAAAAAAAAAACTCGACTACCAAGAGCAAATTCCCTCCGTTTTTAAAGTATTGAATGTGATTGATAAAATTTAAATCTGAAAAATGTAATTGTAATGATTTATATACATCACTTGATTGGTTCGGGCCAACAACAGCATAGCTCAAAGCTTCAACTCGCACCAAGTATGAATCATGAGTTCGAATCTCTCCACTCTCAATTGTTGATGTACTAAAAAAAAATTGATGGATGGTTCAAACATTTTTCTTGGGTGCATAAATTCCATACCACGAATTCAAGGATTCTCCTGCATGACTGAGTTAGGGGCCCAACTCTAATACCACTTGTTAATCTACTTTGGGCATTAACCCTCACGACTTTATTTTTTGTTCCCACAAAAATATCTCATACGAATAGAGATATTACCTTCACTTATAAATTCATAATCTTTTTCTTACCTAGCCAATGTGGGGCTTTGGTTGTACTCACAACAATTCCAACATAAATCATTATTATTTGGTTTGTTATATATATTAATAAATATATTTATTTTGCATACTGTTCAATAGAAAAAAATTGTACTTGATAAAATTAATAACACATGTTATGTTATGATAGTATAAGTACAGAAGGTTAAATCTTGGAAGAAAAATAAAAACAAGTACAGGAGAAGGGTTTATGAAATATTCTAATGGAAAAATCCCACCAATAACTGTTTAAAAAGTAGTTGTTTTTGTTACCCACGGATGTACAAGTTGCCTTTTTTCTTTATTCATATATCTTTATTGTAAATATTACACATAATAGATGCCTATGCAATGTACCCTTCAATACTCATGCCAAATGACAAAGCCTCCATAGCTATAGTGTCCTCCATCCATCTCTTACCAATGCTTGGTGTCTAATTGTACAAACTCACCCTTGCCAAATTGCCTATAAATAGTGCAAAATTGCCTATAAATAGTTGTTGTAATGGTCTTTGTAAGAGACATCCATTTGGTGAAATTAGACCAATTCTCTTCATTCTCTCCCACTTTCTTTTATTTATTTATTTAAATTTTGTCATAATTTTCTACTATCTCATTATTAATATTTTATATATATTCATATTAAATTCTAATTTCCTATTATTATTATTATATTATTCTTATTATATTATTCTTATTCTTATTCTTATTATTCTTATTATTATTATATTAGTATTTAAATATTGGTAAAATTATACCCGGTTTCCATCCTATTTTTACAACACGTTATCAACACGAAGCTCTGCCGGTTTTTCCACTGAAGTACTACTATGACAAATCTTGCAAAATTAGAATTTGCGGCCTTGGATATTAATGGAAATAACTACTTGTCATGGGTCCTTGATGCTGAGATCTATTTAGACTCCATGAATCTTGGAGAAACAATTAAAGAAGGAAATGATGCATCAAATCAAGAAAAAGCCAAAGCTATGATCTTCCTTCGCCATCATCTTCACGAGGGATTGAAAATGAAGTATCTTACAATTAAAGATCCCTACATTCTATGGCAAGGTTTGAGAGAAAGGTATGATCATAAAAAAAACAGTTATTCTTCCAAAAGCTCGTTATGATTGGATGCACCTGAGGCTGCAAGACTTTAAATCAGTAAGTGAATATAATTCCACACTATTCAGAATTAGTTCAAAATTAAAATTATGCGGAGAAAGGATTACTGATGTTGATATGTTAGAGAAGACATTCTCCACTTTTCATGTCTCGAATATGCTCCTGCAGCAGCAATATCAAGAGAAAGGCTTTAAAAATATTCGAACTAATTTCATGTCTTCTCGTAATTTGAAACAAAATAACGAGCTATTAATGAAAAATCATGAATCTCGACCAACTGGAGCAACACCATTCCCTGAAGTGAATGCTGTGAATTTCAATAATCGTGGTCGAGGTCGTGGTTGTGGTCGAGGTCGGGACCGCGGTAAAGGAAGAAATACCTATTTCCGTGGTGGGCATTATAATTTTAAGAAACCCACACGAACTGATGATCATTAAGGAAAAGCTCCACAAGATAGAAGTTCAAAAGATGATGAACATAAATGTTTCAGTGCGAAATGATGAGCACCATCGTCCTGCACTGCCGTGACGCCAAAACACCTTGTTGATCTCTATCAAGCTTCCTAAAGGAAAGGAAAAGGAAAAAGGGAAGAATGTGAAGGTGAATCTTGCCATTCAAGAAGATGATGTGTTTGACCCCTCTAATATGGTGCATCTTGATGTGGCTGATTATTTTGAATCTCCTGGAGAGAAAATTGATGCAATCAAACAAGTAGAGGATGTGTTGTATGAAGATATATAATTAAGTACTGCTTGTAATTATTGTATGTTTTTGTTGTTTTTGTATATATATTTAGAACTTTTTGTAATCGCTTTTCTTTTCTTATCAATGAAGAAATATGGACAATTTCAATATGTTGAGTAACCCAAAATGAGCAATGAGGACTTATGTCGAGCAGATCGCAAGAACTACGCTACGCACACGATACTCATAAACAAAAATATTTTTCTAAATTGACAATGCTGGAAGCAAAAATCAATACTATATCAGGTTCTGCAGACCTGGTTGAAGGTTTTGGAAAAACAAGTTTTATCTTGCCTAGAGGAACAAAATTTTCAATCAATAATGCTTTGTTCTCTAGCAAATCAAAAAGAAATCTATTGAGTTTCAAAGATATACGTAATAATGGTTATCATGTTGAAACTGATCGTAAAAATAATATAGAGTATCTCTATATCACATCTATTGTTTCACATGAAAACGATATTGGAAACACCGCCACTTTTTTTCTTCCGGATTATATTATACTCATATACGAGTAATCGAAAGTTATGCAACAATGAACCAGAAGTTCATGAATCCAGAAATATTCAGTGTTTGGCATGATCGACTATGTCATCCAGGATTGATAATGATGAGGAAAATTATTGAGAATTCACATGGACATCCTTTAAAGAACCATAAGATTCTTCAATCCAATGAGTTGTCATGTGATGCTTGCTCTCAAGGAAATTAATTATTAGACCATCACCACTAAAGTGGGCATTGAATCACCGCATTTTTTAGCGAATTCAAGGTGATATTTGTGGACCTATTAACCCACCAAGTGGTCCATTTAGATATTTTATGGTATTAATTGAAGCATCCAAATGGATGGTCACATGTATGCTTATTATCAAGTCGAAATCTTGCATTTGCAAGACTACTTGCTCAAATAATTAAGTTAAGAGCACAATTTTCTGATTATACAATTAAGACAATTCGACTTGATAATGCTGGTGAATTTACATCCCAAACTTTTAATAATTATTGTATGTCAATTGGGATAAGTGTTGAACATCCTGTAGCTCATGTTCATACACAAAATGGTCTAGCAGAATCATTTATAAAACGTCCGCAATTAATTGCAAGACCATTGCTTATGAGAGCTAAACTTCCTACATCGATGCAGGGGTCATGCTATTTTGCACGCATCATTATTACGTATTAGGCGGAGCCTATAATAAATATTCCCCCATGCAATTAGCTTATGGCAAGCAGCCAAATGTATCCCATATGAGAATTTTTGGATGTGCACTATATGTTCCAATTGCTCCACCACAACGTACTAAGATGGGTCCTCAAAGGAGATTAGGAATATATGTCGGATATGATTCCCCATCAATTATTAAATATCTTGAACTCACGATTTGTGATGTATTTATCGCACGATTTGTTTGATTGTCATTTTAATGAAACAAATTTTCCAACATTAGGGGGAGAAATTAAGAAGTTGGAAAAAGAAATTACATGGAATGCATCATTATTATCTCATTTAGATCCTCGTAGAGATCAATGTGAACTTGAAGTTCAAAAGATAATTCATTTGCAAAATATAGCAAATCAATTACCAGATGCATTCACAGATGCTAAAGGGTGACTAAATCATATATACCAGCAACAAATGCTCCATCAAAAATTGATATCCCAAAGGAACAAGTTGTCAATAATGAGTCTGGAGCACGCTAGAAGCGTGGTAGACCTATGGGTTCCAAAGATAAAAATCCTCGAAAAAGAAAAGTAGTTGAGAATCAAAATGATTCGATAAAAGGTATGGATGTTCCAGAAGAAATCCAAGATACAACTACTCAAAAGAGTATTGATGAAAATCAAATGCTTGAGGATAATAATGAAATTTCCATAAACTATGTTACAACAGGAAAGAGATGGAACCGAAATGATATCATTGTTGACAACATTTTTGCTTATAATGTTGCTCACGATATTATTCATGAAAGTGACGATTTTGATCCAAAATCTATCGATGAATGTAAACGTAGAAAGGATTGACCAAACTGGAAAGAAGCAATCCAAGCAGAGTTGAACTCACTTTCAAAACGTGAGGTTTTGGACCAAGAGTCCTAACACCGTAAGGTGTTAAACTCGTGGGATACAAATGGGTATTTGTAAGGAAAAGAAATGAAAATAATGAAGTCACAAGATATAAAGCGAGACTTGTTGCACAAGGATTCTCGCAAAGGCTTGGTATAGATTATGAGGAGACATATTCTCCTGTGGTGGATGCAATAACGTTAAGATATTTGATTGGCCTGACTGTATATGAAAAACTTGATATACATCTAATGGATGTAGTCACGGCGTATTTATATGGATCTCTGGATAATGACATTTATATGAAAATCCTTAAGGATTTAAAATACCAGAAACATATGAATCAAGTTCTCAGGAATTATATTCAATAAAGTTACAGAGATCATTATATGAATTAAAACAATCGGACGAATGTGGTATAATCGCTTTGAGTGAATATCTCATTGAAAGAAGGATATCAAAATAATCCAATATGTCCGTGTGTTTTTATAAAGAAATCTCGATCGAGGATTTGCTATTATAATCAGTATATGTTGATGACTTAAATATAATTGGAACTCTGAAGAGTTATCCAAGGCAATAGAATATCTTAAGAAAGAATTCGAGATGAAAGATCTTGGAAAAATAAAATTTTGCCTTGGTTTGCAAATTGAACATTTAGCAGATGAGATATTTGTTCATCAATCAACTTATACAGAGAAAATCTTAAAAGGATTCTATATGGATAAACCACATCCATTGAACATTCCAATGGAGGTTCGTTCACTGGATGTAAAGAAAGATATATTTCGATCTCGAGATGACAATGAAGAACTACTTGGTCCTGAAGTACCATATCTTAGTGCAATTGGAGCACTTATGTATCTAGCTAATAACACAAGACCAGATATTGCATTTTCAGTAAGTTTATTAGCTAGATATAGTTCATGTCCTACAAAAAGACATTGGAACGGAGTTAAGCATGTACTCCGATATATTCGAGGGACGATTGATATGAGTTTATTTTATTCTAACAAATCCAGTTTTGATCTAGTTGGTTATGCAGATTCTGGTTATCTATCTGATCCACACAAAGCTAGATCGCAGACAGGTTATCTATTTACATGTGGAGGAACTGCTATATCATAACGATCAGTGAAACAGACTATAACAATCACTTCTTCAAATCATGCTGAAATCCTTGCTATTCATGAGGCAAGTCGAGAATGTGTATGGCTAAGATCGATGACACAACACATTCGTGAGACATGTGGATGGTCTTCTAGTAAACATCCTCCAACAATATTATACGAAGACAACACAACATGTATAGCTCAAATCAAAGGAGGATATATCAAAGGAGATAGAACAAAGCATATCTCTCCGAAGCTTTTCTACACTCATGACCTTGAAGAAAATGGCGACATCTCAGTACAACAGATTTGTTCGAAGGATAACTTGGCGGACATATTTACAAAAGTATTACCAACTACAACATTTGAGAAATTGGTTCACAGTATTGGGATGCGAAGACTCAGAGATCTCAAGTGATGTCGTCATGAGGGGGAGTAAATGTATTATAGAAAATATGTACTCTTTTTCCTTCACTAGGGTTTTTATCCCATTGGGTTTTTCCCTAGTAAGGTTTTAACGAGGCATATTTTATATAAATGGGCATCTAAGGGGGAGTATTGTAAATATTACACATAATAGATGCCCATGCAATGTCCCCTTCAATACTCATGCCAAATGGCAAAGCCTCCATAGCCATAGTGTCCTCCATGTGTCCATCTCTTATCAATGCTTGGTGTCCAATTGTACCAACTCACCCTTGCCAAATTGCCTATAAATAGTTGTTGTAATGGTCTTTGTAAGAGACATCCATTTGGTGAAATTAGACCAATTCTCTTCATTCTCTCCCACTTTCTTTTATTTATTTATTTAATTTTTGCCATAATTTTCCACTATCACATATTTATATCATATATATTTTCCACTATCTCATTATTAATATTATATATATTCATATTAAATTCTAATTTCCTATTATTATTATTATATTATTATTATTATTATATTAGTATTTAAATATTGGTAAAATTATACCCGATTTTCATCCTATTTTTACAACACTTTTAATGTTTGACGGTTTGGATTTTGAAATGATTCATTCATAATAATTCTTTTAGTTTATTAAAAAATAAGTTGTTTTTTGTTTCATGCCTTTTGACATCTTAGTTGTGTTTCAAAAAGAAATTAAAGGTAAGGTTTTGTATATATGATAATGGTTTTGTTTTTTATTTTTCGGTTTTTAAAATTTAGCATACAAAAACTAGTTTAAACCTACACTCTTTTAGGTTTGTTTTGTTGAGTTTTATGTCCTAAAACTCGTGGATTTTATAAATTGAATGTGTATTCTATATTGCAGTAAAGTTGTTATTGAGGTAATTTATTCAGTAAAGGTGTTATTAAGTAATGTGAATTGGGTATTTTGTAACCTTAACCCAATAAAAAACCCTTGGCTATATGATGAATGCTTGAACTTTATGTGTGACATAAAAATGGATCAAGTTCAAGTTATAGCGAGAACGATGTATAGTATAAGGATAGAGTTGTTGGGGTTTTATGCCCTAAAACTCGTAGTTTGTAATATTGTTCTATTTAATTCAATAAAGTGTTATTGTTTCTTCAATACTTCTATTAATTGCCTTATATTAACCCTAAATCCAATAAACGAACATCCTAGGTTGTTGTATGTCTCTTGAACTGGATGTAGAAGTCATATAAGGATCACAGTTCCAGAAACAGTCTAAATGATCTATAGTATGAGGTTGAGTACCTTATCTTGGTGATACTTTGGATATGACCCACTTTGTATTTGATACAAATACAGTGATCCAACGTGTTCGTGTAGACGACATGTGAGTGGGGATATCCTATGTGATGAGATTACATAAGACAAGACTAAAAAATAGTAACTAATAGATGTAACTCCATTGACTAGTTAGATTTCTATTTCAATAGGATGACCTAGGCAACTTGATCTCAATCCTGAGAAGGTTACGAACTCCTATTTGCAAGGGATTGTCCTTTGACCTAGTATAGGTGAGAGTGGTCTGAGACGCCGACTCAATAAGTCTACCTTCTTGCGGACAAGACCGCGCAAGCAGCTGGAGACTTAACTTAGCAAGATGGAATTCAATCTTTTCCGACTTTAGGGTAAGAAGATGAGTGTTCCCTTAAGTGGTGTCTCTTGGACTTGAACAAAGGGCTCAACCCTCTCATTAACCCGAGAGAGACTTCTGTTTATTGGTTAGACCATAAACAGGTTGTTCATTAGAGGAGCACTGGTACTTAAGGTAAAAGATGTAACCCAGGAGTAAAACGGTAATTTGACCCATTTGGTGTTACGAACACTCGTGAAGGATTGAGTTACTGTTATTGGTCGTTATCCATGGACACAGAAATATATCTGCAGTGAGAAGAGTGTAGTTGCTGGACTTTAGTTGAGTGTTCCCGCAGTTAACGAATAATGTTGATTAGGGGTTAATGAGATTACCATAATAATCTTGTATCGTTACAGCTTCTAATCTATAGGTTCATTAGGTCCACTTCCTAGCTCGTAAAAGGTTATTAGATTATTAAATATTGATTAGAATTTGAAATGCTCAAATTTACTTTGGGAATTAACCTAATGTATGGAGATACATTATAATATAAAGTTTTTATGTACATTAGAACTTTATAGTAGAAATTTAATTTAAATATGATTTAAAGTAAATTTATGAGAGAATTAAATATTTGAAGGAGTTCAAATATTGTTTAATGTGAATAAGATTCATATTTAAAACTATAGGTTAAAATTTAATGTGCATAAGATGCACATTAAAACTATAGATTAAAGGGAGTATGGTTAAATATACTTTAATCATGCATAACCTAAATTAAATATATGATATTTGGTTTATAAATTAATTAATTATAAAATTAATTAATTTGTAAACTTAATTAAATTTGATTTGATTAAATTAATTGAAACTTTAGGTTATGTAAGATATATTTAATTAAATATGATTTAATGATAAATTAATTAATTAATTAAATTTAATCAATTAACTTAATAGGGAACGTGTCACACGTTCCCCACTCCCATCTTCTTCTCCCTCACTCTGTCGATAAAGACAGTGGATATTGAGAGAAGGGATTAATCGATTAGTTTTTGTGATTGGTGAACTACTGTTCTTTCAAAAGAAAAAATCTCTCTGCAATTTCTTTCTCCCAAAAAGTTAGAAAGCTTCCCACAAAACTTCAATCTAAGGATCCAAAGGATAGGAAGGTTATCCATTTTGGTGGTGTCGTGTTCTTTTTGTAAGCAGTAAAAAATTGTTGTTCGTAAGTTATCAAAGGTGCAAGGTGTTGCAACTTTTAGACCCAAAAGGTAATTTTCTCATATCCTTTAGAACAAGAAATCAATTCATCATGCTTTATTGCTTTTTTCCATGCCTAATTACTTATCGATAAGTTTTTTCCAATGTATTGGTATTTGGTTTTGCCAAACAAAAAACGAGGTTTTCGATCCAATTATTGCTTTCGTTGTGTTTTGGGATCTAAATTTTATCAATTGGTATCAGAGCCAACTTGTCTTTTATTTTGGCAAAACAAATTTGTATTGGGTTGGTGGGATTGTGCATTTTGGGTTGCCATTAGACTGTTTAGGAATTTTTGGTCATAGCTTTACTGTTTTTTGATTTTGATCAAATTGTAAAGGCCCCTGCGTTTTTGGGCATCTATTATGTGCAAATTGAGTTTGTAAATAAGTTATGAGTCGTTCGTGATGATTTTGGAGGAATTCGGATCAAGATTGGGCAGGTTTTGGTTGTTGTTTTCTATAAATTTTCGAAAAACAGGGTTGCTGCAGACGCGATGGCGTTGCAACGTAGTCCTCGGTGTTGCAACGTTGTTCATCGGTGTTGTAACATTGTTCATTAGTGTTGCAATGTTGAAGAACAACGTCGCAATGCCGTGAGGCCTTATCGAAGGATTTCGCTAGGGACCAACAACATTGCAATGCTATGTGACAACGTCGCAACGCCATGACGATTACTGAAGGCGTGCGTTGGAGTCACGACGTTGAGATTTTGTGCACAACGTCTCAACACCATGCCGATTGAATTGTTGTCTTGGTCGGTTCGAGCAGTTCGATGCAGGTTTGGTCTGGTTTGTAACCCGAGATCTTTCTTTGGAATTTCCTTAAAAAAAAAAAAAAGAAAAGAAAATGAAAGAAATGTGTATTATACTTTGGTTTTGTTTTAAAAAGAAAAGAAAAGAAAAAGAAAAGAAAAGAAAAGGGGAAAAGGAAAAGGAAATAATAAAAAAAGAAGGAAATGGTTGTTGGACAAAAGCCACCACCGATTGAAATTATTTTAATCAATTTAAGTTCATTTCCACCCCATTTTGCTTTCATTTTCATCAAAGAGAAGAGGGACTTCGAGGGAGAAGGAGAAAGGAAGAAGAAGAGGGGGAGCATTCAGGTTTTGAGGTTGAAGAATAAGAGAGAAGGGTTATACAAGTTCCATAGCAGCAAGGTGATCAACTCAACCCTATTCTGATATTCTGATCATTTCGAGCTCAACAAGAAGAGGTAAGATTTGAGGTTTTGTTTCTTGAAATTTAACTCATTTTTTAACAAAGTTTATGAAGGAAGCTCGAGCCAATTCTGAAGTTAACTTACTGTTTTGTGAAGAGGAAGCCAAAAGACAGAATTTACTGTCAAATCCGAGAAGCCTCTGGTGTTTTGGTTGTCCTGATCTGTAGAGTTGGAATCAGAAGCTCTAATAGGTATGGTTCGAAATCTTATTGCATTTTCTACAACTTTCGTGAAGAAATCGTGAGTAGACAATGATTGGAAGATGTTGTAATTATCAGGTCAAGTTTCGGGTTGCAGCAGAAAATTAAATCTGGAACAACAGGAAGTTGGTTTTAGGGAAGAAGCTTTCGAGGTATTTCCGAACAAATCCATTGGGAATCTCAATTTAATGTTTTCATATGATTTTTAGAGGTTCAAAATTAGAAATTTGGTATAAGGTACATCCTTTTTGGATTAGTAATGAAGAAGTTATGACTGTTTGAAGACAGGGTATAAAATCTGTAAATGCTGGAAAATTGGATAGTGTGTTTTCTTGTAGTTTTAAGGTTAAAAATCATGAGCTCGAGGTTCTAATGGTTGGATTTGGTTTGTTTGACAAGCCAAGAGGAAATAGGTCGAGTGGACGGGCCAAGGTTCTAGTTCTAACACTGTGAGTGACCAAACGAACTTCCAAAATGATCGTTATGTTGAATTATGCTTTAAGAAATACAAGTTTGGCTAGAATGAAAGGGTTTCAATGTTTATTGTTTTCCTTTGAACACATGTCTATGAGTATTCTTGTTTTCTTATAAATGTTTTCAAGTGTTCATTGTGAACCTAAATATCTTGATGAAATTTATACATGAGCATATGTTTATTGATTACCGAGATTTATGGAAATGTTCTGATTTCTAGCAAGTATGTACTAAAAAGTATGATTTAAAGATTTCCAGTTTTATGAACAAGCTGAGTAAGCTTGAGTTTTATGAAAGAAAAGATAAGCAGACATCATCAAACATTTTTAAAATGTTTTCTGAGAGACGATTGCATGAATGACTGAGATATTGAGCCCGAGGCTTTATGGTACCGTGTGCACACAGGTGATATACTGTTGTCGACGTTGAGTGTACTCCGTGACAACTGTTGGGATTTTTGTCCTAATCTCGTGTTTGTAATATATTGTTTGAAATTAATAAGAGTTATTCATTTCATCACTTTGTGTCTCGCAATATTTATAAACTTTTCCAATAAACTAAGCTCCAGGGTCATTGAATTTATGAGAGAACTAGAACTTGAACTGTGTGTAGTGGACACACTGGGAGGATCACGTTCGAGTTAATGACCCGAACGGTCTACAGTATATGGATAGGGTTGGAGACCTAATCCTGGATACACTGTGGATGCGGCCCGCTTTGTATTAGATACGACGAGGTGATCCGACTCGTTCATGTGGTTGACATGCGAGTGGGGGCATCCTATGCAATGAGATTGTACAAGACCGGACCGTGGAATTATTAGACCTCTTGATGTAACACCGCTGACATGAAGGACTAATAACCGTGAGATGACCATTAGTGACTCGACTTGAATCCCGAGCGTATTACGGACTCCGCTGCTGCGGTCTATCCTTTGACTAGTACGCGGGTGAGGGTGGTCACGATTACTCGCCCAATATGCCTATCTTCTCAGGGACAGAACCAAGTAGGGAGCTGGGAACTTAACTACGCGAGATGGAATTCACTCGTTCCCGCCTTTAGGGAAACTAGAGCGGTTGTGTTCCCTTAAGTGCTGTCTCCAGGGCTTAGACAACGGGCGCCCACCTTCTCACTGGCCCGAGAAGGGTGTTGTGTATGGTTGGACCATCACAATATGTTGTTCATTAAAGGAGCAATGGGGACTTAAGGATCAAGAGGTAGACACGAGGGGGTAAAGCGGTAATTTGACCCACCGTGTCTCACGAACAACTGTGAAGGATCGACTCATGGGCATTGGTTATATCAGTGGACACGTAATATTCTGCACTGACGGGAGTGCAGCTACGGCCTATAGTGGAGTGTTACCGTAGCTAATGAATGTTGATTAACCGGGTCAAAGAGTTTGACAGGTTAATCTCGGATCATTGGAGCCCGTTACTATAGGTCCATTAGGTCCCTCGGTTAGCTCCACCTGGGTTAAAAGAAGGGTTATATTTTTGGTATGGAATTGAAGTGTTCAATTTCACTTTAAGGGCATTTATGTCATTTATATGAGATATGAATGATATAATATATAGTTTAATGTGAATGAGATTCATAGTAAACTATAGGTTAGTCTAATTGTTGAATTAGGACTAATTGGAGAATTTGATTGAGAGAAATTAAATTGGATGTGATTCAATTTAATTAATCCACAATTATTGTAAATGAGATTTGCAATATGAGATATGAGATATCTTATATTATGTGGTTATGCAAATGAGATTTGCATAACCTATGGTTGTGGTATAGTGGTAATAATGAGGAGAAATTAACTACCTCATTCCACTATTTAAACCCTTTGCAAGAAGGGTTTGGTGATGATTCTCTCATTTTTTGTTTTTCACCAAAGAGAAGAAAAGAGAATTCTCTCTACTCTCTCATTTCTCCTCCCTCTCCAAAACTCTTACAAGATCCCACAATCTTCCCTTCTTCAAAAGAGAACAACCGAGAAGATCACTTGGTGGTGTTCAAGATCATTTTGGTGTCGAGTAGCCCGAAGAGTTCGTGGCCCGAGGAAGAATTTGCAGTGTTTGTCTACAACAAGTAAGTAAAATATATTCTTGCTGTAAATTTCTTCTTCTTTAAGCATGTTTAGCCTAGATTTAAGTGTTAGATCAATTTTAATAAACACATGTTGCATAATGATACCACGACGATTCAATCGTCTTCCGCTGCGCGGGGATTTCATTCCCTTAAATTGGTATCAGAGCTTGTGGATCAACCGGATGGGGTAAAACCTATTGGTTGCAAATGGATCTACAAGCGCAAACGTGGCGTAGATGGGAAGGTGCAGACCTTCAAAGCCCGACTAGTGGCAAAGGGTTTTACCCAGGTTGAAGGGGTTGACTATGAGGAGGCCATTTCACCTGTTGCCATGGTAAAGTCGATCAGGATCCTTCTGGCCATTGCCGAGTATTATGACTACGAGGTATGGCAGATGGACGTCAAGACAACCTTTCTGAATGGCAAACATGATGAGACCATCTACATGGCCCAACCCAAAGGGTTCATTGTCCAAGGCCAAGAGCAAAAAGTTTGCCGGCTTCATAGGTCCATTTATGGACTGAAACAAGCTTCGAGGTCTTGGAATATAAGATTTGATGAGACGATAAAATCTTATGGCTTTGATCAAAATGTCGACGAGCCTTGTGTCTACAAGAAAATCGTTGACAAAGCTGCCGCATTTTTTTGTGTTGTACGTGGGCGATATTCTTCTCATTGGGAATGAGGTAGAATTTCTTCTTCGACATTAAAAAGTGGCTAGCTTCGCAATTCCAAATGAAAGATTTGGGAGAAGCTCGGTATGTTCTAGGTATCCGGATAGTCCTAACCAGGAAGAACGAGCAACGCTAGCCTTGTCTCGAGCATCTTATATTGACAAGATGTTGTCTAGATATAAGATCACGAGAACTCCAAGAAGGGCTTGCGCCTTTCGGGCATGGGGTTCACTTGTCTAAGGATCAATGTCCTAAGACTCCTCAAGATGTTGAGGATATGAGACGGATTCCATATGCTTCAAATTGTAGGGAGCCCGATGTATGCCATGTTGTGTACTAGGCCCGACATCCATTATGCGATAGGAATTGTCGGTGATATCACCCAATCCAGATTAGATCACCGACACCGTAGTAAAGGCAATCCTCAAGTATCTTAAGAGAACGAGGAACTACGACAGTAGTGTATGGTAGTGGGGATTTGATCCTTACGGGATACACAGATTCTCGATTTTCGAGGCCGATAAGGATTCTAGAAATCCACTTCGGGTCACCTTTATTCAATGGAGGAGTCAGTAGTATGGCGAAGCATCAAGCGAGGATGCATCGCCGATTCCACTATGGAAGCAGCAGTATGTTGCGACTTGTGAAGTCGCAGCGGAAGTCGTTTGGCTCGGGAAGTTCATGACAGATTTGGAAGTTGTTCCAAACATGAACTTGCCGAACACACCGCTCTGATAACAAATGGTGCAAAGATAGCCAACTCACGTGAGCCTCGAGCCATAAGAGAGGCAAACACATTGGCGCAAGTATCATCCGATACGGGAGATTGTGCACCGCGAGACGCGTGACGGTCACACGAGATAGTGTCGGGCGCAACGTAGGCGATCCATTTACAAAGCCCCTCACGGCTAAGGTGTTTGAGGGTCACCTGAGAGTCTAGGTCTTGAGAGCTTCTGACTAGGGCAAGTGGGAGATGTGTAAACGGGTATTCAATGCCCTAGTTTATTGTATTACTTCATTGTAATTTATGTACATTTCTAAAATGTATTTTCTCCACTAGCTTAGTCCAAGTGGGAGTTTGTTGGGATTTTTGTCCTAATCTCGTCTTTGTAATATATTGTTTGAAATTAATAAGAGTTATTCATTTCATCACTTTGTGTCTCGCAATATTTATAAACTTTTCCAATAAACTAAGCTCCGGGGTCATTGAATTTATGAGAGAACTAGAACTTGAACGTGTGTAGTGGACACACAGGGGGAGGATCACGTTCGAGTTAATGACCCGAACGGTCTCGATATATATGGATAGGGTTGGAGACCTAATCCTCGGATACACCGTGGATGCGGCCGCTTTGTATTAGATACGACGAGGTGATCCGACTCGTTCATGTGGTTGACATGCGAGTGGGGGTATCCTGTGCAATGAGATTGTACAAGACTGGGATGGTGAATTATTAGACCTACTCGATGTAACACCGCTGACATGAAGGACTAATAACTTCGTGATGACCATTAGTGACTCGACACAATCCCGAGCGTATTACGGACTCCTCATGCGGTGGTCCGTCCTTTGACTAGTACGGGTGAGGGTGGTCACGCTACTCACCCAATATGCCTATCTTCTCGTGGACGTAACCAAGTAGGGAGCTGGGAACTTAACTACGCGAGATGAAATTCACTCGTTCCCGCCTTTAGGGAAACTAGAGCGGTTGTTCCCTTAAGTGCTGTCTCCAGGGCTTAGACAACGGGCGCCCACCTTCTCACTGGCCCGAGAAGGGTGTTGTGTATGGTTGGACCATCACAATATGTTGTTCATTAGAGGAGCAGTGGGGACTTAAGGATCAAGAGGTAGACACAGGGATAAAACGGTAATTTGACCCAGCCGTGTCTACGAACAACCTGTGAAGGATCGACAAAGATGATGTTGTCGTGAGTGCTGGGCGGGTCCCACTACGACAAAGATGATGGGAGTGCTGGGTGGGCCCCACTACATCGTAGAATAAACGTTGGTTGTACTAGGCGTGCCCTACATAACGTGGATTGTGACATGTTTTAAAAAGAGTTTATATCATTGACATGCTTAACGATATAATTGTTGGTTCTTCTGAAAATCTATTATGATTGAAGGGATTTTGAATTCCCGCAGCGGAAGACGTTGTGAAACGTCGTTGATCTGTTGTGTAATTCCTATCTTAAAATTGAATCTATCTCATAGATCCTAGGCTAAACATGCAAAATAATAGAGAAAACAGTAAGTATAATGGATACTAACCTCTTGAAGAACACTTCTTCAACGTTTTCTCCTTCTTTGGGCACGATCTCTCTCGATCCAACGTTCTCCTCGAACACGAACCACGATCCGAACAGGGAGACACCTCCAAAGGGTCTTCTTGGTTGTTCTCGGGAGGTTGAGGGAGAGTAGGTGAGACTCCTTTTGGTTTTGGGTGAGGAGAAGTTTTAGAGAGAATTGAGAGAGAATGAGAGAAAGCCTTTTTGCTCTCTTTGGATGAAAATCCAAAAAATGGCAAATGGCCTACCAAAGGCTTCTTGCAAAGCCTTTAAATACTATTGTGTGATGAAGTTAAAACCTCCACCAAATCACAATTTTAGCACAACCATATAATATACAAATCACATTTCCATATTATATAATATAAGGTATCTCATACCTTATTATACAAATCTCATTTGCATAAATGTGGAATTATAAATTGAATCACATTCAATTTAATTTCTCTCAATTCAATTTCTCCAATTAGCACTAATTAATCAATTAGGCTATACTACAGTTTATTATGAATCTCATTCACATCAAACTATATATTATGTCATCTATATCTCATATAAACGACATAAATACCCAAATAATGAATTTGAACACTTCAAATTCACACCAAACTGTAAACCCTCAATTTGTCCAATTTGAGCCAACCGAGAGACCTAATGGACCTACACGTGACGAGCTCCAATGATCCGAGACTAACTCACAAACTCTTTGACCCCGGTTATTCAACATTCATTAGCTACGGTAACACTCCACTAAAGCCCGTAGCTGCACTCTCATCACTGTAGGACAAGTTGTGTCCATCGATATAACCAATACCCATGAGTCGACCCTTCACAGGTTGTTCGTAGTCACAGCTGGGTCAAATTACCATTTTACCCCTGTGTCTACCTCTCTTGCTCCTTAAGTCCCACCGCTCCTCTAATGAACAACTACGTTGCATGGTCCAACCATAAGCAACAACCCTCTCAAAGCCAATGAGAGAGTGGGGCCCCGTTGTTCAAGCCCGGAGACAACACTTAAGGAACAACTCCTCTAGTTTCCTAAGTCGGGAACGAGTGAATTCCTTCTTGCGTAGTCAAGTTCCCACTCTCCACGTGGTCCTCGCCCGAGAAGATAGGCATATTGGGCGAGCAACAAGTGGCCACCCTCACCCGTATTAGTCAAAGTACGCACCCCGCAGACATGTAAGTCCGTAACACGCTCGTGATTAAGGTCGAGTCACTAATGGTCATCTACGAATTTATTAGCTCTATACCGTTAATCGGTGTTACATCGCAAAGTCTAATAATTCATGGTCCTGGCCTTGTACAATCTCATTGCACAGGATGCCCCCACTAGCATGTCAACCACATGAACGAAGTCGGATCACCTCGCTTGTATCTAATACAAAGCGGGTCGCATCCATAGTGTATCTAAGATTAGGTCTCCAACCCTATCCATATATCGTAGGCTGTTCGGGTCATTAACTCGAACGTGATCCTCCCTGTGTGTCCACTACACACCGTTCAAGTTCTTACTTCTCTCATAATGCAATGACCCTGGAGCTTAGTTTATTGGATGAAGTTTATGAAAAATGCGAGACACAAAATTCAAATAAATAACTCTTATTTATAACACAATGTTGAAATAAATAACTCTTATTCATTTACAACTTGGAATATTACAAACTACACGAGATGAGGACATACATCCCAACAAACTCCCACTTGGACTAAGCTAGTGGAGTACATGATACATTTCTCAAATGTACAGTAAAGTAATACAATAAAGTAATACAATAAACTAGGGCATTGAATACACCTTTACAATACTCCCACTTGCCCTAGTCAGGAAGCACTCGAAGACCTAGACTCTCTAGGTGACCCTAAAACACCTTAGCCGTGAGGGCCTTTGTAAATGGATCAAAGCAACGTTGTGCTCAAGCTATCTGTGTGGTATCACACGTCTCGCGGTGCACAATCTCCCGTGTCGTGATGATACTTACGCTCTATATGCTTGCCCCTTTATGACTCGAGGTTCTCTCGAGTTGGCTCTTCGCACCACCGTTGTTGTCACAAAAGCGAAGGTGATTGGCAAGTTCATATTTGGAACAACTTCCAAATCCGTCATGAACTTCCCGAGCCAAACGACTTTTTCCTTTGCGTTTGCACAAGCCGCAACATACTCGGCTTCCATCGTGGAATCGTGATGCATCCTCGCTGATGCTTCGCCACACTACGACTCCTCCATTCGAATGAAGGTGACCCGAAGTGGATTTCCTAGAATCCTTATCGGTCCGAAAGTCGAGAATCTGTGTATCCCGTAAGGATCAAATCCCCACTCCCATACACAAGGTCAGTAGTTCCTCGTTCTCTAAAGATACTTGAGGATTTCCTTTACTACCGTCCGGTGATCTAATCCTGGATTGGATTGATACCTACTGACAATCCCAACTGCATAACAGATGTCGGGCCTAGTACACAACATGACATACATCAGGCTCCCTACAGCTGAAGCATAGGGGATTCGTCTCATATCCTCAACCTCTTGAGGCGTCTTAGGACATTGATCCTTAGACAGGTGAACCCCATGCCTGAAAGGCAAGAAACCCTTCTTGGAGTTCTGCATCTTATACCTAGACAACATCTTGTCAATGTAAGATGCCTGAGACATGGCTAGCGTTCTGTTCTTCCGGTTCCGGACTATCTGGATACCTAGAACATACTGTGCCTTTCCCAAATCTTTCATTTGGAATTGCGAAGCCAACCATTCCTTAATGTCAGTAAGAAATCCTACCTCATTCCCAATGAGAAGGATATCATCCACATACAATATAAGAAATGCGACAGTTTTGTCGACGATTTTCTTGTAGACACAAGGCTCGTCAACATTTTGATCAAAGCCATAAGATTTGATCGCCTCATCAAACCTTATATTCCAAGACCTCGAGGCTTGTTTCAGTCCATAAATAGACCTTTTAAGCCGACAAACTCTTTGCTCTTGGCCTTGGGCAATGAACCCCTTGGGCTGGTCCATGTAGATGGTCTCGTCAAAGTTGCCATTCAGAAAGGCGGTCTTGAAATCCATCTGCCATACCTCATAGTCATAATATGCGCGAATGGCCGAAAGATTCTAATCGACTTTACCATGGCAACAGTGAAAAGGTTTCCTCATATTCAACCCTTCCACCGGGTAAAACCCTTTGCCACTAGTCGAGCTTTGAAGGTCTGCACCTTCCCATCTACGCCACGTTTACGCTTGTAGATCCACTTGCAACCAATAGGTTTAACCCCATCCGATTGGTCCACAAGCTCCCAGATGGAATTGAAGTACATCGACTCCATTTCCTGGTCCATAGCTTTAATCCATTCGTCTTTGTCAACGTCATCCATTGCCTGATCATAGGTCAATGGATCCTCACAGTCATCATCAGGAGTGACAACTTGGGTTTCAGCTAAACCCATGTAACGTTCAGACTGTCTCACAACCCTCCCTCTACGTCGAGGCATTCCAAACTCTTGGGAACGGACTTGACTAGACGAGCTAGGATCAACAACACTTGTTGACATACTAGCACCATCAACAACTCTTGCTGATGAACTGTCCATTTCATTTAACACAATCTTACTCCTTGGTAAGTGATCCCTGATGTGGTCTTCCTCAAGGAAAGTGGCGTTTGTCGACACAAGCACCCTATTATCCTTAGGATCGTAAAAGTAACCACCTCTAGTCTCTTTTGGGTAACCTACAAAGAGGCACAACTTTGAACGGGGTTCCAACTTCTTCGGGTTTGACACCAACACATGGGTCGTGCATCCCCAAATTCTGAAATGACGTAAACTGGTTTTACGACCATGCCAGAGTTCGAAAGGTGTTTCACAAACACTCTTCGATGGAACGGTGTTCAAAATGTAAACCGCAGTCTCCACTGCGTAACCCCAAAAAGAATCAGGGAGACGAGCATAGCTCATCATCGACTGAACCATGTCCAACAAGGTTCTGTTTCTCCTATCCGATACACCATTCTGTTTGTGGCATACGTGTCTTTGAGAGTTGGGACGTAATTCCATGTTCTATCATATAGTCCTTGAATTCAGTGTCCATATACTCTCCACCTCGATCCGATCGAAGTGTTTTAATCGATTTACCTAACAGGTTCTCAACCTTAGTCTTGAACTCCTTGAACTTTTCAAGTGTTTCAGACTTCCTATGCATTAGGTAAATGTACCCATACCTCGAATAGTCATCTATGAAAGATACGAAGTTTCAGAACCTCCTCGTGCTTTAACATTCATCCGGACCACGAGAGATCGAAATGTATAAGCTCAAAGGGCTCCTTGGCTCTATATCCTTTTCCAAAGAAAAGGACGTTTGGTCATTTTGCCTTCAAGGCATGACTCACATACCAGGTAAGAGTTTTCTTCCAACTCGCTTAGAAGTCCACTCTTCACTAGTCTCTCAATCCTATTGAGATTAATGTGGCCTAACCGAAGATGCCAAAGATGGGCACTTTCTTTTGGAGAAACTTTTAATCTCTTAGTTCGCGTTTTAGCTGCTTTTAAACAATTCGATGTTCAAAACACTTTTGACCGAATTAGGGTTCAAAACATATAAATTGCTCTCAATGAGCAGAACAAATCAAATTTCCATTTCGAGAAATAAACGCTTTATTACTCTTGAAAGAAACAAAATATTTTGTTCTAATAGGCGGAAATAGAAACTAGGTTTCTCGTAAACCCGGAACTATGTACATATTATCCAATAATAAGTACTTCTCGCCAAAGAACAGCTTCACCGTGCCTATTGTTGCAGCTAAGACAACTTCTCCGGATCCAACCCTGAGTGTCATCTCACCTTCTTGCAACCGCTGCCAGGAACTTAATCCTTGAAAAGAAGAGCAAACATGGTTAGTGGCGCCTGAATCCAATATCCAAGCGAGTCATTACTCTCCACTAAACAAGTTTCTGTGACAAGTAAATCACATTTACTTGTCTTCTTCTTTTCATCAAGGAATTTGGGACAACTCCTTTTCAGGTGTCCGTCCCTGTTGCAGTAGAAACACTTTCTAGCAACATCCTTGATTTCTTTGCCTTTTAGAGCCGCAGCGCGATCAACCTTAACTTCCTTCAACTTCTCCTTCTTCTCCTTAGGGCCTGAAGAGTCTACAAACTTTATCCCGCAGGTCGCACTGGAAAGGTCTTAAGGCAACACTTGTCTCACTTCTTCCTGCTCTAGTTTGCACCAAGGACCTGAAAGGTTTGTAGATTGTTGAATAGGATGTTGAACCAAGGCACCGAGAACCCTCCTCAGTGAGCGCGAACTCTTGGTCGTCATTTACCAAAATCGTGTCTATATTGTTTTTCCACGAAATACTATCGCCGACTAACTTAACGGAAGCTGAAAGAGCGTTAAAAGCGTTTGACATTTTGTTGCTGAAATAAAATGAAAAACTTTGTATTAGCCTCGCAAAAACTTTTGAAAATCCAATCGGGTTTCAGCAAAATTTTATCCTATGATCCCTAGGTCATTTAAAAATTGCAATGATACCCTAAAGGTTTAGAATGACCGCCACCGTAGGGTAGACAAACTCACTCCTCCTCTAGGACGAGACTCTCTCGACCAGACCCTAATACTAGAATAACTCTTATTCCATTAGGCATTCAGTTACCATTTTTCGGTCAGAATCCATTAACTCTTAATGAATCCTGTGAGTGTCACCCTCAATCTTTAAATTTCCAAGTATCCGTCCAAATAATAGCCACCGTAGGGAGGACTAAGAAGGAAAACCAACAAGGAAATCGTATCCCTTTCAGGAATTCACGGTGTTCCGACTCCCATGATCAAGGCCCTCCATAGGGGTTGTCTGGTCCAGGCCAAACTAGCAGGCAAATCATAGGCGTCTCACGGTGTGAATCGAAAGAAGAGATCAGTGGGTCCTGCTTTCACGAGTCCCGCTCCCACTCACTATAAGTACTCTCTCCATTCACGTTGATATTGACCCATACAAATGCCACCCGTAGGGGGACGCTCCCATTTGCGCCACGAGGCCGAGCATGGATCTCACGGTGCGAACTTAACGGAGATTTGTGGATGGAAAAATAAATGTATCTCATACACTTTATTTCCTCCCACTCAGCACTTTAAAATAATCGGGATTGACCTAGATAAACCGGCTAAAATTTACCTAAGTCTACCAATATAACTTTTATATTGGATTAGCCTAAGTTTATAATCACATTATTAACTTAGGTCTATGTGAGTAAATTAATTAACTCTTAATTAACGACACTCACGAGAATATAACCTAAGAATCTCCGGACCGAATTCACTCCTAGGTCGGTTTCCGAGTAGGGGTGTTTATGGCGTCAACTTAAATACCCCACCTTAGACAAAACCTTCCTTAGACGAGTTACTTATCGGTCTCCATTCAAAGGTCATATTTGATTTCCTAATTCTAATCTTATTAGAACTAGAAAACCTAAGTCTAATTATTCAAGTTCTAAACCATTTAAAACTAATAATTAACTTAGGTTATATGCATTTCTATGTTATAGTGCTTGATCATTCATCACATGAATAATACTATACTATAACATACATTCATCACATGAATTAAATGCATGAGCATGCTTTTAATTTAAAAATATAACACTTATATTAAATAAATTAAATCATGCAAACATTATATTATAACTCTTATAATATAATCCTATCATGCATACTATATATTATAACTCTTATAATATAAATATGATGCATGAAATGTTTAACCTAAGGTGGGATTTTAAATCTATATGGCATACTCTATGCACATAAAAATAATTAAATCATACATCTCATGCATAAAATAATTAAATAGCAATATTTGACCGATTTTTGGCATCCTAGGGACATAAAATTAAATTAATTAACATTAATATAACATTTATATTAATATTAATTAAAATAATTAAAAAAATACATTTATAAAACCATTTTTACAAAGAAATAAATAAATAAATAAATAAAAATGGCAGTTGCACCAGCCCGGGCTCGAACCATTGCACATGTACCACGTCGCCGCAAATCCCACGCTCCACACACGACTACGCCATGGTGTTATAACGTTGTTATTGCGTTGCAACGCTATAATGTATAGCGTCGCGCCCAGCGTTCTCAACGCTGTGGCGTTGCAACGCCGCTGCCGCAGCGACCTTCCAAAGAAGAAGGATGGCGTCGCAACGCTGAAGAACAGCGTCGCAACGCTGATGAACTTCCAAAGAACATAAATTTTGTTTGCCACCACCGAAATGCTTTGTTTTTGCTCCGTTTTCTTCACGACAACTCTTGCCACGAACGACACGGACTTACGACTCGATTTACATTAAAAAATGCCCAAAACAACGGGCCCTTACATTGATCTCATCAACTTTAATGTAAATCTAAAAAGTGCCAAAAAACCGAAAACATCCAAAATGCAAACCATTAACATTCATCTCATGAAAATTAATGCTACCCACCTAATTTTAAGAAATCACAGAATACACAACGAAGAGCAACGATTGGCTCTGATACCAATTAAAGAGATTTTGAATTCCCGCAGCGGAAGACGTTGTGAAACGTCGTTGATCCGTTGTGTAATTCCTATCTTAAAATTGAATCTATCTCATAGATCCTAGGCTAAACATGCAAAATAATAGAGAAAACAGTAAGTATAATGGATACTAACCTCTTGATGAACACTTCTTCAACGTTTTCTCCTTCTTTGGTCACGATCTCTCTCGATCCAACGTTCTCCTCGAACACGAACCACGATCCGAACAGGGAGACACCTCCAAAGGGTCTTCTCGGTTGTTCTCGGGAGGTTGAGGGAGAGTAGGTGGGACTCCTTTTGGTTTTGGGTGAGGAGAAGTTTTAGAGAGAATTGAGAGAGAATGAGAGAAAGCCTTTTTGCTCTCTTTTGATGAAAATCCAAAAAATGGCAAATGGCCTACCAAAGGCTTCTTGCAAAGCCTTTAAATACTATTGTGTGATGGAGTTAAAACCTCCACCAAATCACAATTTTACCACAACCATATAATATACAAATCACATTTGCATATTATATAATATAAGGTATCTCATACCTTATTATACAAATCTTATTTGCATAAATGTGGAATTATAAATTGAATCACATTCAATTTAATTTCTCTCAATTCAATTTCTCCAATTAGCACTAATTAATCAATTAGGCTATACTATAGTTTATTATGAATCTCATTCACATCAAACTATATATTATGTCATCTATATCTCATATAAACGACATAAATACCCAAATAATGAATTTGAACACTTCAAATTCACACCAAACTACCTCAATTTGTCCAATTTGAGCGAACCGAGGGACCTAATGGACCTACACGTGACGAGCTCCAATGATCCGAGACTAACTGTCAAACTCTTTGACCCTGCTATTCAACATTCATTAGCTACGGTAACACTCCACTAAATCCGTAGTCGCACTCTCATCACCAGTAGGACAAGTTGTGTCCATCGATATAACCAATACCCATGAGTCGACCCTTCACAGATTGTTCGTAGTCAAAACCGGGTCAAATTACCGCTTTACCCCTGTGTCTACCTCTTGCTCCTTAAGTCCCACTTTGCTCCTCTAATGAACAACTACATTGCATGGTCCAACCATAAACAACAACCTCTCTCGTGGCAATGAGAGAGTGGGGCCGTTGTTCAAGCCACGGAGACAACACTTAAGGAACAACCCTCTAGTTTTCCTAAGTCGGGAACGAGTGAATTCCTTCTTGCGTAGTGAAGTTTCCAGCTCCCACGTGGTCCCGCCCGAGAAGATAGGCATATTGGGCGAGCAACGGTGGCCACCCTCACCAGTACTAGTCAAAGTCACGGACCCCATGAGAGTGTCCGTAACACGCTCGGGATTAAGGTCGAGTCACTAATGGGCATCTACGAATTTATTAGCTCTATACTGCATTAGCGGTGTTACATCGGTGAAGTCTAATAATTCACGGTCCGGTCTTGTACAATCTCATTGCACAGGATGCCCCCACTAGCATGTCAACCACATGAACGAGTCAGATCACCTCGTTTGTATCTAATACAAAGCGGGCCGCATCCATAGTGTATCCAGGATTAGGTCTCCAACCCTATCCATATATCAGTAGATCGTTCGGGTCATTAACTCGAACGTGATCCTCCCCAGTGTCCACTACACACCGCTCAAGTTCTTACTTCTCTCATAATGCAATGACCACGGAGCTTAGTTTATTGGATGAAGTTTATGAAAAATGCGAGACACAAAATTCAAATAAATAACTCTTATTTATAACACAATGTTGAAATAAATAACTCTTATTCATTTACAACTTGGAATATTACAAACTACACGAGATGAGGACATACATCCCAACAAACTCCCACTTGGACTAAGCTAGTGGAGTACATGATACATTTCTCAAATGTACAATGAAAAGTAATACAATAAAGTAATACAATAAACTAGGGCATTGAATACCCCTTTACAATACTCCCACTTGCCCTAGTCGGAAGCACTCAAGACCTAAACTCTCTGGTGACCCTCAAACACCTTAGCCGTGAGGGCCTTTGTAAATGGATCGACAACGTTGTGCTCAAAGCTATCTGTGTGGATCACGTCGCCTCTCGCGGTGCACAATCTCCCGTGTCGGGTGATACTTACGCTCTATATGCTTGCCCTTTTATGACTTTGAGGTTCTCTCGAGTTGGCTACTGCACCACTGTTGTCACAAAACAGTGTGATTGGCAAGTTCATATTTGGAACAACTTCTAAATCCGTCATGAACTTCCCCGAGCCAAACGACTTCCTTTGCGACTTCACAAGCCGCAACATACTCGGCTTCCATCGTGGAATCGATGCATCCTCGCTGATGCTTCGCCACACTACGACTCCTCCATTCGAAATGAAGGTGACCCCGGCGTGGATTTCCTAGAATCCTTATCGATCGAAAAGTCGAATCTGTGTATCCCGTAAGGATCAAATCCCCACTCCCATACACAAGGTCAGAGTTCCTCGCTCTCCTAAGATACTTGAGGATTGCCTTTACGGCTTTCCAGTGATCTAATCCTGGATTGGATTGATACCTACTGACAATCCCAACTGCATAATAGATGTCGGGCCTAGTACACAATATGACATACATCAGGCTCCCTACAGCTGAAGCATAGGGGATTCGTCTCATATCCTCAACCTCTTGAGGCGTCTTAGGACATTGATCCTTAGACAGGTGAACCCCATGCCTGAAAGGCAAGAAGCCCTTCTTGGAGTTCTGCATCTTATACCTAGACAACATCTTGTCAATGTAAGATGCAGAGACATGGCTAGCGTTACTCTTCTTCCTGCTCCGGACTATCTGGATACCTAGAACATACTGTGCCTTTCCCAAATCTTTCATTTGGAATTGCGAAGCCAACCATTCCTTAATGTCAGTAAGAAATCCTACCTCATTCCCAATGAGAAGGATATCATCCACATACAATATAAGAAATGCGACAGTTTTATCGACGATTTTCTTGTAGACACAAGGCTCGTCAACATTTTGATCAAAGCCATAAGATTTGATCGCCTCATCAAACCTTATATTCCAAGACCTCGAGGCTTGTTTCACTCCATAAATAGACCTTTTAAGCCGACAAACTCTTTGCTCTTGGCCTTGGGCAATGAACCCTGGGTGGGTCCATGTAGATGGTCTCGTCAAAGTTGCCATTCGTAGAGGCGGTCTTGACATCCATCCGCCATACCTCATAGTCATAATATGCGGCAATGGCCGGAAGGATTCTAATCGACTTTACCATGGCAACAGTGAAAAGGTTTCCTCATAGTCAACCCTTCCACTGGTAAAACCCTTTGCCACTAGTCGAGCTTTGAAGGTCCGCACCTTCCCATCTACGCCACGTTTACGCTTGTAGATCCACTTGCAACCAATAGGTTTAACCCCATCCGATTGGTCCACAAGCTCCCAGATGGAATTGAAGTACATCGACTCCATTTCCTGGTCCATAGCTTTAATCCATTCGTCTTTGTCAACGCCGGCCATTGCACGATCATAGGTCAATGGATCCTCACGATCATCATCGGGAGTGACAACTTGGGTTTCAAATTTAAACGCATGTAACGCTCGGGATCGTCTCACAACCTCCCACTACGTCGAGGCATTCCAAACTCTTGGGAACGGACTTGACTAGACGAGCTAGGATCAACAACACTTGTTGACATACTAGCACCATCAACAACTCTTGCTGATGAACTGTCCATTTCATTTAACACAATCTTACTCCTTCGTAAGTGATCCCTGATGTGGTCTTCCTCAAGGAAAGTGACGTTTGTCGACACAAGCACCCTATTATCCTTAGGATCGTAAAAGTAACCACCTCTAGTCTCTTTTGGGTAACCTACAAAGAGGCACAACTTTGAACGGAGTTCCAACTTCTTCGGGTTTGACACCAACACATGGGTCGTGCATCCCCAAATTCTGAAATGACGTAAACTGGTTTTACGACCATGCCAGAGTTCGAAAGGTGTTTCACAAACACTCTTCGATGGAACCGATGTTCAAAATGTAAACCGCATCTCCACTGCGTAACCCCAAAAAGAATCAGGGAGACGAGCATAGCTCATCATCGACCGAACCATGTCCAACAAGGTTCTGTTTCTCCTATCCGATACACCATTCTGCTGTGGCATACCAGGTGCTGAGAGTTGGGACGTAATTCCATGTTCTATATATAGTCCTGGAATTCAGTGTCCATAGACTCTTCACCTCAATCCGATCGAAGTGTTTTAATCGATTTACCTAATAGGTTCTCAACCTTAGTCTTGAACTCCTTGAACTTTTCAAGTGTTTCAGACTTCCTATGCATTAGGTAAATGTACCCATACCTCGAATAGTCATCTATGAAAGATACGAAGTATTCGTAACCTCCTCGTGCTTTAACATTCATCGGACCACAGAGATCAGAATGTATAAGCTCAAGGATGCATCGAGTCAACGATGCATCCTTGCTTGATGCTTCGCCATACTATAGCTCCCCATTAAGGGGTGAAAACTGATCCCGATGTGGATTTCCGAGAATCCTTATCGGTCTGAAAATCAGAATTAGTGTATCCAGTAAGGATCAAATCCTTAGACCCATACACAAGCGTATAGTCCTCGTTCTCCTTAGATACTTGAGGATATTTTTAATCGTTGTCCAAAGGTCTAACTCTTGATTGGATCTGTACTCACCGACTATTCCTTTGCATAGCAAATGTCCGGCCTCGTGCACAACATAGCATACATTAAGCTACCTACTGTAGAGGCATATGGAATATGTCTCATATCCTCAACTTCTTGAGGTGTCTTGGGATACTGTTCCCTAGACAGATGAACTCCGTGCCTGAAGGGCAATAAGCCTCTCTTGAATTCTGCATCGAATATCTGGACAACATTTTGTCAATATAAGACGCTTGAGACAGTGCTAGCGTTCTGTTCTTGCAATTCCTGAAGATCTGAATCCAAAGAACATATTGCGCCTCTCTCAAATCTTTCATTTGGAACTTGGTCGCTAGCCAATTCTTTATGTCAGTAAGGTATCCTACATCATTTCCAATGAGTAGGATATCATCCACATAAAGTACTAACAAAGATACTTTGTCGTTGATGATCCTCTTGTAAACACAAGGCTCATCAACGTTTTGGTCAAAGCCGTAAGACTTGATCGCAGTATCAAATCTTATATTCCAAGATCTTGACGCTTGTTTCAATCCATAAATGGATCGAATAAGCTTGCAAACTTTTGCTCCCGACCTTGGGCCGTGAACCCTTCGGCCGAGACATATAGATGCTCTCGCCAAGATTACCGCTCAAAAAGGCGATCTTGACGTCCATTTGCCAAATTTCATAATCATAAAATGCGGCTATGGACAAGAGTATCCTTATAGACTTTAGCATAGCAACAACAGGGAAAAAGTTTCTTCATAGTCAACTCCTTCCCTTTGGGTAAAACCCTTTGCTACAAGCCTAGCCTTAAAGGTCCATGCACTTTCCTACGCATCTCTCTTTCTCTTATAGATCCATTTACACCCTATGGGTCTAACCCTTCGTGTTGGTCTACAAGTTCCCATACCGAATTGAAGTCCATTGACTCCATTTCAAGGTCCATGGCTTTGATCCATTGGTCCTTGTCACGCCATTCATTGCTGCTTTATAAGACAATGGATCTTCTACGCCATCATCGGTATGACAACTTGAGTTTCAAATAAAACCCAAGTAGCGGTCGGGTTGGGAAACAACCCTCCCACTGTGTCGAGGCATTCCCAACGATTGAGAAGGACGAGACTGACTTGAGGTGCGGCTCTTTCATCAACTCTTGATGAAGGTCCAGCTTGATCAACAACTCTTGTTGGTTCATGAGTAGCTTCATTTAGTACTAATTTACTATGTGGTACGTGGTTTCTCATGTGATCTTCCTCCAAGAACGTGACGTTTGTCGATACAATCACATTGTTTTCTTGTGGGTCATAGAAAAGACCACCTCTCGTTTCTTTGGGATAGCCAACAAATTGGCACAATTTTGAACGAGGTCCCAGTTTCTTTGGATTTGTCACGAGCACGTGTGCCGGGCAACCCCAAATCCTGAAGTGTTGTAAACTAGGTTTACGCCCCTTCCACAGTTCAAAAGGTGTTTCTGAAACACTCTTTGATGGAACACTATTCAAGATTTGAACTGCAGTCTCTACTGCGTATCCCCAAAACGAGGCAGGCAATTGAGCATAGCTCATCATAGAACGAACCATGTCTAACAAGGTTCTATTATCCTTTATGACACACCATTTTGTTGTGGTGTATTAGGTGCAGAGAGTTGAAATTTAATTCCATGTTCTATCATATAGTCCTGGAATATCAAATCCATATACTCTCCACCTCTATCAGATCGAAGTGTTTTAATGGTTTTCCCTAATGCATTCTCTACTTCAGCCTTATACTCTTTGAACTTTTCAAGAGCCTCAGACTTGTGATGCATTAGATATAGATAACCATACCAAAAATAGTCATCTATGAAAAAGATGAAATATTCGTACCCTCCTCGAGCTTTAACATTCACCGGACCACAAAGATCCGAATGTATAAGTTCTAAGGGTTCTATGGCTCTGTAACCTTTTCCTGTAAAAGGTCGCTTGGTCATTTTACCTTCCAAGCATGATTCGCAAGGAGGTAAAGATTCATCTTCTAACTTGTTTAGAAGTCCATTCTTAGAAAGCCTCTCAATCCGGTTGAGATTAATATGACTAAGTCTAAGATGCCATAGATAGGTATTATTGTTTGGAGAAATTCTTTGCCTTTTATTTTGAGTACTAGCATTTTTAAACATCTCGTGATTTAATATTGCTTTAGTTTTGTTCGGTTTAAGTACATATAAGCCATTTTTCAATTTAGCAGAACAAATATTGACACCCTCTTTCTAAATGAACGCTTCATTAATCGAAAAAGAAATACAATATCCAAGTTCTATTAAACAAGAGATAGAAATTAAGTTCCTTTTAAGCTTAGGAACCATCTACAGATTTTTTAATAAAAGAAATCTATCTCCGAAAAATAGCTTGGCATCTCCCACTGCACGAGCTGAGACGACGTCTCCTGTTCCGACCCTGAGCGTCATCTCACCCTCTTCGAGCTCCTTGAAGGAACAGTTTCCTAAAATGAAGAGCAAACGTGATTAGTGGCTCCTGAATCAAGTATCCAAGTAAAATCATCATTTTCCGCTAAACAAGTTTCAAGAACAAGTAAATCTAATTTACCTTTCTTCTCTTTGAGCTCAGCAAGGTACTTTGGGCAGTTTCGCTTTCAATGCCCATCCACGTTGCACTGGAAACATTTTCCTTTATCTGCAACCTTGGCCTTTTCTTTGCCCTTGTCAGCAGCAGGTGCCTTCCCTTTCCCTCTTATTTTCTTCTTTTGGGCCTTCTTAAGCCCAGAAGATGAGCTACAGGACTTAGTCCCAGAGAATGAACCCTTCTGGAACCTTCTGGAACCTTCTGGAATGGGCAAACAGATTTGCCTCTCCATCATCCTGTCCCTTATTCTTCATAAGAGACCAAAAGTCTCAGAGTTCATTAAGGAGAGTAGTCGTTTATACTCTATCTTGTTCATCACCTCATTCTTTGCTGAGTGCAGAAACTCTTCTAAGAGATTCTAGGAGAACGATACCTGACTTTGCTCGTCAATGACCGCTCCGTTCATCTCAGCCACGTTGAAGTGGACCATCAGATCAAGAACGTGTTCTCTCACCGATGACCCCTCCTTCATATGGGAGTTATAAACGTATTTGAGGGATTCGTGCCGAATCTGTCCAGACGGTTGTCCAAACATTTCCTGCAGCGAACTCATGATCTCACGAGCTGAGACCATGCCCTCGTGCTTTTTGGCCAGAACTTTAGGAACACTAGCCTAAATGTAGACCTTGGCCTTGTCATTGGCCTTGATCCAATGGTCGTACGCCTCCTTATCAGATTGAGGAGCGTTACGGCGGTGGATCCGAGGACATTCCTCGACAAGATAAAACCGAAGGTCGTCAACAACGAGAATCGTATTCAAGTTGGACTTCCACGTAGTAAAATTCTCACCAGTTAAACGGTCGCTTTTAAGTAAGGCTATTATTGAGGACGACATGCTGAAAATCCAAAGTAGTTCTAATTAGTTATGCCTTTTAACCCATTGTAAGAGCCAATCAAATTTAGCAAAATTATTAAAGAACCCTATTGTTTAAACTAAAACCAAAGTTTAAATTAAACCTTTAATTTTGCAACGATACTTCAAGGGTTTAGAACAAAAGCCTCCGTCAAGCACATCATTCCTCCCTTGAATTGAGACTTTCTCACCAATTCTCACTACTGGAACATCTCATGTCCCAGTGGTCCTTAGCTACCGTTTGTTTGGTCAAGGATTTGTTAACTAACTTAACTCATCCCGTAAATGTGACCCTTCCATTTTCAGATCCAATAGGCCCGAGTCAACAGGCTACTATTAAGAAAGACAACTGATGGCAAACAACCTAAGAGACCTATCCATTTTTGGAGTTCATGGTGTTCCGATCCCTATAGTCGACCCCTCCGTAGGGTTTGGTCATTCGAGACAACCTAGCAGCGGACTATAGAAATCTCACGGTGCGACCTAATGGAGGAGACCGTAGGATACGTTGACACGCGTCCCCGCTCCCATTTACTATGGATACTTCCCTCATTCACCTTGGTATTGAACCATGCAAACACATACCGTAGGGGGGCGCCTATTGACGCCACGTGGCCGAGCATGGAACTCACGGTGTGAACTCTTGAGGACGTGAGAGTAAACTCGATGCGAACATCTCGCTTTCTCCCACCGAAGTTCCTAAAATTAGGGGTATAGTTTTAACTTAGTCTGATTCTCGCTAAAAGAATCTATCTAAGTCTATGCCTATTATAACTATTATAACTAGGTCTTAAAACCTTATGTCTAGGTGAATAAACATTTTAATTACCTAGAGATAAAATAGAACTAAGGTTAATTCAACTCGGGTTAAGGTCAGGTTCAGAGGTAGGAGGTGTTAGTTAACTGTCACCGACTTAATACCCCACCTTTTCTAGAGAACTTCACCTGTAGAGTTCCCTTATAACCAAAGTTCTAATGTCCTACTAGATTTTAAACTATTTAAAATACTACGTAAGACCAATTTCTAATCCTATTAAAAATTAAAACTTAGGTCTAAATTAATTTAAAACAATTTAAAACTAATTTAAATTTTAACCCAAGTTCCTATGTTTGCATGCATTTCTTTATTATAGGTTATGGTTTCTAAAACCCCTTTAAATTTATAACTTTTATAAATTTTAATAATTAACCTAGGAAAGAAACTATATTATAAATCCAACAGTCTATATTCAAATTGGAATTATAAAAAGAATTCAACTATTTGAATTATAAAATTACTTAAACAAAATAACATTTATTTTAAACTAAGTAATTTCATGCTCCATGCAATTTATTTTCCATATAATCTAATTATAACACTTATAATTAATTACTCACGAAAAAATAAATTAATCATGCATTCAACCATATTCATATAACATTTATATAAATAAAATGCATGAACATGCTTATCCTAAGGTGGGAATAATCTAAATGACATTCATAAAGACATAAAGCGTAAAAACTGTAATAATTTGGCCCCTAAAGTGCAAAAAAAAAAAAAAATTACATTAATTTATTTCATGAAACCGGTCCAAGAACACCTGAACCGGCCTTGAACCGCTCGAATCGGACCAAAAATGCTTTGAACCATCGAACCGGTCTGCGTTCTTTGGAATGCCCACGGCGTTAACGCGATGCCGTTACCAACGCCCGCTTCGTCGCCTTGCGCGCTGGTATCGGGATGACGTTGCAATGCTTGAGGGCAACGCGTAACGCCACCCGACCCTTTGAGTCTTGCGCGTCGATAGGGAGCGATGATGCGTTGCGACGCCGTTTCTTCGGCGTTGCAATGCGATGAACGGCGTTACAACGCCGCCGCTTCGACGATGCGCGTAAACTCACGAACACAATAACCGTTCTTCTTTCAATTCTCCTTCAAATCTCAACCGAATTGCATGAAACTGGTCCCGAACGACTCGTAACTTAATTACAGACTCAATTATGCACTTTTTGCCCAAAAACGCAGGGGCCTTTACATACAATTTGTACAAAATCGAAGTAAACTAAGGCCAATTTATTCCTAAACAAGCTTTACAGCAAACCAAATGCATTTCCCAACAAATCAATTCAATTTTGTTTAAAAAAAAAAGAAATCAAGCCTGACTCTGATACCAATTAATGGAGATCTGATCTCCTTGAGCAGCGGAAACGTGTTTGGGATCGTTAATTGCTTGATTGTTTTAATTGAAACAAAAACCAATACATTGATAAATAATACAGAACAAGCATGAAATTCTAATCCTATTAGACATGGAATAATTGCATACAAACAAAATAAGTTTAACAATTAAACTAAAAGGAAGAAGGAATTACCTTTGTAGTTTAGCAGAACAACAACTCCTTGCTCCAATGTTTAGCAACTCAAGAACTTCAAAAGTTCTCTGTTTTTCACCAACAGGACACCACCAACAGAGAAAACCTTCTATATCTCTGAGTTCTTAGAACAAAATCCTTTGTGGGAAGGATTCCAACAATTGGAAGTTTTTGGGAATTCTAGAATTGAGAGAGAGAGAGAATTCTTCAGTCTTTCAACCAAAAATGATCAATCGATCTCCTCAAGTGAGCAACCCCCTTCTCCCTGTTAAACTGTCGATAGGGAGAATGGGAGGGGTAGTGGGGAATGTGTCTGAGTGACACGTTCCCTCATTTATTATTATTAAAATAATAATAATAATAATATAATTAAATCAAATTTAATTATTCTTTTAAATCATATTTAAATAATACAAATTAAATATCATATATTTAATTTGGATTAAATCTCATTTAATCATATTACCCCTTTAACCTATAGTTTTAATGTACAACTAGTGCACATTAAATTTTATCCTATAGTTTGCAAATGTGAATTACATCCACATTTAATATAATTATTTGAACTCTTTCAAATATTCAATTCTCTCATATGATTTAATATGAATCATATTCACATTAAATTTATAATATATAGTTCCAAAACTATATATTTTATCGTATCAATATACATTATATTTATTCCCTAATGAATTTGAACATTTCAAATTCAAATGATCTAAGAACCCTTTACGAGCTAGAAGGTGGACCTAATGGACCTACAGACCAGAAGCTCCAACGATACGAGATTGTTCGGTTAATCTCATTAACCTCCCAATCAACATTCATTAACTGCGGGAACACTCCACTCAAGTCCCACAGCTGCACTTTTCTCACTGCAGATATATTTCTGTGTCCATGGATATTGACCAATAACAACAAGTCAATCCTTCACGAATGTTCGTAACACCAGCTGGGTCAAATTACCGTTTTACCCCTGGGTTACATCTTGTGCCTTAAGTACCAAAGCTCCTCTAATGAACAATTTGTTTGTGGTCCTACCAACAAATGAGTCCTCTCGGGCCAATGAGAGGGACGGGCCCTTTGTTCAAGTCCCGGAGACACCACTTATGGGAACATTCCTCTACTTACCCTAGTAGGTGGGAAGTAGTGAATTCCATCTTGCTAAGTTAAGTTCCCAGTCGCTCACTCGGTCTTGTCCCCAAGATCGTAGGTATATTGAGTCGGCGAATCTGGCCACTCTCACCCATACTAGTCAAAGGACAATCCCTCGCGAACAGGAGTTCGTGAACTTTTTTCAGATTGAGATCAAGTTGCCTAGGTCATCCTAGTGAAATAGAAACCTAACTAGTCAACTGAGTTCTGAATGGAGGTTACTATTTCGTGGTCCTGCCTTATGTAATCTCATTACATAGGATATCCCCACTCACATGTCATCTACACGAACACGTTAGGATAACTGTGTTTGTATCAAATACAAAGTGGGCCACATCCATAGTTTAACCAGGGTAAGGTACCGACCCTTTAGGTTGTATCTCGAACCGAGATCCTTTTTATGTACATTATATTCAGTTAGAGATTCATTTAACAACCTTGTATGTTTAGTTTATTGGATTTAGGGTTTAAATAAAGGAAAACTCGTAGATAACGAACAATAACAATTTATTGAAATAATAACTCTTTATTATAATAATTAGAACATAATTACAAACTACGAGTTTTAGGGCACAAATCTCAACATGCTGTGCGGGCCCCACTACGACAAAGACGATGGAAGTGTTAGGCGGGCCCCACTACATCATAGAATAAACGTTGGTTGTACTGGGGGTGCCCTACATAACGTGGATCGTGACATGTTTTAAAAAGAGTTTATATCATTTACATGCCTTACGAGATTTTAACGATATAATTGCTGGTTCTTCTGAAAATCTATTATGATTCCATGTTTATTTTAACATTTGATTAGAAATGCATATGCTCATTAGTTTTCAGTTGACATGTTTTACAAGTTAAAGATTTTAAACTCAGCCACTCACTGAGCTTCATAGCTCATTCTTTCAATGTTTTCAAACCTTTCGTGGTAGATCGAGCTCCTGTACTGACATCCCGCCATAGTCTCAATGAAAGCTCCACGAGTTGATATTTTATGTACGTGGTCGGTGTTGTATAGCAAGTCGATATGTAGTTATAGTTGTTTGTACATAAGAGGTTGTATAAACAGTGGTTTGGCATGTTTTAGGTTGTGATGCTCTTGCTCGTTTAAGTTTCAAAAGAGGCTTAAGAAAAGTTTCTCCCTATGTATGTTTAGTAGTTATCAAGTTTCCGCTGTGTTATGTTTAAAGTGTTCCGTATGCAAGCATAATATGTTTTTTAGGTAAAACAGGGTCAACAGGTATTGTTAAGAGGTAACAATGTCTGTTGGCTTCATGCTGTCTTACGAGCTAAGTTAGCAGGTAGCACGGGAGGGGGTGTGACATGGTTGGAGCGGTTCAGGCCTGGTTCAAGGAGTTTTGGACCGATTTATATGTAAAATTATTGTAATTTTATATTTATTTGTACTTTAGGGGCCAAAAATTCTGGTTTAATGGTTATTTAATGCTTTATGAATGTCATTTAGATAAATTTCCACCATAGGATAAACATGTACATGAGTTTATATATATATATAAGTGTTATATTAGAGGATGGAAATGCATGATTTTTCACGAGTAATTTATTATAAGTGTTATATATGAATTATATGAAAAATGGGAAGCATGAAGCATGAAATTACTTAGATTAATATAAGTAATTGTATTAATTTTGGAAATTTCATGATTCAATGGTTGAACTGCATGGTAATCTTTTTTCAATTAGAATATGATTGTTGGATTATTCACCATAGTATCGGGTCATAGGTTAACTATTAAAAATTGTAATAGTTATAAATGGTTTTTAGAAACCTTAACCTATAACAAAGAGTTGCATGCAAACATAGGTGCTTGGGTTGGATAAGATGAATTTTTAAATGTTTTAAATTAATTAGACCTAAGTTTTAATTTCTAATAGGATTAGGAATTAGTTTTACTTAGTATTTTAAATAGTTTAAAATATAGTAGGACAAATAAGGTTTTGGTTATAAGGGAATTCTACTGGTGATGTCTAAGGTTAGGGGTACTTAAGTTGATGGTAAACAGAACACCTCCTACCTGCGAACTTACCCAACACATGAGTTGAATTAACCATAATCTTATTAGCATGCAAGATATCTAGGTAATTAAAATGTTTATATACATAGACACATTAAGTTAAAAGACCTAGTTATAAGAGTTATAATAGGCATAGACTTAGATAGATTCGTTTAGCCAGAATCCACTTAAGTTAAAACTTAATCCTAAATAGTTAAGATACTTTAGTGGGAGAAAACAAGATGTTCGCATCAAGTTTTGGCTCTCAAGTCCTCAAGAGTTCACACCATGAGTTCCATGCTTGACATCGTGGCGTCAATAGGGTGTCTCCCCACGGATGGTGTTTGCATGGTTTAATACCAAGGTGAATGAGGGAAGTGTCTATAGTAAATGGGAGAAGGACACGTGTCAATGTATCCTACAGTCTCCTCCATTAGATCGTACCATGAGATTTCTATAGTTCGCCTACGTGTTGCCCTTGGAGCAACCACCCCTACGGAGGGCCTGACTATAGGGATTGGAACACTGCGAACTCCAGAAATGGATAGGGTCTCCTAGGTTATTTGTCAACAGTTGTCTTTTCTAACGGTAGCCTGTTGGCTCGGGCCTATTGGATCTGGAAATGGTAGGGTTACATTTACGAGATGAGTTAAGCTAGTTAAAAAATCTTTGACCAAATAACGGTAGCTAAAGATCATTGGGACACGAGATGTTCTTGGAATGGTAGTTAGCTGAGATTGTCTTAATTCAGGGGAGGAATGACTGACAACCCGACGGTGACTTTTGTTCTAAACCCTTGAAGTATCGTTGCAAAATTATAAGGTTTAAATTTATACACTAGGGTTCTTTGTAGTAATTTTTCTAAAATTGATTGGTTTTGTAATGAGTTTAAGGCATCACTAATTAGAACATTTTTTAAAATTTCAGCATGTCGTCCTCGATTATTGCATTACTTGCTAGTGAAAAGTTAGCTGGAGATAATTATGTTAAGTGGAAGTCCAACCTGAATACGATTCTGGTTGTTGACGACCTTCGATTTGTTTTAACTGAGGAATGTCCTCACATCCCTGCTTGTAACGCGTCTCAAACAATTAAGGACGCGTATAACCGCTGGACCAAGGCCAATGGCGAGGCCAAGGTCTACATCTTGGCTAGCCTATATGAGGTCTTAGCCAAGAAGCATGAGGGCATGGTTTCAGCTCGTGAGATCATGAGTTATCTATAGAATATGTTTAGACAACTGTCTGAACAGATTCGACACGAATCCCTCAAGTACGTTTATAACGCACGTATGAAGGAGGAGACTTCAGTGAGAGAACATGTTCTCGATCTGATGGTTCACATCAACGTGGCTGAAATGAACGGGGCGGTCATAGACGAGTAGAGTCAAGTGTCGTTCATCTGGAATCTCTTCCGAAGATATTTCTGCAATTCCGCAGCAATGCAGTGATGAACAAAATTCAGTATAACCTGATTACCCTCCTAAATGAGCTACAGACTTACCACTCTCTTATGAAGAATAAAGGACCGGTAGAAGGAGAGGCAAATCTATTTGCCCAATCCAAAAAGTTTCAGAAGGGTTCATCCTCTGGAACTAAGTGTTGCAACCACTCTTCTAGTCTTAAGAAGACACAAAAGAAGAAGAAATGAGGGAAGGGGAAGGCACATGTCACTGCCGATAAAAGCAAGGGGAAGGCCAAGGTTGAAGATAAAGGAAAATGTTTCTACTGTAACGTGGATGAGCACTGGAAATGCAACTGCCTAAAGTACCTTGCTGAGCTCAAAGAGAAGAAAGGTAAATATGATTTACTCGTTCTAGAAACTTTCTTAGTGGAAAATGATATTTCCACCTAGATGTGATTTAGGAACCACTAATCATGTTTGCTATTCTTTATAGGAAATTAGTTCCTTCAGGGAGCTCGAAGAGGGTGAGATGACACTCAGGGTCGGAATGGGAGATGTCGTCTCAGCTCGTGCAGTGGGAGATGTTAAGTTGTTTTTTAGAGATAGGTTTCTGTTTTTAGAAAACATGAACATAGTTCCTAAAATTAAGAGGAACTTATTGCCTATCTCCTGTTTGATTGAACAAGGATATTCAATTTCTTTCAATATTAATGAAGCATTCATTTCTAAGAAAGGTGTTGTTATTTTTTCAGCAAAACTTGAAAACGTAAGGAGTTGGGAGAAAGATTAGATTGATGAATCAATTTTTGGAAAAACTGAGATTCTAATTCTCCCTCACACAAATTCTCTCTAGAATTTTTCCCTCTCCCAAAAGTTGGAAAGCTTCCCACAAAGCTTTGATCTCAGTTCTCAGAGGATAGGAGGTAAATTGCTACTAGTGGTGTCCTGTAGAATACGATAGGAGTATTGTACGTGCAATTGACCAAGGTGCAAGGCGTTGCAATTTCGGAAACCAAAAGGTAAAATCCTCTTTCCTTTTTAGTTTAGCAATTGCTTTAGCATGTTTCCACTGTAAATCCATACCTAATTGCTTATCAATAGTTAATTTGCCAATGTACTGGTATTTGGGTTTGCCAAACCAAAACGAAGTTTTCGATCCAAATTTATCTTCCGTTGTGCTTTGGGATCTAGATTCCATCAATGTTATGTACAAGGTCAGACATCTATTATGTTGTGGGAATAGTCAGTAGGTACCAGCCCAATCAAGGGTTAGGCCACTGGACCACAGTTAAAAATATCCTCAAGTATCTAAGGAGAACGAAAGACTATATGCTAGTGTATGAGTCTAAGGATTTGATCCTTACAGGATACACTAACTCTGATTTTCTGACCAATAAGGATTCTAGGAAATCCATATCGGGATCAGTTTTCACCCTTAACGGGGGAGCTATAGTATGGTAAAGCATTAAGCAAGGATGCATCGCAGACTCCACAATGGAGGTCGAATACGTAGCTGCTTGTGAAGCAGCTAAGGAGGCTGTTTGGCTAAGGAAATTCTTGACTAATTTGATAGTCGTTCCAAACATAGAATTACTCATCACCTTATAGTGTGACAACAGTGGTGCAGTAGCCAATTCTAAAAAACCTCATAGCCACAAACGAGGGAAGCACGTCGAGAAGAAATATCATCTCATTCGTGAGATAGTACAATGAGGAGATGTGATAGTCACCAAGATCGCTTCGAAGCACAACATTGTTGATCCGTTTACGAAGTCCCTCACGGCTAAAGTGTTCGAGGGTCATCTAAAGAGTCTAGGTCTACAAGATATGTACGTAGTGTAATCTAGGGAAAGTGGGGGATATGTAAGGGGTATAAGGATGTCCTAGTTGATTGTATTTATGTAACCCACTGTTTTGGATTATATGTACCCCACTAGACTAGAGTTTTAGTTCAAGTGGGAAGTTTGTTGGGGTTTTATACCATATAACTCGTAGTTTGTAATATTGTTCTATTTAATTCAATAAAACGTTATTGTTTCTTCATTACTTCTTCTAATTGCCTTATATTAACCCTAAATCCAATAAATGAACATCCTAGGTTGTTGTATGTCTCTTGAACTGGATGTAGAAGACATATTAAGATTACAACACGAGAAACAGTCTAAAGGGTCTATAGTATAGGGATGAGGTTGGGTACCTTATCCTGGTGATACTATGGATATGACCCACTTTGTATTTGATACAAACACGGTGATCCAATGTGTTCGTGTAGACGACATGTGACTGGGGATATCCTATGTGATGAGATTACATAAGATCGGACCACAAAATAGTAACTAATAGATGTAACTCCAGTGACTAGTTAGGTTTTTATTTCAATAGGATGACCTAGGTAACTTGATCTCAATCCTGAGTAGGTTACGAAATCCTGTTTGCAAGAGATTGTCCTTTGACTAGTATGAGTGAGAGTGGCCTGAGACGCCGACTCAATAAGCCTACCTTCTTGAGGACAAGACCGCGTAGGCAGCTGGGAACTTAACTTAGCAAGATGAAATTCACTCCTTCCCGACTTTAGGTAAGAAGATGAGTGTTCCCTTAAGTGGTGTCTCCAGGACTTGAACAAAGGGCCTGACCCTCTCATGGGCCCGAGAGGGACTTCTGTTTATTGGTAGAACCATAAATAGGTTGTTTATTAGAGGAGCACTGGTACTTAAGGTAAAAGATGTAACCTAGGGATAAAACAGTAATTTGACCCAACTAGTTTTACGAACACTCGTGAAGGATTGACTTGTTGTTATTGGTCATTATCCATGGACACAAAGATATATCTGCAGCGAGAAGAGTGCAACTCCGAGACTTTAGTGGAGTGTTCCTGCAGTTAACGAATGTTGATTAGGGGTTAATGAGATTAACCTAATAATCTTGTATCGTTGGAGCTTCTAATCTGTAGGTCCATTACGTCCACTTCCTAGCTCGTAAATGGTTTTTAGATTATTAAATATACATTTTATTTGAAATGTTTAAATTTACTTTGGGAATTAACCTAATGTATGGACATACATTATAATATAAAGTTTTTATGTACATTAGAACTTTATAGTAGAAATTTAATTTAAATATGATTTAAAGTAAATTTATGAGAGAATTAAATATTTGAAGGAGTTCAAATATTGTTTAATGTGAATAGGATTCATATTTAAAACTATATGTTAAAATTTAATGTGCATAAGATGCACATTAAGACTATAGGTTAAAGGGAGTATGGTAAAATATGATTTAATTATGCATAATTGAAATTAACTATATGATATTTGGTTTATTAATTAATTAATTATAGAATTAATTAATTTGTGAACTTAATTAACTTAATTAAATTTTATTTGAGTAAATTAATTAAAACTTTAGGTTATGTAACATATATTTCATTAAATATGATTTAATGATAAATTAATTAATTAATTAAAGTTAATCAATTAACTGAATGGAAAATGTGTCACACGTTCTCCACTGACATCTTTTTCTCCCTCACCCTGTCGATAAAGACAGTGGGTATTGAGAGAAGGGGTTCATCGATCAGTTTTTGTGATTGGTGAACTAGTGTTCTTTCAAAAGAAAAATTCTCTCTGCAATTTCTTTCTCCCAAAAAGTTAGAAAGCTTCCCACAAAGCTTTCAATCTAAGTATCAAGAGGATAGGAAGTTTATCCATTTTGGTGGTGTCCTGTTCTCCCTGTAAGCAGTAAAGAGTTGTTGTTCGTAAGTTATCAAAGGTACAAGGTGTTGCAACTTTGAAACCCAAAAGGTAATTTTCTCATATCCTTTAGAACAAGAAATGAATTTAGCATGCTTTACTGCTTTTTCCAATGCCTAATTGATCATTGATAAGTTTTTTCCAATGTACTGGTATTTGGTTTTGCCAAATGAAAAATGAGGTTTTCGATCCAATTATTGCTCCCGCTGTGTTTTGGGATATAGATTCCATCAAGAGTTGGGCACCTTATCCTAGAGACATTATGGGCGCGACCCACTTTATTGAGTACAAACGAGTTGATGATCCTAAATCATTCATGTGGAGACATGCGAGTGGGGGCATTCTATGCAATGAGTTTGCATAAGACTGGACCGTGAAATAGTCACTTAGACAATAACTCCGTTTACTGTCTTAACTGACTATATGTTGGGATACGTACCCTCTCCAAGGTTATAATAGATCTTGAATATCAGTGTAGTAGACGCTAATTGGATTATGTTCTAGAGTATAACCTAAATGGTCTATGGTATATGAATAAGGTTGAAAACCTTATTTTGGTAACACCATGGATGCGACCCACTTTGTAGTTAGTACAAATGAGGTAATCCAACTCATTCATGTGGATGACATGCGAGTGAGGGCATCTTGTATGAAGAGTTCATACAAGACCGGGCTACAAATTATTAGTGTAATCAGTATAATACCGTTACCATGATAGGATTAATAATTTATAGATGATCATTAGCGATTCGACCTTAATCTTGAGCAAGTTAAGAACTCCTGCTTATAGGGGGTTGTCCTTAGACTAGTATGGGTGAGAGTGGCCTATAGCCGACTCAATATGCCTACCTTCTCAGGGACAAAACCTCATAGTTAGCTGGGGACTTAACTCTGCAAGATGGAATTCACTCATTCCTAAACTAAGGAATTAGATAGGTTGTTCCCTTAAGAACTGAGTCCAGGTATTGAACAACGGGGCTCCGCTCTCTAAGCTAGCTTAAGAGGGATTGAGTTTATGGTATGACCATAGACTTGTTGTTCATTAGAAGATCAGTAATGCTTAAGGAGCAAGAGGTAATCACAGGAGTAAAACAGTAATTTGACCCAACTGTGATTAGAACAACCTGTGAAGGATCGACTCATAGGTAATGATTATATCGATGGACACCAGATAATCTACCGTGAAGAGAGTGCAACTACAAGTCTATAGTGGAGTGCCTTGTAGTTAATGAAAGTTGATTAATCGGATCAAAGAGTTTGATCAGTTAATCTCACATCATTGAGCTCATGAACTGTATGTCCATTAGGTCCCTCTGTTAGCTCAACATGGTAATATTGAGGGTATAAAGTTAGGAATGAAATTGAAGTGTTCAATTTCATATATGAGGTAATATATCAATTATATGTGATATAATTGATTTAATATATAGTTTTAATGTGAATTAGATTCATAACACACTATATAATTATGAGAGAATGAATGAGGGATTTGATGGTAATTTCCATCCTATTTTCCTATAAATAGTTGCATGGGATGCAACTTTGAAAAAATCTTTTAGTGTAACCCTAAAGCTTATTCTCATTGTCTTGGAAAAGTTCCCAAACACGACTCTCTTAAATTATCTACACCTCATTCTAAAGGAACCCACCTTCCTCCCTCACTTAGAGAACAACGGAGAAGATCTAGTGGTAGATCTTTGTACTTATCGGTTCGAATCGTAGAGATCGTGAGCAACACCTTTGAGAAGGAATACAAGAAGAAATCGTTTTTCAAAAGTAAATTAATGATGTCCTAATTATCTTGTGCATGCTTAATCATAGTTTTTATGTTCTTGATATGTATCTATGTAATAAGCACTACAGGAAAAACTGTCTACGATAGCTTCGAAAAAATGCTGTAATAGGCCTTTTATAACTTTTTCTGCAGAGTCATGACAACCCAAGCGATTAAAAGTCTGGGACTTTTTACAACATTTTATAAAAGCTGTAAAAGATTGGACTTTTTACAACATTTTATAAAAGCTATAAAAAGTAAACTTTTTATAACATTTTATAAAGGTTATAAAAATGTTATATCAAAACTCTTTTAATAGCATAGATTCCAATTATTAAAATCTACGATAACATTTTATAAATGCTATAAAAAGCATTTTAGTAATATATGATAGCATTTAATTAAATATAACATTTATTTATAGCTATAAATACTTGTTTTAAAGCTATAATATATTTTTGAATTGTCACATTTTTTTTATATTATTGTAACTTTTATGCCTTTTCAAATTCATTCATATTGATTAATTTAAGTTTCATACCTTATTTGAAATTAGAAGTAAAATAATAAATAAATTATCTATAAGAATAGATATACAAACAAAATGTGTTTTTGTCTAAACAAAAATTCATTCAAGACTTACATTGCCCCACTTAGAGGTTATACAAAAATAAAACTTTTCAATTTATTGTTCCACAAAAATAGATATATAATAAATATCATCAACTGGGAATGGTACAAAATATTAACTCTTTCCATCACTATTCATTAATTACCAAATTATCACTATTCAAAATCAAAATATATAACTTAAGCTAGTTGTTTGTGGCCAAAAGCTTCCAATGATATTCTTTCATCAACCTACAAAAAGTCAACAAGAAAGAAATTAGAAAAGAAATACACTAAAAATACAATAGATAACAACAAAAGTGAACATAACCAACAACAACGGTATTTTGACGAGGCTATACTCTTTTCTAACAAGCATTTACAAGAAAAAAAGCATTTTGCAATAAGAATTTTCTATAACACACATAATATACACTTAATGGATCATGGAGATATACATATATTTAAAATGCATAAAATAAACCAATAAGGAAATGCACGACATGCTTCACATGGTCAAATAGACCTACCGAGTAAAAATTACTTACGATGTTCTAAAGCACTCCGAAAATATTCCAAGAGTTCCAAAACCATGAGAATCCTTAGAGCCTAAATTTAGTCAAAACCTTAATATGAACATAAGGAGTGCTTAAAAGAGAGTTTCTTACCCAAAACCACCTATAAGCAAAATTCGAACACTATGAGCTTTCAAGTGGCTAGAAAGAGTTAAGTGTCGTTTGACTCTTAAAGAAACTTGAAAGTACAAATCACTTAACATAATAAACAACCTTGCATCACTATATCCAAGGCATTGTTCGCATGGATGATGGAGTTTAGATTTGCAATGTAATTATTAAATACATATATATAAACTGAACATTTAGTAGTTCTATACGTACTGTAATCAACAATTTTAAAGTGGTACTTTAAGACAAGAAACTTGTAATTAAACAGAACGCCACTATCACACATAAATATAACCAACTCTACACTAATAGAAGCCTTTCAAGATCGACCTCAGAGACAAAGTGTTCTTTTTTTTTTTTGGGGGTGTGCCTCAGTGATTCTCTCAACAAATAACTCCCCAAGAAGTAAAGAACACAAAATGTTAATTAATTGCTCCATATATAATGTGGTAAACGACTCCATACAAGACAATTGTGAAAATTAGTAGTCTTTCAAAATCAATATAAGAGACAGAGAACTTGGGCTACTAAGCTGTTCTTTTTTAGAAAAAGGGCTCCAGTGATTCTCAACAAATAACTCCTCATGAAGAAAAGAACCCAACATGTAATTAATTTTTCGCCCTAAAAGAAACTCAAGGTGTAAAGAAACTAAATTTGAAACTAAGTTTTTTAAAAAAAATCGAAAACAATTTTATCGTGGCCATGCCAAGTTCTTGAAAAGAAGCTGCCTAGTTGTGGATCATTTACTAGTAAGTCAACTGTTGCACATATATGCTCCATCAAATCCACCTTTCTCAAACTAGAGTAAACCTTTGAAATGGAACTTTGAGATGACACTTCAGGGAACCAAGACTTGTCCATTCTCATCCTATATATCGATTTTTACTCTTCATATGGTTCCTCAAAGCCTTGTCAACACTCAACTTTAGCAGAAATTCCAATTCCTAGAAGATCCGAGATCCTTGAACTTTCTTCCATCTATGTCCAATCCAAAAACTAGCAAAGAAGATCCAGGACATGGAGGCCAACCTCTGGTGTTATTTTATGCTCTAGTCCTTGATAACATTCTTCATAGTTAACAAAATTTTATTCATGATGATGTAAACTGTGAATGGAAATGAGTTAATACACTAAGAGCCAAGTATATAATGTCAAATTTGTGGGATATGTAAGGAAAAACTACACTCATCCAAGTATAGCAAAACCCAAAAAACTTTCTGACAACAACATATCCAAAATCCAAGCTCATATATTACCACAGATAACAGTTTAACAAAGATGAAAGGTATTACCAATACTAAGGTCAGGATGGAGAAATACCACGAACTGTCGAGCATCATCACGACTATGGAAGACAATTATATCATGATGTTAAAACCAATGACAATTAATAAATGTAAATTGAAAACAAAAACTTTAAACAATCAAAAGGTAACAAAGCTATCAATCAATCTACTGCAATCTTTTCACTTGATAGCTGCCAATTTAAAGAACATATAAAAGCCATAAAAGAAAGGTTTATACACAAAATTTAAGTTTTTATATATGGTCCTGTTTTTCTGATTAATTATACAATACGATACTTTGGAAAATCAACCAGACTTGAGACAAGTAATTGAATTCCAACCCACAAATTTATACAAGGAAAGAAAGGAATATAACTAGCACCAAGAACAATTAAACAGTAAATATCGAAGTAACCTATTACCTTCCACGAGTAAGACGACATGTCCTCAATGACCATAAAGTTGAACAAAGACTAAAATTGAACAAATACCTTGTTAATCTATCCCAAAAGAACACATCATGAACAAACCATTAAGTTAACATAAGATTGAGAATCAAATATAAGGTTAAAATGTATACTTATCTTACCGACTCAAGAGGAAATAGTGTACCTACAACTTCAATTTGTTGTATGTTTATGTGTTTTCAAGGTGATTCTCACAGGATTCATTAAGAGTTAATGGATTCAGACCAAAAATTGGTAACTTGATGCCTAATGGAATGAGAGTTATTCTAGTATTAGGGTCTGGTCGAGAAAGTCTCGTCCTAGAGGAGGAGTGGCTTTGTCTACCCTACGGTGGCGGTCATTTTAAACCTTTGAGGTATCATTGCAATTTTTTGAATGATCTAAGGATCATAGGATAAAAATTTTCTAAAACCTGATTAGATTTTCAAAAGTTTTTTGCGAGACTAATACAAAATTTTTCATTTTTCAGCAACAAAATGTCAAACACTTTTAATGCTCCTTTAGCTTCCGATAAGTTAGTCGACGATAATTTTTCGTAGATAAATAATATTAACACGATTTTGGTAAATGACGACCTAGAGTTCGCGCTCACTGAGGAGGGTCCTCAGGTGTCCGGTACAACATTCCTATTCAACGATCTACAAACCTTCGAGTCTTTGGTGGAAATCAAGGGACAGAAAGCTGAGGCAAGTGTTGCATTTAGACCTTTTCACAGGGGTTTGACCTCTGAGATAAAGTTTGTGGATTCTTCAGGCCCGAAAGAGAAGAAGGAGAAGTTGAAGGAGGTTAGGGTTGACCGCGCTGCCGCCCTAAAGGGTAAAGAGATCAAGGAAGTTGCAAGAAAGTGTTTCTACTGCAACGGGGATGGACATCTAAAAAGGAGTTGTCCCAAGTTCCTTGACGAAAAGGAGAAGACATGTAAATGTGATTTACTTGTTACAAAAACTTGCTTAGTGAAGAGTAATGACTCTGTCTGGATATTGGATTCAGGCGCCACTAACAACGTTTGCTCTTCTTTTCAAGGATTAAGTTACTGACAGCGGCTTCAAGAGGGTGAGATAACATTAAGGGTTGGATTCGGAGAAGTTGTCTCAGCTGCAACAATTGGCTTGGTGAAGCTGTTGTTTGGCGGGAAGTACTTATTATTGGATAATATGTTCATAGTTTCAGGGGGTTACTAGAAACCTAGTTTCTATTTCCTGCCTATTCGAACAAGATATTTCTGTTTCATTCAAGAGTAATAAAGCGTTTATTTCTCGAAATGGAAATTTGTTATGTTTTGCTTCGCTTGAGTGTGATTTGTATGTTTTAAAGCCTAATTTGGTCAAAAATATTTTGAATATCGAATTGTTTAAAACAGAAAAAACGCGAATTAAGAGATTAAAAGTTTCTCCAAAAGAAAGTGCCCATCTTTGGCATCTAAGGTTAGGCCACATAAATCTCAATATGATTGAGAGACTAGTGAAGAACGGTCTTCTAAGCGAGTTGGAAGAAAACTCTTTACCGGTTTGTGAGTCATGCCTTGAAGGAAAAATGACCAAACATCCTTTTAGTGGAAAAGGATATAGAGCCAAAGAGCCCATTGAGCTTATACATTCTGACATCTGTGGTCCGATGAATGTTAAAGCACGAGGAGGTTACGAATACTTCGTATCTTTCATAGATGACAATTCGAGGTATGGGTACATTTACCTAATGCATAGGAAGTCTGAAACTCTTGAAAAGTTCAAGGAGTTCAAGACTGAGGTTGAGAGCCTGTTAGGTAAAACTATAAAAACACTTCGATCGGATCGAGGTGGAGAGTATCTGGACACTAAATTCCAGGACTATATGATAGAATATGGAATTACGTCCCAACTCTCAGCACCTGGTATGCCACAGCAGAATGGTGTATCGGAGAGGAGAAACGGAACCTTGTTGGACATGGTTCGGTCGATGATGAGTTATGCTCGTCTCCCTGATTCTTTTTGGGGTTACGCAGTGGAGACTGCGATATACATTTTGAACACAATTCCATCGAAGAGTGTTTTTGAAACACCTTTCGAACTCTGGCATGGTCGAAAAATAAGTTTACGTCATTTCAGAATTTGGGGATGCCCTGCCCATGTGTTGGTTTCAAATCCAAAAAAAGTTGGAACCCCGTTCAAAGTTGTGCCTCTTTGCAGGTTACCGAAAAGAGACTAGGGGTGGTCTATTTTACGATCCTAAGGATAATAGGGTGCTTGTGTCGACAAACGCCACATTTCTTGAGGAAGACCACATCAGGGATCACTTATCAAGGAGTAAGATTGTGTTAAACGAAATGGACAGTTCATCAGCAAGAGTTGCTGATGGTGCTAGTACGTCAACAAGTGTTGTTGATCCTAGCTCGTCTAGTCAAGTCCGTTCTCAAGAGTTGAGAATGTCTCGGCGTAGTGGGAGGGTTGTGAGACAACCGGAACGTTACATGGGTTTAGCTGAAATCCAAGTCGTCACTCCTGATGATGACTGCAAGGATCCATTGACCTATGATCAGGCAATGACAAACGTTGACAAAGACGAATGAATTAAAGCTATGGACAAGGAAATGAAGTTGATGTACTTCAATTCCGTCTGGGAGCTTGTGGACCAACCGGAAGGGGTTAAACCTAATTGTTGCAAGTGGATCTACAAGCGTAAACGTGGCGTAGATGGGAAGGTACAGACCTTTAAAGCACGACTAGTGGCAAAGGGTTTTACCCAGGTTGAAGGGGTTAACTATGAGGAAACCTTTCCACCTATTGCCATGGTAAAGTCGATTAGAATTCTTCTGGCCATTGTCGCATATTATGACTATAAGGTATGACAGATGGATGTCAAGACCGCCTTTCTGAATGGAAACCTTGACGAGACCATCTACATGGACCAACCTAAGGGGTTCATTGCCCAAGACCAAGAGCAAAAGGTTTGACGACTTCAAAAGTCTATTTATGGACTGAAACAAGCCTCGAGGTCTTAAATATAAGGTTTGATGAGACGATCAAATCTTATGGCTTTAATCAAAATGTTGACGAGCCTTGTGTCTACAAGAAAATCGTTAACAATACTGTCGCATTTCTAATATTTTATGTGGATGATATCCTTCTCATTGGGAATGAGGTAAGATTTCTTACTAACATTAAGGAATGGTTGGCTTCGCAATTCAAAATGAAAGATTTGGGAGAGACACAATATGTTCTAGTTATCCAGATAGTTCGGAACCGGAAGAACATTACGTTAACCATGTCTCAGGCATCTAACATTGACAAGATGTTGTCTAGGTATAAGATGCAGAACTCCAAGAAGGGCTTGTTGCCTTTCAGGCATGGGGTTCACTTATCTAAGGATCAATGTCCTAAGACGCCTCAAGAGGTTGAGGATGTAAGACGGATTCCTTATACTTCAGTTGTAGGAAGCCTGATGTATGCCATGTTGTGTACTAGGCCTGACATCTGTTATGTAGTTGGGATTGTCAGTAGGTATCAATCAAATCCAAGATTAGATCACTGGACAGCCGTAAAGGCAATCCTCAAGTATCTTAGGAGAACGAGGAACTACAATCTTGTGTATGGGAGTGGGGATTTGATCCTTACGAGATACATAGATTCTAACTTTCAAACCGATAAGGATTTTAGGAAATCCATGATGGAAGTCGAGTATGTTGCGGCTTGTGAAGCTGCAAAGGAAGCTGTTTGGCTTAGGAAGTTCATGACGGATTTGGAAGTTGTTCCAAATATGAACTTGCCTGTCACGTTGTTTTGTGACAACAGTGGTGCAGTAGCCAACTCGAGAGAACCTCAGAGTCATAAGAGGGGCAAGCACATTGAGCGTAAATATCACCTGATACGGGAGATTGTGCACCGCGGAGACGTGACAGTCACGAAGATAGCTTCGGAGCACAACGTTGCTGATCCATTTACAAAGGTCCTCACGGCTAAGGTGTTTGAGGATCACCTAGAGAGTCTAGGTCTTCGTGTTGGGATTTATGCCCTAAACTTGTGTAATTTTGATCAATTAAATAAAGTATTATTCGTTTTGATAAGATTACAGTCTTGCTTTTATAAATCCAATAAACTAACCTCCAAGGTTATAACGTTTATCTTGAAATCAGTGTAGTGGACACTATTTGGGTTGAATTCAAGATTATAACCTAAATAGTCTATGGTATAAGAATAAGGTTGGAAACCTCATTCTGGTAACACCATGGATGCGACCCACTTTGTAATTAGTACAAATGAGGTAATCCAACTCATTCATGTAGTTGACATGCGAGTGGGGGCTCCTGTATGAAGAGTTCATACAAGACTGGATCGCAAATTATTAGTCTAACCAGTGTAACACCGTTAACAAGATAAGACTAGTAATTTATAGATGGTCATTAGTGACTCGACCTAAATCCTTAGCAAGTTAAGAACTCCTGCTTATAGGGGTTTGTCCTTAGACTAGTATGGGTGAGAGTGGCTTGTAGCCGACTCAATAAGCCTACCTTCTCAGGGACAGAACCTCGTAGGTAGGGAACTTAACTGTGCAAGATGGAATTCACTCATTCGTCTACTGAGGAATTAGATAAGTTGTTCCCTTAAGAACTGACTCCAGGTCTTGAACAACGGGGCCCCACCCTCTATGAGGGTATGAGTCTAAGGTAGGACCTTAGACTTGTTGTTCATTAGAGGTTTAGTGGTGCTTAAGGAACAAAGACGTAATCGCAGGGGTAAAACGGTAATTTGACCCAGCTGTGATTACGAACAACCTTTGAAGGGTCGACTCATGGGTAATGACTATATCAGTGGACACAATAATATCAACAGTGAGGAGAGTGCAACTACAAGTCTATAGTGGAGTGACTTGTAGTTAATGAATATTGATTAACTGGATCAAAGAGTTTGATCAGTTAATCTCACATCATTGGAGCTCATGATCTGTAGGTCCATTAAGAACCCTCCGTAGGCTCAATATGGTAATATTGAGGGTATAAAGTTAGGAGTGAAATTGAAGTGTTCAATTTCATACATGAGGTGTTATATCTCTTATATATGATATAATTGATATAATATATAGTTTTAATGTGAATTAGATTCATATATAAACTATATACTAAAGAGAGAATAAAGGAGGGGTAGGATGGTCATTTCCACCCCATTCCCCAATATATATTGTTGCATGAGATGCAACTAGGTCAAGTCATTCTAAGTGATTCCTAGCCTTTTGTTGTTGTTGGAAAGGTTCCAAGACAACAAACACCTCTCTCACAAAAACACCTCATTTTTCCTAAAGGGAACCCACCTTCCTCCCTCACCTAGAGAACAACGGAGAAGATCCGGTGGTAGTGTCAGTGTTCGTACGAGTTCGTGTTGCAGTGATCTTGATCGTGAGAGAGGAGGAGCACTTGAAGAAACGTTCTTCAAAGGTAACATTCTTGCTGTCCATTCTATTTTATGCTTAATCTTGTTATTTGTGTTCTTGAATAAATCGTTGTAACTAAATCAAGAGCGCGCGATTCGCAATCGCTTCCGCTGCGGGGACTTTGATTCCCTTCAATTGGTATCAGAGCCCAATTGTGTTCTTGATTTTTGTTCTGGATTTTTCAAGAACAAGGTGGGATTTACTGTTTTTGCATGAGATATATGAACGGTTTTACAAAATTAGATGTTTTCAATTTTGGCACTTAGATTTACAATTTTTATTGAAATGTTCAATGTAAGGGCCCGGTCTTTTGGGCAAATTTTGATTGTAAATCGAGTCTGTAAGTCCATGTCGATCGAGGCAAAGCGGTTGCTGAGAAGATTGGAGCAAAAACGAGCAAGGAATGGTGATTCCATGTGTTGTCCGTGTGCGGCGTTGCAGCAAATGCGCTTGCGCTTGAGAAGGGCACACACGAGGCAAGCGCGCGTTACAACGCTTCTGGCGAGAAGATGATAAAAGCGGCGTTGCAGCGCGCTATCGCCTCGTCATGCAACACCGATATCGCTTTCACGCGAGGAGCAACGGGCAGAAAACATTTTTTTAATTATATATATTAATTATAAAAACGTTTTATATTTAATATATTTAATTTTAATTAATATAATTAGATTATATTAATTAAAATTATTTCTAGGATGCCAAAATTGGTCTAATTTTTGCTATTTTAGTTATGCAATTGTTGTATAATTATTGCCATGCATAGTGTATACTTGTATTTTAGAAATCTCACCTTAGGTTAAGCATTTTCATGCATCATTTATAATATAAGGAGTTATATTATATAGTTTGCATGATTAATTAATATAAGGTTGTTATATTAATTTTTGGACAACATTGTCATGCATTATTTTTCATGAGATGAATATGCTATGAATGTTTTATTATTCATGTGATGAATGATCTAGCACTATAACATAGTATGCATGTCACCTAAGGTTAATTTTTAGTTTTAAAATGTTTAGAACTTGGAAATAATAGACCTTAGGTTATCTAGTTCTAATTAGATTAGAATTAGGAACCACGTAATTTATAAGCTATGATTAAAAGAGGAACTCTGTCTAAGAAAAGTTCTGTCTAGGGTCAGGTATTTAAGTTGATTTTGAACGAACACACTACACAGGAATCGACACAGGGTGAAATTTAATCAGAGAGTCTTATAAATTACAGTAGCGTCAGCGGGTTTATTAAGGGGTTAAACTAGAAATCTTAGGTTTAATATAAGGAGTTATATTAACAAACTTAGGATAAAATCAATATAAGAGTTATATTGATTATCAATATAAAAGTTATGTTGATAGAGTTAGGTAAAACCATTAGCCGGGTTTTAGCCTAAGAAAGATTCCTATAGAATTAAAGTATACAGTGGGAGAAAAAGTGTATGAGATATATATTTTTCCACCTACGCTATCTCCGAGAAGTTCACACCGTTAGACTCAAACTTGGCCTCGTGGCGCAAACGGGAGCGTCCCCCTTCGGATGGTGTTTGTATGAGTCAATATCAAGGTGAATGGAGATGGTACTTATAATGAGTGGGAGCAGGTTTAGTGAAAACAAAACCTACGGTCTCTTTTGTCGGTTTACAACTTTAGACCACTATGGTCAGCCTGCTAGTTTGGCCTGGACCAGACAATCCCTTCGGAGGGCTTGATCACAGAGGATCTAACACAGTAGACACCTGAAAGGGATAAAGATTTCCTTAGGCTATTTTCCAATCTAGCCCTCCCTTCGGCAGATTTTATTGGATCGAGACTCTGGGATCTAAAGACAAAGGGTTACACTCACGGGTACATAAGTTGTGTATGTATCCATACCAAAAAATGGTAACTAAAACCTATAAGAATAAGAGTTATTCTGGTATTAGGTTTTGGTTAAGAGTGTTTTTTATTACCCTTCGGTGTCATACATTCTAAACCTTTGGAGTATCATTGCAAATTATAAATGGTCTAGGAATTATTTCATAATTTGCTAAAACATGATTGGATTAGAGTTATAGCAAGAAAACTCATTCAAGTTTGTTTGTAAATTTTCAGCAAAAATGTCTAGCTCTAATAATTTCCTTATTGTGTGCGAAAAAGTTAACCGGAGAGAATATGATGACATGGAAAAACAAACTCAACACTATTTTGGTAGTGGATGATCTGAAGTTTGTGCTAACTGAGGAGTGTCCTTAGGTGCCAGGCCTGAATGCGTCACGAAATATTCGTGATGCATATGATCGATAGATCAAGGCCAATGATAAGGCCAAGGTCTACATGCTGGCAAGTATGTCTGACATATTAGCCAAGAAGCATGAGGACATGATTACCGCCAAGGAAATCATGGATTGTGTGCAGGGTATGTTTGGACAACAGTCCACACAAGCCCGACATAATGCCCTAAAGTACATATTCAACTCGAGGATGCCAGAGGGTACATCTGTTTGGGATCATGTCCTGGATATGATGGTGCACTTTAACATCGCGGAGTCGAATGGTGCTTCCATCGATGAGTCGAGCAGTCGACTTCATTCGAAACCCTTCCGAGATAGTTTCCTGCAGATTTAGAAGTAATGTTGTTATGAACAAGCTTACTTTTAATCTTACCTCCTACGAATGAACTCCGGACCTTTCAGTCTTTGATGAAAATTCGAGGATCGAAAGGTGAGGCAAATGTTGCGATCGGAGTTATCACGCAGGTTCGACCCTTGGGACAAAATCGTAGCTTCATCTTCTTCTAACTTTGAGAGGTAAGAAGAAGAACATGAAGAAAGGTTGGTAAAGGGAAACAGGCTGACAATGCTGCCGCCCAGAAGGGCAAGAAAGTCAAAGACGTTGTTTGATAAAGGAAAGTGTTTCCAATGCAACGAAGACGAGCATTGGAAACGGAACTGTCCGAAGTACATTGCAGAAAAGAAGAAGGAAGGTAAATATGATTTACTTTGCCTAGAAGCTTGTTTAGTGGATAATGATAAAACAGTTTGGATACTTGATTCAGGCACCACTAATCATGTTTGCTCTTCTTTTAAGGGAATTGATTCCTTGTAGCAGCTACAACAAGGAGAGATAACGCTCCGGGTTTGAAATGGAGAAGTCGTCTCAGCTGTAGCAGTAGGCACAATGAAGCTTTATTTTGGCAAGAAATATGTATTGTTGGACAATATATTAGTGATACCAGGGTTTACTAGAAACCTCATTTCCATTTCTTGCCTTATTGAACAATGTATTTCTGTTTCCTTTTCTATGAATAAAGTGTTTATTTTGAAGAAAGATTTAGAAATATGTTCAGCTTCATTAGAAAATGGATTGTATGTTTTAAGGCCTAATTCAGTCAAAATGGTTTTGAACACTGAATTATTTAAAACTACAAACGCACAAACTAAGAAACGTAAAATTTCTTCTAAAGAAAATGCTCATCTTTGGCATCTAAGATTGTGCATTAATCTCAATAGGATTGAGAGATTGGTAAAGAACGGACTTCTAAACAATTTAGAATAAAATTCTTTGCCAGTATGTGAATCCTGCCTAGAAGGCAAAATGACTAAAAGACATTTTAGTGGAAAATGTTATAGAACCAAAGATCCTCTAGAGCTTATACATTCAGACCTTTGTGGTCCGATGAATGTTAAAGCCAGGGGAGGATATGAATATTTCATCTCTTTTGTAGATGATTATTCTAGACATGGGCATATTTACCTAATGCACCACAAGTCTGAAGCACTTGAAAAGTTCAAGGAATTCAAGACTGAGGTTGAAAATCAATTAGGTGAAAGCGTTAAAACACTTCGATCGGATCGAGGTCGAGAGTACATGGACTTAAAATTCCAAAACTATATGATAGAACATGGAATTACATCCCAACTCTCAACTCCCGGCACACCACAACAAAACGATGCATCAAAAAGGAGAAATAGAACCTTGTTGGACATGGTTCGATCAATGATGAGTTATGCTCATCTCCCTAGTTCCTTTTAGGGTTATGCAGTGGAGACTGCAGTATACATTTTGAATAGTGTGCCCTCCAAAAGTGTTTCTGAGACACCTTTTGAACTCTGGAAAGAACGTAAAGGTAGTTTATGTCATTTCAGAATATGGGGCTGTCCAGCACATGTGCTTGTGACAAATCCAAAGAAGTTGGATTCACGTCCAAAGGTTTGCCTATTCGTAGGATACCCAAAAGAAACAAGAGGTGGTTTATTCTATGATCCTAAGGAAGATAAGGTCTTTGTGTCGACAAATGCCACTTTCTTGGAGGAGGACCACATAAGGGACCACAAACCAAAAAGTAAGGTGGTGGTGAGTGAGTTAGACGAAACAATAGCAAAGGTTGCTAATAAGAACACTAGTACGTCAACAAGAGTTGTTGATACTAGTTTGTCTAGTCAAGAGGGTCCATCTCAAGAGTTGAGTATGCCTCGACGTAGTGGGAGGGTTGTGATCTGACTGACCGTTACATGGGTTTAATTTGAAACCAAGTTGTTATACCGGATGACAACTGCGAGGATCCATTGACATATAATCAAGCAATGGTTGGCATTGACAAAGACAAATGGGTCATAGCCATGGACCAAGAAATGGAGTCTATGCACTTCAATTATGTTTGGGATCTTGTAGATAAGCCTGATGGGGTAAAACCTATAGGTTGTAAGTGGATCTACAAGAGAAAACGAGGTGTAGATGGAAAGGTGCAAACCTTTAAAGCTAGACTAGTAGCAAAGGGTTATACCCAGGTTGAAGGGGTTGACTATGAGGAGACCTTTTCACCTGTTGCTATGGTAAAGTCTATCCATATCCTTCTTGCCATTGCCTCATATTATGACTATGAGGTATGGCAAATGGATGTCAAGACAACCTTTTTGAACGGCAATCTTGAGGAAACCATCTACATGGACAAACCCAAAGGGTTCATTAAACTAGGACAAGAGCAAAAGGTTTGCAGGCTTAAAAGGTCGATTTATGGACTGAAACAAGCCTCTAGGTCCTGGAATATAAGATTTGATGAGGCTATCAGATCTTATGGTTTTGACCAGAATGATGATGAACCTTGTGTCTACAAGAAAATCATCAATAGTTCTGTCGCATTCCTAATTCTCTATGTGGATGATATCCTACTCATTGGGAATGATGTAGGTTATCTTACTGACATCAAGGAATGGCAAGCTACGCAGTTCCAAATGAAAGATTTGGGTGATGCGCAGTTTGTTCTTGGGATCCAGATTGTCCGGAACCGCAAGAATAAAACACTAGCCTTGTCTCAAGCATCATACATAGACAAAGTGTTGTCAAGGTTTAAGATGCAGGATTCCAAAAAGGGCTTGTTTCCTTTTAGACATGAAATCCATTTGTCTAAGGAACAGTGTCCTAAGACACCTCAAGGAGTTGAGGATATGAGACGGATTCCTTACGCATCAGCTGTTGGGAGCCTGATGTACGCCATATTGTGTACTAGGCCTGACATCTGTTTTGCAGTTGGGATGGTCAGTAGGTATCAATCCAATCCAGGACTTGAACACTGGACAACGGTTAAAACAATCCTTAAGTATCTTCGGAGAACAAGGAACTACATGCTTGTGTATGGGGCTAAGGATTTGATCCTTACAGGATACACTGATTCTGACTTCCAGAATGATAAAGATTCTCGAAAATCTACATCAGGGTAAGTTTTCACTCTTAACGGAGGAGCTGTAGTATGGCAAAGCGTCAAGCACGGATGCATTGCTGATTCCACCATGGAGGCCGAATATGTAGCAGCTTGTGAAGCAGCTAAGGAGGTCGTTTGGTTAAGGAAATTTATGCTAAATTTGGAAGTTGTTTCAAATATGACTTTGCCCATCACGCTGTATTGCGATAACAGTGGTGCAGTGACAAATTCGTGGAACCTCAAAGTCACAAGAGGGGAAAGCATATAGAGGGGAAGTATCATCTCATCTGGGAGTCACCTAGAAGGTCTAGGTTTACAAGTCTTCCCCAACTAGGGCAAGTGGGAGTATTTTGTACAAAGGGGTTTAAATGCCCTAGTTTATTGTATTTACATTACTGTAATTTTTAGTACTCCACAAGCTTTAGGTCAAGTGGGAGATTGTTGGGATTTATGCCCTAAACTTGTGTAATTTTGATCAATTAAATAAAGTGTTATTCGTTTTGATAAGATTACAGTCTTGCTTTTATAAATCCAATAAAATAAGCTCCAAGGTTATAACGTTTATCTTCAAATCAGTGTAGTGGACACTATTTGGGTTGAGTTCAAGATTATAACCTAAATAGTCTATGGTATAAGAATAAGGTTGGAAACCTCATTCTGGTAACACCATGGATGCAACCCACTTTGTAATTAGTACAAATGAGGTAATCCAACTCATTCATGTAGTTGACATGCGAGTGGGGGCATCCCAGTATGAAGAGTTCATACAAGATCGGATCGCAAATTATTAGTCTAACCATTGTAACACCAAGTAATGTGATAAGACTAGTAATTTATAGATGGTCATTAGTGACTCGACCTGAATCCTGAGCAAGTTAAGAACTCCTGCTTATAGGGGTTTTTCCTTAGACTAGTATGGGTGAGAGTGGCCTGTAGTCGACTCAATAAGCCTACCTTCTCAAGGACAAAACCTCGTAGGTAGCTGGGAACTTAACTGTGCAAGATGGAATTCACTCATTCGTCTACTGAGGAATTAGATAGGTTGTTCCCTTAAGAATCGACTCGTGTCTTGTACAACGGGCCCGCCCTCTATGAGGGTATGAGTCTAAGGTAGGACCTTAGACTTGTTGTGCATTATAGGATCAGTGGTGCTTAAGGAGCAAAGAGATAATCGCAGGGGTGAAACGTTAATTTGACCCAGCTGTGATTACGAACAACCTGTGAAGGGTCGACTCATGGGTAATGACTGTATCAGTGGACACAATAATATCAACAGTGAGGAGAGTGCAACTACAAGTCTATAGTGGAGTGAATTGTAGTTAATGAATATTGATTAACTGGATCAAAGAGTTTGATCAGTTAATCTTGATGGAGATCTGATCTCCTTGAGCAGCGGAAACGAGTTTAGGATCTTAATTACTTGATTGTTTTGCTTAAAATAAAAACCAGTACATTGATAAAAAATACAGAACAAGCATGGATTCTAATCCTATTAGACATGGATTAATTGCATACAAACATGCTACAAGTTTAACGATTAAACTAATAAAAGAGAGCGATACCTTTGTAGACTTTCTCCAGCAACTTGTTGCTCCAAAGTTTGTACAGCAAATCAATTGTCCAGTGACTCCTCTGTTTTCTTCCAGCAAGAACACAACCACCAAAGATCACCTTCTACATCTCTGAGTTCTTAGATTTTCCTTGGTGGGAAGGATCCAATAATTTGAGGTTTTAGGAATTAGAGAGTGAGAGTGAGAATTCCAGGAAGTTGCAATTCCTCTATTGCAAAAATGATCGATCAATCATATTGAGCAACCCCGTTCTCCCTGTTAAACTGTTGATAGGGAGAAGGGGAAGGGTAGTGAGAACGTGTCTGGATGACACGTTCCCTCATTTATTATTATTATTATTATAATAATAATAATATAATTAAATAAAATTTAACTATTCATTTAAATCATATTTAAATAATACAAATTAAATATCATATATATAATTTGGATTAAATCTCATTTAATCACATTACCCTTTAACCTATAGTTTTAATGTACAACCAAAGGCACATTAAATTTTATCCTATAGTTTGCAAATGTGAATCACATTCACATTTAATATAATATTTGAACTCTTTCAAATATTCAATTCTCTCATATAATTTAATATGAATCATATTCACATTAAATTTATAATATATAGTTCCAAAACTATATATTTTATCGTATCAATATACATTATATTTATTCCTAATGAATTTGAACATTTCAAATTCAAATGATCTAAGAACCTTTTTACGAGCTAGAAGGTGGACCTAATGGACCTACTGCACTGAAGCTCCAACGATACGAGATTGTTCTTGTTAATCTCATTAACCTCCCAATCAACATTCATTAATCATGCGGAACACTCCACTCAAGTCCCACAAATTTGCACTCTTTCTCACTGCAGAGATATATTTCGTGTGTCCATGGATATTGACCAATAACAAACAAAGTCAATCCTTCACGAATGTTCGTAACACCACCGATCAAATTACCGCTTTACCCCAGGTTACATCTTGTGCCTTAAGTACCAAAGTGCTCCTCTAATGAACAATTTGTTTGTGGTCCTACCAACAAACAGAGTCTCTCTCGCCAATGAGAGGGTTGGGCCCTTTGTTCAAGTCTCGAGACACCACTTAAGGGAACATTCCTCTACTTACCCTAGTAGGCGGGAAGGAGTGAATTCCATCTTGCTAAGTTAAGTCCCAGTAGCCACTCCTCGGTCTTGTCCCCAAGAAGGTAGGCATATTGAGTCGGCGAATCTGGCCACTCTCACCCATACTAGTCAAAGGACAATCCCTCGCGAACAGGAGTTCGTAACCTGCTCAGGATTGGGTTCAAGTTTTCTAGGTCATCCTAGTGAAATAGAAACCTAACTAGTCAACGAAGTTACAGCTAGAGGTTACTATTTCGTGGTCCGGTCTTATGTAATCTCATTACATAGGATATCCCCACTCACATGTCATCTACACGAACATGTTCGAATCACAGTGTTTGTATCAAATACAAAGTGGGCCACATCCACAGTTTAACCAGAGTAAGATACCCAAACCTTATCCCCTAACTATAGACCCTTTAGGCTGTATCTCGAACCGAGATCCCTTTTATGTACATTACATTAAGTTAAAGATTCATTTAACAGCCTTGGATGTTTAGTTTATTGGATTTAGGATTTTAAATAAAAGCAAACTCGTAGATAACGAACAATAACACTTTATTGAAATAATAACACTTTATTACATTAATTAGAACAAAATTACAAACTACGAGTTTTAGGGCACAAATCCCAACAAATATCACATCATTGGAGCACATTATCTGTAGGTCCATTAGATCCCTCCGTTGGCTCAATATGGTAATATTGAGGGTATAAAGTTAGGAGTGAAATTGAAGTGTTCAATTTCATACATGGGGTGTTATATCTATTATATATGATATAATTGATATAATATATAGTTTTAATGTGAATTAGATTCATATATAAACTATATACTAAAGAGAGAATAAATGAGGGGTAGGATGGTCATTTCCACCCCATTTCCCTATATATATGGTTACATGAGATGCAATTAGGTCAAGTTCCTAAAGGGAACCCACCTCATTTTTGTTGTTCTTGGAAAGGTTCCAAGACAACAAACATCTCTTTCACAAAAACACCTCATTTTTCCTAAAGGGAACCCACCTTCCTCCCTCACCTAGAGAACAACGGAGAAGATCCGGTGATAGTGTCGGTGTTCGTACGAGTTCGTGTTGCAGTGATCTTGATCGTGAGAGAGGAGGAGCATTTGAAGAAACGTTCTTCAAAGGTAACATTCTTGCTGTCCATTCTATTTTATGCTTAATCTTGTTATTTGTGTTCTTGAATAAATTGTTGTAACTAAATCAAGAGCGCGCGATTCGCAATCGCTTCCGCCGCGGGGACTTCGATTCCCTTCACTTCGAGTGCTTCCTAACTAGGGCATGTGGGAGTATTGTAAAGGGGTATTCAATGCCCTAGTTTATTGTATTACTTTATTGTATTACTTTACTGTACATTTGAGAAATGTATATGTACTCCACTAGCTTAGTCCAAGTGGGAGTTTGTTGGGATGTATGTCCTCATGTCGTGTAGAATGTAATATTCCAAGTGTAAATAAATAAGAGTTATTTATTTGAACTTTGTGTCTCACATTTTTTCATAAACTTAATCCAATAAACTAAGCTCCAGGGTCATTGTATTATGAGAAAACTAAGAACTTGAACGGTGTGTAGTGGACACACGGGGAGGATCACGTTCGAGTTAATGACCCGAACGGTCTACATTATATGGATAGGGTTGGAGACCTAATCCTAGATACACTGTGGATGCAACCCGCTTTGTATTAGATACAAACGAGGTGATCCTCTCGTTCATGTGGTTGACATGCGAGTGGGGGCATCCTGTGCGATGAGGTTGTACAAGACAGGACCATGAATTATTAAACTTACTTATGTAACATCATTAACAGTATAGAGCTAATAAATTCGTAGATGACCATTAATGACTCGAGCTTAATCCTGAGCATGTTACGGACTCCTGTTTGCGGGGGTCTATACTTTGACTAGTACGGGTGAAAGCTGTCACAGTTACACGCCCAATATGCCTATCTGTTGGGATTTATGCCCTTAACTTGTGTAATTTTGATCAATTAAATAAAGTGTTATTTGTTTTGATAAGATTACAATCTTGCTTTTATAAATCCAATAAACTAAGCTCCAAAGTTATAACGTTTATATCTTGAAATTAATGTAGTGGACACTATTTGGGTTGACTTCAAGATTATAACCTAAATAATCTATGGTATAAGAATAAGGTTGGAAACCTCATTCTAGTAACACCATGGATGCAACCCACTTTGTAATCAGTACAAATGAGGTAATCTAACTCATTCATGTAGTTGACATGCGAGTGGGGCATCCTGTATGAAGAGTTCATACAAGATCGGATCGCAAATTATTAGTCTAACCAAAGTAACACCGCAACAAGATAAGACTAGTAATTTATAGATGGTCATTAGTGACTCGACCGAATCTGAGCAAGTTAAGAACTCCCGCTTATAGGGGTTTGTCCTTAGACTAGTATGGGTGAGAGTGGCACAGTAGTCGGCTCAATAAGCCTACCTTCTCGCAGACGTAACCTCGAGGTAGCTGGAAACTTAACTGTGCAAGATGGAATTCACTCATTCGTCTACTGAGGAATTAGATAGGTTGTTCCCTTAAGAACTGACTCCAGGTATTGAACAACGGGGCCCCACCCTCTATGAGGATATGAGTATAAGGTAGGACCTTAGACTTGTTGTTCATTAGAGGATCAGTGGTGCTTAAGGAACAAAGACGTAATCGCAGGGGTAAAATGGTAATTTAACCCAGCTGTGATTACGAACAACCTGTGAAGGGTCGACTCATGGGTAATGACTATATCAGTGGACACAATAATATCAACAGTGAGGAGAGTGCAACTACAAGTCTATAGTGGAGTGACTTGTAGTTAATGAATATTGATTAACTGGATCAAAAAGTTTGATCAGTTAATCTCACATCATTAGAGCTCATGATCTGTGGGTCCATTAGATCCCTCCGTTGACTCAATATGGTAAAATTGAGGGTATAAAGTTAGGAGTGAAATTGAAGTGTTCAATTTCATACATAAGGTGTTATATCTATTATATATGATATAATTGATATAATATATAGGTTTTATGTGAATTAGATTCATATATAAACTATATACTAAAGAGAGAATAAATGAGGGGTAGGATGGTCATTTCCATCCCATTCTCCGATATATGTGGTCGCATGAGATGCAACTAGGTTAAGCCATTTTTCAAGGACATTCTAAGTAATTCCTAGCCTTTTGTTGTTGTTGGAAAAGTTTCAAGACAACAAATATCTCTCTCACAAAACACCTCACTATTCCTAAAGGGAACCCACCTTCCTCCCTCACCTAGAGAACAACGGAGAAGATCCGGTGGTAGTGTCGGTGTTCGTACGAGTTCGTGTTGTTGAGATCGTGACCGTGGGAGAGAGGATCACTAGAAGAAAGGTTCTTCAAAGGTAACATTCTTGCTGTCCATTCTATTTTATGCTTAATCTTGTAATTTGTGTTCTTGAATAAATCGTTGTAGCTAAATCAAGAGCGCGCGATTGGCAATCGCTTCCGCTGCGGGGACTTCTATTCCCTACAATTGGTATCAGAGCCCAATTGCGTTCTTGATTTATGTTCTGGATTTTTCAAGAACAAGGTGGGATTTGCTGTTTTTGCATGAGATGTATGAATGGTTTTGCAAAATTAGATGTTTTCAATTTTGGCACTTAGATTTACAATTTTCATTGAAATGTTTAAGGGCCCGGTGTTTTGGGCAAATTTTAATTGTAAATCGAGTCTGTAAGTCTGTATCGATCGAGGCAAAGCGGTTGCTGAGAAGATCGGAGCAAAAACGAGCTAAAAACAATGGAGATTGTTGCTGTTTGTGTGCAGCATTGCAACACTATTCATCGGCGTTACTGTACGCACACTTGCGGGAGAAAGCGCGCGACAGTGGCGGCGTTGCAACGCGACCTCTAACGCTGCGCAAACGCCGCGGCGAAAAAATGACAAAAGCAGCGTTGCAACGCCAGGGGCGTTTCGCGAATTTCGGCAACGGGCAGAAAACAGAATTTTTATTATATATTAATTATAAAATTTAATTTTAATTAATATAATTAGATTATATTAATTAAAATTATTTCTAGGGTGCCAAAATTGGTCTAATTTTTGCTATTTTAATTATGCAATTGTTGTGTAATTATTGCCATGCATAGTGTATGCTTGTATTTTAGAAATCTCACCTTAGGTTAAGCATTTTCATGCATCATTTATAATATAAGGAGTTATATTATATAGTTTGCATGATTAATTAATATAAGGTTGTTATATTAATTTTTGGACAACATTGACATGCATTATTTTTCATGAGATGAATATGCTATGAATGTCTTATTATTCATGTGATGAATGATCAAGCACTATGACATAGTATGCATGTCACCTAAGGTTAATTATTAGTTTTAAAATGTTTAGAATTTGGAAATAATAGACCTTAGGTTATCTAGTTCTAATTAGATTAGAATTAGGAACCAAGTAATTTATAAGCTATGATTAAAAGAGGAACTCTGTCTAAGGAAAGTTCTGTCTAGGCTGGGGTATTTAAGCTGACGGAAACGGAACACCCCTACCTGGGAACTAACCTGGGAGTGAAATTTAATCAGAGAGTCTTATAAATTATAGTAGCGTAAGCGGGTTTATTAAGGGGTTAATAAACTAGAAATCCTATGTTTAATATAAGGAGTTATATTAACAAATTTAGGATAAAATCAATATAAGAGTTATATTGATTATCAATATAAGAGTTATGTTGATAGAGTTAGGTAAAACCATTAGCCGGGTTTTAGCCTGAGAAAGATTCCTATAGACTTAAAGTATTCAGTGGGAGGAAAAGTGTATGAGATACATATTTTTCCACCTACGCTATCTCCAGGAAGTTCACACCGTGAGACTCATACTTGGCCTCGTGGCGCAAACGGGAGCGTCCCCCTTCGGATGGTGTTTGTATGAGTCAATATCAAGGTGAATGGAGAGGGTACTTATAGTGAGTGGGAGCGAGTTTTAGTGAAAACAAAACCTCACGGTCTCTTTTGTCGTTTTACATCGTTAGACCACTATGGTCACCTGCTTTAGTTTGGCTGGACCGAGACAATCTCTTGGAGGGCTTGATCATAGAGGATCTAACACAGTGAGACACCGAAAGGGATAAAGATTTCCTTAGACTATTTTTCAATCTAGTCCTCCTTCGGTGGATTTTATTGGATCGAGACTCACGATCTAAAGACGAAGGGGTTACACTCACACTGGGGTACATAAGTTGTGTATGTATCCAGATGAAAAATGGTAACTAAAACCTATAGGAATAAGAGTTATTCTGTATTAGGTTTTGGTCAAGAGTGTCTTGATCCGGAGGAGGAGTTTTTTATTACCCTTCAAAGTCATACATTCTAAACCTTTGGAGTATCATTGCAAATTATAAATGGCCTAGGAATCATTTGGTAATTAGCTAAAACATGATTGGATTAGAGTTATAGCAAGAAACTCATACAAGTTTATTTGTAAATTTTCAGCAAAAATGTCTAGCTCTATAATTTCCTTATTGGGTGCCGAAAAGTTAACCGGAGAGAATATGATGACATGGAAAAACAAACTCAACACTATTTTAGTAGTGGATGATCTGAAGTTTGTGCTAACTGAGGAGTGTCCTCAGGTGCCAGGCGCGAATGCGTCACGAAATGTTCGTGATGCATATGATCGATGGATCAAGGCCAATGATAAGGCCAAAGTCTACATGCTGGCAAGTATGTCTGACATATTAGCCAAGAAGCATGAGGGCATGATTACCGCCAAGGAAATCATGGATTGTGTGCAGGGTATGTTTGGACAACAGTCCACACAAGCCCGACATAATGCCCTAAAGTATATATTCAACTCGAGGATTCCAGAGGGTACATCTGTTCGGGATCATGTCCTGGATATGATGGTGCACTTTAACATCGCGGAGTCGAATGGTGCTTCCATCGACGAATCGAGCCAGGTCAGCTTCATTCTGGAAACCTTTCCAGATAGTTTCCTGCAGTTTAGAAGTAATGTTGTTATGAACAAGCTTACTTTTAATCTTACCTCCCTTCTGAATGAACTCCAGACCTTTCAGTCTTTGATGAAAATTCAGGGATCGAAAGGTGAGGCAAATGTTGCCAGTCGGAGTTATCACAGAGGTTCGACCCTTGGGACAAAAACTGTGGCTTCATCTTCTTCTAACCTGAGAGGTAAGAAGAAGAACATGAAGAAGGTTGGTAAAGGGAAACAGGCTGACAATGCTGCCGCCCAGAAGGGCAAGAAAGTCAAAGACGTTGCTGATAAAGGAAAGTGTTTCCAATGCAACGAAGACGAGCATTGGAAACGGAACTGTCCGAAGTACATTGCAGAAAAGAAGAAGGAAGGTAAATATGATTTACTTTGCCTAGAAGCTTGTTTAGTGGATAATGATAAAACAGTTTGGATACTTGATTCAGGCACCACTAATCATGTTTGCTCTTCTTTTAAGGGAATTGATTCCTTGTAGCAGCTACAACAAGGAGAGATAACGCTCCGGGTTTGAAATGGAGAAGTCGTCTCAGCTGTAGCAGTAGGCACAATGAAGCTTTATTTTGGCAAGAAATATGTATTGTTGGACAATATATTAGTGATACCAGGGTTTACTAGAAACCTCATTTCCATTTCTTGCCTTATTGAACAATGTATTTCTGTTTCATTTTCTATGAATAAAGTGTTTATTTTGAAGAAAGGTTTAGAAAGATGTTCAGCTTCATTAGAAAAGGGATTGTATGTTTTAAGGCCTAATTCAGTCAAAATGGTTTTGAACATCGAATTATTTAAAATCTATAAACGCACAAACTAAGAAACGTAAAATTTCTCCTAAAGAAAATGCTCATCTTTGGCATCTATGATTGGGTCACATTAATCTCAATAGGATTGAGAGATTGGTAAGGAACGGACTTCTAAACAAGTTAGAAAAATATTCTTTGCCAGTATGTGAATCCTGCCTAGAAGACAAAATGACTAAAAGACCTTTTAGTGGAAAAGGTTATAGAACCAAAGATCCTCTAGAGCTTATACATTCAGACCTTTGTGGTCCGATGAATGTTAAAGCCAGGGGAGGATATGAATATTTCATCTCTTTTATAGATGATTATTCTAGATATGGGCATATTTACCTAATGCACCACAAGTCTGACGCACTTGAAAAGTTCAAGGAATTCAAGACTGAGGTTGAAAATCAATTAGGTGAAAGAGTTAAAACACTTCGATCGGATCGAGGTGGAGAGTACATGGACTTAAAATTCCAGAACTATGTGATAGAACATGGAATTACATCCCAACTCTCAACTCCCGGCACACCACAACAAAACGGTGTATCGGAAAGGAGAAATAGAACCTTGTTGGACATGGTTCGATCAATGATGAGTTATGCTTATCGCCCTAGTTCCTTTTGGGGTTATGCAGTGGAGACTGCAGTATACATTTTGTATAGTGTGCCCTCCAAAAGTGTTTCTGAAACACCTTTTGGACTCTGAAAAGGACGTAAAGGTAGTTTATGTCACTTGAGATATGGGTGCCCAAAGACATGTGCTTGTGACAAATCCAAAGAAGTTGGATTCACGTTCAAAGTTGTGCCTATTTGTAGGATACCCAAAAGAAACAAGAGGTGGATTTTTTATGATCCTAAGGAAGATAAGATTCTTGTGTCGACAAATGCCACTTTCTTGGAGGAGGACCACATACGGGATGACAAACAAAAAAGTAAGGTAGTATTGAGTGAGTTAGACGGAACAATAGCAAAGGTTGCTAATAAGAACACTAGTACGTCAACAAGAGTTGTTGATACTAGTTTGTCTAGTCAAGAGGGTCCATCTCAAGAGTTGAGTATGCCTCGACGCAGTGGGGGAGGGTTGTGATACTGATCGACTGCTACATGGGTTTAAATTGAAACCCAAGTTGTTATACCAGATGACAACTGCGAGGATCCATTGACTTATAATCAAGCAATGGTTGACATTGACAAAGACAAATGGGTCATAGCCATGGACCAAGAAATGGAGTCTATGCACTTCAATTCTGTTTGGGATCTTGTAGATAAGCCTGATGGGGTAAAACCTATAGGTTGTAAGTGGATCTACAAGAGAAAATGTGGTGTAGATGGGAAGGTGCAAACCTTTAAAGCTAGACTAGTAGCAAAGGGTTATACCCAGGTTGAAGGGGTTGACTATGAGGAGACCTTTTCACCTGTTGCTATGGTAAAGTCTATTCGTATCCTTCTTGCCATTGCCGCATATTATGACTATGAGGTATGACAAATGGATGTCAAGACAGCCTTTTTGAATGACAATCTTGAGGAAACCATCTACATGGACCAACCAAAAGGGTTCATTAAACCAGGACAAGAGCAAAAGGTTTGCAGGGTTAAAAGGTCGATTTATGGACTGAAACAAGCCTCTAGGTCCTGGAATATAAGATTTGATGAGGCTATCGATCTTATGGTTTTGACTGAATGATGATGAACCTTGTGTCTACAAGAAAATCATCAATAGTTCTGTCGCTTTCCTAATTCTCTATGTGGATGATATCCTACTCATTGGGAATGATGTAGGTTATCTTATCGACATCAAGGAATGGTCACTACGCAATTCCAAATGAAAGATTTGGGTGATGCGCAGTTTGTTCTTGGGATCCAGTTGTCCTGAACATGAATAAAACACTAGCCTTGTCTCAAGCATCATACATAGACAAAATGTTGTCAAGGTTTAAAATGCAAGATTCCAAAAGAGCTTGTTGCCTTTTAGACATTGAATCCATTTGTCTAAGGAACAATGTCCTAAGACACCTCAAGGAGTTGAGGATATGAGACGGATTCTTACGCATCACCGTTGGGAGTCCGATGTACGCCATGTTGTGTACTAGGCCCGACATCTGCTTTGCGCTTGGGATGGTGAGGTATCAATCCAATCCGAGACTTGAACACCGGACAACGGTTAAAACAATCCTTAAGTATCTTCTGAGAACAAGGAACTACATGCTTGTGTATGGGGCTAAGGATTTGATCCTTACAGATACACGGATTCGACTTTCGGTCGATAAAGATTCTGGAAATCTACATCGTGGCGATTTTTCACTCTTTACGAGGAGTCAGTAGTATGGCGGCGGCGTCAAGCGGATGCATCGATTCCACCATGAAGGTCGAATATGTAGCAGCTTGTGAAGCGGCTAAGGAGGTCGTTTGGTTAAGGAAATTTATGCTAAATTTGGAAGTTGTTCCAAATATGACTTTGCCCATCACGCTGTATTGCGATCACAGTGGTGCAGTGGAAAATTCGAGGGAACCCCGAAGTCACAAGAGGGGAAAGTATATAGAGCAGAAGTATCATCTCATCCGGGAGATCGTGCATAGAGGAGACGTGATTGTCACAAAGATAGCCTCAGAGCATAACATTGCTGATCCTTTTACAAAAGCTCTCACGACTAAAGTTTTTTAGAGTCACTAGAAGGTATAGGTTTACAAGTCTTCCCCAACTAGGGCAAGTGGCAGTATTTTGTACAAAGGGGTTTAAATGCCCTAGTTTATTGTATTTACATTACTGTAATGTTTAGTACTCCACAAGCTTTAGGTCAAGTGGGAGATTGTTGGGATTTATTCCCTTAACTTGTGTAATTTTGATCAATTAAATAAAGTGTTATTGGTTTTGATAAGATTACAGTCTTGCTTTTATAAATCCAATAAACTAAGCTCCAAGGTTATAACGTTTATATCTTGAAATCAGTGTAGTGGACACTATTTGGGTTGACTTCAAGATTATAACCTGAAGAGTCTGTGGTATAAGAATAAGTTTGGAAACCTCATTCTGGTAACACCATGGATGCGACCCACTTTGTAATTAGTACAAATGAGGTAATTTAACTCATTCATGTAGTTGACATGCGAGTGGGGGCATCCTGTATGAAGAGTTCATACAAGACTGGATCGCAAACTATTAGTCTAACCAGTGTAACACCATTAACAGGATAAGACTAGTAATTTATAGATCGTCATTAGTGACTCGACCTGAATCTTGAGCAAGTTAAGAACTCCTGCGTATAAGGGTTTGTCCTTAGACTAGTATGGGTGAGAGTGGCCTGTAGCTGACTCAATAAGCCTACCTTCTTAGGGACAGAACCTCGTAGGTAGCTGGGAACTTAACTGTGCAAGATGGAATTCACTCATTCCTCTACTGAGGAATTAGATAGGTTGTTCCCTTAGAACCGACTCGTGTCTTGAACAACGGGGCCCGCTCTCTATGAGGGTATGAGTCTAAGGTAGGACCTTAGACTTGTTGTTCATTAGAGGATCAGTGGTGCTTAAGGAACAAAGAGGTAATCACAAGGGTAAAATGGTAATTTGACCCAACGGTGATTACGAACAACCTGTGAAGGGTCGACTCATGGGTAATGACTGTATCAGTGGACACAATAATATCTACAGTGAGGAGAGTGCAGCTACAAGTCTATTGTGGAGGGACTTGTAGTTAATGAATATTGATTAACTAGATCAAAGAGTTTGATCAGTTAATCTCACATCATTGGAGCTCATGATCTGTAGGTCCATTAGATCCCTCTGTTGGCTCAATATGGTAAAATTGAGGGTATAAAGTTAGGAGTGAAATTGAAGTGTTCAATTTCATACATGAGGTGTTATATCTATTATATATGATATAATTGATATAATATATAGTTTTAATGTGAATTAGATTCATATATAAACTATATACTAAAGAGAGAATAAAGGAGGGGTAGGATGGTCATTTCCATCCCATTCCCCTATATATGTGGTTGCATGAGATGCAACTAGGTTAAGCCATTTTTCAAGGACATTCTAAGTAATTCCTAGCCTTTTGTTGTTGTTGGAAAAGTTCCAAGACAACAAATATCTCTCTCACAAAACACCTCACTATTCCTAAAGGGAACCCACCTTCCTCCCTCACCTAGAGAACAACGGAGAAGATCCAGTGGTAGTGTCGGTGTTCGTACGAGTTCGTGTTGCTAAGATCGTGACCGTGGGAGAGAGGATCATTCGAAGAAAGGTTCTTCAAAGGTACTATTCTTGCTGTCCATTCCATTTTATGCTTAATCTTGTTATTTGTGTTCTTGAATAATTCGTTGTAACTAAATCAAGAGCGCGCGATTCACAATCGCTTCCGCTGCGGGGTCATTAACTCGAACGTGATCCTCTATGTGTGTCCACTACACACCGTTCAAGTTCTAGTTCTCTCATAAATTCAATGACCCTTGAGCTTAGTTTATTGGAAAGGTTTGTAAATATTGCGAGACACAAAGTAATGAAATAAATAACTCTTATTGATTTCAAATAGTAATTTACAAACACGAGATTAGGACAAAAATCCCAACAAACTTCCACTTGGACTAAACTAGTGGAGTAAATACATTTCATAAATGTACATAAATTACAATGAAGTAATACAATAAACTAGGGCATTGAATACTCGTTTACACATCTCCCACTTGCCCTAGTCAGGAAACACTCGAAGAGCTAGACTCTCTAGGTGACCCTCAAATACCTTAGCCGTGAGGGGCTTTGTAAATGGATCAACTACGTTGTGCTCCGAAGCTATCTGCGTGACTGCCACGTCTCCGAGGTGCATAATTTCCCGTATCAGATGATACTTCCGCTCAATGTGTTTGACTCTCTTATGGCTCCGAGGCTCTCTTGAGTTGGCTATTGCACCACTGTTATCACAGAACAGTGTGATCGACAAGTTCATATTTGGAACAAGTTCCAAATCTGTCATGAACTTCCTAAGGCATACAACTTCCTTTGCAGCTTCACAAGCCGCAACATACTCCGCTTCCATAGTGGAATCGGCGATGCATCCCTGCTTGATGCTTCGCCATACTACAACTCCTCTATTTAGAATGAAGGTTGACCCCGAAGTGGATTTCCTAGAATCCTTATCGGTCTGAAAGTCAGAATCCGTGTTTCTCGTATGGATCAAATCCCCACTGCCATACACTAAGCTGTAGTTCCTCGTTCTCCTAAGGTACTTGAGGATTGCCTTTACGGATGTCCAGTGATCTAATCCTGGATTGGACTGATACCTACTGACAATCCCTACTGCATAACAAATGTCGGGCCTAGTACACAAAGATGACATACACGGGCTCCCCAACAATTGAGCATATGGGATCCGTCTCATATCCTCAACCTCTTGAGGAGTCTTAGGACACTGATCCTTAGACAAGTGAACCCCATGCCTGAAAGGCAGCAAGCCCTTCTTGGAGTTCTGCATCTTATACTAGACAACATCTTGTCAATATAAGACGCCTGAGAAAAGGCTAGCGTTCTGTTCTTCTTGTTCCGGACTATCTGGATACCTAGAACATACTGAGCTTCTCCCAAATCTTTCATTTAGAATTGCGAAGCTAGCCACTTCTTAACGTCAGTAAGAAATTCTACCTCATTCCCAATGAGAAGAATATCATCCACATACAACACTAAAAATGCGACAGTTTTGTCAACGATTTTCTTGTACACACAACGCTCATCGACATTTTGATTAAAGCCATAAGATTTGTTCGCCTCATCAAACTTTATATTTCAAGACCTCGAAGCTTGTTTCAGTTCATAAATAGACCTACGAAGCCGACAAACCTTTTGGTCTTGGCCTTGGGAAATGAACCCTTTGGGCTAGTCCATGTAGATGACTTCATCAAGTTTTCCATTCAGAAAGGCTGTTTTGACGTCCATCTGCCATACCTCGTAGTCATAATACGTGACAATGGCCAGAAGGATCCTGATTGACTTTATCATGGCAATAGGTGAAAAGGTCTCCTCATAGTCAACCCCTTCAACCTGGGTAAAACCCTTTGCCACTAGTCGGGGTTTGAAGGTCTGCACCTTCCCATCTACGCCACGTTTACGCTTGTAGATCCATTTGCAACCAATAGGTTTTACCCCATCCGGTTGATCTACAAGCTCCCAGACAGATCATTGCCTGATCATAGGTCAATGGATCCTCACAGTCATCATCAAGAGCGACAACTGAGGTTTCTCCTAAACCCATGTAACGATCAGGCTGTCTCACAACCCTCCCACTACGTCGAGGCATTCCCAACTCTTGGGAACGGATTCACTAGACGTGCTAGGATCAACAACACTTGTTGACGTACTATCCCCATCAGCAACTCTTACTGATGTACTGTCCATTTCATTTAACACAATTTTACTCCTTGGTAAATGATCCCTGACGTGGACTTCCTCTAGGAAAGTGGCGTTTGTCGACACAAGCACCGTATTTTCCTTAGGATCAAAAAATAGACCACCCCTAGTCTCTTTAGGGTAACCTACGAATAGGCACAATTTCGAACGGGGTTCCAACTTTTTTGAGTTTGACACCAACACGTGGGTCGGGCATCCCCAAATCCTGAAATGGTGTAAACTCCCTTTACGACCATTCCAGAGTTCGAAAGGTTTTTCACAAACACTTTTCGATGGAACGTTGTTCAAAATATAGACCACAGTCTCCACTGCGTAACCCCAAAAAGAATCAGGGAGACGAGCATAGCTCATCATCGACCAAACCATGTCCAACAAGGTTCTGTTTCTCCTCTCCGATACACCATTCTGCTGTGACATACCAGGTGCTGAGGGTTGGGACGTAATTCCGTGTTCTATCATATATTCCTGGAATTCATGTCCATGTACTCTCCACCTCGATCCGATCGAAGTGTTTTAAGCGATTTACATAAGAGGTTCTCAACCTCAGTCTTGTACTCCTTGAACTTTTCAAGAGTTTCAGACTTCTTATGCATTAGGTAAATATACCCATACCTCAAGTAATCATCTATGAAAGACACGAAGTATTCATAACCACCTCGTGCTTTAACATTCATCGGACCACAGAGGTCAGAATGTATAAGCTTAAGGGGCTCCTTGGCTGTATATCCTTTTCCACTAAAAGGACGTTTGTTCATTTTGCCCTCAAGGCATGACTCACACACCGGTAAAGAGTTTTCTTACAACTCGTTTAGAAGTCCACACTTCACCAGTTTCTCAATCCTATTGAGATTAATGTGGCCTAACCGTAGATGCCAAAGATGGGCATTTTTCTTAGGAGAAATTTTCGCTCTTTTAGTTCGTGTTTCTGCAGTTTTAAACAATTCAGTATTCAAAACACGTTTGACCGAATTAGGTTTCAAAACATAAAGATTATGCTCAAGTAAAGCAGAACAAATAAGATTGCCTTTGAAAGAAATAAACGCTTTATTGGATTCAAAGGAAACATATATGCATTGTTCAATAAGACAACAAATGGAAACAAGGTTTCTAGTAAACCCTGGTACAATGTACAAATTATCTAATAATAAGTACTTTTCACTAAATGTAGCTTCACTGTGCGACGACATCAGAGCAGAGACAAGCTCCCTGATCCAACCCGTAGAGTCACCTCACCTTTCTCGCACTTTGCCGAGAATCAATCCCGAAAAAGAACAAACATGGTTAGTGGCGTCTGAATCCAATATCCAGGCAGAGTCAATACTCTCCACTAAAAAGGTTTCAGTCACAAGTAAATCACATTTACCTTGATTCTTCCTCTCGGCTAGGAATTTGGGACAGTTCCTCTTCCAGTGTCCGCCCCCATTGCAGTGGAAACACTTTCCTTTTTCTGCAACGTCCTTGATCTTCTTGCCCTTTTGGAAGGCAACTCGGTCAGTTTTACCCCTTTTCATCCTCTTCTTCCCTTTCGGGCGTGAAGGAGCAACAGGTTTAGTCCCAGAGGTCGAACCCCTACGATAAGACCTGTAGGCAACATTTGCCTCAGATTCTAGTGCCCTTACTCTCATCAAGGACTGGAAATTCTGTAGCTCATTGAAAAGGGTAGTCAGAGTGTAGCTAATTTTGTTCATAACAGCATTGCTACGAAACTGAAGGAAATTCTTCAGAAGAGTCTCCAAGATAAAACAGACCTGACTCGACTCATCGATCGAAGCCCCGTTCATCTCAGCCAGATTAAAGTGGGTCATCATGTCTAGAACATGTTCACGGACAGATGACCCCTCTTTCATCCGTGCGTTGAAGACGCATTTGAGCGAGTCATGTCGGACTTGAAAGGACTGTTGTCCAACATATCCTGCAAAGACTCCATGATCTCCTTAGCGGTGACCATTAACTCATGCTTCTTTGCCAAAACATCAGACATGCAGGCAATGATATAGACCTTGGCCTTTTCATTTGCCCTGATCCATCGATCGTATGCATCGCGAACACTTCGCGACGCAGCCGAGCCCGACATCTGAGGACATTCCTCAGAGAGCACGAACTTAATGTCGTCAGTTACCAAAATTGTGTTTATGTTGTTTTTCCAAGTTTGGTAATAATCTCCCATTAGTTTATCGGACACGAGTAGAGTTATGATTGAGCTAGACATTTTTAAGCTGAAAAAAATAGAAAACTTTGTGTTAGTCTCGCAAAAAACCTTTTAAAATCCAATCAAGTTTTAGCAAAAAATGTTTCATGATCCCTAGGTCATTCAAAATTTGCAATGATATCCTAAAGGTTTAGAATGACCGCTACCGAAGGGTGAACAAAATACTCCTCCTCTAGGACGAGACTTTCTCGATCAGACCCTAATCCTAGAATAACTCTTATTCCATTAGGCGTCTAATTACCATTGTTTGGTTGAATTCATTAACTCTTAACGAATTCTGTGAGCGTCACCCTCAATCTTTAAGTTTCCAAGCATCCGTCCAAACAATAGCCACCGAAGGGTGAACCAAAAAGGAAAACCAACCAGCAAACTGTATCCCTTTCGAGAATTCACGGTGTTCCGACTCCCATGATCAGGCCCTCTGAAGGGATTGTCTGGTCCAGGCCAAACTAGTAGGCGGATCATAGGCGTCTCACAGTGTGAATCGAAAGAAGAGACTGTGGGTCCCGTTTTCAGAAGTCTCGCTCCCACTCACTATAAGTACTCTCTCCATCTACGATGATATTGACCTATACAAATGCCACCCGAAGGCGGCGCTCCTATTTACGCCACGAGGCCGAGTATAGATCTCACGGTGCCGACTTAATGGAGATTTGTGGTCAGAAATTAAATGTATCTCATACACTATATTTCCTCCCACTCAGCACTTTAATTTTATTAGGTATTGACCTAGATAAACCGACTAAAATTTACCTAAGTCTACCAATATAACTCTTATATGGTATTAACCTAAGTTTATAATCACATTATTACTTAGGTCTATGTGAGTAAATTAAAACACTTTTAATTAGCGGCACTTACGATAAGTATAATCTAAGAATCTCCCGACCGAATTCACTCCCGGTGCCTGTTTCTGTGTAGGGTGTTCATGCAAGCGTCAACTTAAATACCCCAGCCTTAGACAAAACCTTCCTTAGACAGAGTTACTAATCAGTCTCCATTCATAGACTAAACATTGATTTCCTAATTCTAATCTTATTAGAACTAGAAAACCTAAGTCTAATTATTCAAGTTCTAAACTCTTTAAAACTAATAATTAACTTAGGTTGCCTGCATTTCTATGTTATAGTGCTTGATCATTCATCACATAAATAACTATATACTATAACATAATATAATTCATCACATGAATATAAATGCATGAGCATACATTAATCTAAAAAATATAACACTTATATTAATTAAATTAAACATGCATTTAATTATATTATAACTCTTATAATAAACCTATCATGCAAACTATATATTATAACTCTTATAATATAAATGATGCATGAATATGTTTAACCTAAGGTGAGATTTTAAACCTATATGACATACATTATGCATATAGAAATTAATTAAAATATACATCACATGCATAAAATAATTAAATAGCAAAAATGGACCGATTTTTGGCAACTAGGGGCAATTACTTAATTAAATAACATTAATATAACAATTATATTAATATTATTTAATAAATAAATAAAAAGACATTTTTACATTAAATAAATAAATAAAAACGTGCAAAACAACCCCACTTTGTATGAAAACCGCCCGTCTTTTGCAATCGCCGCGAATCGCCTCAACGCGTGTGGCGCGTTGCGTATGCGTGGGCGCGCGTTGCAATGCTGCCACATCCAGCGTTGTGTTCAGCGTGCTCCACGTCGTGGCGTTGCAACGCTGCTCTGCAGCAAAGCCAGTGCCCGCAAGGATAACGTTGAGACGCTGATGAACAGCGTCTCAACGCCATCAACAGAACAACAAACTCCTTTGTTGTTCTTCATCGAATTTTGCCCGATTTCGCTCCAATTTCTTTACAGCAACTCTTGCCACGAACAACTCAGACTTACAGACTAGATTTACAACAAAATGCCCAAAAACAACGGACCTTTACATTGATCTCATCAACATAATTTGTAAATCTATTCTAGTGCCAAAAACCGAAACATCCATTAAGCAAAACCAACATTCATCTCATGAAATAACGTAATTTACCCACCTATTTTAACAAAAAACAGTGCATAATGAAGAACCATCAACTTGGCTCTGATACCAATTGAAGGGAATGAAAATCCCCGCGCAGCGGAAGACGATCGAATCGTCAAGGTATCGTTACGCTACTAGAGTTTTGTTAAAACGACCTAACACTTAGATCTAAGTTAAACATACAAAAGAAGAAGGAAATTACAGCGACAAGAACGTACTTACTTGTTGTAGACAGTTCTTCAAAGTTCCTTCCTCGGTCACGAACACTTCGTGCTTCTCGATCTCAACGAACGGTTCTCTCGAACGAAAACCGAACACCACCAACAACAGTCTCGGTTGTTCTTCCTTTGGAATAAGGAAAGTGGTGGGACTTTTTGGTTTTGGAGAGGGAGGAGAGTAGAGAGAATTTTAGACTCTTCTTTTTGGTGAAATCCAAAAAATGAGAGTGTGAAAGTTTCAATCCTTCTTGCAAGAAGGGTATAAATAATGGAATAATCATGAAGTTAAAATCTCCACATTTTACCATTTTACCACAACCATGGGTTATGCAAATCATATTTGCATAACCATATAATATAAGATATCTCATATCTCATATTGCAAATCACATTTGAAATAATTGTGGATTAATTAAATTGAATCATATCCAATTTAATTTCTCTCAATTAATTTCTCCAATTAGCCCTAATTCAACAATTAGGCTAACCTATAGTTTATTATGAATCTCATTCACATTAAACTATATATTATATCATTCATATCTCATATAAATGACATAAATGCCTCTAAGTGAAATTGAACACTTCAATTTCATACCAAAACTCTAACCCTTCTTTTAACCTAGATGGAGCCAACCAAGGGACCTAATGGACCTACAGTGATGGGCTCCAATGATCCGAGATAAACCTATCAAACTCTTTGACCCGGTTAATCAACATTCATTAGCTACGGTAACACTCCACTATAGCCCGTAGCTGCACTCCCATCAGTGCAGAATATTACGTGTCCACTTATATAACCAATGGCTATGAGTCGACCCTTCACAGGTTGTTCGTAGACACGGCTGGGTCAAATTACCGTTTTACCCTTGTGTCTACATCTTGTTCCTTAAGTCCCCACTGCTCCTCTAATGAACAACATATTGTGATGGTCCAACCATACACAACACCCTTCTCGGGCCAATGAGAAGGTGGGCGCCCGTTGTCCAAGCCCTAGAGACAACACTTAAGGGAACAACCCCTATAGTTTCCCTAAAAGCGGGAACGAGTGAATTCCATCTCGTGTAGTTAAGTTCTCAGCTCCCTACTTGGTCCTGTCCCTAAGAAGATAGGCATATTGGGCGAGTAACTGTGACCACCCACACCCGTACTAGTCAAAGGACAGACCCTGCAGGGCGGGAGTCCGTAACACGCTCGTGATTCGTGTCGAGTCACTAATGGTCATCTACGGTTATTAGTCCTTCATCACAACGGTGTTACATCGATGAGGTCTAATAATTCACGGTCCGGTCTTGTACAATCTCATTGTACAGGATGCCCCCACTCGCATGTCAACCAAATGAACGAGTCAGATCACCTCGTTTGTATCTAATACAAAGCGGCCACATCCACAACGTATCCAGGATTAGGTCTCCAACCCTATTCATATACTGTAGACCATTCGGGTCATTAACTCGAACGTGATCCTCCCTGTGTGTCCACTACACACCGTTCAAGTTCTAGTTCTCTCATAAATTCAATGACTCTTGAGCTTAGTTTATTGGAAAGGTTTGTAAATATTGCGAGACACAAAGTAATGAAATAAATAATTCTTATTGATTTCAAATAGTAATTTACAAACACGAGATTAGGACAAAAATCTCAACAAGGAAAACTAGAGGGGTTTCCCCTTAAGTGTTGTCTTCAAGGCTTGAACAAAGGAGCCCCACCCTCTCACAGGCCCGAGAGGGTTGTTGTTTATGGTTTGACCATACAACGTTGTTGTTCATTAGAGGAGCAGTGGGACTTAAGGAGCAAGAGGTAGACACAGGGGTAAAATGGTAATTTGACCCAACTGTGACTACGAAGAACCTGTGAAGTGTCGACTCATGGATATTGGTTATATCGATGGACGACAACTTGTCCTATAGTGATGAGAGTGCAGCTACGGGCTTTAGTGGAGTGTTACCGTAGCTAATGAATGTTGAATAACCAAGGTCAAAGAGTTTGATAGGTTAGTCTCTGGATCATTGGAGCTCACATCCAGAGGGTCCATTAGGTCCCTCGGCTGGCTCAAATTGGACAAATTGAAGGTTTACAGTTTGGTGTGAATTTGAGGTGTTCAAATTCATTATTTGGGATTTATGTCATTTATATGAGATATAGATGACATAATATATAATTTGATGTGAATGAGATTCATAATAAGCTACAGTATAGCCTAATTGATTAATTAGTGCTAATTGGAGAAATTGAATTGAGAGAAATTAAATCTAATGTGATTCAATTTAAAAAATCCACAATTATGCAAATGAGATTTGTATAATAAGGTATGAGATACCTTATATTATGTTATATGGAAATATGATTTGCATATCATATAGTTGTGGTAAAATGGTGATTTAGTGGAGATATTAACTCCACATCTCACCATTATTTAAGGGCTTGGTGAGAAGCCTTTGGTGAAACTGTTGCCAATTTTTTGGATTTTGATCGAAAGAGAGCAAAGCAATTCTCTCAAACTCTCCTCACCCAAAATCCAAAGGGAATCCAAAATACTTCCCCTCAACCTCCCGAGAAAAACCAAAAAGATATTTTGGAAGTGTCTTGCAATTTTGTTCGAGGATCGAGTTCGTGGAGATCGTTAATTCGAGGGGGATCGTGTTCGGAGGAGGAAAGCATTGAAGAAGAGTTCTTCACAAAGTAAGTAGCGTAATCCTTACTGTTTTCTTCTCATTTATGCATGTTAAGCCTAGGAATCTCGTTTTACACAACAAAACAACGACGTTTCACAACGACTTCCGCTACAGGAATTTCTAATCCCTTCACTAATGAACAACAAGTTTATGGTCCGACCATAAACAATATCCCTCTCGGGCAAGCGAGAGGGAGGGACCCCGTTGTTCAAATCTTGGATATAGTTCTTAAGGGAACAACCTATCTAGTTACCCTAGTTCGGGAAATAACGAGTGAATTCCTTCTTGCGAAGTTAAGTCCACAACTCCCTACAAGGTTTCATCCCTGAGAAGGTAGGCTTATTGAGTCGACAACTGTGACCATTCTCACCCATACTAGTCAAAGGATAAACCCCACAAACAGGAGTTCGTAACTCGCTCAGGATTCAGGTTGAGTCACTAATGGTCATCATTGAATTATTAGCCCTAATCTATCAACGACGTTATTAGAGTGGTCTAGTAATTCTCAGTCGATCTTGTACAATCTCATTGTACAAGATGTCCCTACTCGCATGTCAACTACATGAACGAGTTGGATCGCCTCGTTTATATCAAATACAAAGCGGGGTGCATCCATAGTATTACTAGGATGAGGTTCCCAACCTTATCCATGTACTATAGACCATTCGAGTCATCTACTTGAACTTGATCCAAACTATGTGTCAACCACACACGGTTCAAGATCTCCTAAATGTGACCCTGGAGCTTAGTTTATTGGATTGAAGTTTGTCATTTCGAGAATACAAGGTTTAAGGAAAAAATAACACTTCTATTCATTTCCTTGAAGAATTACAAATACACGAGTTTATGGCATAAATCCCAACACCCCGTTTACTGTCTTATCTGACTATATTCATACGATGAGCTAGGTAACTCGATCTTAATCCTGAGCGTGCTATGAACTCTTGTTTATTTGGATTATCCTTATTTTCATGAGTGAGAGTGGCTCGAGATTGCCGACTCAATAAGCCTCCCATTTCAGGGATAATACCGGGTAAATAGTTGGGAACATAGTTCTGCAAGATGGAATTCACTCATACCCGCGTTAGGAATTGGTAGAGAGGTTGTTCCCTTAAGTGATGACTCTGGGTCCTGAACAAGGGGCCCACCCCTCTCATTGGCCCGAGAGGGATTTGGTTTGTTGGTGGACCACAAACCAATTCTTCATTAAAGGATCAGTGAGACTTAAGCAACAATAAGTAATTACAGGGGTAAAATGGTAAATTTGACCCAGTTGTAATTACGAACGACCTGTGAATGATTGACTTACTAATCATGGTTATAACGAGTGGACAAAAATATATCTACAGTGAGGAGAGTGCAACCACTGGGCTTTAGTGGAGTGCCCCTGGTGGTTAACGAATGTTGATTAGTTAGGGTAAAGAGTTTGGCCGGTTAATCTCGTATCGTTGAAACTCATGATCTGTAGGTCCATTAGGTCCTCCTTACTAGCTCGGACTAAGCCTTGTAACATTTTGAGAGAAAAGAATTTGAATTGTTCAAATTCAGTTTTGGGCGAAAGCATCAATTATATGTGATATATTTAACGTGGCATAGCTGAATTATAAATTAAACTATGTGTGACGACCACAACCACAGGTACTAGTTATTTATTTCATTTAACGTTCTATCAACCTTTGTGTTTAGGCGGATTAGTGAATTTTCATCAGGCTCGGTGAGAGTGAGTCCTTGATTTTATTTAGTTTATAGTGAAGTGTTCTCCTTTAGATAAATTTACACTTATAATTAAAATAAAGGAAAAGGAAATGACAATGGCACTTAGTAAATGATGCCTAAGTAAGGGCTAATTGGGACTTTTAACAATGACCTAGACCTCATTGTTTAACCATATATATAAGCTTGCAATCAAGAGAAAAGAAACCCTAACCCTAGATCTCTCTATAGCCTCTTTATTCTTCTTCCTCACACTTTGCCCAAAAGGAAACCCTAACCCTAGAATCACAATCATCACCTCTTCTCCTTCATTGACTCTTTGCCCTAGCCGTTCCTCCTTGCTTTGTTGCTGCCGCCGACGAGCCACGAACGGAGACATTCAGCTGCTCACGCCGGCAAGTCCACGAGCAGAGGCTACTCCAGCCGAGAACGCCTGCAGGTCCACGGAAGAAGACTACCCAGCCGACTACACCTGCGGTTGCGCCGGAGTTCGAGCGAGAGTTGACGCCGTCGAGTTCTGCAGCACCGAGAGCCCTCGCACGAGCCAGCCGTTCGCGAACTCAACCCTTCCGGCGCTGCTGCGAACCGACCGAGCTCGTGGAGGCGTAGTCCGGCGCTGCTGCAAGCCGCCTGAGTTCGTGGAAGCTCCCCCGACGCTGCTGCTGCCGCTTCTGAACGTCGACGCGAGCCCTCACCTCCAGCCGCCACTCGCTGAGGATCGCGCCGCGCCGGCCGTTCGTGAACGCCGCCGTCGGACACGCCCTCCGATTGCAAACAGACCGACAAGACCGCTTTACACGCGGCGAGATTTCAACCGTGAGCGATTTTGTTAAGTTCGGTTTTGAGAGAGAGACACACGTGACCTATTGGATATTTAAACGTTAAATTGAGAAAGTAACCCACTGTTTTGAACCCAACTTTTAGGACCAAGGTTGGAGCGGAATTGAAGGTCAAACGCCAAGACGAGCTAAGAAATATTAGGTTTTCGCATTGAACTTGAGGTAAGCGAGGCATGAGACCTTAAGAACGTAAATTAGGTACCTTTACATTTTGGATTCGGTGTATGCTTGGAGAATAATTTCGGATTTGTTGTGCGGATCAAAGTTCTACTAAAGAAGAGTACGCATGAGCTCGGTTAGGTTTTGGTGTGAGATCTGAACTAAGGTAAGGGATCTCGTGCCGAATCTTTTTAAATGGGATTAAAGAAAACGAGTTTCATTATTTTATGTGAAATTAATTCGTTATTTTACTTAAAAGGATTTAATGATTTTACGCGTGAATATTTCAAGATTTTATGTGAGAATACTTTAATATTCTATGTTAAGATATCTCAATATTTTATGTGAGTATGATCTAGCATTTTATGTGAGAATATCTTTGTATTTTAAGTAAATATATTCTAGTATATCAGGTGGAGTTATTACAGTACTTTATATGAGAATATTTCATGATTACATACATGAGTGCCATTTCCAAATCATTGTGAAAAGTCATGACTTGCATTTCAATGATAATGTTTTGTGACATGTGCACTATAGTCATGTTGAATGATGGGACCTCATGCATGTTATGTATGCCATAAGATGATTTGATGAAAAATGTGGAAATTGGTCTCCTGAGTGCATTGTGTGCATGGTCAAACATGCATTAGAGACCCTATGGGTCAAGTTTACAGTGGGTCCGTGAGGGACTCAATCTATACAGAGGGTCCATGAGGACTCAAACCATACAGGGTCCATGAGGGACTCAAATAATTACAGAGGGTCCATGAGGGACTCAAAATGAAATGACTCAGGATGACCAATTGACCACTTAAAGAAAAAGAAAGTCATGTATTACAGTCATGTTGATACGATAAAGTTTTAGGTCCCACATATGTATATCCACCAAGTTTAAAAGTCATGATTGTATGTGTTTGCATATCCCAAACCTCGTGAGCGAGGTCACTTACTCGGGTATTGTATTGCAATACTCACCCTTTCTTTTTTAAAACGTTTTTCAGGTAAGGCCAAGGACGTGCAGGGCGAGTGACGGAGGCGCGTTGCCAGAACCATGGGAATAGTCATGTTTTCCGCATATTTTCTTTAATAACTAATGTTGTCGTTTATGGTTTTGAAGTTAAGTTTAACTTTCAGAATTTTAAGTAGGCCATGTTTAAACTGCTCCTTTTACCTGTTTTGAATGTTTTTAATGGGATCCCTAAAGACAATTTGTTTTCAGTGGAGATTTAAAGATCGTTTTATGACTTTTGGCCTAAGAATGCATGCATGTGTAGTAATGTCCCTAAGAGTTTAGTTATAGAAAAGTAGGGGCGTTACAGTTGGTATCAGAGCCCTAGGTTTAGTGTTCTGTAGACTTGCTTACAGAGTAAGCACAGAGTAGTTCCCATGGTTGAGCAACGCATTCCGGTCACCGCCAGGTACGTTCTGGTAATTTATAAACTAAGCAAATGGTTATAATGTAATTCTGTATTATGAATGTAAATGAATTTAAACCCTAAGGGTGATCCTATTTTACAATTAGAAAGTGATGAAAATTAAGTTAGAAATTCTCTGCATTGTAGTACTGACGAAAAATCGATCAATTTAAATATGATTTAAATATTGGATCAATTTATAGCATGAATAGGGATTCATGTTCGAAAAATCGATCGAGATTGGGTGTGTTATTTAATTTGATATTTGATATTAAATTAAATTAAAAAATTAATTATTTAATTAATTAAATTAATTCTAATTTAAAATCAATTTTATATTGATTTTTGAATTAAAATTAAATGAAAAGAGATAGAAATTCAAGTTTTATCTTGAATTTCAACTTGGCCTACTAGCCCATCCTACTCAAACTCAAAATTGACCAAAATTAGCCATCTCCTTCTTCAATTATCCTCATCCCACTTGAGTTGTCACTTTAAAAAAGCTTAATGAAGCTTTATTTAAAGAAAATTTGAGGGAATTTAATAGACTTTTATAAAAATTCTCTCAATTCTCGGTTTGTGACCTTTGGGGACTCTTCTTCTAAATTTCTCAATCTAGGATCCCATAATCCGTTCCAAGGCCTGAAGATAGTAGGAAAGATACTAAAGGTGGTCCACGAAGTGTTCGTGTTGCAAATCATCCACCGAGTGAAGAGAATTTGATTTTCAAAGTTGAGTTTTCTTTCTCTATGTTTTTCCAGCTTTGAGCAGGCATTTTATTTTGCAAAATTGATCAAATTAGAGTGTTCAAGGTCCTAAATTGCTTCTGCTTTCTTAATATAGACTCCTTCATGTTTGATAACTATTTAAACTCCATTTGACAACCATTTGGTTTTTGGTTTTCGATTTTTGAAAATTGGTACTTGTTTGCTCATCATTTCTCTAAAAGAGAGAAATCCCTAAATTCTTTTTTCCTCCTCTTTCTCTTTCTTCCTTCCCTTCTCATTCATGAAAACAACCCCCTCCGGCTTCACATTTTCTTCTTCTTCTCCATGCGATGGTGAAGAGTTATTTATCTCTGATCTTGATACTAAACTTTGCATATTGTGCTTAATGTGTTTCCTTTTAGCATTTTCTCTTCCTCAATTGTGCATGTTGATTATGTTTTGATCATTCCTTGAGCTTCGCATTAGTAATGAGTGAAATTATGATATTTTTATTGAGCTATTTTTCTTGTTTAGGAAGAAGAAAGTTGAATTGAAGAGCATTGGAAAAGCTAAATGCCATTATGGAAAACTTTGTTTCAACAATTTGGAAGTTGACTTTGCTTCAGCAATCTGAAATGTAGTATTTGACAGTTACTATAGCTCATGCATGAGATTTTCTCATTTTAAGCACGTGATTGATCTACTTATCACACTTAACTCTAGTTAGAAGTGTTTGAGCTTTGGTTAGGGTTCACTTGACTTGAGTTCGGGTTTATTTAGAGCTTATAAAAGCATTGTATTACATCATTTGAAGTGTGGAGATTGTTTTGAGCATCATTTTCGGCTAGGGCTAAAAGTTGCAAGGAAGAAGAGCAAGAAGGAAGATCAAGAAGGAGAAGTGTGGACTAGAAACTTCTTCGAATAAGGGAGTTTTATATAAGAGAGATATTTGTTTGCTTTCCTTCACTTTAGATTATACTTTTCATCTTCTTCCCCTTTCTCTCTTGTGATTCCTTGTATCAGAAGAGTGCTTAGTTAATTTATGCTTCATTTCTATCATCTAATTTGTAAAGAATATGCACTCTAATTTTTATGATAATGATTAAAAGACCTTGTGATGTTATTTGTTTTATGTTGAGTGTATGTATGTCTCTTGATATTAGAAGATTGGTTGTTTTACTTGATTAATGTTGGGATTAGACTTGGCCAATTTAATTTTCATCTTGTTTCTTGCTTTTGAAAAAGAGGGAAAATCGATTTACCATCTCCATTCTAGGATAAAGCATTAAGAGCAATCTTGTGTCGAAAAAGGAAAGATTGGGGTGATCTCTCACCTATAATACTAGCAAGCACTTTATAAGTATTTTGAATGGGAGTTCACTTGTTGAAAATCTAGGTAAATTTTGGGAAAAACTACCATGAACACTTGCTATGACTTCAAGAGGTTTTCAAAAGCTTAATAGGGAGCATTTAGTAGCATAAGAGTCCTTAATTTGCACCAACTTGTCTTAAAAATGGACCTAAGCATCCTCATCATGTGAATAGTTTATTTATTGTCATTTACTTATTTTCCTTTACTTATTTTATCATTTATCTTGCTTTCTGTGTTTTCTTTCATTTATTCGCTTTCATTTATTGCTTTCATTTACTCGCTTTCTTTACTTTACCTTGCATTTACTTTCTTGTCATTTAAATTCATTGTCCAAAAACTAACTCTATCATTTTCTTTTCTTTTTGGCCACCTTTAAATTCACTGTAAGAGACCCGAACTTGACTAGAAATCACATCTAGTGCCTGTGGAGACGATACCCTTATACTTATTACTTGCTACAAAAGGACTATGTATACTTGCATATCTTGTGGTGCATTTGTGATTAATTTTTAACTATTTTGGTATCCATGCACACACACATCATAGGGTGACACTGACAACATCCTGTGTCTCATCTTCTTCTTCGTCGTGCAGTTCCTCACACCGATGATGAGTAGTGTTTTTTTCAACTCTCTTTCTTCCTTTGTTAGGCAAGACCCACTTGAGGTGTCGTCTTCCTCTCTCATTTTCTCTTTCATCTTCAAGCATCTCGATCTACGCCCTAGGCAACATGCAACAACTGCGAATAGCAACAAAAGGAGTTGCATCTTGCAGATCTAAGAGTTGTGGCTAAGAACTTGTGGATTTGTTGTGGTTTTGAGCATTTTTTCAACAGGTTTCAGTTGTTCTATGTTAATCTCCTTTTCGACGATCTTTTTCATGTATCCATGCTCAATCGACCTTGGTTTTGGATTACTCATACCTTAAATGTCTTTTTTATTGTGATTTTAGGCTTGTTTGAATGTTGACCATTCGCATTTGAGGTTGTTTGGTTTTGAATTCATGTGTTCCAGCCAACCCCATTCAATTTTGGACTTGAGAATTGCTTCCATTCGTGTTTGTGAACTCATTTTTTTCTAGAGTTTATTACTGATTGGTTGCAAGATTTGGTTCTGTGACTTTAAACTTTGTGGATTACTATCTTACGTATTTTTTGTGTTGTTTACGTGTTGGTTGTTAAGCTATAGAGTTTTTAGTAGTTTTGATTACTCTTTAGGTTTATAAAGTTTAGTCCTAATGCGTAGGAACCTTTAGTTTGCAGTTCAGAATCAATTCGAACACCTTCGAGTAGCAAACATCAAGTGTAAGGACTCTTTTAGTTGAAGTTTTAAGCCATACGAAATCATTTCGAATACTCCATATTATTACCCACCTAATTCATGGTAAGGATTGAGTGGTAAGGTCATGCTTAGACCTTTTTAATTAATTGAGTTGAAGGTACTGAAAGTTACGCTCTAATTTTTGGATGATTATTGTTGTAGTTTGGGTTGATCCTAAAGTGTTGAATTTAGCGTTTAACGTCGTATATATGTAAGTATACCCATCTTTGAGCTTGTAGTGATTGTTTAAAAGATTTTTGAACTAAGTATAACCTCTGAAACATATGCTCTTCGTTTAGAAACCCTTGGAATATTTTGAGGAGCGCTTTAGGTAAGTAGGTTCTACTTGGTGTGTTTGTTTGATTGTGTACAGTATGTTCGATATTTTCTTGTTTTATTTTTGCGCCTTTTATATTTATCCTATGCTTATTATACCTCGTTACGAGCTTGCCTAAATATTTACTTGTGAAAGTCAAGTAGTATGTTGGCTTATTGAACTTAATGCATATGTATGAGCATGTTAATTTGTTTAAACATGAGATATGGTCTAGTAACATATGAGCACGTTTTGTGTGAGCATGAGACATGGTCTAGTAGCATGTTTACAGAACATGTATTCTGTAGAATTGTGTTGTGGATGTAAGAGCGTAGCATGGGGCAAAATTCATGTGCTAGAATTGTAAGGGTGGAGCATAACACGTAAATCATGTGTGTTGCATGGTGAGTAATTCATGTGTGGTGAGTGCGTAGCATGACGCGTAAGTCATGTGCTGGGATGGGTGTGTGAAACATGATACAAATCGTGTGTTGGGTAGTGAGTACATAACATGGCATAGAATTCATGTGTAAGTATGTGGAGCATGACATGTAAATCATGTGTGGGGAGGATTGTTTATTTTGAAAAACCTTTACACAGCGGAAGCCAATTGAGAATCGATTCATATTTTAATTTGGTTTCCAAAATATCAATACATTGACAAATTAAATAAACACAACAGAACAAAATTCTACAATTAAGAAATTTAACGTATAAATTTAAGTATTTAATACTTATTTCTGTAGAACCAAATCTCCCTTTCTGCAAAATCACACAAGGTTACGAACTTCCAATAAGTTCTGCCAATGCCAATTAGGACCAAGAACAAGACAACACCAAAAAAACTTCCTTCCTATATCTTTGAAATTTTCGAGAACACGATGGTGAGATCGTATCTCAATTGAGATAGGAAGAAAATGTGTAGAGAGAATAAATTTCTGTGAGTAAGGTTCGGAAGCAGAAGCCAAAAAATTCGATCATCCTTCTCTACCTTCGTCACTGCCATTTTAAGGATAAAGGTTGTGAGAGAGAGGGGCATTGTGGGATCATCCCACGTATCAATAACTTTCGGCAACGACTGGAAGTTATTAAATTAAATTAAATTAAATTAAATTAATTAATCAATATAATTAAATTAATAAATAATTAATTAATTCTTCATTTAAATCATATTCAAATGAATACTTCTCACATAACCTATAGTTTTAATTCAATTAAATTTAACTAAATAAAATAATTAATTAATTCATCAATTAATTAACTGATAAATTAAATATCATATATTTAATTTAAACTTTATAATTGAATCATATCCAATTATAATTCTCCCATAGCCTATAGCTTTAATGTACATCTAATGTGCATTCAATTTAATTTACAGTTTTAATATGAGTACAATTCATATTAAAATAATATTTGAACTCTTTCAAATATTTAATTCTCTCATAAATGAATTTTGAATCTCATCCAAAATTAATTTATATTATAAAGTTTTAATCAAAATATAAACTTTATATTATAATGTATAAATACATCATAATGATTCTCTAAGTGAATTTGAACATTTAAAATTCCAATCAAGATCAAATTACCTCAACACCCTTTACGAGCTAGGAAGGCGACCTAATGTACGTACAGATCAGAAGCTCCAACGAGACAAGATTAAATGACCAATCTCATTAACCACATTAATCAACATTCATTAACTGCGGATACACTCCACTAAAGACCCGCAACAACACTTTTCTCACTGCAGATATTTTTCTGTGTCTATGGATAAAGACCAATAACAACAAGTTAATCCTTCACGAGTGTTCGTAACGCTAGCTAGGTCAAACTATCGTTTTACCCCTAGGTTACATCTATGACCTTAAGTACCTATGCTTCTCTAATGAACAACTTGTTTATGGTCAAACCATTAAACAAAAATCCCTCTCGGACCAATGAGAGGGTAGGGCCCTTTGTTTAAGTCCCGGAGGCACCACTTAAGAGAACACTCATCTACTTACCCTAAGATGGGAATGAGTGAATTCTATCTTGTAAGGTTAAGTCCCCAACTATCCACACAGTTTTGTCCCTAATAAGGTAAGCTTATTGAGTCGGTGTCTCAAAGAACTCTCACCAGACTAATCAAAGGACAATCTCTCGAAGATTGGAGTTCATAACTTGCTCAGAATTAAGATCAAGTTGCCTAGGTAATCCTTTTGAAATACAAATCTGATTAGTCAACGAAGTTACATCTATCGGTCACTATTTCACGATCTGATCTTATGTGAACTCATCACATAGGATACTCTCACTCGCATATCACCTACATGAATGCGTTGGATCATTGCGTTTGTATCAAATACAAAGTGGGGCGTATCCATAATGCCACCAGGATAAGGTACCCAACCTCATCCCTATACTATAGACCTGTTAGGTTGTTTCTTAAACTTTTGATCCCCGTATGTCTCCACATACAGTTCAAGACACATAATAGAGCCTAGGATGTTTGTTTATTGGATTTAGGGTATTTTAAGGCAAACTAATATAAAAAACGACACCACCTTATTGAATAAATGCAATAACACTTTATTGATAAAATTGGAACAAATTACAAAATTACAAACTACAAGTTTTAGGGAAAAAACCCCAACAAGGAGGAAAGTGCATAACACGATGCGAGAATATATGTGTTAATTGCAAAACATAGTGCATAAATTTATGTGTTAGAGGGAAGGACCTTTTACTCATTTTACCCGTGTATGTATGTGAACCATATGATGCTTTAGTTATTACTTTAAATAAGCACGTTTGGATGCATGTGAACAATAGGTTGCTTGATGTTTGATATTTGGTGGTTCACTAAGTGTGAGACACTTACTTTCAGTAGCGTTATGTACTGATCCACTACTAGATTTTGTAGGTGATGACAAATATAGTGAATCTGTGAAAGAGTCTAGATTAAGAAATCGAAAGCAATTTTGGATCTTGAACACTATAAGTTGATCAATTTTATAAAATAAAATGCATGCTCAAAGCTGGAAAAACAGAGGGATAGAAAACTCAACTTTGATAATCAAATTCTCTTCACCCGGTGGATGGTTTTCAACACGAACACTTCGTAGACAATCGTTAGAGTCTTCCCTATTATCTTCGGGCCTTGGAACGGATTGTGGGATCCTAGGTTGAGAGAATTTGGAAGAAAAGTCCTCAAAGGTCACAAACCGAGAATTTTAGAAGTTTTTACAAAATTCTATCAAATTACCTCAAATCACCATTATATAAAGCTTCAACAAGTTTCATTAGAGTGACAACTCAAGGGTGATGAGGATGCTTTGAGATGGAGGTGGCCAATTTTGGTCAATTTGAAGATGAGAGAAGTGGGCAAGTTGATTTTTATGAAAATCATGAAAATCCTTCATTTTTCATTTAATTTTAATTCCAAAATCAATATTAAATTGATTTTAGATTAAAATTAATTTAATTAATTAAATAATTCAAAAATTAATTTAGTTAATTAATTTTTAATTTAATTTAATATTAAATATTAAATTAAATAAATTATCAAATCCCGATCGTTTTTCCGAACATGAATCTTTATTCATGTAATAAACCGATCCAATATTTAAATCATATTTAAATATAACCATCTCCTTTTAATCATAGTTTAATTCATAATTAAGCTATGATTCGTTAAATATATCACATATAATTAACGCTTTCTTCCAAACTCGAATTTGAACAATTCAAATTCTTTTCACTCAAAATGTTACAAGGCTTAGTCCGAGCTAGTAAGGAGGACCTAATGGACCTACAGATCATGAGCTCCAACGATACGAGATTAACCGACCAAACTCTTTAGCCTAGCTAATCAACATTCGTTAACCATCGAGACACTCCCCTAAAGCCCAAAGTGGTGCACTCTCTCATCAGTAGATATATTTCATCCCACTCGATATAACCATGATTAGTAAGTCGATCTTTCACAGGTCGTTCGTAATTACAGCTGGGTCAAAATTACCATTTTACCCATGTAATTACCTATTGTTCCTTAAGTCCCACTGATCCTCTATTGAACAATCGGTTTGTGGTCCAACCAACAAATTGAATCCCTCTCGGGTCAATGAGAGGGGTGGACCCTTTGTTCAAGACCCGGAGTCAGCACTTAAGGGAACAACCTTTCTACTAATCCCTAAAGGGGGTAGGAGTGAATTCCATCTTGCAGAACTATGTTCCTAGCTATCTACCCAGACTTATCCCTGAAATGGGAGGCTTATTGAGTCGGCAGTCTCGGGCCACTCTCACGCATGTAAATCTAAGGATAATCTGAATAAACAGGAGTTCATACAACGCTCAGGATTAAGATCGAGTTACCTAGGTCATTGTATGAATATAGTCAGTTAAGACAGTAAACGGAGTTATAAAGTCTAAGTGACTATTTCGCGGTACAGTCTTATGCAAACTCATTGCATAGGACGCCCCCACTCGCATGTCTCGACATGAACGATTTATGATCACATCGTTTGTACTCTACAAAGTGGATCGTGTCCATAGTGTCCCCAGGATAAGGTACCCAACCCTATCCTTATACTATAGACCGTTCTGACTATAGCTTCATCTTGATCCACTTTTATGTCATACATAAAGTTCAAGTATTCATCTTATAGCCAAGGGTTCTTTATTGGATTAAGGTTACACAATACACAATTCACTTTATTCAATAACGCCTTTACTGAATCAACTTTATTGTAAAATATAATATACATTAAGTTTACAAAATCACGAGTTTTAGGATATAAAACCCAACAAACTCCCACTTGGACTAAAACGTCTGTGGGGTAAAACATGCTGAGTAAAGAAAAACTGCACTACTGTACAACACGTAGTCCTAGACTTTCTAGGTGCGCCTCAAACACTTTAGTCGTGAGGTGCTTTGTAAACAGATCAACAATGTTGGCTCTGAAGCGATCTACGTGACGATCACGTCTCTTCGTTGCACAATCTCCTTGATGAGATGATATTTGTGCTCTATGTACTTTCTGCGCTTATGGCTTCTATGTTATTTGGAATTTGCCACTGCACCACTATTATCACAATAAAGGGTGTTAGGCAAATTTATATTTAGAACAACTTCCAAATTAGTCAAGAACTTCCTAAGCCATACAAGCTCCTTCGCTGCTTCGCAAGCTGCGACGTACTCAGCTCCATGGTGGAGTCAGCAATACAACCTTGCTTTATACTCCTCCATACTATAGCTCCTCCGTTAAGAATGAACAATGTTCCTGATGTGGATTTCCTCGAATCTACATTAGTCTGAAAATCAGAGTCAGTGTATCCTGCAAGGATCAAATTCATTGCGCCATACACAAGCATATAGTCCCTCGTTCTCCAAAGATACTTGAGGATGTTCCTAACGACAATCCAGTGATCGTATCCTGGATTAGACTGATACCTACTGACTATTCCCCACTGCGTAGCATATGTCGGGTCGAGTACATAACATGGCTTACATCAGACTACTGACAGCAAATGCATAGGGAATATGTCTCATATCCTCAACTTCTTGAGGTGTCTTAGGACACTGTTTCTTAGTCAAATGAATTTCATGCCTGAAAGGTAATAAACCCTTCTTGGAATTCTGCATCTTATGACTAACCAACATCTTGTCAATATAAGATGCCTGAGATAGTGCTAGCATTTTGTTCTTGTGATTCCGAATAATTTGGATTCCAAGAACAAATTGAGCCTCTCCCAAATCTTTCATTTGGAATTGGGTCGCTAGCCATTGTTTAATGCCAGTAAGGAATCCTGCATCATTCGCAATGAGCAAGATATCGTCTACCTATAGAACTAAGAAAGCTACAGTGGTATTGACTATCTTCTTGTAAACACAAGGCTCGTCAATATTCTGTTCAAAGGCATAAGATTTGATCGCAGTATCAAATCTTATATTCCAGGATCTAGAAGCTTGCTTCAATCCAAAGATGGATCGTTTAAGCTTGCAAACCTTTTGCTCTTGACCCTTAACTATGAACCCCTCTAGTTGATCCATATAGATACTCTTATCAAGATTGTCATTTAGAAAGGCTGTCTTGACATCCATTTCCAAATTTCAGTCATAAAATGTGGCAATGGACAAGAGTATTCTAATGGACTTAAGAATGGCAACAGGGGAGAAGGTTTCTTCATAGTCCACCCCTTCCCTTTGGGTATAACCCTTTCCCACAAGTCAAGCCTTAAAGGTTTGCACCTTACCGGCTTAATCTCGTTTCCTCTTGTAGATCCACTTGCCGATAGGTCTTTCACCATCTAGTTGATCTACAAGTTTCCAGACTGAATTGAAGTACATTTACTCCATTTCGTGATCCATGGCTTTAATCCACTGGCCCCTATCTACATCATTCATTTCCTATTTATAGGTCAATGGATCCTCAATGCCATCATCAGGTATGACGATTTGGGTTTCAACCAAACCCATGTAACGGTCAGGTTGTCTAACATCCCTCCCACTACGTCGAGACATTCTCAACACTTGAGAAGGACCAGCTTGATCAACAACTTTCGTTGATTTATCTATAGCTTCCCTTGGAATTTCACTTAAGACAATCCTGCTATGAGGCTGATGATCTCTCATGTGGTCTTCCTCTAAGAACGTGGTGTTTGTTGACACAAACACCTTGTCCTCTTGAGGATCATAAAACAGACCACCTTTTGAACGATGTTCCAATTTCTTTGGATTGGACACCAACACATGTGTCGACCATCCCCAAATTTTGAAGTGACGTAAACTTCCTTTACGCCCTTTCCATAATTCATAGAGTGTTTCTGAAACACTCTTAGAGGGAATCATGTTCAAAATATATGCAACAACTTCTACTGCATATCCCCAAAACAAACTAGGCAGCTGAGCGTAGCTCATCATGGATCAAACCATGTCTAACAGGATTCTATTTCACCTCTCAGATACACCATTCTGCTGAGGTGTACCAGGCGCTGAGAGTTGTGATACGATTCCATATTCTATCATATAGTCTTGAAATCTCAAATACATGTACTCTCCACCTCGATCTGATCGAAGTATTTTAATTGTTTTACCTAATGTGTTCTCAACCTCTGCCTTATACTCCTTGAACTTTTCAAGAGTTTCGGACTTATGATGCATTAGGTATAGATAGCCATGCCTAGAATAATCATCAATAAAACTGATGAAGTATACATACCCTCCTCGTGACTTGACATTCATAGGATCATAGAGATCCGAATGCACAAGTTTCAAGGGTTCTTTGGCTTTATAACCTTTTATAGAAAAAGGACTTTTGGTCATCTTTCCCTCGAGACATGACTCACACGGTGGTAAAGAGTTGTCCTCTAACTTACTTATGAGACCACTCTTAACCAATCTCCCAATCCTATTGAGATTGATGTGGCCTAGTCTCAAGTGCCAAAGATAGGTACTAGGAGAAAGCTTTTGCCTTTTATTTTGAGTTTTAGTTGTTTTAAACATCTCAGTGTTCAAAATAGCTTTTACTTCAGTTGGTCTTAACACGTATAAGTTGTTTTCAAGTTTAGCAGAACATATTCGTACACCTCTTTTGCAAATGAGCGCTTCATTATGATCAAAAGATACTTTATACATATGTTCAAGCAAACAAGAGATAGATACAAGATTTCTTTTGATTCCAGGAACCGAAAGTACATTTTCTAATAAAACCAATCTATCTCTGAACAACAGCTTCACTGCTCCAACTGCTTTGGCTGAGACAACCTCTCCCGTTCAAACCCTGAGAGTTATCTCCCTATCTGCAAGCTGCTGCCAGGAACTAGTTTCCTGAAAAGAAAAACAAACATGGTTAGTGGCTCCTGAATCTAATATCTAGGCGGAATCATCATGTTCCACTAAACATGTTTCTACAACAAGTAAATCATATTTACCTTGTTTTTCCTTCTCATCTTTCTTTTCTGCAAGGTACTTCGGACAATTCCTCTTCCAGTACCCGTCACCACCACAATGGAAACATTTTCCTGTGGCCTTAGCCTTGCATGTGGGAGCTGGTCCCTTCCATTTGTCGTTCTTCTTCTTCTGAATACCCTTATTCTTGGTAAAAGAAGGACCGGACTTGGTCCCTGAGGACGATCTTTTTAGGAACTTCTTCGAAGTGATAACATTTGCCTCCTTCTCTTTTCCTTTTGATTTCATCAGGAATTCAAAAGTCTGAAGCTCATTGAGGAGAGTAGTCAGGTTATATTCTATTTTATTCATCACTGCATTGGTGCGGAATGGCAGGAAACTCTTCGGAAGAGATTCCATAATAAAGGTAACCTGACTTTTCTCATCTATGACAGCCCCATTTATTTCAGCCACGTTTAAGTGGACATTCATGTCAAGGATATGTTCCCTAAAAGAGGCTCCCTCCTTCATACGGGAGTTGTAAACGTATTTGAGAGCATCAGAATGGACCGATGAAGATGGTTGTCCGAACATCGCCTATAATGATCCCATGATCTCCTAAGCGGTGACCATGCTCTCATGTTTCATAGACAACACATCAGATATGCTGGCTAAGATATAGACTCGTGCCTTCTCATTAGCCATAATCTATCTGTCATAAGCATCCCGAACAATTCGGTTTGCTGTCGAGCAGGGAGGGGAGGACATTCCTCTGTTAAGACGAACCTCAGATCATCAAGAACAAGAATCGTATTCAAGTTTAATTTCCAGGTTCCATAATTGTCGCCGTTGAGTTTATTGAAGACGAATAACTGGATGAAAGAGTTCGACATGCTGAAAAAGAATGAATTCTATTAGTTAATTGTTTGTAACCTATCTAATTTAAGAATTTAGCAAAAGTAATAATGTACCAATAAACTCATTATTGTTTTTGCAACGATACTTTAGTGAGTCAGAGCAACCGCTACTGAGGGGCAGCCAATCACTCCTTCACTGAACCAAGATATTCTTGACTAAATGCTAATACCGGAATAACTCTTATTCCTATAGCATTCTAGTTATCGCTACTTTGGTCAAGAATTTACTAACACTTAGCAATTCTTGTAAGTGTGATACGCCATTTTAAGACCTTAGAGGTCGGCCCCAACAATGCTACCGAATTGGAGAGACAAAGCTGGGAATGGACCTAAGAGACCCTATCCATTTCTGGAGTTTAAGTTGTTCCGAATCTCATGTTACATCCCTCCGAATGGATGGTGCTACTTTGGGCAACCTGCAGGCGCAACATGGGAATCTCACGGTCCAACCTAATGGAGGAGACCATAGGGTGTGTTGACACACTTCCTTTTCCCACTTACTATAAATACTTCCTCCATTCACCTTGCTCTTGATTTATGCAAACACCATCCGAATGGGGATGCCCTATTGACATCACGAGGCCGAGTATAAATCTCACGGTGTGAACTTCGCTGATAGCGTAAGAGGAAATTGATATATCATATATACCCTTTCACTCCCACTAAGTATTTTAAACAGTTTGTGTATACTTTTACTTAGGCATATTCCGGCTAAAACAATATGACCTATGTCTACCAATATAACAATTATACTGGAATTACCTAAGTCTATTAACAATTTAATAAACCTAGGCTTATGAGTTCAATTTATTAACTTTTAATAAACGCCACTCACGAAAGATAATTTATAAACCTATGGATTAAATTCACTCCCACGCCGGTTCCTGTAGGAGTGTTCCGCTTTAAACGACTTAAGTACCCCAACCTAGCTGAAACCTTCCTTAGTCACGGTCCCTCTTTAATCAAAGTTTATAAATTATTAGTTTCCTAATTCTAATCTTATTAGAACTAGATAGCCTTAGGTCTAATTAATTACAGTTCTAAAACCATTTTAAAACTAATTAATTAATCTTAGGTTATATGCATTTCTATGTTATAAATTGTTTGATCATTTATCACATGAATTAACATTCATTTATAACAAATTTATCACATGAATAAATGCATAGCAATTATATGTTTAATTTTTAATTAATATAACCCTTATATTAATTATAATTAAAACATATAATATTTGTTTCATAAATTAATATAACACTTATATTAATTCTTATGAAACCCAATAAACATGCATACAATATATTATAACACTTATAACATACTTTCAATGCATGAAGCATGCTTCCTATGGTGGGATTTTAAAATCTATATGACATACTTTATGCACATATAATCAGGGATTTTAATTAAAACATACATTCACAAAGCATAATTAATTAAACACACTAAAATGGACTGGTTTTGGCATCTAATGTAAGCAAGCTACTAAATTATTACAATAATAATCTAGGATTAACATCGAACCACTTCGAACTCTTCGAATTTGGGTCAAACCAGCTTGCAAATGTGTGAACCGGACCTTTAAAAGGTTGAACCGGGCTGTAAAAAGCTGAAACGGGCCTCCAATTGGTGAAACAGACCTCCAAAATGGAAAACCCGGTCTCGAAATAGTTAAAACCGACCTAAAACCACCCGAACCAGACCGAAAACAAGCTGAACCGACCCAAAATAGTTGAACCGATTAAAGTCAACCAAATCGGAAGTCAAAGGTCAACAGTCAACTTCCTCTCTTTCAATTTGTAAAACACGGGCTGGAAGATATTGAGGTTACTGTAGCAATTTTGCAGAAATAAAAAAACAGCCTCTGTTTTAATGTTTCAGTGACTTCCGTGGCTTATTTCTTCAAATTGAAGGCCTTCCCGAACTCCGATGGACCCGAAACTTTTAAGCTTATTATACACACATTAATTCTCAAACACACTTGAGAAATTTGAAAATAAAGCACAAATTGATGCTCAATTTAAATGCCAAAAACAGATTAACACTTTAGACGCTCAGAAAAATTGTATTTCAAAAAACACCCACCACAAAACAAAATAGATCAAATTGAGTGCTCAAAATTGCTCTCATACCAATTGAAAGAGTCTAGATTAAGAAAGCGGAAATAATTTTGGATCTTGAACACTCTAAGTTGATCAATTTCGTAAAATAAAATGCATGCTCAATTCTGGAAAAACAGAGGGATAGAAAACTCAACTTTGATGATCAAATTCTCTTCACTCGGTGGATGGTTTTTAATACGAATACTTCGTGGACAACCGTTAGAGTCTTTCCTATTATTCTTAGGCCTTGGAACGGATTGTGGGATCCTAGGTTGAGAGAATTTGGAAGAAAAGACCTCAAAGGTCACAAACCGAGAATTTTAGAAGTTTTTGCAAAATTCTATCAAATTACCTCAAATCACCATTATATAAAACTTCAACAAGCATCATTAGAGTGACAACTCAAGGGTGATGAAGAGGCTTTGAGATGGAGGCGGCTAATTTTGGCCAATTTGAAGATGAGAGGGATTGGGCAAGTGGGCAAGTTGATTTTCATGAAAATCATGAAAATCCTTCATTTTTCATTTAATTTTAATTCCAAAATCAATATTAAATTGATTTTAAATTAAAATTAATTTAATTAATTAAATAATTCAAAAATTAATTTAATTAATTAATTTTTAATTTAATTTAATATTAAATATTAAATAAAATAAATTGTTCAATCCCGATCGTTTTTCCGAACATGAATCTTTATTCATGCAATAAACACATCCAATATTTAAATCATATTTAAATATATCCACCTCGTTTTAATCATAGTTTAATTCATAATTAAGCTATGATTCGTTAAATATATCACATATAATTAACGCTTTCTTCGAAACACGAATTTGAACAATTTAAATTCTTTTCTCTCAAAATGTTACAAGGCTTAGTCCGAAATAGTAAGGAGGATCTAATGGACCTACAGATCATGAGCTCCAACGATATGAGATTAACCGACCAAACTTTTTAGCCTAGCTAATCAACATTCGTTAACCATCGGGACACTCCACTAAAACCCAGTGGTTTCACTCTCCTCACTGTAGATATATTTTTGTCCACTCGATATAACCATGATTAGTAAGTCGATCCTTCACAGGTTGTCGGTAATTACAACTGGGTCAAAATTACCGTTTTACCCATGTAATTACCTCTTGTTCCTTAAGTCTCACTGATCCTCTAATGAACAATTGGTTTGTGGTCCAACCAGCAAACTGAATCCCTCTCGGACCAATAAGAGGGGTGGGCCCTTTGTTCAAGACCCGAAGTTAGCACTTAAGGGAACAACCTTTCTACTAATCCCTAAAGCGGGTAGGAGTGAATCCCATCTTCAGAACTATGTTCCCAGCTATCTACCCAAACTTATCCCTGAAATGGGAGGTTGAGTCGGCAGTCTCGGGCCACTCTCACCCATGCAAATCTAAGGATTGTTTGGTTTGTTCCTTAAAACTCGTAGTTTGTAATTGGGTTCTAATTAATGTAATAAAGTGTTATTATTTCAATAAAGAGTTATTGTTCGTTATCTACGAGTTTGCCTTTGTTTAAACCCAAAATCCAATAAACTAAACATCCAATGTTGTTAAATGTATCTTTAACTGAATGTAATGTACATATAAAAGATCTCGGTTCGAGATACAACCTAAAGGGTCTATAGTTAGGGGATAAGGTTTGGGTACCTTACCCTGGTAAAACTATGGATATGGCCCACTTTGTATATGAAACAAACACTGTGATCCTAACATGTTCGTGTAGATGACATGCGAGTGGAGATATCCTATGTAATGAGATTACATAAGACCGAACCACGAAATAGTAACCTCTCGTTGTAACTTTGTTGACTAGTTAGGTTTCTATTTCACTAGGATGACCTAGGCAACTTGATCTCAATCTGAGCGAGTTTTACGAACTCCTGCTCATGCGAGGGATTGTCCTTTGACTAGTATGGGTGAGAGTGGCCAGATTCGCCGACTCAATATGCCTACCTTCTTGGGGACAAAACCGAGTGAGCAACTGCGTGACTTTAGTGGAGTGTTCCCGCAGTTAACGAATGTTGATTGGGAGGTTAATGAGATTAACCGAGCAGTCTCGTATCGTTGGAGCTTCTGATCTGTAGGTCCATTAGGTCCACCTTCTAGCTCGTAAAGGGTTCTTAGATCATTTGAATTTGAAATGTTCAAATTCATTAGGGAATAAATTTAATGTATATAGATACGATATAATATATAGTTTTGGAGCTATATATTATAAATTTAATGTGAATATGATTCATATTAAATTATATGAGAGAATTAAATATTTGAAAGAGTTCAAATACTTAATTCAAATGTGAATGTGATTCATATTTGAAAACTATAGGTTAAAATTTAATGTGCATTAGATGTGCATTAAAACTATAGGTTAGAGGGATAATTGATTGAATGTGATTTAATCTATATTAAATATATGATATTTAATTGTGATTAATTAAATGTGATTTAATTAATTATATATATTATTATTTAATTCATAATTTTGATTATTTAATTAAATAAAAAAAAGGGGAGCGTGTCTAGAGGACACTTTCCCCATCTCTCCTAACTCCCTAATCGATGGGGAGTGGGAGATGCCCTCTACAGGGTTTTCTTCTCCAAGTGAGAAAGATCAATCGATCATTCTCTTGTTGAGTTCTCTCTGGTAGAATTCTCTCTCTCACACTTTTACATTCCCAATCTTCCAACTGTTGGAATCCTTCCCACAAATGATTTGATCTAAGTTGAAACTCAGAGACATAGGAGGTTTTCCTCGTGGTGCTGTCCTGTTGGAGAGAACAGAGCTTGTACCTGCATTGCTGAATTCTTTTGGAGCAAGGAGTTGGTGCGAGTCTACAAAGGTAACCCCTTTATCTCCCTTTTAGTTTAACTGTTAAACATAGAATGTTTGCATGTATATCTCCATGCCTAATTAGATTAGGATTTACTTGTTTGTTCTGTTTTTGTCAATGTACTAGTTTTTGCATTTCTAACCAAATCAATCAAGGAATTACGATTCTAAACTCGTTTCCGCTGCTCAAGGGGATTAGATCTCCATCAATTGGTATCAGAGCAATGCTTGTTTTGATTTGGTTGAAGCAAAATTGCATTGATTTGGTGGGAAATTCATTTTGGTTTGCTGTAAAACTGTTTAGCAGTATTTGGCCATAGTTTAATCTTTTGATTTGATCAATTTAAGTGTAAAGGTCCCTGTGTTTTGGGCAAATAAGTGCATTATCGAGTCTATATTCGAGTTAAGAGTCGTTCCGGACTAGTTTCGTGCAATTCGGTTGAGAATCGAAGGAGAAATTGAAGATTTAATCTGTTGTGTTCGAAGAATGAAAGCTGTTGCCGAAGCAGCAGCGTTGCAACGCCGTTCATCAGCATTGCAACGTTGAGGAACGGCGTCGCAACGCCAAGCATCCCTATCGACGCGGGAGCTCCATGGGTCAGTGGCGTTGCAACTCGCCTCTCGCCGTTGCAGCGTCACCGATAGCGCGCCTGCGCGCGGACGAGCGCGCGTTGTTACGCGCGCAGCGCTCAGCGTTGCAACACCATGATGCCAAAACTGCTGCTGCTGACCGGTTCAAGTGGTTCGGTTGTGTTTTCAGTCCGGTTCGAGCGGTTCAAACCCGAACAAGGTATTTTGGACCGGTTTTTGTAATAAAATTAGAGTAATTTTATTATTTTGCATGTTAGGTGCCAATTTATTCCAGTTTTATAGCTGTATTTCTTTATGAATGTCATTTAGATTTTTTCCCACTTTAGGATAAGCATGTTCATGCATTTTATTTGTATAATTGTTATATGAATATCGTTTAGATGCATGATTAATTTATTTTTCATGAGTAATGAATTATAATTGTTATAATTAGATTATATGGAAAATAAATTGCATGAAGCATGTAATTACTTAGTTTAAAATAAATGTTATTTTTCTTTAAGTAATTTAGTTATTCAATTAGTTGAATACTTTATTTTATAATTCCAATATTGGTTTTTAATTTAGTTTTTTTGTCATAGGTTAATTATTAAATTTATAAAAATTATAAATTAAAGGGGTTTTAGAAACCATAACCTATAATAAAGAAATGCATGAAAGAGTGTAGATTAAGAAAGCGGAAGCAATTTTGGATCTTGAACACTCTAAGTTGATCAATTTTGTAAAATAAAATGCATGCTCAAAGTCGAAAAAGCAGAGGATAGAAAACTCAACTTTGAAGATCAAATTCTCTTCACCCGGTTGATGGTTTTCAAAGACGAACACTTCGTGGACGCATCGTTAGAGTCTTCCCTACTAACCTCGTGCCTTAGAACGGATTGTGGGATCCTAAGTTGAGAGAATTTTGAAGAAATGTCCTCAAAGGTCACTAATTCGGGAATATTGAATTTTCATGTAATTCTCTCAAAACACCCCAAATCACCATTATATAAAGCTTCAAAAGCTTCAATGGAGTGACAACTCAAGGGTGATGAGGATGCTTTGAGATGGAGGTGGCCAATTTTGGTGAATTTTGAAGATGAGTAAGATTGGGCAAGTTGGCAACTTGTTTTTCATGAAAATCCTCATTTTACATTTAATTTTAATTCAAAAATCAATATTAAATTAATTTTTAATTAAAATTAATATAATTAATTAAATAATTCAAAATTAATTTAATTAATTAATTTTTTAATTTAATTTAATATCAAATATTAAATTAAATAAATTGTTCGATCTCGATCGATTTTTCAACATGAATCCTTATTCATGCTATAAACCGATCCTCGATATTTAAATCATATTTAAAATATATCCACTCTCTTATTAATCATAGTTTAATTCATAATTAAGCTATGATTCGTTAAATATATCACATATAAATAACGCTTTCTCCCAAACTTGAATTTGAACAATTCAAATTCTTTTCTCTCAAAAGTTATAAGGCTAAGTCCGAAGCTAGTAAGGAGGACCTAATGGACCTACAGATCATGAGCTCCAACGATACGAGATTAACCTACCCAAACTCTTTTTAGCCTAGCTAATCAACATTCGTTAACCACCGTGACACTCCACTAAAAGTCCAGCAATTTGCACTCTCCTCACTTCAGTAGATATATTTATGTCCACTCGATATAACCATGATTAGTAAGTCGATCCTTCACAGTCATTCGTAATTACACCGGGTCAAAATTACCGCTTTACCCTCAGATTACCTCTTGTTCCTTAAGTTCCACCGATCCTCTAATGAACAATTGGTTTGTGGTCCTACCAAAGAAACCAAGTCCCTCTCGGGCCAATGAGAGGGATGGGCCCATTGTTCAAGACCTGGAGTCAGTACTTAAGGGAACAACCTTTCTACTAATCCCTAAAGCGGGTAGGAATGAATTCCATCTTGCCGAACTATGTTCCCACTATCTACCCGCTTTATCCTCGAAATGGCGGGCTTATTGAGTCGGCGAGCCTCGAGCCACTCTCACCCATGCAAATCTAAGGATAATTCGAATAAACAGAGTCCATAGAACACTCGTGATTAAGATCGAGTTACCTAGGTCATCGGATGAATATAGTCGGGTTAAGACAATGGCGGAGTTATAAAGTCTAAATGACTATTGCGCGGTCAATCTTATGCAAACTCATTGCATAGGGCGCCCCACTCACATGTCTCCACATGAACGATTAAGATCACATCGTTTGTTCTTTACAAAGTGGGCCACGCCCATAGTGTCCCCGGGATAAGGTCCCCAACCCTATCCTTATACTATAGACTGCTCGCTATAACTCGAACTTGATCCACTTTTATGTCACACATAAAGTTCAAGTATTCATCCTATAGCCAAGGGTTCTTTATTGGATTAAGGTTACACAATACACAATAGTTAATAACACCTTTATCAATAAATTTCAATAACAACTTTATTGTGATATAGAATATACATTCATTTACAAAACCACGAGTTTTAGGACATAAAACCCAACAATCTCCCACTTGGACTAAAACGTCATGGGGTAAAACATGCCGAGCAAAGAAAAAGCGCCTCTACTATACAACCCGTAGTCCTAGACTCTCTAGGTGTCCTCAAACACTTTAGCCGTGAGGGACTTTGTAAACGGATCGAAGAATGTTGTGCTCCGGCGATCTGCGTGACAATCACGTCTCCTCGTTGCACAATCTCCCGATGAGATGGTATTTGCGCTCTATGTGCTTTCGCGCTTATGGCTTCTAGGTTCTTTAGAATTTGCCATCGCACTACTATTATCACAATAAAGGGTGATAGGCAAATTCATATTTGGAACAACTTCCAAATCACCAAGAACTTTCTAAGCCATACAGCCTCCTTCATTGCCGCTCGCAAGTCGCGACGTACTCGACCTCCATTGTGGAGTCGCAATACAACCTTGTTTTATACTCCTCCATACTATAGCTCCTCCGCTAAGAGTGAACATCGATCCCGATGTGGATTTCCTCGAATCCACATCGATCTGAAATCGAGTCGGTGTATCCTGCAAGGATCAAATCCTTTGCACCATACACAAGCATATAGTCCCTCGTTCTCCTAAGATATTTGAGGATGTTCTTAACGGCAATTCAGGTGATCATATCCTCGGATTAGATCGATATCTCATGACTATTCCCACCGCATATGCATATGTCGGGCCGAGTACATAACATGGCATACATCGACTACCGACGCAGAGGATGCATAGGGAATGCGTCTCATATCCTCAACTTCTTGAGGTGTCTTAGGACACTGCTCTTCCTTAGACAAATGAATTCCATGCCTAAAAGGTAATAAACCCTTCTTGGAATTCTCGCATCTTATATCTAACCAACATCTTGTCAATATAAGATGCCTGTGACAGTGCTAGCGTTTTGTTCTTGCGATTCCGAACAATTTGGATTCCAAGAACAAACTGAGCCTCTCCCAAATCTTTCATTTGGAATTGGGTCGCTAGCCATTGCTTAACGCTAGTCGGAATCCCGCATTATTCCCAATGAGCAAGATATCGCTCTACGATAGAACTAAGAAAGCTATAGTGGTATTGACTATCTTCTTGTAAACACAAGGCTCGTCAATATTCTCGCTCAAAGCCATAAGATTTTATCGCATATCAAATCTTATATTCCGAGATCTAGAAGCTTGTTTCAATCCATAGATGGATCGTTTAAGCTTGCAAACCTTTTGCTCTTGACCTCTAACTATGAACCCTTTGGTTGATCCATATAGATACTCTCTTCAAGATTGCCATTTAGAAACGCTTTGTCTTGACATCCATTTGTCAAATTTCATAGTCATAAAACGTGGCAATGGACAAGAGTATTCTAATGGACTTAAGCATGGCAACAGGGGAAAAAGTTTCTTCATAGTCCACCCTTCCCTTTTTGGTATAACCCTTTGCCACAAGTCGAGCCTTAAAGGTTTGCACCTTACCGCTTGATCTCGCTTTCCTCTTGTAGATCCACTTGCAACCGATAGGTCTTTCACCATCCGGTTGATCTACAAGTTTCCGCATCAATTGAAGTACATTGACTCCATTTCAAGGTCCATGGCTTTAATCCACTCGTCCCTATCTATATCATTCATTGCCTGCTTATAGGTCAATGGATCCTCAATGCCATCATCAGTATGATGACGACTTGGGTTTCAAATAAACCCATGTAACGGTCAAAGTTGTCTAACATCCCTCCCACTACGTCGAGGCATTCTCAACTCTTGAGAAGGACCAGCTTTATCAACAACTCTTGTTGATTTATCTGTAGCTTCCCTGGAAATTTCACTTAAGACAATCCTACTACGAGGCTGATGATCTCTCATGTGGTCTTCCTCTAAGAACGTGGCGTTTGTCGACACAAGCACCTTGTCCTCTTGAGGATCATAAAATGACCACCTTTCGCTTTCTTTGGGGTATCCTACGAATAGGCATAATTTTGAACGATGTTCCAGCTTTCTTTGGATTGGACACTAGCACATGTGTCTGACATCCCCAAATCCTCAAGTGACGTAAACTCCCTTTACGCCCTTTCCATAACTCATAGGGTGTTTCTGAAACACTTTTAGAGGGAACCATGTTCAAAATATATACAGCAGCTTCTACTGCATATCCCCAAAACGAACTAGGCAGCTGAGCGTAGCTCATCATGGATCGAACCATGTCTAACAGGGTTCTATTTCTCCTCTCAGATACACCATTCTGTTGAGGTGTACCTGCGCCGAGAGTTTGAGATACGATTCCATGTTCTATCATATAGTCTTGGAATCTCAAATCCATATACTCTCCACCTCGATCTGATCGAAGTGTTTTAATCGTTTTACCTAATGTATTCTCAACTTCTGCCTTATATTCCTTGAACTTTTCAAGGGTTTCAGATTTATGATGCATTAGGTAAAGATAACCATATCTAGAATAATCATCAATAAAACTGATGAAGTATTCATATCCTCCTCGTGCCTTGACATTCATAGGACCACAAAGGTCCGAATGCACGAGTTGCAAGGGCTCTTTGGCTCTATAACCTTTTTTAGAAAAAGATCTTTTAGTCATTTTTCCTTCGAGACATGACTCACATGGTGGTAAAGAGTTGTCCTCTAACTGACTTAGGAGACCACTCTTGACCAGTCTCCCAATCCTATTGAGATTAATGTGGCCTAGTCTCAAGTGCCAAAGATAGGTACTAGGAGAAAGTTTACGCTTTTTATGTTGAGTATCACTTTGCTTTAAACATTTCGAGTGTTCAAAATAGCTTTTACTTGATTGGTCTTAACACGTATAAGTTGTTTTCAAGTTTAGCGTAACATATTCGTACACCTCTTTTGCAAATGAACGCTTCATTATGTTCAAAAGATACTTTATACATATGTTCAAGTAAACAAGAGATAGATATAAGATTTCTTTTGATTCCAGAACCAAAAGTATATTTTCTAATAAAAGAAATCTATCTCTAAACAACAACTTCACAGCCTCCCATTGCTTTGGTGAGACAACCTCTCCCGCTCCAACCTGAGAGATATCTCCCCATCGCCAAGTCTTTGCCAGAACTAGTTTCTGAAAGAAGAACAAACATGGTTAGTGGCTCCTAATCTAATATCCAAAGCGGAATCATCATGTTCCACTAAACATGTTTCAATAACGAGTAAATCATATTTACCTTGTTTTTCTTTCTCGCCTTTCTTTCTCGCAAGGTACTTCGGGCGCCTTTCCAAAGGCTCTGCCTCGCACTACAAAGGAAACATTTTCCTGTGGCTTTGGCCTTGCGTGCGGGAGCCTTTCCCTTCCCTTGGTCCTTTTTCTTTTTTTTTTAAATACCCTATTCTTAGAAAAGGAAGGACTGAACTTTGGTCCCAGAGGACGATCCTCTTAGGAACTTCTTCAAGTGACAACATTTGCCTCCTTCTCTTTTCCTTTTATTTCATCAGGGACTCAAAAGTCTGAAGCTCGTTGAGGAGAGTAGTCAGGTTATACTCTATTTTATTCATCACCGCATTTGTGCGGAATGGCAAGAAACTCTTCTAAGAGATTCCATAATAAAGGTTACCCGACTTCTCTCATCAATGATCGCCCATTTACTTCAAATGACACGTTGAAGTGGGTCATCATGTCAAGGACATGTTCCCTAATAGAGGCTCCCTCCTTCATACGGGAGTTGTAAACGTATTTGACAGCATCATAATGGACCGATGAGGACGGTTGTCCAAACATCGCTTGTAATGATCCCATGATCTCCTTTGCGGTGACCATGGTCTCATGTTTCTTAGACAACACATCGATATGTCAAGCTAAGATATAGACTCTGCCTTCTTCTCATTAGCCCTAATCCATCTTTCATAAGCATCCCGAACCATTCGGTTTGCAGTCGAGCTGGGAGGGGAAGGACATTCTTCCGTTAAGACGAACCTCAGATCATCAAGAACAAGAATCGTATTCAAGTTTGATTTCCAGGTTCCATAATTATCGCCGCTAAGTTTATTGAAGGCGAGTAATTGGATAAAAGAGTTCGACATGTTTGAAAAGAATGAATTCTATTAGTGAATTGTTTGTAACCTATCCAATTTAAGAATTTAGCAAAAGTAATAATGTACCCATAAACTCATTATTGTTTTTGCAACGATACTTCAGTGAGTCAGAGCAACCGCTACCGAGGGGCAGTCAATCACTCCTTCACTGAATCAAGACATTCTTGACTAAATGTTAATACCTAATAACTCTTATTCCTATAACATTCTAGTTATCGCAACTTTGGTCAAGAATTTACTAACACTTAGCAATTCTTGTAAGTGTAACCCGCCATTTTCGGACCTCTCGCAGGTCGGCCCCAACAATGCTACCGAACCGGAGAGACAAAGCCGGGAATGGACCTAAGAGACCCTATCCATTTCTCGAGTTTGAGTTGTTCCAATCCCATGTTACATCCTCCCAATGGATGGTGCTACTTCGGGCAACTCGCAGCGCAACATGGGAATCTCACGGTCCAACCTAATGGAGGAGACCGTAGGATGTGTTGACACACCTCCTTCGCTCACTTACTATAAATACTTTCTCCATTCACCTTGCTCTTGATTTATGCAAACACCATCCGAATGGGGATGCCCTATTGACATCACGAGGCCAAGCATAAATCTCACGGTATGAACATCGTGGAGAGCGTAAGAGGAAATTGATATATCATATATACCTTTTCACTCCCACTAAGTATTTTAAATAGTTTGGGTAAACTTTTACCTAGGCATATTTCTACTAAAACAATATTACCTAAGTCTACCAATATAACAATTATACTGGAATTACCTAAGTCTATTAACCTTTTAATAAACCTAGGTCTATGAGTTTAATTTATTAACTTTTAATAAACGCCACTCACGAAAGATAATTTATAAACCTATGGATTAAATTCACTCCTGTGTCGGTTCCTGTAGGGGTGTTCCGCTTCCAAACCTTTAAGTACCCCAACCTAGCCAGAACCTTCCTTAGTCAGAGTCCCTCTTTAATCAAAGTTTATAAATTATTAATTTCCTAATTCTAATCTTATTAGAAGTAGATAACCTTAGATCTAATTAATTTCTAGTTCTAAAACCATTTTAAAACTAATTAATTAACCTTAGGTTACATGCATTTCTATGTTATAAATTATTTCATCATTCATCACATGAATAAACATACATTTATAACAAATTCATCACATGAATAAATGCATAGCAATTATATGTTTAATTTTTAATTAATATAACCCTTATATTAATTATAATTAAAACATATAATATTTGTTTCATAAATTAATATAACTCTTATATTAATTCTTATGAAACCCAATTAACATGCATACAATATATTATAACACTTATAACATACTTTCAATGCATGGAGCATGCTTCCTATGGTGGTGATTTTAAAATCTATATGGCATACTTTATGCACATATAATTAGGGAATTTAATTAAAACATACATTCACAATGCATAATTAATTAAACACACTAAAGTGGACTGATTTTGGCATCTAATGCAAGCAAACTACTAAATTATTACAATAATAATCTAGAAATAATATCGAACCACTTCGAACTCTTCGAATTTGGGTCGAACCAGCTTGCAAATGTGTGAACCTGACCTTCATAAAGTTAAACCGGGCTGTAAAAGACTGAATCGGGCCTCCAAATGGTGAAACGGACCTTCAAAATGGAAAACCGCCTCGAAATAGTCGAACCGGTCTTAAACCACCCGAACCGACCGAAAATGAGCCGAACCGGTCAAAACCATTGAACCGGTCAAAGTCAACGAACCGGTCAATGGTCAAAGTCAATGGGTCAACTTCTTCTTCTTCAAAAGTGAAAGCACGGGCTGGAGAGAAAATTTTCATCAGAGCGTAAAATAAAACAGCAAATTTCCTCTGCTTTCAAGTTCGATGACCTTTTCACTTCAAACGCCAAATTGAAGGCCTTCCCGAGCTCCAATCGATCCAAATTTTTACAACTTATTCTACACACATTAATGCTCAAACACACTTGAGCAATTTGAAAATAAAGCACAAATTGATGCTCAATTTAAATGCCAAAGTCGAAGAACACTTTAGATGCCCGTAAAAATTGTATTTCATAAAACACCCACCACATAACACAATTGATCAAATTGAGTGCTTTAAAATTGCTCGATACCAATTGAAGAGTGTAGATTAAGAAAGCGGAAGCAATTTTGGATCTTGAACACTCTAAGTTGATCAATTTTGTAAAATAAAATGCATGCTCAAAGTTGGAAAAAGCAGAGGGATAGAAAACTCAACTTTGAAGATCAAATTCTCTTCACCCGTTGATGGTTTTCAAAGACGAACACTTCGTGGACGACCGTTAGAGTCTTCCCTACTAACCTCGTGCCTTAGAACGGATTGTGGGATCCTAAGTTGAGAGAATTTTGAAGAAATGTCCTCAAAGGTCACTAATTCGGGAATATTGAATTTTCGTGTAATTCTCTCAAAACACCCCAAATCACCATTATATAAAGCTTTAAAAGCTTCAATGGAGTGACAACTCAAGGGTGATGAGGATGCTTTGAGATGGAGGTGGCCAATTTTGGTGAATTTTGAAGATGAGTAAGATTGGGCAAGTTGGCAACTTGTTTTTCATGAAAATCCTCATTTTACATTTAATTTTAATTCAAAAATCAATATTAAATTGATTTTTAATTAAAATTAATATAATTAATTAAATAATTCAAAATTAATTTAATTAATTAATTTTTAATTTAATTTAATATCAAATATTAAATTAAATAAATTGCCCGATCTCGATCGATTTTTCGAACATGAATCCTTATTCATGCTATAAACCGATCCTCGATATTTAAATCATATTTAAAATATATCCACCTCTTATTAATCATAGTTTAATTCATAATTAAGCTATGATTCGTTAAATATATCACATATAAATAACGCTTTCTCCCAAACTTGAATTTGAACAATTCAAATTCTTTTCTCTCAAAAAGTTATAAGGCTAAGTCCGAGCTAGTAAGGAGGACCTAATGGACCTCACAGATCATGAGCTCCAACGATACGAGATTAACTCTACCAAACTCTTTTAGCCTAGCTAATCAACATTCGTTAACCACCGTGACACTCCACTAAAGTCCAAAGGGTGCACTCTCCTCACTCAGATATATTTATGTCCACTGATATAACCATGATTAGTAAGTCGATCCTTCACAGTCATTCGTGAATTACAATTTGGGTCAAAATTACCGCTTTACCCTCAGTAATTACCTCTTGTTCCTTAAGTTCCACCGATCCTCTAATGAACAATTGGTTTGTGGTCCTACCAAAGAAACCAAGTCCCTCTCGGGCCAATGAGAGGGATGGGCCCATTGTTCAAGACCCGAGTCGAGCTTTCAAGGGAACAACCTTTCTACTAATCCCTAAAGCGGGTAGAATGAATTCCATCTTGCCGAACTATGTTCCCACTATCTACCCGCTTTATCCCCGAAATGGCAGCTTATTGAGTCGGCGGTCTCGAGCCACTCTCACCCATGCAAATCTAAGGATAATTCGAATAAACAGAGTCCATAGAACACTCGTGATTAAGATCGAGTTACCTAGGTCATCGGATGAATATAGTCGCTTAAGGCGATGGCGGAGTTATAAAGTCTAAATGACTATTGCGCGCGATCCAATCTTATGCAAACTCATTGCATAGGCGCCCCCACTCACATGTCTCCACATGAACGATTAAGGATCACATCGCTTGTTCTTTACAAAGTGGGCGCGTCCATAGTGTCCCCGTGGATAAGGTCCCCAACCCTATCCTTATACTATAGACTGCTCGCTATAACTCGAACTTGATCCACTTTTATGTCACACATAAAGTTCAAGTATTCATCCTATAGCCAAGGGTTCTTTATTGGATTAAGGTTACACAATACACAATAGTTAATAACACCTTTACTGAATAAATTTCAATAACAACTTTATTGTGATATAGAATATACATTCAGTTTACAAAACCACGAGTTTTAGGACATAAAACCCAACAATGCATGCAAACATAGGAACTTGGATTATAATTAAATTAGTTTTAAATTGTTTAAAAATAATTTAGACCTAAGTTTTAATTTCTAATAGGATTGGAAATTAGTCTTACATAGTATTTTAAATAGTTTAAAATATAGTAGGACATTAGGACTTTGGTTATAAGGGAACTCTACTGGTGAAGTTTTGTCTAAGGTTGGGGGTACTTAAGCTGACGGTTAACAGAACACCTCCTACCTGGGAACTGATCTAGAGCTCGAATTAACCTTAGTTCTATTTTATATCTAGGTAATTAAATTGTTTATTAACCTAGACATAAGGTTAAAAGACCTAGTTATAATAGTTATAATACGCATAGACTTAGATAGATTCTTTTAGCCAGAATCCGACTAAGTTAAACCTATACCCTAATCTTAGGAGCTTCAGTGGGAGAAAACGAGATGTTCGCATCAAGTTTACTCTCACATCCTCAAGAGTTCACACCGTAAGTTTCATGCTCGGTTACGTGGCGTCAATAGGGCATCCCCCTACGGTATGTGTTTGCATGGTTCAATACCAAGGTGAATGAGGGAAGTATCCATAGTAAATGGGAGCAGGACGCGTGTCAACGTATCCTACGGTCTCCTCTATTAGGTCGCACCGTGAGATTTTTATAGTCTGCCTGCTAGGTTGTCCTGGAAGAGCCAAACCCTACGGAGGGCCTGACTATAGGAATCGGAACACTGCGAACTCCAGAAATAGATAGGGTCTCTTAGGTAATTTGCCAACAGTTGTCTCTCTTAATAGTAGCCTGTTGGCTCGGACCTATTGGATCTGAAAATAGTAGGGTCACATTTACTGGATGAGTTAAGCTAGTTAATAAGTCCTTGACCAAACAAACGGTAGCTAAGAACCATTAAGACATGAGATGTTCTGGTAGTGAGAATTGGCTGAGAAAGTCTCAATTCAGGGGAGGAATGTCTGACCGCCCGACAGAGGCTTTTGTTCTAAACCTTTGAAATATCGTTGCAAAATTAAAGGTTTAATTTAAACATTGGGTTTAGTTTAAACACTAGGGTTCTTTAATAATTTTGCTAAATTTGATTGGTTTTTTAATGGGTTAAAAAGGCATAACTAATTAGAACCATTTTGGATTTTCAGCATGCCGTCCTCGATAATAACCTTACTAAAAAGCGATCGTTTAACTGGTGAAAATTTTACTACGTGGAGTCCAACCTGAATATGATTCTCATTGTTGACGACCTACGATTTGTACTTACTGAGGAATGTCCTCAGGTCCCTACTCGAAACGCTCCTTAATCTGTTAAGGAGGTGTACGACCGCTGGATAAAGGCTAATGATAAGGCCGAGGTCTACATTTTGGCTAGTGTTTATGAAGTTCTACCCAAAAAGCACGAGGGCATGGTCTCAGCTCGTGAGATCATGAGTTCGTTGCAGGATATGTTTGGGCAACCGTCTGAACAGCTTCGGCACGAATCCCTCAAATACGTTTATTACTCTTGTATGAAGGAGGGGTCATCGGTGAGAGAACACGTTCTCGATCTGATGGTCCACTTCAACGTGGCTGAGATGAACGGTGCGGTCATTGACGAGCAAAGTCAGGTCTCGTTCATCCTGGAATCTCTTTCAAAGAGTTTCCTGCAATTCCGCAGCAATGTGGTGATGAACAAGATAGAGTATAACCTGACTACTCTCCTTAATGAACTACAAACTTTCCAGTCTTTTATGAAGAATGAGGGACAGGCTGATGGAGAGGCAAATCTGTTTGCCCATTCCAGAAGGTTCCAGAAGGGTTCATCCTCTGGGACTAAGTCCCGTGGTTCATCTTCTTGGTTAAAGAAAACCCAAAAGAAGAAGATAGGAGGGAAAGGGAAGGCACCTGTTGCTGATAAAGGCAAGGGAAAGACCAAGGTTGCAGACAAAGGAAAATTTTTCCACTACAACGTGGATGGGCACTAGAAGCGAAACTGCCCAAAATACCTTGCTGAGCTCAAAGAGAAGAAACGTAAATTAGATTTGCTTATTCTTGAAACTTGTTTAGTGGAAAATGATGATTTTACCTGGATACTTGATTCAGGAGCAACTAATCACGTTTGCTCTTCGTTTCAGGAAACTAGTTCCTTCAAGGAGCTCGAAGAGGGTGAGATGACGCTCAGGGTCAGAACGGGAGGCGTCGTCTCAGCTCGTGCAGTGGGAGATGAAGGGAATGAGAATCCCCACGCAGTGGAAGACGATCGAATCGTCATGGTATCGTTACGCTACTAGAAATTCATTAAAACGATTTAACACTTAAATCTAGGCTAAACATACAAAATGGAAAGGAAAAACAGTAAGACGAAGTTACTTACTTGTTGAAGACCCTCTTCAAGAACTCCTTTCAAGAGAATCACGAACCCTTCGCGAAAAACCCGATCTCAACGAAAACTTCTCTCGAACAAAACCCAAACACAACCAACGACCTTCTCGGTTGTTCTTACTTTGGAAGAAGGAAAGTTGTGGGACTTTAGTTTTGGAGAAAGGAGGAGAGTTGAGAGAAAAGGTTGAGAGAGAGTTCTCTTCTTTTGTTCAAAATTCCAAAAAATGAGAGAATTGAATATGAAACCCTTCTTGCAAAGGGTTTAAATAGTGAAAGAACATGGAGTTAAAATCTCCACATTATTACCATTTTATCACAACTATAGGTTATGCAAATCACATTTGCATAACCATATATTATAAGATATCTCATATCTAATTATACAAATCACATTTGCAAAATTGTGGATTTATTAAATTTAATCACATCCAATTTAATTTCTCTCAATTAATTTCTCCAATTAGCCCTAATTCAACAATTAGGCTAACCAATAGTTTATTATGAATCTCATTCACATTAAACTATATATTATATCATTCATATCTCATATAAATGACATAAATGCCCTTTTAGTGAACTTGAACACTTCAATTCACACCAAAATATTAACTCTTCTTTTAACCCAAATTGAGCCAACCGAGGGACCTAATGGACCTACAGTGACGAGCTCCAATGATCCGAGATTAACCTATCAAACTCTTTGACCCGGTTAATCAACCTTCGTTAGCTACGGTAATACTCCACTAAAACCCGTAGCTGCACTCCCGTCAGTGCAGAATATTACGTGTCCACTGATATAACCAATGCCGATTAGTCGACCCTTCACAGGTTGTTCGTAGACACTGCTGGGTCAAATTATCGTTTTACCCCTGTGTCTTCCTCTTGTTCCTTAAGTCCCCACTGCTCCTCTAATGAACAACATATCATGATGGTCCAACCATACACAACACCCTTCTCGGGCCAGTGAGAAGGTGGGTGCCCGTTGTCCAAGCCCTGGAGACAACATTTAAGGGAACAACCCCTCTAGTTTCCCTAAAGGCAGGAACGAGTGAATTTCATCTCGCGTAGTTAAGTTCCCAACTCCCTACTTGGTCCTGTCCCTAAGAAGATAGGCATATTGGGCGAGTAACTGTGACCACCCTCACCCACACTGGTCAAAGGACAGACCCCCGCAGACAGGAGTCCGTAACACGCTCAGGATTAACGTCGAGTCACTAATGGTCATCTACGAACTTATTAGTCCTTACTGTCAACGGTGATACATCAGTAGGTCTAATAATTCACGGTCTGGTCTTGTACAATCTCATTGCACAGGATGCCTCCACGCGCATGTCAACCACATGAACGAGTCAGATCACCACGTTTGTATCTTATACAAAGCGGGTCGCATCCACAACGTATCCAGAATTAGGTCTCCAACCCTATCCATATACTGTAGACCGATCGGGTCATGAACTCGAACGTGATCCTCCCTGTGTGTCCACTACACACCGTTCAAGTTCTAGTTCTCTCATAAATTCAATGACCCTGGAGCTTAGTTTATTGGAAAAGTTTGTAAAAATTTCGAGACACAAAGTAATGAAATGAATAACACTTTATTAATTTTAAACAGTAATTTACAAATATGAGATTAGGACAAAAATCCCAACAGGAGATGCCAAGTTGTTTTTCAGAGATAGATTTATTTTATCGAAAAATCTGTATATAGTTCCTAAGATTAAGAGGAACTTAATTTCTATGTCTTGTTTAATTGAACTTGGATATTGTATTTCTTTTTCATTGAATGAAGCGTTCATTTTAAAAGAAGGTGTCAATATTTGTTTTGCTAAATTGAAAAATGGCTTGTATGTACTTAAACCGAATCAAACTAAAGCAATTTTAAATCACGAGATGTTTAAAAATGCTATACTCAAAGTAAAAGGCAAAGACAAAGAATTTCTCATAATAATACTTATCTATGGACACTTAGACTTGGTCATATAAATCTCAATCGAATTGAGAGATTATCTGAGAATGGACTTCTAAACAAGTTAGAAGATGATTCTTTACCTCCTTGCAAGTCTTTCTTGGAAGGTAAAATGACCAAGCGACCTTTTACTAGAAAAGGTTACAGAGCCATAGAGCCCTTAGAACTTATACATTCGAATCTTTGTGGTCCGGTGAATGTTAAATCTCGAGGAGAGTACGAATATTACATCTCTTTCATAGATGATTATTCGAGGTATGGTTATCTATACCTAATGCATCACAAGTCTGTGGCTCTTGAAAAGTTCAAAGAGTATAAGGCTGAAGTAGAGAATGCATTAGGGGAAACCATTAAAACATTTCGATCCGATAGAGGTGGAGAGTATATGGATTTGAGATTCCAGGACTATATGATAGAACATGGAATTGTTGGGATTTATGCCCTAAACTTGTGTAATTTGGATCAATTAAATAAAGTGTTATTTGTTTTGATAGAATTACAGTCTTGCTTTAATAAATCCAATAAACTAAGCTCCAAGGTTATAACATTTATCATGAACATCAGTGTAGTGGACACTATTTGGGTTGAGTTCAAGAATATAACCTAAATGACCTATGGTATAAGAATAAGGTTGGAAACCTCATTCTGGTAACACCATGGATGCGACCCACTTTGTAATTAGTACAAATGAGGTAATCCAACTCATTCATGTAGTTGACATGCGAGTGGGGGCATCCTGTATGAAGAGTGCATACAAAGATCAATCGCAAATTATTAGTCTAACCATTGTAACACCGCTAATGTGATAAGACTAGTAATTTATAGATGGTCATTAGTGACTCGACTTCAACTCGAGCAAGTTAAGAACTCCCGCTTATAGGGGTTTGTCCTTAGACTAGTATGGGTGAGAGTGGCCTGTAACCTACTCAATAAGCCAACCTTTTCAGGGACAGAACCTCGTAGGTAGCTGGGAACTTAACCGTGCAAGATGGAATTCACTCATTCCTACACTAAGGAATTAGATAGGTTGTTCTCTTAAGAACTGACTCCAGGTCTTGAACAACGGGGCCCCGCCCTCTATGAGGGTATGAGTCTAAGGTAGGACCTTAGACTTGTTATTCATTAGAGGATCGGTGGTGCTTAAGAAGCAAAGAGGTAATCACGTGGGTAAACCGTGTAATTTGACCCACCGTGATTACGAACAACCCGTGAAGGGTCGACTCATGGGTAATGACTATATCGGTGGACACAATATTATCTCTGATGAGAGAGAGTGCAACTACAAGTCTATAGTGGAGTGCCTTGTAGTTAATGAATATTGATTAAGCGGATCAAAGAGTTTGATCGCTTAATCTCACATCATTGGAGCTCATGATCCAGTAGGTCCATTAGATCCTCCGTTGGCTCAATATGGTAATATTGAGGGTATAAACTTAGGAGTGAAATTGAAGTGTTCAATTTCATACATGAGGTGTTATATCAATTATATATGATATAATATATAGTTTTAATATAAATTGGATTCATATATAAACTTTATACTAAAGAGAGAATAAAGGAGGGGTAGGATGGTCATTTCCATCCCATTCCCCTATATATATGGTTGCATGAGATGCAACTAGGTTAAGTGATTCTAAGACATTCTAAGGAATTACAAGCTCTCTCTTGTTGTGTTGTTGGAAGAGTTCCAAAGCACACATCTCTCTCAAAATACCTCACATCTCCTAAAGGGAACCCACCTTCCTCCCTCACCTAGAGAACAACGGAGAAGATCCGGTGGTCGTGTCTTCGTACGTTGGAGTTCCTGTTGTTGAGATCGTGATCGTGAAAGAGTGGAGTACTCGAAGAAAGGTTCTTCAAAGGTAATTATCTTGCTGTCCATTCTATTTTACATGCTTAATCTAGTGTTTTATGTTCTTGAATTAATCGTTGTAACTAAATCAAGAGCACACGATTAGCAATCGCTTCCGCTGCGAGACTTCGATTCCCTTCAATTGGTATCAGAGACCAATTGCATTCTTGATTTATGTTCTGGATTTTTCAAGAACAAGGTGGGATTTACTATTTTTGTATCAGATGTATGAACGGTTTTGCAAAATTAGATGTTTTCAATTTTGGCACTTAGATTTACAATTTCCATTGAATCGTTCACTGTAAGGGCCCGGTGTTTTGGGCAATTTTAATTGTAAATCGAGTCTGTAAGTCCGTGTCGATCAAGGCAAAGCGGTTGCTGAGAAGATCGGGGCGAAAACGAGCAAGGAATGGGGATTTCAAGTTGCTGTCTGTGTGCAGCGTTGCAACGCTGCGCTTATGGGAGAAGCGCGCGCGACAGAGAGGCGCGCATTAACATAACGCCTTCGAGAAGACGACAAGAAGCGGCGTTACAACGCCGAATACGTTTCACGCAAAGGAGCAACAGGCAGAAAACGTTTTTTTATTATATATTAATTATAAAAATGTTTTATATTTAATATATTTAATTTTAATTAATATAATTAGATTATAATAATTAAAATTATTTCTAGGATGCCATGGTCTAATTTTTTCTATTTTAATTATGCAAGTGTTGTGTAATTATTGCCATGCATAGTGTATGCTTGTATTTTAGAAATCCCACCTTAGGTTAAGCATTTTCATGCATCATCTATAATATAAGGAGTTATATTATATAGTTTGCATGATTAATTAATATAAGGTTGTTATATTAATTTATGGACAGCATTGACATGCATTATACATCATGAGATGAATATGCTATGAATGTCTTATTATTCATGTGATGAATGATCAAACACTATAACATAGTATGGATGTCACCTAAGGTTAATTATTAGTTTTAAAGTGTTTAGAACTTGGAAATAATAGACCTTAGGTTATCTAGTTCTAATTAGATTAGAATTAGGAACCAAGTAATTTATAAACTATGATTAAAAGAGGAACTTTGTCTAAGGAAAGTTCTGTCTAGGCTGGGGTATTTAAGCTGACGAAAACGGAACACCCCTACCTTGGAACTGACCTGGGAGTCAAATTTAATCAGAGTGTTTTAAAAATTACAGTAGCGTCAGCGGGTTTATTAAGAGGTTAATAAACTAGAAATCCTAGGTTTAATATAAGGAGTTATATTAACAAACTTAGGATAAAATCAATATAAGCGTTATATTGATTATCAATATAAGAGTTATGTTGATAGAGTTAGGTAAAACCATTAGTCGGGTTTTAGCCTAAGTTAGATTCCTATAAACTTTAAAGTATTCAATGGGAGGAAAAAGTGTATGAGATACATATTTTTCTACCTACGCTATCTCCGGGAAGTTCACACCATGAGACTCATACTTGACCTCGTGGTGCAAACGGGAGCATCCCCCTTCGGATGGTGTTTGTATGAGTCAATATCAAGGTGAATGGAGAGGGTACTTATAATGAGTGGGAGCAGGTTAGTGAAAACAAAACCTACGGTCTCTTTTGTCGGTTTACACCGTTAGACCACTATGGTCAGCCTGCTAGTTAGGCCTGGACCAGACAATCCCTTCGGAGGGCTTGATCATAGGGGATCGAACAAAGTAGACACCCGAAAGGGATAAAGATTTCCTTAGACTATTTTCCAATCTAGTCCTCCCTTTGGTGGATTTTATTGGATCGAGACTCTGGGATCTAAAGACAGAGGGTTACACTCACAGGGTACGTAAGTTGTGTATGTATCCAGACCGAAAAATGGTAACTAAAACCTATAGGAATAAGAGTTATTCTGGTATTAGGTTTTGGTCAAGAGTGTCTTGATTCAGAGGAGGAGTGTTTTTGATTACCCTTCTGTGTCATACATTCTAAACCTTTGGAGTATCATTGCAAATTATAAATGGCCTAGGAATCATTTGATAATTAGCTAAAACATGATTGGATTAGAGTTATAGCAAGAAACTCATACAAGTTTGTTTGTAAATTTTTCAGCAAAAATGTCTAGCTCTATAATTTCCTTATTGGGTGCGGAAAAGTTAACCGTCGAGAATATGATGACATGGAAAAACAAACTCAACACTATATTGGTAGTGGACGATCTAAAGTTTGTGCTAACTGAGGAGTGTCCTCAGGTGCCAGGCTCGAATGCGTCACGAAATGTTCGTGATGCATATGATCGATGGATCAAGGCCGATGATAAGGCCAAGGTCTACATGCTGGCAAGTATGTCTGACATATTACCCAAGAAGCATGAGGGCATGAATACCGCCAAGGAAATCATGGATTCTGTTCAGGGTATGTTTGGACAACAGTCCACACAGTCCCGACATAATGCCCTAAAGTACATATTCAACTCGAGGATACCAGAGGGTACATCTGTTCGGGATCATGTCCTGAATATGTTGGTGCACTTTAACATCGCGGAGTCGGATGGTGCTTCCATCGATGAGTCGAGTCAGGTCAACTTCATTCTTGAAACCCTTCCAGACAGTTTCCTGCAGTTTAGAAGTAATGATGTTATGAACAAGCTTACTTTTAATCTTACCTCCTTTCTGAATGAACTCCAGACCTTTCAGTCTCTGAAGAAAATTCAGGGATCGAAAGGTGAGGCAAATGTTGCCAGTAGGAGTTATCACAGAGGTTCGACCTCTAGAACAAAAACAATGGCTTCATCTTCTTCTAACCTGAGAGGAAAGAAGAAGAACATGAAGAAGGTTGGTAAAAGGAAACAATCTGACAAAGCTGCCGCCCAGAAGGGCAAGAAAGTCAAAGATGTTGCTGACAAAGGAAAGTGTTTCCACTGCAACGAAGACGGGCATTGGAAACGATACTATCCGAAGTACATTGCAGAAAAGAAGAAGGAAGGTAAATATGATTTACTTTGCCTAGAAGCTTGTTTAGTGGATAATGATAAAACAGCTTGGATACTTGATTCAGGTTCCACTACTCATGTTTGCTCTTCTTTCGTGGAATTGATTCTCGCAAAGAAACAACAAACAAGGAGAGATAATGCTCCGGGTTGGAAATGGAGAATCGTCTCAGCTTTGTAGCAGTAGGCACAATGAAGCTTTATTTTGGCAAGAAATATGTATTGTTGGACAATATATTAGTGATATCAGGATTTACTAGAAACCTTATTTCCATTTCTTGCCTTATAGAACAATGTATTTTTGTTTCCTTTTCTATGAATAAAGTGTTTGTTTTGAAGAAAGGTTTAGAAATATGTTCAGCTCATTAGAAAATGGATTGTATGTTTTAAGGTCTAATTCAGTCAAAATGGTTTTGAACACTAAATTATTTAAAACTGCAAACGCACAAACTAATAAACGTAAAATTTCTCCTAAAGAAAATGCTCATCTTTTGCATTTAAGATTGGGTCACATTAATCTCAATAGGATTGAGAGATTGGTAAAGAAAGAACTTCTAAACGAGTTAGAAGAAAATTCTTTGCCAGTATGTGAATCATGCCTAGAAGGCAAAATGACTAAAAAGACCTTTTAGTGGAAAAGGTTATAGAGCCAAAGACCCTCTAGAGCTTATACATTCAGACCTTTGTGGTCCGATTGAATGTTAAATCCAGGGGAGGATATGAATATTTCATCTCTTTTATAGATGATTATTCTAGATATGGGCATATTTACCTAATGCACCACAAGTCTGAAGCACTTAAAAAGTTCAAGGAATTCAAGACTGAGGTTGAAAATCAATTAGGTAAAACTATTAAAACACTTCGATTGGATCGAGGTGGAGAGTACATGGATTTAAAATTCAAGAACTATATGATAGAACATATAATTACATCCCAACTCTCAGCTCCCGGCACACCACAGCAAAACGGTGTATTGGAAAGGAGAAATAGAACCCTGTTGGACATGGTTCGATCAATGATGGGTTATGCTCATCTCCCTAGTTCCTTTTGGGGTTACGTAGTGGAAACTGCAGTATACATTTTGAATAATGTGCCGTCAAAAAGTGTTTCTGAAACACCTTTTGAACTCTGGAAAGAACGTAAAGGTAGTTTATGTCACTTCAGAATATAGGGTTGTCCAGCACATGTGCTTGTGACAAATCCAAAGAAGTTGGATTCACGTTCAAAGTTATGCCTATTCGTAGGATACCCAAAAGAAACAAGAGGTGGTTTATTCTATGATCCTAAGGAAGATAAGGTTTTTGTGTCATCAAATATCACTTTCTTAAAGGAGGACCACATTAGGGACCACAAACCAAAAAGCAAAGTAGTGTTGAGTGAGTTAGACGGAACAATAGTAAAGGTTGCTAATAAGAACACTAGTACGTCAACAAGAGTTGTTGATACTAGTTTCTCTAGTCAAGAGAGTCCATCTCAATAGTTGAGTATGCCTCGACGTAGTGGGAGAGTTGTGATACAACTCACCGTTATATGGGTTTAGCTGAAACCCAAGTTCTTATACCACATGACAACTGCGAGGATCCATTGACTTATAATCAAGCAATGGTTGACACAAAGAAAGACAAATGGGTCATAGCCATGGACTAAGAAATGGAGTCGATGTACTTCAATTCTGTTTGGGATCTTGTAGATAAGCCTGATGGGGTAAAACCTATAGGTTGTAAGTGGATCTACAAGAGAAAACGTGGTGTAGATGGGAAGGTGCAAACCTTTAAAGCTAGACTAGTAGCAAAGGGTTATACCCAGGGTTGACTATGAGGAAACCTTTTCACCTGTTGCTATGGTAAAGTCTATCCGTATCCTTCTTACCATTGCCGCATATTATACTATGAGGTATGGCAAATGGATGTAAAGACAACCTTTTTGAATGATAATCTTGAGGAAAACATCTACATGGACCAACCCAAAGGGTTCATTGAACAAGGACAAGAGCAAAAGGTTTCCAGGCTTAAAAGGTCAATTTATGGACTGAAACAAGTCTCTAGGTCCTGGAATTTAAGATTTGATGAGGCAATCAGATCTTATGGTTTTGACCAGAATGATGATGAACCTTGTGTCTACAAGAAAATCATCAATAGTTCTGTCGCTTTCCTAATTCAATATGTGGATGATATCCTACTCATTGGGAATGATGTAGGTTATCTCACTGACATCAAGGAATGGCTAGCTACGAAGTTCCAAATGAAAGATTTGGGTGATGCGCAGTTTGTTCTTGGGATCCAGATTGTCCGGAACCGCAAGAATAAAACACTAGCCTTGTCTCAAGCATCATACATAGACAAAGTGTTGTCAAGGTTTAAGATGAAAGATTCCAAAAAGGGTTTGTTGCCTTTTAGACATGGAATCCAATTGTCTAAAGAACAGTGTCCTAAGACACCTCAAGGAGTTGAGGATATGAGACGGATTCCTTACGCATCAGTTGTTGGGAGCCTGATGTACGCCATGTTGTGTACTAGGCCCGACATCCGCTTTTCAGCTTGGGATGGTCGTGAGGTATCAATCCAATCAAGGACTTGAACACTGGACAACGGTTAAAACAATCCTTAAGTATCTTCGGAGAACAAGGAATTACATGCTTGTGTATGGGGCTAAGGATTTGATCCTTACAGGATGCACGAATTCTGCCTTTCAGACTGATAAAGATTCTCGGAAATCTATATCAGGGTCAGTATTCACTCTTAACGGAGGAGTTGTAGTATGGCGAAACGTCAAGCAAGGATGCATCACTGATTCCACCATGGAGGCCGAATATGTAGCAGCTTGTGAAGCAGCTACGGAGGTCGTTTGGTTACGGAAATTCATGTTAAATTTGGAAGTTGTTCCAAATATGACTTTGCCCATCACGCTGTATTGCGATAACAGTGGTGCAGTGGCAAATTCGAGGGAACCCCGAAGTCACAAGAGGGGAAAGCACATAGAGCGGAAGTATCATCTCATCTGGGAGATCATGCATAGACGAGACGTGATTGTCACGAAGATAGCCTCAGAGCACAACATTGTTGATCCTTTTACAAAGGCTCTCACGGCTAAAGTATTTGAGAGTCACCTAGAAGGTCTAGGTTTACAAGTCTTCTCCAACTAGGGCAAGTGGGAGTATTTTGTACAAACGGGTTTAAATGCCTTAGTTTATTGTATTTACATTACTGTAATGTTTAGTACTCCACAAGCTTTAGGTCAAGTGGGAGATTTTTGGTATTTATGCCCTAAACTTGTGTAATTTTGATCAATTAAATAAAGTGTTATTTGTTTTGATAGAATTACAGTCTTGCTTTAATAAATCCAATAAACTAAGCTCCAAGGTTATAACATTTATCTAGAACATAAGTGTAGTGGACACTATTTGGGTTGAGTTCAAGAATATAACCTAAATGGTCTATGGTATAAGAATAAGGTTGGAAACCTCATTCTAGTAACACCATGGATGCGACCCACTTTGTAATTAATACAAATGAGGTAATCCAACTCATTCATGTAGTTGACATGCGAGTGGGGGCATCCTGTATGAAGAGTTCATACAAGACTGGATCGCAAATTATTAGTCTAACCAGTGTAACACGGTTAACAGAATAAGACTAGTAATTTATAGATGGTCATTAGTGACTCGACTTGAATCCTGAGCAAGTTAAGAACTCCTGCTTATAGGGGTTTGTCCTTAGACTAGTATAGGTGAGAGTGGCTTGTAGCCGACTCAATAAGCCTACCTTCTCAGAGACAGAACTTCGTAGGTAGCTGGGAACTTAACCGTGCAAGATGGAATTCACTCATTCTACACTAAGGAATTAGATAGGTTGTTCTCTTAAGAACTGACTCCAGGTCTTGACCAACGAGGCCCCGCCCTCTATGAGGGTATGAGTCTAAGGTAGGACCTTAGACTTGTTGTTCATTAGAGGATCAGTGGTGCTTAAGGAGCAAAGAGGTAATCACAGGGGTAAAACGATAATTTGACCCAGCTGTGATTACGAACAACCTGTGAAGGGTCCTGGTTCAATGAACCCTTTGGGTTGGTCCATGTAGATGTTTTCCTCAAGATTGCCATTTAAAAAGGCCATGTAGATGTTTTCCTCAAGATTGCCATTTAAAAAGGCTTTCTTGACATCCATTTGCCATGCCTCATAATCATAATATGTGGCAATGGCAAGTAGGATACGAATAGACTTTACCATAGCAACGGTGAAAAGGTTTCCTCATAGTCAACCCCTTCAACCTGGGTATAACCCTTTGCCACGCTTTCTCTTGTAGATCCACTTACAACCTATAGGTTTTACCCCATCAGGCTTATCTACAAGATCCCAAACAGAATTGAAGTACAAAGACTTCATTTCTTAGTCTATGGCTATGACCCATTTGTCTTTGTCTTTGTCAAATCATCGCTTGATTATAAGTCAATGGATCCTCGTTGTTGTCAGGCTGTGTTATAACCCTCCCACTACGTCGAGGCATACTCAACTCTTGAGATGGACTCTCTTGACTAGACAAACTAGTATCAACAACTCTTGTTGACGTACTAGTTTTATTAGCAACCTTTGCTATTGTTCCGTCTAACTCACTCAACACTACTTTACTTTTTGGCTTGTGGTCCCTTATGTTGTCCTCCTCTAAGAAAATAAAATTTGTCGACACAAAAACCTTATCTTCCTTAGGAATCATAGAATAAACCACTTCTTGTTTCTTTTGGGTAGCCTACGAATAGACACAATTTTGAACATGAATCCAACTTCTTTGGATTTGTCACAAGCACATGCGCTGGACAACCCCAAATTTTGAAATGACATAAACTACCTTTACGTCCTTTCCAGAGTTCAAAAGTTGTTTCAGAAACAATTTTTTAGGGCACATTATTCAAAATGTATACTGCATTCTCCACTTCGTAACCCCAAAATGAACTAGGGAGATGAGCATAACTCATCATTGATCGAACCATGTCCAACAAGGTTCATTTCTCCTTTCCGATACACCGTTTTGCTGTGGTGTACCGGGAGCTGGGAGTTGGGATGTAATTCCATGTTTTGTCATATAGTTCTGGAATTTTAAATCGATGTACTCTCCACCTCGATCCGATTGAAGTGTTTTAATAGTTTTACCTAATTGATTTTCAACCCCAGTCTGAATTCCTTGAACTTTTCAAGTGCTTCAGACTTGTGGTGCATTAGGTAAATATGCCCAAATCTAGAATAATCATCTATAAAAGAGATGAAATATTCATATCCTCCCCTGACTTTAACATTCATCGGACCACAAAGGTCTGAATGTATAAGCTCAAGAGGGTCTTTGGCTCTATAACCTTTTCCACTAAAAGATCTTTTAGTCATTTTTCCTTCTAGGCAGGATTCACATACAGGTAAAGTATTTTCTTCTAACTCATTTAGAAATCCATTCTTTACCAATCTCTCAATCCTATTGAGATTAATGTGACCCAATCTTAGATGCCAAAGATGAGCATTTTCTTTAGGAGAAATTTTACGTTTCTAGTTTGTGCGTTTGCAGTTTTAAATAATTCAGTGTTCAAAACCAGAAACGTAATGAAGCTGTGTGGACTGGTTTTGAACACTGAATTATTTAAAACTGGTTTTGAACACTGAATTATTTAAAACTGAATTATCCAGGACATGATCCCGAACAGATGTACCCTACACAGAATTCATGATTTCATTGTTCAAAACCAGTTTTAAATAATTCAGCATTTTCTAATGAAGCTGAACATATTTCTATACCTTTCTTCAAAATAAACACTTTATTCATAGAGAAGGAAACAGAAATACATTGTTCTATGAGGCAAGAAATTGAAATAAGGTTTCTAGTAAACCCTAGTATCACTAATATATTGTCGAACAACATATATTTCTTGCCAAAATAAAGTTTCATCGTGCCCTCATCACATGGTGAGACGACTTCTCCATTTCCAACTCGAGTGTTATCTCTCCTTTTGTAGTCACTTCTTTGCCATGAATCATTTCCCTAAAAAGAAGAGCAAACATGATTAGTGGCGCCTGAATCAAGTATCCAAGCAGTTTTATCATTATCCACTAAACAAGTTTCTAGGCAAAGTAAATCATATTTACCTTCCTTCTTCTTTTACTCAATGTACTTGAGCATAGCCCGCTTCCAATGTCCTGCTTCGCGTTGCAGTGGAAACACTTTCCTTTGTCAGCAACTTCTTTGACTTTCTTGCCCTTCTAGGCGGTAGCTTTGTCAGCTTGTTTCCCTTTACCAACCTTCTTCATGTTCTTCTTCTTCCCTTTCATGTTAGAAGAAGATAAAGCCACTGTTTTTGTCTCAGAGGTCGAACCTCTGTGATAACTCCTACTAGCAACATTTTCCTCACTCTTCGATCCCTGAATTTTCATCAAAGATTGAAAGGTCTGGAGTTCATTCAGAAGGGAGGTAAGGTTAAAAGTAAGCTTGTTCATAACAACATTACTTCTAAACTGCAGGAAACTATCTGGAAGGGTTTCCAGAATAAAGCTGACCTGGCTCGACTCATCGATGGAAGCATCATTCGACTCTGCGATGTTAAAGTGCACCATTATATCCAGGACATGATCCCGAACAGATGTACCCTCTGGCATCCTTGAGTTAAATATGTACTTGAGGGCATTGTGTCGGGCCTGTGTGGACTGTTGTCCAAACATACCCTACACAGAATTCATGATTTCCTTGGCGGTTATCATGCCCTCATGCTTCTTGGCTAATATGTCAGACATACTTGTCTGCATGTAGACCTTGGCCTTATCATTGGCCTTGATCCATCGATCATATGAATCACGAACATTTCGTGACGAATTCGAGCCTGTCACCTGAGGACACTCCTCAGTTAGCACAAAAATTAAGAACGCAATTGGGCTCTAATACCAATTGAGAGGAATCGAATCCTGCAACAGAAGCGATTGTGAATCGTGCGTTCTTAATTTCGTTACAACGATTACATTCAAGAACTAAAACAACTAGATTAAACATATAAACAGAATATGGACAACAAGAATTATACCTTTGAAGAACTCTTTTTCAAGTGCTCCTCCTCCACGATCACGATCTCAGCAATTGGAACCTGAATGAATAAAGACACTACCACCGGATCTTTTTCCGTTGTTCTCTAGGTGAGGGAGGAATGTGAGTTCCCTTTAGGTAAGATGAGATGTTTGTGAGAGAGATTGTGTTTTTGGAACCTTTCCAACAACACAACAAGGAGCTTATGAAGCCTGAATTGCATAACCTAGTTGCATCTCATGCAACTATATATATAGGGAAATAGGATGGAAATGACCATCCTACCCTTCCTTTATTCTCTCATTAATATATGTTTTATATGTGAATTTAATTCACATTAAAACTATATATTATATCAATTATATCATATATAATTGATATAACACCTCATGTATGAAATTGAACACTTCAATTTCATTCCTAACTTTATACCCTCAATATTACCATGTTGAGCCAACGGAGGGACCTAATGGACCTACAGTTCATGAGCTCCAATGATGTGAAATTAACTATCAAACTCTTTGATCCAGTTAATCAATATTCATTAACTACAAGTCACTCCACTATAGAGTTGTAGTTGCACTTTCCTCACTGTAGATTATATTGTGTCCACTGATATAGTCATTACCTATGAGTCGACCCTTCACAGGTTGGTTCATGATCACAGCTGGGTCAAATTACCGTTTTACCCTGTGATTACCTCTTTGTTCCTTAAGCACCACTGATCCTCAAATGAACAACAAGTCTATGGTCCTACCATAGACTCATACCCTCATAAAGGGCGGGCCCCGTTGTTCAAGACTGAGTCGGTTCTTAAATGAACAACCTATCTAATTCCTTAGTGCAGAATGAGTGAATTCCATCTTGCACGCTTAAGTTCCCACTACCTACGAGGTTCTCGTCACCGAGAAGGTAGGCTTATTGAGTCTGGCCACAGCCACTTTCACCCATACTAGTCTAAGGACAAACCCCTATAAGCGGGGAGTTCTTAACTCGCTCAGATTTGTGTCGTCGAGTCACTAATGACCATCTATAAATTACTAGTCTTATCCATTAAATCTGTTACAATCGGTTAGACTAATAATTTCATGATCCTGTCTTGTATGCACTCTTCATACAGATGCCCCACTCGTATGTCAACTACATGAATGAGTTGGATTACCTCATTTGTACTAATTACAAAGTGGGTCGCATCCATGGTGTTACTGCAATGAGGTTTCCAACCTTATTCTTATACCATAGATCATTTAGGTTATATTCTTGAACTCAACCCAAATAGTGTCCACTACACTGATGTTCAAGATATATATATTATCAAGATGTATGTTATAACCTTGGAGCTTAGTTTATTGGATTTATAAAGCAGATCAGAATTTTATCAAAACAAATAACTCGTTATTTCTTTGATCAAATTACACAAGTTTTAGGGCATACATCCAAACAGTTAGACCCATAGGGTGTAAATGGATCTATACGAGAAAGAGAGATGCAACTGAAAAGGTATAGACCTTTAAGGCTAGACTTGTAGCAAAGGGTTTTACCTAAAGTGAAGGAGTTGATTATGAAGAAACTTTTGTCCCCTGTTGCTATGTTGAAGTCTATAAGGATACTCTTGCCCATAGCCGCGTTTTATGATTATGAAATTTGGCAAATGGGCGTCAAGAAGTTGAGGATATTGAGACGTATTCCCTATGCCTCTGCAGTAGGTAACTTAATGTATGCTATGTTGTGCACGAGGCCAGACATTTGTTATGCAGTGGGAATAGTCAGTAAGTACCAGCCCAATCCAGGGTTAGACCACTGGACAATAGTTAAAAACATTCTCAGGTATCTTAGGAGAACGAGGGACTATACGCTTGTGTATGGGACTAAGGATTTGATCCTTACTAGATACATTGATTCTGATTTTCAGAACGATAAGGATTCTCGGAAATCCACATCGGGATCAATTTTCACCCTTAACGGGGGAGCTATAGCATGGCGAAACATCAAGCAAGGATGCATCGCTGACTCCACCATGGAGGTTGAGTATGTCGCTGCTTGTGAAGCAGCAAAAGAGGTTTGGTAGCCAATTCGAAGGAACCTCGTAGCCAATTCGAAGGAACCTAGGCTAATCTAGGGCAAGTGGGAGATATGTAATGTGGTATATGGATGCCCTAGTTTTTTGTATTTTTATCTCTGTAACCACTGTTTTAGATTATGATGTACCCCACTAGAGTTTTAGTTCAAGTGGGAGTTTGTTGGGGTTTGTGCCCTAAAACTCGTAGTTTGTAATTATGTTTTAATTAATGTAATAAAGTGTTATTATTTCAATAAAGAGTTATTATTCGTTATCTACGAGTTTGCATTTATTTAAACCCTAAATCCAATAAACAAAACATCCAAGGTTGTTAAATGTATCTTTAACTGAATGTAATGTACATATAAATGATCTCGGTTTGAGATACAACCTAAAGGGTCTATAGTTAGGGGATAAGGTTTGGGTACCTTACCCTGGTAAAACTATGGATGTAGCCCACTTTGTATATGATACAAACATTGTGAACCTAACGTGTTCGTGTAGATGACATGTGAGGATATTCTATGTTATGAGATTACATAAGACCGAACCACGAAATAGTAACCTCTAGCTGTAACTCCGTTGACTAGTTAGGTTTCTATTTCACTAGGATTACCAAGGCAACTTGATCTCAATCCTAAGCGAAGTTACTGAACTCTGTTCATGAGGGATTGTCCTTTGACTAGTATGGGTGAGAGTGGCCAGATTCGCCAACTCAATATGCCTACCTTCTTGGGGACAAGACCGAGTGAGCGGCTGAGAACTTAACTTAGCAAGATGGAATTCACTCCTTCCCGCCTACTAGGGTAAGTATAGGAATGTTCCCTTAAGTGGTGTCTCCGGGACTTGAACAAAGGGTCCGACCCTCTCATTGGCCCAAGAGGGACTCTGTTTGTTGGTAGGACCACAAACAAATTGTTCATTAGATGAGCACTGATACTTAAGGTACAAGATGTAACCAAGGGGTAAAACGGTAATTTGACCCACTTGGTGTTACAAACATTCGTGTAGGATTGACTTGCTGTTATTGGTCAATATCCGTGGACACAGAAATATATCTGCAGTGAAAAGAGTGCAACTACGGGACTTTAGTGGTGTGTTCCCGCAGTTAACGAATGTTGATAGGGAGGTTAATGAGATTAACCGAACAATCTCGTATCGTTGGAGCTTCTGATTTGTAAGTCCATTAGGTCCACCTACTAGCTCGTAAAGGGTTCTTAGATCATTTGAATTTGAAATGTTCAAATTCATTAGGGAATAAATTTAATGTATATAGATACGATCTAAAATATAGTTTTGGAACTATATATTATAAATTTAATGTGAATATGATTCATATTAAATTATATGAGAGAATTAAATATTTGAAAGAGTTCAAATACTAAATTCAAATGTGAATGTGATTCATATTTGAAAACTATACGTTAAAATTTAATGTGCATTAGATGTGCATTAAAACTATATGTTAGAGGGATATTTGATTAAATGTGATTTAATCTATATTAAATATATGATATTTAATTGTGATTAATTAAATGTGATTTAATTAATTATATATATTGTTATTTACTTCATAATTTTGATTATTTAATTAAATAAAAAAAAGGAGAACATGTCAGGAGGACACGTTCCCCATCTCTCCCAACTCCATAATCGATAAGGAGTGGGAGATGCCCTCTACAGGGTCTTCTTCTCCACGTGAGAAAGATCAATTGATCATTCTCTGGTTGAGTTCTCTCTGGTAGAATTCTCTCTCTCTCACTTTTACATTCCCAATCTTCCAACTGTTGGAATCCTTCCCACAAAGGATTTGATCTAAGTTGAAACTCAGACATAGGAGGTTTTCCTCGTGGTGTTGCCATGTTGGAGAGAACAGAGCTTGTACCTGCATTGCTAAATTCGTTTGGAGCAAGGAGTTGTTGCGAGTCTACAATGGTAACCCCTTTATCTTCCTTTTAGTTTAACTGTTAAACATAGAATGTTTGCATGTATATCTCCATACTTAATTAGATTAGGATTTATATGTTTGTTCTATTTTTGTCATGTATTGATTTTTGCATTTCTAACCAAAACAATCAAACAAATACGATTCCAAACTCGTTTCCGCTGCTCAAGGGGATTAGATTTCCATCAAGGATAATCTGAATAAACAGGAGTTCATAGAACACTTAGGATTAAGATCGAGTTACCTAGGTCATCGCATGAATATAGTTAGTTAAGACAGTAAACGGAGTTATAAAGTCTAAGTGACTATTTTGCGGTCCAGGCTTATGCAAACTCATTGCATAGGACGCCCCCACTCGCATGTCTCCAAATGAACGATTTAGGATCACATCGTTTGTACTCTACAAAGTGGGTCGCGTCCATAGTGTCCCAGGATAAGGTACCCAATCCTATCCTTATATTATAGATCGTTCTGGCTATAGCTTGAACTTGATCCACTTTTATGTCATACATAAAGTTCAAGTATTCATCCTATAGCAAAGGGTTCTTTATTGGATTAAGGTTACACAATACACAATTCACTTTATTCAATAACGCTTTTACTGAATCAACTATATAGTAAAATAGAATATACATCCAGTTTAAAAAATCACGAGTTTTAGGACATAAAATCCAAAAATTTAGTGATGTATAAAAGAAGAAACGTTGAGAGGACTTCCTGACTAGGGCAAGTGGGAGATATGTAAACGGGTATTCGATGCCCTAGTTTATTGTATTAGTTCATTGTAATTTATGTACATTTCAGAAATGTATTTGCTCCACTAGCTTAGTCCAAGTGGGAGTTTGTTGGGATGTTTGTCCTAATCTCGTTTTGTTTGTAAATATACGTTTGAAATTAATAAAGGTTATTTATTTCATCAATTTGTGTCTCGCATTTATTACAAACTTTGTCCAATAAACTAAGCTCCAGGGTCATTGAATACATGAGAGAACTAGAATTTGAACGGTGTGTAGTGGACACACAGGGAAGATCACGTTCGAGTAAATGACCCGAAGGTCTACAGTATATGGATGAGGTTGGAGACCTAATCCTGGATACGCTGTGGATGCGACCCGCTTTGTATTAAGATACAAACGAGGTGATCTGACTCGTTCATGTGGTTGACATGCGAGTGGGGGCATCCTGTACAATGAGATTGTATAAGACCGGACCGTGAATTATTATACCTACTGATGTAACACCGTTAACAATATGGACTAATAACTTCGTAGATGACCATTAGTGACTCGACCTGAATCCTGAGCGTGTTCCGGACTCCTGTCTGTGGGGATCTGTCCTTTGACTAGTACGGGTGAGGGTGGTCATAGTTACTCGTCCAATATGCCTATCTTCTAAGGGACAGGACCAAGTAGAGAGCTGGGAACTTAACTACGCGAGATGGAATTCACTCGTTCCCGCCTTTAGGGAAGCTAGAGGACTTGTTCCCTTAAGTGTTGTCTCCAGGGCTTGAACAACGGGCGCCCTCCCTCTCACTGACTCGAGAGGGTTGTTGTATATGGTTGGACCATTACAACGTTGTTGTTCATTAGAGGAGCAGTGGGGACTTAAGGAGCAAGAAGTAGACACAGGGGTAAAACAGTATTTTGACCCAACAGTGTCTACAAACAACCTGTGAAGGGTCAACTCATGGGCATTGGTTATATCAATGGACACGTAATATCTTGCACTGACGGGAGTGCAGCTACGGGCTTTAGTGGAGTGTTACTGGAGCTAATGAATGTTGATTAACCGGGTCAAAGAGTTTGATAGGTTAATCTCGGATCATTGGAGCTCGTCATTGTAGGTTCATAAGGTCCCTCGATTGTCTCAAACTCGATTAAAAGAAGGTTTACTGTTTTGGTGTGAATTGAAGTGTTCAATTTCACTAAAAGGCATTTATGTCATTTATATGAGATATGAATGATATAATATATAGTTTAATGTGTATGAGATTTATAATAAACTATAGGTTAGTCTAATTGTTGAATTAGGGCTAATTAGGAGAAATTAGATCGAGAGATTTTAAATTGAAAGTGTTTCTATTTAAAAATCCACAATATTGCAAATGTGATTTGTAAAATGAGATATGAGATATCTTATAATATGTGGTTATGCAAATATGATTTGCATAACATATGGTTGTGATAAAATGGTAAATAGGTGGAGATTTCAACTCCACCTATCTCCATTATATAATCCCCTTTTGCAAGAAGGGTGGTATGCTCATAAGCTCATTTTTTGATTTCTCACCAAAAGAAGCTTTCCTCTCTCTTACAAATTCTCTCTTGTTTTTCTCCTCCCAAAAAGAAAACCCTAGAATCCCACCATTCTTCTTCTTCCAAAAGAAGAACAACCGAGAAGCCAAGTTGTGGTGTTCGGTCTTTGTTCGTGAGAAGAGTTCGAGATCGTTGAGATCGAGTAAGCACGAAGAGTTCGTTAACGGAAAGGAAGCCTTGAAGAACGTCTTGAACAAGTAAGTAACAAAACTTGTTGTATTCCTTTCATTTTATGCATGTTTAGTCTAAATCTAAGTGTTAGTTAATTTTAACGAAATTAAGTAGCACAACTTCACCGCGACGATTCGATCGTCTTTCGCTGCGCGGGGAGTTTCATTCCCTTCAATTGCTATTAGAGCCATTCGTTTGTTCTTGTTGTTCACTGATTTTCGTTAAACTTCAGTGGGTATTGCCTTTAATTCATGAGATGAATGTTTGTTTGCATAATGGATGTTTTCGGTTTTGACATTTTTAGTAGATTTACATTTCTATGTTGATGTGATCAATGTAAGGGCACGTTGTTTTGGGCATTTTAATGTAAATTGAGTCTGTAAGTCCGAGTCGTTCGTGGCAAGAATTGTTGTGAAGAAATTGGAGCGAAAATGGGCGAGAATCGACGAAGAACAACAAGAGGAGCTTGTTGTTCTGTCGATAGCGTTGAGACGTTGTTCAACGGCGTCTCAATGCTGCTCATGCGGGCGGAGGCTTGGCTGCAGAGCAGCATTGCAACGCTAGGCGTAGCGTTGCAACGCCGAGGCGTGGAGCGCGCGGGGCACAATGCTGAGCACTGCAGCGTTGCAACGCTGCCCATGGCGTTGCAACGCTACTTGTGTTGAGGGCGGTTCCAACGCCTAGTTCGTGAGAAACGTGAGGGCATGGTGGTTGTTGAGTTCGTGAGTAGCAGTTTACAAATGTTTTATTTATTTTCTAATTTATAAATTGTAGTATTTATTTATTTATTTATTTTTATTTCATTAAATAATATTAATATAAATATTATATTAATGTTATTTAATTAAATAAATACCCCTTTAGTGCCAAAACCGGTCCATTTTGCTATTTATTTATTTTATGCATGTGATGTATGATTTAATTAAATTTCTATATGCATAATGTATGTCATATAGATTTAAAATCCCACCTTAGGTTAAACATATTCATGCATCATTTATATTATAAGTGTTATAATATATAGTTTGGATAATAGGTTATATTATAAGAGTTATGATATAATTAAATGAATTTTTTTAATTTAATTAAATATAATTGTTATATTTTTTAGATTAAAGTATGCTCATGAATTAATTTCATGTGATGAATTATTATGTTATAGTATATAGTTATTCATGTGATGAATGATCAAACAAACTATAACATAGAAATGGATGTAACCTCAGTTAATTATTAGTTTTAAAGTGTTTAGAACTTGAATAATTAGACTTAGGTTTTCTAGTTCTAATAAGATTAGAATTAGGAAATCAAAATGTAATCTTTGAATGGTAACTGATAAGTAACTTTGTCTAAGGAAGGTTTTGTCTAAGGCTGGGGTATTTAAGTTAACGCTTGCGGAATACCCCTACCTGGAAACTGACCTGGGAGTGAATTCGGTCCAGAGATTCTGAGATTATATTTATCGTGAGTGACGTTAATTAAAAGTTGATTAATTTACTCACATAGACCTAAGTAATAATGTGATTATAAACTTAGGCTAAATACCATATAAGAGTTATATTGGTAGACTTAGGTAAATTTTAGCTGGTTTATCTAGGTCAATCCCGAAAATAATAAAGTGCTGAGTGGGAGGAAATAAAGTGTATAAGATATATTTAATTTTTCGACCACAAATCTCCGTTAAGTCCGCACCGTGAGATCCAATACTTGGCCTCGTGGCGCAAATGGGAGCGTCCCCCTTCGGATGGTATTTGTATGGGTCAATATGAAAGTGGATGGAGAGAGTACTTATAGTAAGTGAGAGCGGGACCTGTGAAAACGGGACCCAAGGTCTCTTCTTTCGATTCACACCGTGAGACTCCTATGATCTGCCTGCTAGTTTGGCCTGGACCAAACAATCCCTTCGGAGGGCCTTGATCATGGGAGTCAGTACACCGTGAATTTCTGAAAGGGATACAGTTTCCTTGTTGGTTTTCCTTCGTGGTTCACCCTTCGGTGGCTAATGTTTGGACGGCTACTTGGGAACTTAAAGATTGAGGGTGACACTCACAGAATTCGTTAAGTGTTAATGAATTTGACAAAATAATGGTAACTGGACGCCTAATGGAATAAGAGTTATTCTGGGATTAGGGTCTGGTCGAGAAAGTCTCGTCCTAGAGGAGGAGTGTTTCTGTTCACCCTTCGGTGGCGGTCATTCTAAACCTTTAGGATATCATTACAATTTTTGAAATGACCTAGGGATCATAGGATTATATTTTGCTAAAACAAGATTGGATTTCAAAAGTGTATGCGAGACTGACAAAAAATTATTTTTTAATATTTCAGCAAAAATATGTCTAGCTCAATTATCTTTTTACTCGCTTCCGACAAGTTAGTGGGAGATAACTTCCAAACGTGGAAGAATAACATAAACACGATTCTAGTAACTGACGACCTGAAGTTCGTGCTTATTGAGGAGTGTCCTCAAGTGCCGACCTCGACTGCATCACGAAGTGTTCGTGATGCATACGATCGATGGATCAAGGCCAATGAAAAGGCCAAGGTCTATATAATTGCCAGCTTATCTGAAGTTTTGGCAAAGAAGCATGAGTTGATGGTCACCGCTAAGGAGATCATGGAGTCGTTGCAAGACATGTTTGGACAACAATCCTTTCAGGTCAGGCACGATTCGCTCAAACACGTCTTCAACGCCCGAATGAAAGAAGGGACGTCTGTTCGTGAATATGTTCTGGACATGATGACCCACTTTAATTTGACGGAGATGAATGGGGCTTCGATCGACAAGTCGAGCCAGGTCAGCTTTATTCTGGAGACTCTTCCGAAGAGTTTCCTCCAGTTTCGTAGCAACGCTGTTATGAACAAGATAAGCTACACTCTTACCACCCTCCTCAATGAGCTACAGAACTTCCAGTCCTTGATGAGGATCAGGACACCGGAAGCTGAGGCAAATGTTGCCTACAGATCATATCACAGGGGTTCGACCTCTAGGACCAAATCTGTTGCTCCTTCTCGCCCGAAAGGGAAGAAAAAAATGTAGAAGGGTAAAGTTGATCGAGTTGCCGCCCAAAAGGGCAAGAAGGTCAAGGAAGTTGCAGAAAAAAGAAAGTGTTTCCACTGCAATGGGGATGGTAACTGGAAGAGAAACTGTCCCAAGTTACTTTCCGAGAGGAAGAATCAAGGTAAATATGATTTACTAGTAACTGAAACTTGTTTAGTTGAGAGTAGTGACTCTTCCTGGATATTGGATTCGGGAGCCACTAACCATGTTTGTTCTTCTTTTCAGGGAACTGATTCCTGGCAGCAGCTGCGAGAGGGTGAGGTGACTCTACGGGTTGGATCTGGGAGATAGTCTCTGCTGCAACGATCGATAAAGTGAAGCTCTACTTTGGCAGGAATTACTTATTGTTAGACAATTTGTATATAGTTCCAAGGTTTACTAGAAACCTTGTTTCTATTTCCTGTCCTCTTGAACATTCAATTTTTGTAAATGTTTCTAGTAATATAAAGCGTTTATTTCTAGAAATGGAAATTTCTTACGTTCTACTTCACTTAAGTCAAATTTGTTCGTTTTAAAGCCTAATTCGGTCAAAAGCATTTTGAACACTAAGTTATTTAAAACTGCTGAAACACGAACTAAAAGAGTTAAGGTTTCTCCAAAAGAAAATGCCCATCTTTGGCATCTAAGGTTAGGCCACATTAATCTCAATCAGATTGAGAGACTAGTGAAGAGTGGACTTCTAAGTCAGTTGGAAGAAAACTCTTTACCGGTGTGTGAGTAATTCCTTGAAGGCAAAATGACAAAATGTCCTTTTAGTGGAAAATGATATAGAGCCAAGGAGCCCCTTGAGCTTATACATTCTGACCTCTGTGGTCCGATGAGTGTTAAAGCACGAGGAGGTTACGAATACTTCGTATCTTTTATAGATAACTATTCGAAGTATGGGTATCTTTACCTAATGCATAAGAAGTCTGAAACTCTTGAAAAGTTCAAGGACTACAAGACTGAGGTTGAGAACCTGTTAGGTAAAACCATAAAAACACTTCGATTGGATTTAGGTGGAGAGTATATGGACACGAATTCCGTGACTATATGATAGAACACTAATTACGTCCCAACTCTCAACACCGTATGCCACAATGAGAATGGTGTATCGAGAGGAGAAAGCAACCCACGTTGGACATGGTTCGGTCGATGATAAGTTACGCTCGTCTCTCTGATTCTTTTTGGGGCAACGTAGTGGAGACTGCGGTGTATATTTTGAACAACGTTCCATCAAAGAGTGTTTGTGAAACACCTTTCGAACTCTGGAATGGCCGTAAAGGTAGTTTACACCATTTCAGAATTTGGGGATGCCCGACTCACGTGTTTGTGTCAAACCCGAAGAAACTGGAACCCCGTTCAAAATTGTGTCTATTCATAGGTTACCCAAAAGAGACTAGAGGTGGGCTATTTTACAATCCTAAGGAAAATAGGGTGCTTGTGTCGACAAACGCCACTTTTCTTGAGGAAGACCACATCAGTCATCATTTTCCTAAGAGAAAAATCGTGTTGAATGAAATGGACAGTACGTCAGCAAGAGTTGCTGATGGAGCTAGTATGTCAACAAGTGTTGTTGATCCTAGCACGTCAAGTCAAGTCTGTTCCCAAGAGTTGGGAATGTCTCGACATAGTGGGAGAGCTGTTAGACAGCCTGAACGTTAAATGGATTTAGCTGAAACTCAAGTCGTCACTCCTAATGATGACAACGAGGATCCATTGACCTATGATCAGGCAATGGCTGATGTTGACAAGGACGAATGTATTAACGCTATGGACCAGGAAATGGAGTCGATGTACTTCAATTCTGTCTGGGAGCTTGTGGATCAACCAGATGAGGTAAAACCTATAGGATGTAAATAGATCTACAAGCATAAACATGACATAGATGGGAAGTTGCAGACCTTCAAACCACGACTAGTGGCAAAGGGTTTTACCCAGGTCGAAGGGGTTGACTATGAGAAAACCTTTTCACCTGTTGCCATGGTAAAGTCGATCAGGATCCTTCTGGCCATTGTCGCGTATTATGACAACGAGGTATGGCAGATGAATGTCAAGACCGCCTTTCTGAATGGAAACCTTGTCGAAACCATCTACATGGACCAGCCCAAAGGGTTCATAACTCAAGGACAAGAGCAAAAGGTTTGTCGGCTTCATAGGTCTATTTATGGACTGAAACAAGCCTCGAGGTCTTAGAATATAAGGTTTGATGAGGCAATCAAATCTTATGGCTTTGATCAGAATGTTGACGAGCCTTGTGTCTACAAGAAAATCGTCAACAAAACTGTCGCATTTCTGATTTTATACGTGGATGATATCCTTCTCATTGGGAATGAGGTAGGATTTCTTACTGACGTAAAGAAATTGCTAGCTTTGCAATTCCAAATGAAAGATTTGGGAGATGTTATATGTTCTACGTATCCAGATAGTCCGGAACCGGACACTAGCCATGTCTCAAGCATCTTATATTGACAAGAAGTTGTCTAGATATAAGATGGAGAACTCCAAGAAGGGCTTGCTGCCTTTCAGGCACGGGGTTGACTTGTCTAAGGATCAGTGTCCTAAGACTCCTCAAGAGGTTGAGGATAGGAGACGGATCCCCTATGCTTCAGTTGTAGGGAGCCTAATGTATGCCATGTTGTGTACTAGGCTCGACATCTGTTATGTAGTAAGGATTGTCAGTAAGTATAAATCCAATCAAGGATTAGATCATTGGAAGGTCCTAAAGGTAATCCTCAAGTTTCTTAGGAGAACGAGGAACTACAACTTATTGTATGGTGGTGGGGATTTGATCCTTACAGGTTACACAAATTCTGATTTTCAGACCGATAAGAATTCTAGGAAATCCACTTTGGGGTCAACCTTCATTCTGAATGGAGGAGCTGTAGTATGGCGAAGCATCAAGCAGGGATGCATCGCTGATTCCACTATGGAAGCGGAGTATGTTGCGACTTGTGAAGCTGCAAAGGAAGCTGTTTGGCTTAGGAAGTTCATGACCGATTTGGAAGTTGTTCCAAATATGAACTTGTCGATCACACTGTTTTGTGACAACAGTGGTGCAGTAGAAAACTCCAGAGAGCCTCGGAGCCATAAGAGAGGCAAACACATTGAGCGGAAGTATCACCCGATACATAGATTGTGCACTGCGGCGACGTGACAGTCACGCAGATAGCGTCGGAGCACAACGTAGCTAATCAATTTACAAAGCCCCTCGCTTCTAAGGTGTTTGAGGGTCACCTAGAGAGTCTAGGTCTTCGAGTACTTCCTGACTAGGGCAAGTGGGAGATATGTAAACGGGTATTCAATGCCCTAGTTTATTGTATTACTTCATTGTAATTTATGTATATTTCAAAAATGTATTTGCTCCACTAGCTTAGTCCAAGTGGGAGTTTGTTGGGATGTTTGTTCTAATCTCGTTCTGTTTGTAAATATACGTTTGAAATTAATAAAAATTATTTATTTCATCATTTTGTGTCTCGTATTAATTACAAACATTGTCCAATAAACTAAGCTCAGGGCCATTGAATACATGAGAGAACTAGAACTTGAACGGTGTGTTGTGGACACACAGGGAGGATTACGTTCGAGTAAATGACTCAAACGGTCTACAGTATATGGATGCGGTTGGAGACCTAATCCTGGATACACTGTGGATGCAGCCCGCTTTGTATTAAGGTACAAATGAGGTGATCTTACTCGTTCATGTGGTTGACATGCGAGTGGGGGCATACTGTACAATGAGATTGTACAAGACCGGACCGTGAATTATTAGATCTACTGATGTAACACTGTTAATAGTATGGACTAATAATTTCGTAGATGACCATTAGTGACTCGACCTGAATCCTGAGCGTGTTACGGACTCCTGTCTGTGGGGATCTGTCCTTTGACTAGTAAGGGTGAGGGTGGTCACAGTTTCTCAGGGATAGGACCAAGTAGGGAGCTGGGAACTTAACTACGCGAGATGGAAATCACTCGTTCCCGCCTTTAAGGAAACTAAAGGGGTTGTTCCCTTAAGTGTTGTCTCCAGGGCTTGAACAACGGGCGTCACCCTCTCACTGACTCGAGAGGATTGTTGTATATGGTTGAACCATTACAACGTTGTTGTTCATTAGACAAGTAGTGGGGACTTAAGAAGCAAGAAGTAGACACAGGAGTAAAATGGTAATTTGACCCAGCAGTGTCTACGAACAACGTTTGAAGGGTCGACTCATGGGCATTGATTATATTAATGGACACGTAATATCTTGCATTGACGGGAGTGCTGCTACGGGCTTTAGTGGACTGTTACTGTAGCTAATGAATGTTGATTAATCGGGTCAAAGAGTTTGATAGGTTAATCTCGGATCATTGGAGCTCGTCACTGTAGGTCCATAAGGTCCCTCGGTTGGCTCAAACTCGATTAAAAGAAGGTTTACTGTTTTGGTGAATTGAAGTGTTCAATTTCACTAAAGGGCATTTATGTCATTTATATGAGATATGAATGATATAGTATATAGTTTAATGTGAATGAGATTCATAATAAACTATAGGTTAGCCTAATTATTGAATTAGGGCTAATTAGGAGAAATTAGATTGAGTGATTTTAAATTGGATGTGATTCAATTTAAAAATCCACAATATTGCAAATGTGATTTGTAAAATGAGATATGAGATATCTTATAATATGTGGTTATGCAAATATGATTTGCATAACCTATGGTTGTGGTAAAATGGTAAATAGGTGGAGATTTCAACTCCACCTATCTCCACTATATAAACCCCTTTTGCAAGAAGGGTGGTATGCTCAGCTCATTTTTGGAATTCTCACCAAAAGAAGCTTTCCTCTCTCTCACAAATTCTCTCTAATTTTTCTCCTCCCAAAAACCAAAACCTAGAATCCCACCATTCTCCTTTTTCCAAAAGAAGAACAACCGAGAAGCCAAGTGGTGGTGTTCGGTCTTTGTTCGTGAGAAGAGTTCGAGATCGTTGAGATCGAGTAAGCACGAAGAGTTCGTGAACGGAAAGGAAGCCTTGAAGAACGCCTTCAACAAGTAAGTAACAAAACTTGCTGTATTCCTTTCATTTTATGCATGTTTAGCTTAAATCTAAGTGTTAGATAATTTTAACGAAATTAAGTAGTACAAGTTCATCGCGACGATTCGATCGTCTTTCGCTGCGCGGGGAGTTTCATTCCCTTCAAGGACATCATTAGTTTTATATGTCTTTTATTTAAAGTTATGTTTGAATGACTTAGATAGAACCCAAGTAGTTTTTGAATAGACATCATGTATAGACTTGACTTTCCATTATTCGTATAGTTTCCTTTATTACTTTCTTACTTTCTGAGGTTGTGGATATGCTTTTTTAATAGTGCTTAGGTTCAAAAAAAAAGTCTGGGTTGTTAATTAGAGACTTACCTATATTCCTGATGTTTTAATTGAATTAAGAATATTTTGAGTTGTTTAGAATCTGCTTATTCTAGATGTTTGGATATGTTGAACTGTGGTGCAAATAGCGTGGTGGGTATGTTTATTTACTATACCTTAAGGAGTGTCGTATTTTTTGTTTAATAGGTGTAAGAAAAATTTTTTATTGTGTCATAGTTATGTCATTATAAGCTACCAAAATTTTTGGATTTTCAGAGCACATAGGTTGTGTGTTTAGTAATGTCCTTAAATTAAATTAAAATTTTGAGCGATACATTTTAAATTTCAATAGAGAACATCTGGACTCGAGTCATGTTTACTTTCGCAATAACTAAAATTTATGTTATATCTAAATGTAAATTATAAATATAATTACTTGCCTATCATCATTTTATTAGTGCACAAATACGTTGATTTATTTTAAAAATAAAAAAAATGTGAAATAAAAAATTGAAAAATGCCTTTAGAGGATGCACTAACGACAATCTTAAAGACCCATGATTTTAAGAAAGACATCCTAAAATTGGGTGGATGCTCCCATATGGATATCTCAAAATGTCTACTTATCCTACATTCTTATAGACAAACGAGGTAATTTAAATGTCCCTTCAATAAAAATTTTGAATTTCTACAAACCAACCAACTTCTTAACGCCAATAAAATCAATCTCATAGCTCAATGATGATTTGTCTTATATGCGACATCTTTTATTTTGTAATAATATACTTGAAATTTTAGACACATCTCAAAAACTAAAGTTAAACTCTTGAAATTGAAATCATCAAAATAAAGTGGATTAAGACATATATCTGAAAAAATAGTTGGAACATAATAATAACAACTTGCCAACACCAATCTGAACATAATCTAGTTGGATAATACATCAATTACTATCTAAAAGTCGATGATTCGATCTCCCACTTTCAATTGTTAAATTAAACAATATTAACCAGCGATAGAATTGGAGGAATGAGAATAAGAAAAAAAGAGGAGAAAATGGTACTCACGCCCAATTTAGGCTTAATGTAGTTATTAAAATAAATATTGTAAACTATACTTCTCGAAAAAACAGTTTTAGAATGATTTAAATTACATCTCATTTGATAACTATTTCATTTTTTTTTAAAAAAATTGTGTTTATTTTCTCACTATTTCTCTACAATAGTTTCATCTACTTTACAATAATTTCTATCTTTCTTGAGGAAATATTGAGTTTCTAGCCAATTTCACAAATAAAAAACAAGTTTTTGAAATGCTTTTTTTTTAGTTTTCAGAACTTGGCTTGATTTTTGAAAATATAGATAAAAAGTATATAAGAAAAAATGAAAACTCATAGCTGTAGCATTTATCGACTAAATTTTAAAAACTAAAAACTAAAAACTAAAAATCAATATAGTTGTCAAACGAAACCTTAGACTCTATTTAATAACCATTTATTTTTTGATTTTTGGTTTTTTAGAAATTAAGCTTCAAAATACTAATCCTACAAATAAGTTTCTATGTTTTGTTATCTATTTTGTACCTATGTTTTCAAAAAACAAGCTAAGTTTTGAAAACTAAAAAAAATAGTTTTCAAAAACTTGTTTTTATTTTTTAAATTTGGCAAGAAACTTAAATGGTTCTTCATCGTAGTGAAGATGAAGAGAAGTTGCAAAAAAATAAGTATAATTTTAAAAACTAAAGGGTTATCAAACACGATTTTAATATTTCATAATTTCAATTTTAAACATGAAAAAACATGATAGAAAGGAAAATCTTAACCCCTGTTAGAATGGTTAATTTGGGATGATTTCAAATTAGTAATGATTTGAAATCATTTTACACGTTTGGATTCCAAAAAATGTGGATTTGAAATTTTGTTTTGTTGAATCTATTTATTTACTTTTTCCAAATAGGTGATAGGACTTTAAGTTTCAAAAAATTTGTTTTCAATTTTACTCAAAAAATTTGTTTCCAATTTTACTCCACATGCTTATGTTAATTTTTCTCTATTCAACTTTATACCTAAGACTTAACGACATTATAACAAACTCAAGGTTAGAAGTTTATTGTATTTTGCAATTTTTTTTATATAAATGAATAACAATAATTTCAATCTTTTCATGAATCTTTAGATCTTCCTAAATAATTTTATTTATTAATTTGATAAAAATAATATTTTTTTTGTTCCTTTTTTTATATATTGATGCAGTCAATTTTGTACATATATATATATATATATATATAATTTTATGTTGAAGAAAAAATCAACAAAAAAAAATGCGTCTTTTGATTTTTGTTCTCAAGGCTAAAAAGAACTACTAAAATCTCTTTTGATAGATTTTGTTTAAATTGAAATCAATCCAAAAAGATTTTCATTTAAATTAAGACATTTGCAACTTTCCTTTTAATTTTAATTTTTAACAATAGCGATAACATTTGTAAATTTAAATTTGTTAAGTTGATTTGTTTTGATTAATGATATGTTTCATAATTATATGTATTTTATAATATTATTTTGTATTAAAATATTTTTTAATTAAAATAATCTACAAAATCTATAAGGGCATAACAGTAAAATGCTATAATTTCTTGTAAGCATTCAAATATGAAATTTGAAATCTATTCCTTCTTTTAAATCCTGAAATTTAAACTCATTTCTTACCGAATCCATCTCTAGAGCATAAAAATTTGTGAGAATGAGACATCAAAATTCAGAATTTTTATTGACTAGATTTCACTGATCAGCTGAATTGAAAAAGTAATTTCATTTAAATTAATATTCAACTAGTTTTACTAAAGACCAAAAAACAATTAAAATTCTCTGGTAATCAGTTTTTAACACCCGTAAATTAAATCTCAAATGAAGCTAATAAAGTGAAGTAAAGGCCAACATGTACATAATTCAACCGACTATGGTTGATGAATATCTGGATTTGATAGATATTTGTAATGTTATTTTTAAAAACCGATCAAAGAAGAAGGAAAAAAAAAAAAGAAAGAAAGAGAGTTGGAGTAAAAAACAAAGAATTGGGTGGAAGAGACATAGGACACATGGACATTAAATAAAGGGCCATGACCATAAAATTAGGGGCATTATAACAGTTAGGTAAAAGGAAGACTAATAATTGTTGGGGGAAACTGGCGCCATCTGACATGGCTCCATTACCGTTACTTCCCCATGTCCTCCGCACGTGCCACCTTCAATTCTCCTCATTTTCCTGTCCTTTTTTTCCAACCCATTTGGACTGCGACCCTTCCATTTCCCACTACCGTTACCGCTGCTTTCCATTGCAACCCCAATATCCTTCATTTTTTATTTATTATCATCCCAAACTTTCCATTGACATTTAGAGCTCTTTTAAAATTACCTAATTTTTTAAAAATAATTTTTAAAATCTAAATTATATAAAGAAAAATACTTTTAAACTTTGATCTCTGTTTAAAAAATACTCACAAAAAGTTGTAATATTACCCTTAATTTTTTATAAACGTTTCAAAACAATCCTTAAAGTAGAAATATCTATTAGAATGTTTTACGAAAAGTCAACACGACAGTGATTTGGAAGAACGTTTGTTCTCATATCAATTTTTTGTCTAACATTCTAACGGATTTCTACTCCAAATATAGTTTTGAAATACTTATGAGAACATCCAGAGTAATATTATAATTTTTAAAATGATAGAAGTACTTTTTTAATTAAAAGTAAAGTTTAGGAGTATTGTTTATAATGTAGCCATTTTTTTTAATTATGTTGTTGTTGGAGCAAAGATAGAAATAAGGTAATTTTTAAGATAAAAGTTGTTTATAAGATGAGACTCATGGTATAACCATTCAAACGTAACAAAACCAAAAATGTTAATTCATTAATTTACATATTAATGGTCAATTTGAGTAAAGCACAGTGATGAGTTCTAGTGGTGGGATTAAGTCAAACTGGCCAAAAAGCAATCTCGGGCATTTGAGGACCCGTTTGATAACGTTTCCGTTTCCTGTTTCTTATTTCTGTTTCTCATTTTTTAAGAAACAAACTTGTTTGATAATCAATCTCGTTTCTTATTCTCAAAATTTGAGAAACGTTCTCAAAATTTGGACAAAAAATTGGAAACTATAAATAGTAGTTTCTCTTTGTTCCGTTTCTTTTCATATTTAAATGTTCCTCAGATTTGCCATATACATCTATTAGCCTGTTGGTGAAATCCTTCTTTATAATTTATTAATAAATGATAGATCGTTGCTTTTTTTCTTTAATTTTGATTTTTTGTAATATATATATATATATATATATATATATATATTTAATATGTTTATTTATAGATTATGTGTATTTTGAATTTTAAATTTTGCCATACATATTTATATAATATTTTAATTTTTGATTTTGCAAAATATATATATATATATATAATTTTAATTTTGAATTTTAGATTTTAATATTTTTATTTATATATTGTTTTAATTTTTAATTTTTATTTTTGTAATATATATTTTTGTAATTTTTAGTACACTAAGAACTCATTAGATTTTGCCATAAATAAAATTTGTTCACTCAAAGAACTACATGCATCCACTTTGATATTTTACAACCACAACATTTAGTAATATAATTGAGTTTGATCTGATTCGATATCAATTAAGACCAAGGACAAATTGACTCTGACTGACCACCTCTCTTAAAATCGACTCGATCGGTTTTGAACGGTCCTGTCAAATTTCTATGTTTTTTTGCTCACCCTTAATGCATGTTATCTATCTTATATTATATAATTAAATTCTTTTTTTTAGTACATAATTAAATTCTTTTTAATCTATAAAAAATGAGAAAAAAAAAAGAAAAAAATATTCAAGAACAAGAAACAGGAAATACTTATCAAACAAGTTTCTGTTCCTATTTCTCATTTTCAAGAAACAAGAAACAGAAATAGTTATCAAACACATTCTTGTTTCTTATTCTTAAAAAATGGGAAACAAGAAACAAGAAACAGGAAACGAGAAACAGGAAACAGGAAACGGAAACGTTATCAAACGGGGCCTGAGCGGTCGAAGTCCTCGATCGAATTGGCTTTAATTCCTGAAAGCCTTAAGATGATTAATCCAACCGAACCATATATATATTATTCCTATAGTTAAATCCAATATTTTTTATTTGCTTTAACAAATATATTTTGATTCCATCTTTTTATCATTTGATTTTTAGTATAGTCACAACCTTCTCACTTATTTAATATTGGTTACGAGTTTGTTTTGTGTGAACATCTTTATCTTGATATTGAATTTTACTCATATCAATTTTTAGTGGGATCGATACTCTGAAATACTTCTAATTACTACCTTGTTTGATAGTGTTCACTTGCACTAAATTGGAGACTTTTTCTATTCATTTTTTTTGAAAAGCTCACACGTTTTCAGTCGACAACACAAGCTCAAGAATTGTGAATAATGTTTTTAAATTTGCTCGTAGGTGGATAGCATGGTGTTCAGTGCTTCTGATTCATAGTTTTTTAGTTATCCAAATGAGCATTGAGGATTGAGTCTTGCATGTTGTTTCAATTGATTCATATTCATTTTGCCTATGTCTTGCTCAAGAACTAACAAGATTTAGGTTGGGGGAATTATGATTACACAATAATAGTCCTATATTTTTATTAGGGATGTACAAATAACCCGGTAATCCAAGCAACCCGGACTACCCAACCCAAACCGTTTGGGTTGGGTTGGGTTCGTTTTTTTTTCGGTTTGGGTTGAGTTAGAAGTTTGGAGAATCGAAAAGTTTGGGTCGATCTTTGGGTTAGGCTTTTTAGGCTCGGGTTGACACAACCCAACCCAACCAAAAGCTTATATTTTTTTATTTTATTTTAATTACATATATACTTATATAAATGAATTATTTGTCAATTTTTGATATTTTTCTTATAGACTTCTAACAAATGTTAAGATGTTATGAACTTTAAAGTTTGATATTTGAATTTTGTGTGATTTTAGTTATTATATCAAGAAAAAAATATTTTAAATAATTAAAAAATAAAAAAAATTAACCTGGTGACCCAAACCAACCCAACTCGAAAATATTTGGTTGGGTTCGGTTGGGTTACTCTCATGAATAGGATTGGTTGGGTTGAAGAAATGACCAACCCGAATTTTCGGGTTGGTCCAAAAAAATCCCCCAACCCAACCCAACCCGGTTTATGTACACCCCTAATTTTTATGCCTAAAATAATATTAATTTAGAGATTTTTATGTAATTAATTTATTATTTTGTAGGAATTTAGCACAAGGCACATTTCAAGAGATTGTACGTCAAATCATGGTTCCAACTGTTGGGGTGTATGCCCTAAGCTCGTGTAGTTTGTAACATTTTGATGTATATGAATAAAAGTTACTTTCCATCAAACCTTGCATCTCACATTTTAAATTTAATTCAATAAACTAAGCTCCAGGGTCATACATATCTATGAGATCTTGAACGGTGTGTAGTGGACACACAGGTAGGATCACGTTCGAGTAAATGACTCGAATGGTCTATAGTATATGGATAAGGTTGGGAACCTCATCCTGACAACACTATGGATGCAACCCACTTTGTATCAACGAGGCGATCCAACTCGTTCATGTAGTTGACATGTGAGTGGGGGCATCCTGTGAATGACATTGTACAAGACCGGACCATGAATTATTAGACCAACTCATGTAACGTCGTTAACAGTTTAGGACTAATAAATTCGTAGATGACCATTAGTGAATCAACCTTAATCCTGAGCGGGTTACGAACTCCTGTCTGCAGGGGGGTTGTCCTTAGACTAGTATGGGTGAGAGTGGCCAGAGACGCCGACTCAATATGCCTACATTCTTAGGGGCAGAACCACATGGGTAGTTAGGAACTTAACTCCGCAAGATGGAATTCACTCGTTCCCGAGCTAGGGAATCTAGATGGGTTGTTCCCTTAAGGGTTGACTCCAGGTCTTGAACAACGGGGCCTCACCCTCTTACTGTCCTGAGAGGGGCATTGTTTATGGTAGGACCATAAACAAGTTGTTCATTAGAGGATCAGTGGTACTTAAGGTGCAAGAGGTAGGCACAGGGGTAAAATGGTAATTTGACCCAGTTGTGGCTATAAAGAATCTGTGAGGGGTTGACTCATGGGCATTGGTTATATCGATGGACACAACTTGTCCTACAGTGAGGAGAGTGCAACTACGAATCTATAGTGGAGTGACCCCGTAGTTAATGAATGTTGATTGGTTGGATCAAAAAGTTTGATCAGTTAATCTCGGATCATTGAAACTTATGATCTGTAGGTCTATTAGGTCTCTCAGTTGGCTCAATTATAGAATTAATGAGGGTATCAAGTTTGGAGTGAATTTGAAGTGTTCAAATTCATATAAAGGGTTATTATGTCCATTATATGTGATATGATTGATATAATATATAGTTTCATGTGAATGAGATTCATATTAAACTACTATTGCCTAATTATGAAATTATGACATAGTTGGAGAAATTAATTTGAGAGATGTGAAAAATTGAATGTGATTCAATTTAATTCCACATTATGCAAATGTTATTTGCATAATGAGGAGTATAATTCCTTATATTATACAAATATGATTTGTATAATATAAGGTTATACAATTAGTAGGCTAAATGGGTGGAGAAATTCTCTCCACCCTCACCCATTATATAAGAGTGCTTGGAGAAGCATTCTTAGATATGACTTGCCATTTTTTAGATTTCACAATTCCAAAGCTCTCTTTTTCTCTCAAACTCTTTTTTTCTCTCAAACTCTCTCCAACCCCAAAAGCCAAAAGGGATCCCACCATCCTCCCTTATCCAACGAGAACAACTGAGAAATCAAGTGGAGGTGTTTGATCTATTATACAGTTCGAGGCTTTGATCGAGGATCGAGAGTTCGTAGAGATCGAGATAGATCGTGAGAGAAGGAACACAAGAAGAAACGTTCTTCAAGAGGTATTTGTTACTGATTTTCTTCTCTCCTTATGTTTAACCTTAGATTACAAGAGTTGTATGTTAATTTTAAGTAGAATTTAAGTAACACAACGAAACATTGTGATTCACGTCGCTTCCACTGCGGGACTCAATCCCATCACTAATGCATCAAATCGATGGTCATTTAGATACCCAAGCGAAAAGATATAGAAACAATCGACAGTGTTATCTATAGGGAGACGTTGTCCAGAGTACCGTACACTATAGGCATGCCTCTGAAGCCTCGCTCGACATTACGATGAGTATATTTGACATTGAAAAGCATCTATACGCTTTGAAAAACTTCTATAAAAGCATTATTTTTCCATTTAGGTCGTTTTGTCTCAATTTTTAGCCGCCAAGAGACCGTTAAGGCCATTTCTCTCTCTTTTTTTTAGTACAATAGGATAGTTTAGAAGTTTTGTTAACCTTTAGTGTCGGACATCATTGTAACGATGTTTAGTTAGACTATCGATGTCGTTTTGGGTTGTAAATAAGGTACTATGCAAGTTTTATGATATTTATTTCATAATTTCAGTATTTTCCAGCATGTTCTATGGTTTCTTGATTTGTGCTTGAAAGGCCATAACATGAATTCTTTCGTAGATAAATTAAAAATCTATTGGAGTAGATTGAATACGTGATCATTAGTTTAGCTAACACTAAGGCCAATGATAACACCATAAAAGTGTACTTTTTTCTACTTATCTTATGCTAGTTCTGCTACACTCACGTGTTTATTTGTTTATTTTATTGAAGATTTGCATCTTAAGGCAATTCTGGAGGCTTAGGAAAAATCGAGGCTTAAAAGGGCAAAAATTGAGTCAAGACATCAAATCAGGAGAAGAAGAGCTAGACAAGCCTGTAGAGAGTTCACTCTCAGTAGGAAGATCGATACATAGAACGTCTTGACGCTTCATGAAATTTCTCGACGTTGGCGCTTATCATTCGATGATATGGGTTTTTGAAGACCCTAATATATGATCTTTCTCCCACTTTCGAAATTAGCTTTAGTTTAGTATTTAGGATAGTTTTTTTTTATAGTTTTTGGATTGTATCGATGAAAACCATGGTGGTCGTTGAAGTGTTTGTGACTATGCTTGACTAAACCTCCTCTTCTGGTTCATAGCTCGATCAAAACCAATTGTAATGTAGTGAGACTTGTTTATAATTATTAACTCTATTGACATTTAATTCCTGAATTCTCTGTTTTGATCTTATGACTATACATCTTTGATTGAATTGACGCCTCAATTGTTTATGCATGTCTATTGTTATTCATGATTGAATTGAAACCTCAATCATGACATTGATTGTGTAACACTAGAGTTATACCTATGTATGATTCTTTGGGGAACCTTGAATTCACAGCTGACATATTAGACTTTAGGGAATTTAAGAAACATGTTAATTAGATTTATCTAATTAAGGTGTCTTGGTCTTTCACATTCCTTTATGCCTTTATCTTACTTTAGATAATTAAGATAATTGAGGTTAACTTATGCTAACATGTAAAGTTAATGAACTTAGGAAAATAGCTTTTTAAGGAAACCACTAAGCCGACCAAGTTAATTGTCAATTTAGCTAAAATCTATTTGTGAATGTTTATGATCTATATTACAATTGGGATAACCGTGCATATGAACTGAAACTTTATAAGATTTGATATCTCCTAAATTCTCTCTCTCTATTTAAGTGTTTGTTGTTTATTTAAATTCAACCAAACACACAAACCCCATTTTCTTGTTTTCTTTTGGAATCTAATCTTGGAAAGTTGAAATTCATTGCTCCCTTTGATTCGACTTGATCTACTATTAGGTACTAGAAGTATTTAATTTTAGATCAGTTATATAAATTGCATTTGATTAAGCCTTCGACAAGCAATAACCATCAACAAACACATGTTTGCATCATAGAGGCTAGTCTCTCATGTAGTTTGAATGATAGGATCCAAGAATCAAAAGAGCTAGTTAATTAAATTAGGACAACATGTTTAGTTTAATTAATTGGTCTTAATAAATCCCTATAACATAAGGTGATTAACTATGTTAGTATTGAAGGGAATGAATTTCCCGCAACGGAAGTGCAACGTGAATCACCGTTGTTTCGTTGTTGTTCTAATTTTATTAAAATTAAAAGAATCACATTCTAACTAGGCTAAACATGCAAAATAAGAAGAAAACAACAAGGTTTTCGAACTTCCCTCTTGAAGAACCTTTCTTCACGTTTCCTTCTCCGGTCACGATCCAACGACCTCTCCAATCACGAATGTATCACAAACGGAATTAAGGGGACACCTCCACTTGATTTTCTCGGTTGTTCTCAGGAGGATAAGGGAGAGTGGTGGGACTCCCTTTGGATTTCGGGTTGAAGAGAATTGTAGAGAGTTGAGAGAGAGTTGCTTTCTCTTTTGGATGGAATTCCAAAAAATGAGAGGCAAGCTTATGGAATGCCTCACATTAAACCTATTTATAATGGTGTGTGGTGGAGTTAAAATCTCTACCAATTCACCAAAATACCACAACTATATAATATGAAAATCATATTTGCATATCATATATTATAAGGTATCCCATCTTACATCGACAAAGTGTTGTAAAGATTTAAGATGCAAGACTCCAAGAAAGGTTTATTACCTTTCTGGCATGGAGTTCATTTGTCTAAGGAACAGTGTCCTAAGACACCTCAAGAAGTTCAGAATATGAGACGAATTCCTTATGCATCAGCTATTGGAAGCCTGATATACGCCATGTTGTGTAGTAGGCCAGACATATGCTTTGCAGTAGTAATGGTTAGTAGATATCAATCCAACCCAGTGTTGGGATTTGTGCCCTAAATTTATGTAATTTTGATCAAATAAATAAAGAGTTATTTGTTTTGGTAAAATTATATTCTTGCTTTATAAATCCAATAAACTAACCTCCAAGGTTATAACATATCTTGAACATCAGTGTAGTAGACACTATTTGGACTGTATTCAAGAGAATAACCTAAATGGTCTATGGTATAAGAATAAGGTTGCCATGGATGCGACCCACTTTGTAGTTAGTACAAATGAGGTAATCCAACTTATTCATGTAGATGACATGCGAGTGGGGGCATCCTGTATGAAGAGTTTATACAAGACCAGACTGCAAATTCTTAGTCTGACCAGTATAACGCCGTTAACAGGATAAGACTTATAATTTATAGATGGTCATTAGTGACTCGACTTGAATTCCGAGTAAGTTAAGAACTCCTGCTTATAGGGGTTTGTCCTTAGACTAGTATGGGTGAGAGTGACCTGTAGTCGACTCAATAAGCCTACCTTCTTAGGGACAGAACCTCATAGGTAGCTAGGGACTTAACTATGCAAGATAGAATTCACTCATTCATACACTAAGGAATTAGATCGGTAGTTCCCTTAAGAACTGAGTCCAGGTCTTGAACAACGGGGCCCCGCTCTCTAATCTAGCTGAAGAGGGTATGAGTTTATGGTATGACCATAGACTTGTTGTTCATTAAAGGATCAGTGGTGCTTAAGGAACAAAGAGGTAATCATAGGGGTAAAACGGTAATTTGACCCAACTGTAATTACGAACAACTGTGAAGGGTTGACTCATGGGTAATGATTATATCCATGGACACAATATAATCTACAGTGAGGAGAGTGCAACTACAAGTCTATAGTGGAGTGACTTGTAGTTAATGAATATTAATTAACTAGATCAAATAGTTTGATCAGTTAATCTCACATCATTGGAGCTCATGAACTGTAGGTCCATTAGGTCCCTCCGTTGGCTCAACATGGTAACATTGAGGGTATAAAGTTAAGAATGAGATTGAAGTGTTCAATTTCATATATGAGGTGTTATATCAATTATATGTGATATAATTGATATAATATATAGTTTTAATGTGAATTAGATTCACATATTAACTATATACTAATGAGAGAATGAAGGAGGGATAGGATGGTAAATTCCATCCAATTTCCCTATAAATAGTTGCATGAGATGCAACTTTGGAAAAGGTTTTTGACAAAACCCTAGAGTTCTCTCAAATTGTGTTGGGAAAGAGTTCCAAACAGAATTCAATAAGATCACCTCACCTCATCCTAAAGGAACTCACCTTCCTCACTCACCTAGAGAACAACGGAGAAGATCTAGTGGTGGAACATCACAAGGTTAGAGTTGTTGCTGAGATCGTGATTATTGGAGGAGGAATTCGCGAAGAAAGTAATCTTCAAAGGTAATATCTTGTTGTCCTATACTTTATAAAGCATGCTTAATCTTAGATTTAGTTCTTACATTAGATCCATGTAGCAAAATCTTGAACGCGCGATTCACAATCGTTTACGCTGCGGGATTCGATCGCTTCACCCAGGACCAGAACACTGGACAACGGTTAAGACAATCCTCAAGTATCTTCGGAGAACGAGGGACTACATGCTTGTGTGTGGAGCTAAGGATTTGATCCTTACAGGATACACATGTTCTGACTTCAAAACTGACAAAGATTCTAGGAAATCTACGTCGGGGTCAGTTTTCACTCTTAACGGAGGGGCTATAATTTGGTGAAGTATCAAGCAAGGATGCATCGTAGATTCAACTATGGAAGCCGAATATGTAGCAGCATGTGAAGGAGCTAAAGAAGACGTATGGCTAAGGAAATTCACGATGGATTTGGATGTTCTTCCAAACATGGGTTTGTCGATCACACTTTATTGTGATAACAGTGGTGTTGTGGCAAATTCAATAGAACTCCGAACTAACAAGAGGGGAAAACTCATTGAGCGAAAGTATCACCTAATCAGGGACATAGTGCATCGAGGAGATGTGATCGCCATAAAGATAGCTTCGGAACACAATACTGTTGACCCATTTACAAAGGCTCTCTTGGCTAAAGTGTTTGAGAGTCACCTAGAAGGTCTAGGACTACGTATCTTACCCTAACTAGGGCAAATGAGAGTATGTTGTACAAAGGGTATTCAATGCTCTAGTTTATTGTATTTACATTACTGTAATGTTCATTATGTACTCATTATGTACTCCACTAGCTTTAGGTCAAGTGGGAGATTGTTGGGGGTTATGCCCTAAACAAGTGTAGTTTTGTAATAATCATATTTCAAATATATAAAGATGTTATTTATTATATTCTCGCACATAAACCTAAATCCAATAAACTAAGTTCCAAGGTTATAATGATTGATCTTGAACAATTGTGTAGTGGACACAAGTTGGATTAAGTTGTTCAAGTATAACCTAAAAGGTCTATAGTATATGCATAAGGTTGGGAACCTTATACTGGTAACACCATGGATGCGACCCGCTTTGTATTTAGTACAAAAGAGGTAATCGAACTCGTTCATGTGGTAGACATGCGAGTGGGGGCATCTTGTATAATGAGATTATAGAAGACTAGACCACGAATTATTAACCTACTAATGTAACACTATTAACAAGATAGGTCTAATAATTTATAGATGATCATTAATGACTTGACATGAATCCTGAGCAAGTTATGGACTCCTGTTTATGGGGTTTGTCCTTAGACTAGTATGGGTGAGAGTGGCCTGTAGCCGACTCAATAAGCCTACCTTCTCAGGGACATAACCTTGTAGGTAGCTGGAAACTTAACTCTGCAAGATGGAATTCACTCATTCCTAAACTAGGGAATTAGATAGGTTGTTCTCTTAAGAATTGAATCCAGGTCTTGAACAACGGGACTCCGCCTTCTTACTTGCCTAAAAAGGATTAAGTTTATGGTAGGACCATAGACTGGGTGTTCATTAGAGGATCAGTGGTGCTTAAGGAGCAAGATGTAGTCACAGGGGTAAAACGGTAATTTGACCCAACTGTGACTGCGAACAACCTGTGAAGGGTCAACTCACAAACATTATGTTGGGATTTTTGTCCTAAACTCGTGTTTGTAAATTACTATTTGAAATTAATAAAAATTATTTACTTCATTACTTTGTGTCTCGCAAATTTTACAAACTTTTCCAATAAACTAAGCTCGAGGGTCATTGAATTTATCAGAGAACTAGAACTTGAATGGTGTGTAGTGGACACACAGGGAAGATCACGTTCGAGTTAATGACCCGAACGATCTACATTATATGGATAGGTGGAGACCTAATCCTGGATACACTGTGGATGCTACCCGCTTTGTATTAGAAACGAGGTGATCTGACTCGTTCATGTGGTTGACATGCGAGCGGGGGCATCCTGTGCAATGAGATTGTACAAGATCGAACTGTGAATTATTAGACCTACTGATGTAACACCGTTGACAGTAAGGACTAATAAATTCATAGATGACCATTAATGACTCGACTTGAATCCTGAGCGTGTTACGGACTCCTGTCTGTGGGGGGTCTGTCCTTTGACTAGTACGGGTGAGGGTGGTCACAGTTACTTGCCCAATATGCCTATCTTCTCAGGGACAAGACCAAGTACGGAGCTGGAAACTTAACTACGCGAGATGGAATTCACTCGTTCCCGCCTTTAGGGAAACTAGAGGGTTTTTCCCTTAAGTGTTGTGTCTAGGGCTTGGACAATGGGTGCCCACCGTCCCATTGGCCCGAGAAGTGTGTTGTGTATGGTTGGATCATTACAATATGTTGTTCATTAGATGAGCAGTGGGGACTTAAGGAACAAGAAGTAGACACAGGGGTAAAACGGTAATTTGACCCAACCGTGTCTACGAACAACCTGTGAAGGGTCGACTCATGGGCATTGGTTATATCTGTGGACACGTAATATTCTGCACTAACGGGAGTGCAGCTATGGGCTATAGTGGAGTGTTACTGTAGCTAATGAATGTTGATTAACCGGGTCAAAGAGTTTGATAAGTTAATCTCGTATCATTGGAGCTCGTCACTGTAGGTCCATTAGGTCCCTCGGTTGGCTCAAACTGGATTAAAAGAAGGGTTAATGTTTTGGTGTGAAATTAAAGTGTTTAATTTCACTTAGAGGCATTTATGTCATTTATATGAGATATGAATGATATAATATATAGTTTAATGTGAATGAGATTCATAATAAACTATAGGTTAGCCTAATTGTTGAATTAGGGCTAATTGGAGAAATTAATTGAGAGAAATTAAATTGGATATGATTCAATTTAATAAATCCACAATTATGCAAATGTGATTTGTATAATGAGATATGAGATATCTTATATTATATGGTTATGCAAATATGTTTGCATAACCTATGGTTGTGGTAAAATGGTAATAATATGGAGATTTTAACTTCATCTTCTCTCCATTATTTAAACCCTTCTTGCAAGAAGGGTTGAAGGCTAATCTCTCATTTTTGGAAATCTCACCAAAAGAAGAGAACAATCTCTCTCATTTTTCTCTCTAGCATTTCTCCTCTCTAAACCAAAACAAAGTTCCCACAAACTTTCTTTTTCCAAAAGAAGAATAACCGAGACTCCAATTGGTTGTGTTTGTGTTCTTGTTCGTGAGAAGAGATCAAGATCATTAAGATCGAGATTTCGCGAAGTGTTCATGATCGAAGGAAGGAACAGTGAAGAATTGTCTTCAACAAGTAAGTAGTTCTACTTGCTGTATTTTTCTTTCCTTTAATTGCATGTTTAGCCTAGATCTAAGTGTTACATTAATTTTAATGAAATCTAGTTGCACAATTTTCACTACGACGATTCAATCGTCTTCCGCTGCGTGGGATTCTCATTCCCTTCAATTGGTATCAGAGCAAATCATTGGTTCGATTTTGTGCACTATTTTTCATTAAAATTAGGTGGGTATATGCCTTAATTTATGTGATAAATTGTTGGTTTGCATAATGTATAATTTTGGTTTTGGCACTTTTAGATTTACAATTTTTATGTTGATGAGATCAATGTAAGGGCCCGTTGTTTTTGGGCATTTTTGTTGTAAATCAAGTCTGCAAGTCTGAGTCGTTTGTGATAAGAGTTGCTGTGAAGAAATCGGAGTAGAAACGGGCGAAAATTGACGAAGAACAGCAAGTGGAGATGTTGTTCTGTCGATGGCATTGAGACGCTGTTCTTCGGCGTCTCAACGTCATTCTTGCGAACGGAGGCCTTGCTGTAGAGCAGCGTTGCAACGCCTCGCCGTGGAACACGCCGACCTTGACGTTGGACGCTGCAGCGTTGCAACACTGCCCACGACGTTACAACGCCGCACGTGTAGTGGGAACGGTTGCTGCTTTCTTCGTGCGAGAATGTGGGCAGTTTTTGAGATAATGGGGCAGTTATTTTTTATTTTTTTTTATTAAATTTGTAAAATGTATTTTTCTTATTTATTTAAATATTTTATTAAAAAATATTAATATAATTGTTATCTTAATGTTATTTAATAAAATAATTGCCCCTAGGTGCCAAAACCGGTCCATTTTTTCTATTTAATTATTTTATGCATGTGATGTATGATTTAGTTAAATTTCTATGTGCATAATGTATGTTATATAGATTTAAAATTCCACCTTAGGTTAAACATATTCATGCATCATTTATATTATTAGAGTTATAATCTATAGTTTGCATGATAGGTTATATTATAAGTGTTATAATATAATTAAATGCATGTTTTAATTTAATTAATATAAGTGTTATATTTTTTAGATTAAAGTATGCTCATGCATTTATATTCATGTGATGAATTATTTTTGTTATAGTATATAGTTATCCATGTGATGAATGATCAAGCACTATAACATAGAAATGCATGTAACCTAAGTTATTATTAGTTTTAAAGTATTTAGAACTTGAATAATTAGACTTAGGTTTTCTAGTTCTAATAAGATTAGAATTAGGAAATCAAAGTATAGTCTTTGAATGGTGACTGATTAGTAACTTTGTTTAAGGAAGGTTTTGTCTAAGACTGGGGTATTTAAGTTGACGCTTGCGGAACGCCCCTACCTGGAAACTGACCTGGGAGTGAATTCGGTTCGGAGATTCTTAGATTATACTTATCGTGAGTGTCGTTAATTACAAGTTGATTAATTTTACTCACATAGACCTAAGTTTTAATGTGATTATAAACTTAGGATAAACACCATATAAGAGTTATATTGGTAGACTTAGGTAAATTCTAGCCGGTTTATCTAGGTCAATCCCTAATAAAATAAAGTGTTGAGCGGGAGGAAATAAAGTGTATAAGATACATTTAGTTTTCCAACCACAAATCTCCATTAAGTCGCACCCTGAGATCTATACTCGGCCTCGTGGCGCAAATGGGAGCGTCTCCCTTCGGGTGGCATTTGTATGGGTCAATATCATCGTGGATGGAGAGAGTACTTATAGTGAGTGGGAGCGGGACCTGTGAAAACGGGACCCATGATCTCGTCTTTCGATTCACACCGTGAGACGCCTATGATCCGCCTGCTAGTCTTGCCTTGACCAGACAATCCCTTCGGAGGGCCTGATCATGGGAGTCGGAACACCGTGAATTCCCGAAATGGATACAGTTTCCTAGTTGGTTTTCCTTCTTGGTTCACCCTTCGGTGGCTATTGTTTTGACGGATACTTGGAAACTTAAAGATTGAGGGTGACACTCACAGAATTCGTTAAGAGTTAATGAATTCGACCGAACAATGGTAATTGGACGCCTAATGGAATAAAAGTTATTCTGGGATTAGGGTCTGATCGAGAAAGTCCCGTCCTAGAGGAGGAGTGTTCTGTTCACCCTGTGGTGGCGGTCATTCTAAACCTTTAGGATATCATTGCAAATTTTGAATGACCTAGGGATCATGAAACAATTTTTTCTAAAACATGATTGGATTTCAAAAGTTTTTTGCGAGACAAACACAAAGTTTTTGATTTTTCAGCAAAATGTCTAGCTCAATAATAGCTTTACTCGCGTCTGACAAATTAGTGGGAGATAATTACCAAACATGAAAAAATAACTTAAACACGATTTTGGTAACTAACGACATTAAGTTCGTGCTCACTGAGGAGTGTCCTCAGGTGCCGGGCTCGACTGCATCACGAAGTGTTCGTGATGCATACGATCCATGGATCAGGGCCAATGAAAAGGCCAAGGTCTATATCATTGCCAGCATGTCTGATGTTTTGGCAAAGAAGCATGAGCTGATGGTCACAGCTAAGGAGATCATGGAGTCCTTGCAGAAATTGTTTGGACAATAGTCCTTTTAGGTCCGGCATGACCCACTCAAATACGTCTTTAACACACGGATGAAAGAGGGGTCGTCTGTCCGTGAACATGTTCTAGACATGATGACCCACTTTAATTTAGCGGAGATGAATAGGGTTTCGATCGACGAGTCGAGCCATGTCAGCTTTATCTTGGAGACTCTACCGAAGAGTTTCCTTCCGAAGATAAACTACACTCTGACTACTCTTCTTAACGAGATGCAAACCTTTCTGTCCTTGATGAGGATCAGGACGTCGGAAGCTGAGTCAAACGTTGCCTTTAGGTCTTATCATAGGGGTTCGACCTCTGGGACTAAGCTAGTAGCTCCTTCTCACCCGAAAGGAAAGAAGAAGAAGGGTAAAACTGACCGAGCTGCCACCCAGAAGGGCAAGAAGGTCAAGGAAGTTGCAGAAAAAGGAAAGTGTTTCCACTGCAATGGGGACGACCACTGGAAGGGAAGCTGCACCAAGTTCCTAGCCGAGAGGAAGAATCAAGGTAAATGTGATTTACTTGTGACTGAAACTTGTTTAGTGGAGAGTAGTGACTCTGCCTGGTTATTGGATTCGGGCGCCACTAAGATGTTTGTTCTTCTTTTCAAGGAATTGATTCATGGCAGTAGCTGCGAGAGTGTGAGGTGACTCTACGGGTTGGATCCGTGCAGCTTATCTCTGCTGCAGCGGTCGGCACAGTAAGCTACATTTTGGCAGGAATTACATTTTGTTGGACAATATGTATATAGTTCCAGGGTTTACTAGAAACCTAGTTTTCATTTCCTACCTGTTAGAACAATGTATTTCCATTTCTTTTCAAGGCAATAAAACGTTTATTTCCCGAAATTGAAACTTAATTTGTTCAGCTTCACTTGAGAATAATCTGTATGTTTTGAAACCTAATTCGGTCAAAAGTGTTTTGAATACTGAATTGTTTAAAACAGCAGATACACGAACTAAAAGAGTGAAAGTTTCTCCTAAGGAAAATGCCCATCTGTGGCATCTATGGTTAAGCCACATTAATCTCAATAGGATTGAGATACTAGTGAATAGTGGACTTCTAAACGAGATGGAAGAAAACTCTTTGCCGGTGTGTGAATCATGCCTCGAAGGCAAAATGACCAAACGTCCTTTTAGTGGAAAAAGATATAGAGCCAAAGAGAGCCTTGAGCTGGTACATTCTGACCTCTGTGGTCCGATGAATGTTAAAGCACGAGGTGGTTATGAATACTTCGTATCTTTCATAGATGATTACTCGAGGTATGGGTATATTTACCTAATGCATAAGAAGTCTGAAACTCTTGAAAAGTTCAAGGAGTACAAGACGAGGTTTGAGAACTCATTAGGTAAATCGCTTAAAACACTTCGATCAGATCGAGGTGGAGAGTATATGGACACTAAATTCTAGGACTATATGATAAAACACGAAATTACGTCCCAACTCTCAACACCTGGTATGCCACAGAAGAATGGTGTATCGGAGAGGAGAAACATAACCTTGTTGGACATGGTTTGGTCGATAATGAGCTATGTTCGTCTCCCTGATTCTTTTTGGGGTTACGCAGTAGAGACTGCAGTCTATATTTTGAACAACGTTCTGTTGAAGAGTGTTTGTGAAACACCTTTCAAACTCTGGAGTGGACGTAAAGGTAGTTTACATCACTTCAGAATTTAGGGATGCCCGACCCACGTGTTGGTGTCAAACCCGAAAAAGTCAGAACGTCGTTCGAAATTGTGCCTATTCGTAGGTTACCCTATAGAGACTAGGGGTGGTTTATTTTACGATCCTAAGGAAAATAGGGTGCTTGTGTCGACAAACGCCACTTTTCTAGAGGAGGACCACGCCAGAGATCATTTACTAAGGAGTAAAATTGTGTTAAACGAAATGGACAGTACATCAGCAAGAGTTGCTGATGGGGCTAGTACATCAACAAGTGTTGTTCATCCTAGCACGTCTAGTCAAATCTGTTCCCAAAAGTTGGGAATGCCTCGACATAGTGGGAGGGTTGTGAGACAACCTGATCGTTACATGGGTTTAGCTGAAAGCTCAGTCGTCACTCCTGATGATGACTGCGAGGATCCATTGACCTATGATCAGGCAATGGTTGATGTTGACAAAGACGAATGGATTAAAGCTATGGACCAGGAAGTGGAATCGATGTACTTCAATTCCGTCTAGGAGCTTGTGGATCAACCGGATGGGGTAAAACCTATTGGTTGCAAATGGATCTACAAGCGTAAACGTGGTGTAGATGGGAAGGTGCAGACCTTCAAAGCCCGACTAGTGGCAAAGGGTTTTACCCAGGTTGAAGGGGTTGACTATGAGGAAACCTTTTCACCTGTTGCCATGGTAAAGTCGATCAGGATCCTTCTGGCCATTGTCGCGTATTATGACTACGGGGTATGGCAGATGGACGTCAAGGCAGCCTTTCTGAATGGCAAACTTGATGAAACCATCTACATGGGCCAACCCAAAGAGTTCATTGCCCAAGGCCAAGAGCAAAAGGTTTGCCGGGTTCATAGGTCTATTTATGGACTGAAACAAGCTTCGAGGTCTTGGAATATAAGTTTTGATGAGGCGATCAAATCTTATGGCTTTGATCAAAATGTTGACGAGCCTTGTGTCTACAAGAAATCGTCGACAAAACTGTCGCATTTTTCGGGTTGTATGTGGATGATATTCTTCTCATTGGGAATGAGGTAGAATTTCTTACAAACGTGAAGAAATGGCTAGCTTCGCAATTCCAAATGAAAGATTTGGGAGAACCTCAGTATGTTCTAGGTATCCAGATAGTCCGAAACCAGAAGAACAGAACGCTAGCCTTGTCTTAGTCGTCTTATATTGACAAGATGTTGTCTAGATATAAGATGCAGAACTCCAAGAAGGGCTTGCTGCCTTTCAGGCATGGGGTTCACTTGTCTAAGGATCAGTGTCCTAAGACTCCTCAAGAGGTTGAGGATATGAGACGGATCCCATATGCTTCAGCTGTAGGGAGCCTGATGTATGCCATGTTGTGTACTAGGCCCAACATCTGTTATGCACTAAGGATTGTCAGTAGGTATCAATCCAATCCAGGAATAGATCACTGGACAACCGTAAAGGCAATCCTTAAGTATCTTAGGAGAATGAGGAACTATAGGTTAGTGTATGGAAGTAGGGATTTGATCCTTACGGGATACACAGATTCTAACTTTCTGACCGATAAGGATTCTAGGAAATCCACTTCGGGGTCCGCATTCATTATGAATGGAGGAGCTGTAGTATAGCGAAGCATCAAACAGGGATGCATCGCTGATTCCACTATGGAAGCGGAGTATGTTGCGGCTTGTGAAGCTGCAAAAGAAGCTGTTTGGCTAAGAAAGTTCATGTCGGATTTGAAAGTGGTTCAAAATATGAACTTGTCAATCACACTGTTTTGTGACAACAGTGGTGCAGTAGCCAACTCTAGGGAGCCTTAGAGCCATAAGAGAGACAAACACATTTAGCAGAAGTTGTTGGGATTTGTGCCCTAAAACTCGTAGTTTGTAATTATGTTCTAATTAATGTAATAAAGTGTTATTATTTCAATAAAGTGTTATTGTTCGTTATCTACGAGTTTGCCTTCATTAAAACCCTAAATCCAATAAACTAAACATCCAAGGCTGTTAAATGAATCTCTAACTGAATGTAATGTACATAAAAAGGATCTCGGTTCGAGATACAGCCTAAAGGGTCTATAGTTAGGGGATAAGGTTTGGGTACCTTACCCTGGTTAAACTATGGATGTGACCCACTTTGCATTTGATTCAAACACAATGATCCTAACGTGTTCGTGTAGATGACATGTGAGTGGGGATATCCTATGTAATGAGATTACATAAGACTGGACCACGAAATAGTAACCTCTAGCTATAACTTCGTTGACTAGTTAGGTTTCTATTTCACTAGGATGACCTAGGCAACTTGATCTCAATCTCGAGCGAGTTACTTAACTCCTGTTCATGAGGGATTGTCCTTTGACTAGTATGGATGAGAGTGGCGATTCGCCGACTCAATATGCCTACCTTCTTGGGGACAAGACCGAGTGAGCGGCTGGGAACTTAACTTAGCAAGATGGAATTCACTCCTTCCCGCCTACTAGGGTAAGTAGAGGAATGTTCCCTTAAGTGGTGTCTCCAAACTTGAACAAGCGCCCGACCCTCTCATTGGCCCGAGAGGACTCTGCTTTGTTGGTAGGACCACAAACAAATTGTTCATTAGAGGAGCACTGGTACTTAAGGTACAAGATGTAACCCAGGGGTAAAATGGTAATTTGATCCAGCTGGTGTTACGAACATTCGTGAAGGATTGACTTGCTGTTATTGGTCAATATCCATGGACACAGAAATATATCTGCAGTGAGAAGAGTACAAATGTGGACTTTAGTGGAGTGTTCTGCAGCTTAACGAATGTTGATTGGGAGGTTAATGAGATTAACCGAGCAATCTTGTATCGTTGGAGCTTCTGATCTGTAGGTCCATAAGGTCCACCTTCTAGCTCGTAAAGGGTTCTTAGATCATTTGAATTTGAAATGTTCGAATTCATTAGGGAATAAACTTTATGTATATAGATACGATATAATATATAGTTTTGGAACTATATATTATAAATTTAATGTGAATATGATTCATATTAAATTATATGAGAGAATTGAATATTTGAAAGAGTTCAAATATTATATGTGAATATGATCACATTTTGATAACTATAAGTTAAAATTTAATGTGCACTGGATGTACATTAAAACTATAGGTTAAAGGGGTAATATGATTAAATGAGATTTAATCCAAATTAAATATATGATATTTAATTTGTATTATATAATATGATTTAAATTAATAATTAAATTAGATTTAATTATTGTTATTATTATTATTTTAATAATAAAATAAGGGAACGTGTCATCCAGACACGTTCCCCACTACCCCTCTCCTTCTCCCTATCGACAGTTTAACAGGGAGAAGGGGGTTGCTCATTTCATTGATCGATTGATCATTTTCCATTTTTGAAAGAAGGAAAAATTCTCTCTCTCTCACTCTCAAGAATTTCCAAAATTCTCGAAAAGTTGGAATCCTTCCCACAAAGCATTTTGTTCTAAGTTGAATCTTAGAGGATAGAAGGTTTTCCTCGTGGTATTGTCCAACTGAAGAAAACAGAGAAGTTTCTTGGAAGTTCCTGTGTTGCTGTACTGTTTGGAGCAAGGAGTTGCTGCAAGTTGAAACTACAAAGGTATTCCTCACTTTAATTAGTTTAATTGTTAAACTTTAATCACGTTTGCATGTATGGTATTATCCATGTCTAATAGGATTAGAATTTCCATGCTTGTTTTGTTTTTTGTCAATGTATGAGTTTTTGTTTCAACCAAAACAATCTTGCAATTACGATCACAAATTCGTTTCCGCTGCTCAAGGAGATCCGATCTCCATCAGAAGTATCACCTGATACGAGAGATTGTGCACCGCGGCGACGTGACAGTCACGCAGATAGCGTCGGAGCACAACGTAGCTGATTCATTTACAAAGCCCCTCACGGCTAAGGTGTTTGAGGGTCACCTAGAGAGTCTAGGTCTTCGAGTACTTCCTGACTAGGGCACCGTGGGAGATATGTAAACAGTATTCAATGCCCTAGTTTATTGTATTACTTCATTGTAATTTATGTACATTTTAGAAATGTATTTTCTCCACTAGCTTAGTCCAAGTGGGAGTTTGTTGGGATTTTTGTCCTAAACTCGTGTTTGTAAATTACTATTTGAAATTAATAACAGTTATTTACTTTGTGTCTCGTAAATTTTACTAACTTTTCCAATAAACTAAGCTCCATGGTCATTGAATTTATGAGAGAACTAGAACTTGAACGGTGTGTAGTGGACACACAAGGAGGATCACGTTCGAGTTAATGACCCGAACGGTCTATAGTATATGGATAAGGTTGGAGACCTAATCCTGGATACACTGTGGATGCGACCCGCTATGTATTAGATACAAACGAGGTGATCTGACTCGTTCATGTGGTTGACATGCGAGTGAGGCCATTGATAACTCACCATAAGTGAGTTATTTTACTAGAATTTTAGTGTTTAATCCACTTGAATTGCATTTAATTTAGTGATCCTCATGTTATTTTATCCCTAAATTATGTGTGTTAGCTCTAAAATCTTGAATTTAAGCATTAGGTTAAAAAAGAATTAATTTTGATGTTTTTGTGCTTTAATTTATGAAATTTAGGAAAATAAGCTAACGGTTGATTAAAGACCGAAATTTGAGATTTTTCTTAACTCCAAAAATCCTCGCGTATTTAGTTTCTTTTATAATTGACTTTATAAATTTATTTGGGATTTTTCTGTGTGTAGGAGATGTTTAAAAATTACAAGAGTCCTTAAGGGCATTTAGACATTTTACCCGAAGGGTAAGAGGGTCTTTTTACCCTTAAGGGTATTTTTGTAATGTATGGAATTAGGGCAACACCATCTTGTATAAGAAGGCTAGGGTTTACAGGTGAAAGGAGGAGAGAATTTTGCGACAAGAGGAAGAGTCCAAGAAGAGAAGGAGAACCAAGTGATTGCTACAGCAAAGTGTGCGTTGGAGAGACAAATCATGATGGTGTCTTTGTTGTAGCAATCGTGAGGTTCATCCGTGGCTGAGGCAATTGTTGGAGGCAGACCGAGAGGGGCTTCAATTTTGCTACAACAAAGTCGAGGGAGCAGATTAGTGAGGGCATTCGGGAGAGCCAACCTACCACTTTGTTGTAGCAATTGCGAGGGACGACATTAGGAGAGTTGGCCCATCGATTTGCTGAAGCAATCGTGTGAGGTTGCGGGCGTTGGAGGCGTCGGGGTTTGCTGAAGCAATCGCGTGAGGTTGCTGGCGTTGGGAGCTGTCGAGGTTTGCTGAAGCAATCGCGTGAGGTTGCTGGCGTTGGGAGCTGTCGAGGTTTGCTGAAGCAATCGCCTGGCTGCTGTGATGTAGGAACCCGAGAACCCTTTTGCTGAAGCAATTGATTGATCTGTGCTGAGGCCATCCAAAGGGTTTTGCTGAAGCAAAGTGCCCTATTGCAGTCCATCGATAGAGGGCTGCTGCTAGGCAATTGCTGTAGCAAAACAAGGCCATTTGCTGTGTAAATTGTTCCCTTCCTTTTAGTGCTTTTGCCTATTATTTTGGCTAATTATCACTGCTTTTGTTGGGTTGTTTATACACTTATTAGAGGTTAATTTGCTCTCTGTTTAGACAATTGTGTGACTATTTTCGTGCTGCTATTTATAAATCTCTTGATTAGTGAAAGCATGTTCAACTTAAAGATGTGCAATTTGACCAAAATCATGAACTAAAATTCTTCTAGGCACAGGTTAGGTTGCTCTTCAATGTATAAATTGTAATAAATTAATGGTTGATGCCATAGTTGGATTTATGAGATTTTAATGTTTGCAACGATGCATGAGGGTTAAAATTTGGCCACTTTAACTTCTCTTAAAATTCACGAACTTGGAAAAGCTAGTGAATTAGGAAATTAAAATTTTATTCTAGGATCTTGAGTTAATTAGGGATAATTAACCTACCTAGAACCTTAAAATCATGAGCGTAATTTAGGTCTCAATTGGGAAATTGTTGGTTTTAAAATTTAATGATTTTGGAAAAATTCACTTGATCACATGTGTAGGTAAATTCAAGGCATCAACCACATATTTGTTATTCTAATTATACATGAAACTTTAACTTAACCCTAGCCCATCTCTTAATCTAAAAGCCCCAGTTTTCTCTCGTTTAGTTTATGTTTTTAATGTTTTCACATATTTTGATTTATTGCATTAGTCTTAATTATATTTAACTCATTCAAACAACAAAAAAAATTAAATTCCTATTATTGCATTCATTTATTCTGAACAAAAACTTGCATGCCCATGCATTGCACAAAAAAAATAAGGAGAAAAATTTCTAGGACACTCATTGGTTTAGATTCTACTAGTCCTCGTGGGATCGATACTTTTCTTATCACTTGCTGCACTTGACCGTGTATACTTGCACGTCACAGAAGAGTCAGAGTCTCATCCTAATTTGCATTAGTTTAGGGCACTGATATTTTCGCATCAAGTTTTTGGCGCCGTTGCCGGGGACTAGTTTTGATTCTTAGTTTGTTTGAGTTGATTTTAGCATTTTATTCTTGTTTTTCTTGTTGGGTGTGTCTTGTTATCTTTGTTTCGTATTTTTATCTTTGTTGAGTCTTGGTTATTCTTTCTGGTTGTGTTGGTGCGTATTGTCTTTGTTGAGCGTGTTATAATTGATTCATTATTATGCAATGAGATTGTACAAGACCGGACCGTGAATTATTAGACCTACTAATGTAACACTGTTGACAGTAAAGACTAATAAATTCGTAGATGACCATTAGTGACTCGACCTGAATCCTTAGTGTGTTACGGACTCCTGTCTGCAGGGGTCTGTCCTTTGACTAGTACGGGTGAGGGTGGTCACAGTTACTCGTCCAATATGCCTATCTTCTCAGGGACAAGACCAAGTAGGGAGCTGGGAACTTAACTACGCGAGATGGAATTCACTCGTTCCCGCCTTTAGGGAAACTAGAGGGGTTATTCCCTTAAGTGCTGTCTCTAGGGCTTAGACAACGGGCGCCCACCTTCTCACAGGCCCGAGAAAGGTGTTGTGTATGGTTGGATCATTACAATATGTTGTTCATTAGAGGAGCAGTGGGGACTTAAGGAACAAGAAGTAGACATAGGGGTAAAACGGTAATTTGACCCATCCGTGTCTACGAACAACCTGTGAATGGTCGACTCATAGGCATTGGTTATATCAGTGGACACGTAATATTCTACACTGACGGGAGTGCAACTACGGGCAATAATGGAGTGTTACAGTAGCTAATGAATGTTGATTAACCAGGTCAAAGAGATTGATAGGTTAATCTCGTATCATTGGAGCTCGTCACTGTAGGTCCATTAGGTCCCTCGGTTGGCTCAAACTAGGTTAAAAGAAGGGTTAATGTTTTGGTGTGAAATTAAAGTGTTTAATTTCACTTAGAGGCATTTATGTCATTTATATGAGCTATGAATGATATAATATATAGTTTAACGTGAATGAGATTCATAATAAACTATAGGTTAGCCTAATTGTTGAATTAGGCTAATTGGAGCAATTAATTGAGAGAAATTAAATTGGATGTGATTCAATTTAATAAATCCACAATTATGCAAATGTGATTTGTATAATGAGATATGAGATATCTTATATTATATGGTTATGCAAATATGATTTGCATAACCTATGGTTGTGGTAAAATGGTAATAATATGGAGATTTTAACTTCATCTTCTCTCCATTATTTAAACCCTTCTTGCAAGAAGGGTTGAAGGCTAATCTCTCATTTTTGGAAATCTCACCAAAAGAAGAGAACAATCTCTCTCATTTTTCTCTCTAGCATTTCTCCTCTCTAAACCAAAACAAAGTTCCCACAAACTTTCTTTTTCCAAAAGAAGAACAACCGAGACTCCAATTGGTTGTGTTTGTGTTCTTGTTCGTGAGAAGAGATCAAGATCGTTGAGATCGAGATTTCGCGAAGTGTTCATGATCGAAGGAAGGAACAGTGAAGAATTGTCTTCAACAAGTAAGTAGTTCTACTTGCTGTATTTTTCTTTCCTTTAATTGCATGTTTAGCCTAGATCTAAGTGTTACATTAATTTTAATGAAATCTAGTTGCACAATTTTCACTACGACGATTCAATCGTCTTCCGCTGCGTGGGATTCTCATTCCCTTCTCATTGATTATATCAGTGGATACAACATAGTCTACAGTGAGAAGAGTGCAACTACGAGTTTATAGTGGAGTGACTCATAGTTATTGAATGTTGGTTAATCAGATCAAACAGTTTGATCGATTAATCTTGTATCATTGGAGCTCATGATCTGTAGATCCATTAAATCCCTCCGTTGGCTCAATATATGTGATATAATTGATATAATATATGGTTTAATCCATATATTAAATGAGAAATATATCATAAGAGCACTATAGGGGTAGGATGGTCATTTACATCCTATTTCCCTATAAATATGTGCATGAGATGCACATTTGTCAAGAATTCCAAAGCATTAGTGAGAAATCTCTAAGAGTGCTCTCTTGTGTGTGTTGTTGAAAAAGTTCCTAAAAACACCGATTCTCTCTCAAATCTCCTCAACTCCAAAAGAGGTTTCACCACCTTCCCTCTCGTAGAGATACAACGGAGAAGATCTAGCGGGCATGTCAAAACTAATTCGTAGTTTGTGGAGAACGCGAGATCGTTAAGATCGTGAGAACAAGAGGAACAAAGGAGCACGTGCGGTTTAAGTCTACAAAGGTAATATACTTGTTGTCCATAATCTAATATGCATGCTTAATCGCTTTTATGTATGTTTCTGATTTGATCTATGTAACACATTACAAGAACACGCGATTCAAATTGGTTTTGCTACGGGATTCAATCCCATCAATTGGTATCAGAGCCAATTGTGTTCTTATTTTTGTTCTATATCTGTCAAAAACATAGGTAGGATTGCATGAAATTCATGAGATAAATGTTCGGTTTGCAAATTAGATGTTTTCATTTTTTACACTTAGATTTGCAATTTTTCATTGAATTATTCAATGTAAGGACTCGGTGTTTTGGGCATTTTAAATTGTAAATCGAGTCTGTAAGTCCGTGTCGGTCGAGGCAAAGTGGTTGCTGAGAAGAACAGAGCAAAAATGAGCAAAAACTCAAAAATGGCAATGTTGTTCTGTGAATGGCGTTGCAACGCCACTGCATCTGGCGTGTGGCTGAGAAGACGACAGCGTTGCAATTCCGAAGACATAACGCACCAACGGGGAGAAACAACGTTTTTTGTGTTGTTTGCAATAATAATATATATAAAAACATTTTTATATTTATTTTAACTACTATTATTAATTTTAATTAATTTAATTAAGTTATATGAATTAAAATAATTAATTAAAATTAATTTTAGTGTGTCAAAAGTGGTCTAATTTTTCTATTTATTTTCGATTATGCAATTGTTGTATAATTATGTCAATGCATAATGTATGCTATTTAGAAAATCCCACCTTAGGTTAAGCATGATCATCCATCATATTATAATATAAGGTTTTATATTATTATAATTTGCATGATAAATTAATATAAATTGTTATATTAATTTTTAGATAGCATTGACATGCATTAAAATTCTTGAGATGAATATGTTATGTATGTTTTATTATTCATGTGATGGATGTTCAAGCAAATATAACATAGTATGCATGTCACCTAAGGTTAATTATTAGTTTTAAAATGTTTAAAACTTGGAATTAATAGACATTAGGTTATCTAGCTCTAATTAGATTAGAATTAGGGACCGAATGATTTATAGACTATGATTAAGAGAAACTCTGTCTAAGGAAGGTTCTGTCTAGGCTGGGGTATTTAAGCTGACGGAAACGGAACACCCTTACCTGGGAACTGACCTGGGAGTGAATTAACCTAAGAGTCTATAAATTATTAAAATGTCAGCACAGTTTATTAAGGGGTTAATAAACTAGAAACCCTAGGTTTACATACTCAGGTCAAATTAGATATAAGGGGTTATATTGAAAGACTTAGGTAAAATCATTTGTCGGATTTAACCTAGGTAAAATTCCTAAAATACTTAAAGTACTTAGTGGGAGAAAAAAAGTGTATATGATACATTAATTTTTCCACCAACATATCTACGGGAAATTCACACCGTGAGATCCATACTCGGCCTTGTGGCGAAAACGGGAGCGTCCCCCTTCGGATGGTGTTTGTATGGATCAATATCAAGGTGAATGGAGAGGTTACTAATAGTGCGTGGGAGCGAAAAATGTGAAAACAAAACTCACGGTCTCTTCTATCAGTTCACAATGTGAGATCACTATGATCAGCCTGCTAGTTTGGCCAGGACAAGACAATCCTTCGGAGGGCTTTGATCATAGGGATCAAAACATAGTGAACACCTGGAAAAAGATAAGGATTACCTTAGTTTATTTTCCAACCTAGCCCTCCCTTCGGCTGATTTTGTTGGATCGGGACTCTGGAATCCAAAGATAGAGGGTTACACTCACACGATACATTTTTTGTAATTGTATCCAGACCGAATAATGGTAACTAAAGCCTATAGGAATAAGAGTTATTCTGACATTAGGTTTTGGTCAAGAATGTCTTGATCCAGAGGAGGAGTGTTTATGATTACCCTTTGGTGTCATACATTCTAAACCTTTGGAGTGTCATTGCGAATTATTAATGACTTAGGAATCATTAGATAATTAGCTAAGAATGATTGAATTAGTTAAAGGTTTAGCGAGAAACTAATACACGTATTTTGTATTTCAACAAAATGAATAGCTCAATCATTTCCTTATTTTCTACTGAGAAATTAACCGGGGAAAACATGATGACCTGGAAAAACAATATTAACATCATTTTTGTTGCGGACGATCTTAAGTTTGTGCTTACTGAGGAGTGTCCTCAGGTGCCAAGCTCGAATGTGTCACGAGGTGTTCCTGATGCATACGATAGATGGATCAAGGCCAATGACAAGGCCAAGGTCTACATCTTGGCAAGTATGTCAGACATACTAGCCAAGAAGCACGAGGGCATGATGACCGCCAAGGAAATCATGGATTCGTTGCAACGCATGTTCGGACAACGGTCTTTTCAATTCAGGCACAATGCCCTCAAGTACATCTTCAATGCTAGAATGACGGAGGGATCATCTGTTCGGAATCATGTTCTCGATATGATGGTTCACTTCAACACGGTGGAGTCGAATGGTGCTTCTTTCGACGAATCGAGCCAGGTCAGCTTTATATTAGAAACTCTACCAGAGAGTTTCTACAGTTTCGAAGTAACGTTGTTGTTGCGTAAAATTATATTGCAATACCGTAAGTGTACGTGTCAAGTTTTAATAAAGTGATTTGAGTACAAAATATCGTACTCAGAAATAGGTTTTCTAGATTAATTAATTACCAAGATACTTATTCTTAATTTTAGAAAGCAACAAAACTATGATGGATAGTGAAAACAAAGATAAAAAATAAATGTACAATTGGAGACACGAATATGATAGAATTGAAGGAACATGATTTCACAAGTTAATTCCTTATTTAACACATGCAATGAACTAATATTATGAATGTATAAACAAGAAGTAAAAATACTCAATTCTCTCGATCCGTAGTGAGCCTCGCACACACAATAAATTCTAAAGTTTCCTTATGAATTTTAAAAGCATGCACGACATTAAGGACCTTTTATATGTGTTTCTCAAAGAACTCTAGGTCATTCTCATGCCAGATTTCTAAGGATTTTGACAACTTTCCTCTAATCTAAGTTTGTTTCTCTTGAGTCCACTTAAACCAACAAGATCAAAGAATTGAAGAACGAATTGCCAAAAATAAATATCAAAACAAAGTTCAATACATAAGTAAATAAGCCTAAAACTTGCTAATCAAATTCCAACTACAATGTTTAGCTACTCAAAATCACCATATAAACAAGCTAAAGTCATAGGAAAAGCCTTAAACTCAATTACAAACTAAAAGAAAGCGAAATAAACTTATGTGTTGATGTCGGTCTCTCGTTCTCGAGCTCCCATCACGATCTCGAGCCTCCACAAATGCTTTGGCTCCCAAGGAATGCTCTTCTTTTTCTTCTTATAGTGTGTATTTCAAAATTAGGGATAAAAACTATCAAATTCGGCTACCTTTGCAAGATTGGTAACATGTTGTATTTATAGTGCAATCGGCACAACATTGCAACGGTAGGAACAGCGTTGCAATGTCGCAACCTTAAGCGCGCACCTAGCTTATCGAACTAGCGTTGCAATGCTAGAAACAACGTTGCAACGCCCTCGCCTCAATTCTTCAATACTGATTTCTTATCGAGTTAGAGTTGCGACGCTGCAAAGCAACATTGCAACGCTACTGGCACGGATCTTCAATGCACAAAAATAGCAACGGCGGCGTTGTGACGCCCTGCAGGGCGTTGCAACGCCATCACCTCGGGTCAGCTAGCTTGATTTACTCATTATTCTTCTATTTGATGTTATTTTAAGCTCCAAAAAGGCTCCATTTGATCCCGAGTGATCCATAATCTCTCTAAACTTTCTGTTTAAGCTCTTAACCTGAAGTTCAATAATTAAAACACATAAAATCTCTGAATTAACATCAAAACTAACAATAATTAAGCCTGAGGATAACACATTTTGTGTGCTATCAAACACCCTCAAACTTAAATTTTTGCTAGTCCTGAGCAAAAACATAATTAAACATGAGATCCTTCTTACACATACATCTGATTCAAGCCTCAAAGATTTAAAAGGAAGTTTTGACAAAATCGTAGAAAACATTCAAACATGATACTTCAACAACCAATTTAAAACTTGTCCAAAGTGTTCCTATGTGTGTGTGTAATTATCCTACGTTCCTTCATCTTTACTAAGCCCGGATCAACTTTATTAGGTTATCCATTCAACTTCCCCCTACACTGGTCATATTTTCTCATCCTTGAGTCTCCCACATTCAAGAGATAAACAACTTTACTCAACACTTAATCATTTCTTTTCTATTTTCTTCTTTTCTTTTTTGTGCAAGGACACTAGCTTTCACACATCCACTGCAGGGACCCTTACCTAGAGCATTCGCTCAATGAGTGGCCTAACTAATCACAGTGAATGTAGCTCTTTTTGTCCTCGCTATTTTGTTTTATCAACAAAACAAAAACAAAACAAACTTTTTCACAAAATGCACATATTTTTCAGATCATGCACTTCATAATGTCATTCACCCTATCTGCAGTTTAACTCTCAAATCAGTTCTCAGACCTATCGAGGTGACATCAAACTTCTAAACTGATAACTCACCATAAAGGAGTTATTTTACTAGAATTTTAGTATTTAATCCACTTGAATTGCATTTAATTTAGTGATCCTCATGTTATTTTATCCCTAAATAACGTGTGTTAGCTTTGAATCTTGAATTTAAGCATTAGGTGCAAAAAGAATTAATTTTGATGTTTTTGTGCTTTAATTCAAGAAATTTAAGGAAACAAGCTAACGGTTGATTAATGACCGAAATTTGAGATTTTTCTTAACTCCAAAAATCCTTGCATATTTAGTTTGATTTATAATTGACTTCATTAATTTATTTGGGATTTTTCTGTGTGCAGGAGATGTTTAAAAATTACAAAAGTCCCTAAGGGCATTTTAGACATTTTACCCAAAGGGTAATATGGTCTTTTTACCCTTAAGGGTATTTTTGTAATTTGTGGAGTTAGGGCAACACCATCTTGCATAAGAAGGCTAGGGTTTACAAGTGTGGAGAGAAGGAGTAGTCGCAAAAAAAGGAAGAGACCGAGAGAGAACGGGCGATTGCTACAGCAAAGGTGTGCATTGGAGAGGAAAATCGTGAAGGTTCCATTGCTGTAGCAATCGTACGAGTGAGGAAAAATTGAAGATTCAGGGTGTTACTGCTGTAGCAAAACCGAGAGGCCATTGTTGTAACAAAATTGAGAGTGCAGTTCGATTTTCACAGATGTCATTCACGAAATTTGTGATTACCGGCGATCTAACCGTTGGATTTTACTAAAACTTTGTCAGCCTATTGAGGACTCATAGAGCTCCCATTTGAACGGTTGGATCGTGGTTTCGAGCTTTCCTGTGTCAGATATCGCAGTCACATTGGGCGACAACAGCAGTTCGGTTTTTCACAGACGATGCTCACAAAGTTGTCGTTTGCCGGAGTTTCAACCGTTGAATCGTGCTGAAACTTTGCCAGATTATTCAAGACTCATAGGGCTTTATTTGGAACGGTTAGATCGTCGTTCTGAGCTTCGATGGATGAGATATCGCTGTCGCACAGAACCTGCAAAACTACAATCTGCTACTATGGTCCGCCTTTGGTGGTATCTTTTGCTTCGTGTCATTACCTCTCCTAATCTCTAATTGTTAATGTTGTTTTTCCGCTATTGGACACATATTTAAGACTATTTTTGTTCACTATTTTAGACCGAATTCGTGACTGTTTTTAGGCTAGAATTGTGACTGATTTATGATAAATTTGTGAACATCATTGGGTTGTTTTCTTGAATTCTTTGATGGATAAAAACATGCATCAATTAGAAGTTTATGAGTTAATTTCCATCATGAACTGAATTTCTTTAGGCAAGGGTTAGGTTGTTTTAATGTAATTTTGGATTAAATTTATGGTTGATGCCATTAATTGAATTTATGAAATTTTATTAAATTTAATGGTGCATGAGAATTAAAATTGGCCTTTTTAACTTCTCTATAATTCATAAACTTGGGAAAGCTAATGAATTAGAAAACTAAAATTTCATTCTAGGATTATTGAGTTGATTAGGGATAATTAACCCACCTAGAACCTAAAATCATGGGCATAATTTAGATCACAATTGGGAAATTGTAGGTTTTAAAACTTAGTGATTTTGGAAGAATCATTTGAATGCATGTGTAGGTAAATTCAAGGCATCACTCAAAATTTATTCAAATCGAACATTAGAACTCTAACCTAACCCGAGCCTATTTTTCATTACAAATCTCATCTCTTGTATCTCCCCTCTTGTTTGCATTCTCCTCTCCCCTCATTTAAATTTACTTATTTTCTTGAGTCTAGTCTTATCTTGTCTTACTTATCACATCTGTTTATCTACTATAGGAAATTGCACACTCATGCATTGCACTAAAATAAGGAAAATTTGCTAGGACACTCACTAATTTAGGTCTAACTAGTCCTCGTGGGATCGATACTTTTAACTTATCACTTGCTGCTCTCGACCGTGTATACTTGCACGTCGTAAAAGTGTCGGGGTTTTATTCTAATTTGCATTAGTTTAGGGCATCCGATATTTTCGCACCATAAACCTAATAACTTTGTTCTAAGCATTTCAAAACTACACGAACACAGGCTATGTGCATAATTGTGCAGGAAAAACTTAAGAAATTTTTTAAATTAACTCGAATTCATATCTGAAGGGAATATGAGAGTCCCGCAGCGGAAGCAACTGTGAATCGCGCGCTCTTGTTTCAGTTATAACGATTTTATTCAAGAACATGTACAACAAGATTAAGCATGTAAATATAATGGACAACAGGGAAAATTACCATTGAAGAACCTTTCTTCAAGTGCTCCTCCTCTCTCACGATCAAGATCTCAGCAACACGAACTCGAATGAACACCGACACTACCACCGAATCTTCTCCGTTGTTCTCTAGGTGAGGGAGGAAGGTGGGTTCCCTTTAGGAGAGGTGAGGTGTTTTGTGAGAGAGATGTTTGTGTCTTGGAACCTTTCCAACAACACAACAAAAGCTTGGAATCACTTAGCCTAGTTGCATCTCATGCAACCATATATATAGGGAAATAGAATGGAATTGACCATCCTACCCCTCCTTTATTCTCTCTTTAGTATATGGTTTATATGTGAATCTAATTCACATTAAAACTATATATTATATTAATTATATCATATGTAATTGATATAGCACTTCATGTATGAAATTGAACACTTCAATTACATTCCTAACTTTATACACTCAATATTACCATGTTGAGCCAACGGAGGGACCTAATGGACCTACAATTCATGAGCTCCAATGATGTGAGATTAACTGATCAAACTCTTTGATCCAGTTAATCAATATTCATTAACTACAAGTCACTCCACTATAGACTTGCAACTGCACTCTCCTCACTGTAGATAATATTGTGTCCACTGATATAGTCATTACCCATGAGTCGACCCTTCACAGGTTGTTCGTAATCATGACTTGGTCAAATTACCGTTTTACTCCTGTGATTACCTCTTTGTTCCTTAAGCACCACTGATCCTCTAATGAACAACAAGTCTAAGGTCCTACCTCAGACTCATACCCTCATAGAGGGCGGGGCCCCGTTGTTCAAGACCTGGAGTCAGTTCTTAAGGGAACAACTTATCTAATTCCTTACTGTAGGAATGAGTGAATTCCATCTTGCACAGTTAAGTTCCCAGCTACGTACGAGGTTCTATCTCTGAGAAGGTAGGCTTATTGAGTCGGCTACAGGCCACTCTCATCCATACTAGTCTAAGGACAAACCCCTATAAGATGGAGTTCTTAACTTGCTCAGGATTCAAGTCGAGTCACTAATGACCATCTATAAATTACTAGTCTTATCCCGTTAACGGTGTTACACTGGTTAGACTAATAATTTGCGATCCGGTCTTGTATGAACTCTTCATACAGGATGCCCCCACTCGCATGTCAACTACATGAATGAGTTGGATTACCTCATTTGTACTAATTACAAAGTCGTTCGTATGAAGGGAATGAAAATCCTCGCACAGCAGAAGACGATCGAATCGTCATGGTATCATTACGCTACTCAGGTTTTGTTAAAAGGATCTAACTATTAGATCTAGGCTAAACATGCCAAATGGAAAGGAAAAACAGTAAGATGAAGTAACTTACTTGTTGAAGACCCTCTTCAAGAACTCCTTTCCAAAAAATCACGAACCCTTCGCGAAGAACCTGATCTCAACGAACTCGTTCTCTTTTCACGATCAAGAACCCAACACAACCACTAAAAGCTTCTCGGTTGTTATCCCTTTGGAAAGAAGGAAGTTTGTGGGAACTTCTTGATTTTGGAGAGGGAGGAGAGTTGAGAGAAAGGTTGAGAGAATTCTCTTCTTCTCTTTGATGAAAATCAGAAAATGAAAGAGAGAGCTAACATTCCCTTCTTGCAAAGGGCTTAAATAGTGGAATTAATGGAGTTAAAATCTCCACATAATTACCACTTTACAACAACCATAGGTTATGCAAATCTCATTTGCATAACCACATAATATAACTGTTGGGATTTTTGTCCTAATCTCGTGTTTGTAAAATATTGTTTTGAAATTAATAAGAGTTATTATTTTCTTCACTTTGTGTCTCGCAAATATTTTAAACCTTTCCAATAAACTAAGCTCCAGGGTCATTGAATATATGAGAAAACTAGAAGTTGAACGGTGTGTAGTTGACACACAAGGAGGATCACGCTCGAGTTAATGACCCGAACGGCTCTGATATAAGGATGGGGTTGGAGACTTAATCTCGGATACACTGTCGATGCGACCCGCTTTGTATTAGATACAAACGAGGTGATCTCGACTCGCTCATGTGGTTGACATGCGAGTGGGGCATCCTGCATAATGAGATTGTACAAGATCGGACCGTGAATTATTAGACTTATCGATATAACACCGCTAATGCAAAGACTAATAAATTCGTAGATGACCATTAGTGACTCGACCTGAATCCTGAGCGTATTACGGACTCCTGTCTGCCGGGGTCTGTCCTTTGATTAGTACGGGTGAGGGTGGTCCCACTCACTCGCCCAATATGCCTATCTTCTCGTGGACGTAACCAAGTAGAGAGTCGGGAACCTAATTACGCGATGATGGAATTCACTGTTCCCGCCTACCTTCTCACTAGCCCGAGAAGGGTGTTGTGTATGGTTGGACCATCACAATATGTTGTTCATTAGAGGAGCAGTGGGGACTTAAGGAACAAGATATAGACACAGGGGTAAAACGGTAATTTGACCCAGCCGTGTCTATGAACAACCTGTGAAGGGTCGACTCATGAGCATTGGTTATATCAGTGGACACGTAATATTCTACACTGATGGGAGTACAACTACAGGCTTTAGTGGAGTGTCACTGTAGCTAATGAATATTGGTTGACCGGGTCAAAGAGTTTGACTGATTAAGCTCAGATTATTGGAGCCCGTCACTGTGGGTCCATTAGGTCCCTTGGTTGGCTCAATCTGGGATAAAAGAAGGGTTAAAGTTTTGGTATGAAATTGAAGTGTTCAATTTCACTTTAAGAGTGATTATATCATATAGATGATATAATATATAGTTTAATATGAATGAGATTCATAATAAACTATATGTTAGCCTAATTGTTGAATTAAAGGCTAATTGGAGAAATTGATAGAGAGAAAATAAATTGAATGTGATTCAATTTGATTAAATCCACAATTATTGCAAATGAGATTTGCAACATAAGATATGAGATATCTTATATTATATAATTATGTGAATGAGATTTACATAACATATGGTTGTGGTAAAGTGGTAATTATGTGAAGTTGTGAACTTCATCATTCCACTATTTAAACCCTTTGTTAGATGGGTTTGGTAAGCCAAGTTGTCATTTTTGGATTTTGACCTAAAAATCCAAAAGTGCTTTCTCTCTATTCTCTCATTTCTCCACCTCTTCCAAAACAAAAGGAAGTTCCCACCAACTTCCCTTCTCCTAAAGAGAACAACCAAGAAGATCTATTTTGGTAGTGTTCGAGATCCGTTCGTGGGAAGAGTTCGTGGAGATCGAGAAGCGCGAAGAGTTCGTGATCTGCAAGGAGAAGCTGCTGAATCGATCTACAACAAGTAAGTTATCCTCATCGTTGTAATCTTTTCAGCATGTTTAGTCTAGATCTAATAGGTAGATCGATTTTAATAAGTACATTGCATGATGAATTAAATTGAATCACATTCGTCTTCCGCTGCGCGGGGATTCTAATTCCCTTCAATAAGATATCTCATATCTCATATTGCAAATCTCATTTGTAATAAATGTGGATTAATTAAATTGAATCACATTCAATTGAATTTCTCTCAATTAATTTCTCCAATTAGCCCTAATTCAACAATTAGGCTAACCTATAGTTTATTATGAATCTCATTCACATTAAACTATATATTATATGATTCATATCTCATATAAATGACATAAATTCCCTTTAAGTGAAATTGAACACTTCAATTTCATACCAAAACATAAACCCTTCTTTTAACCCAGATTGAGCCAACCGAGGGACCTAATGGACCTCTGAAGGATTGGCTCCAATGATCCGAGATTAACATGTCAAACTCTTTGACCCTTGTTAATCAACATTCATTAGCTATGGTAACACTCCACTATAGCCCGTAGTCGCACTCCCGCTCGCTCACGAGAATATTACGTGTCCACCGAGCATAACCAATGCCCATGAGTCGATCCTTCACGGTTGTTCGTGAGACACCGTTGGGTCAAATTACCGCTTTACCCTCTGTATACCTCTTGTTCCTTAAGTCCCCACTTTGCTCCTCTAATGAACAACATATTGTGATGGTCCAACCATACACAACACCCTTCTCGGGCCATTGAGAAGGTGGGCGCCCATTGTCCAAGCCCCGAGACAAAGACTTCAGGAAACAACCCCTCTAGTTTCCCTAAAGGCGGGAACAAGTGAATTCCATCCCGCGTAGTTAAGTTCCCAACTACCTACTTGGTCCTGTCCCAGAGAAGATAGGCATATTGCGCGAGTAACTGTGACCACCCTCACCCGTACTAGTCAAAGGACAGACCCTAATGGTCATCTACGAAGTTATTAGTCTCATCACAACAGCGGTGTTACATCGAGAAGTCTAATAATTAACGGTCCGGTCTTGTACAATCTCATTGCACAGGATGCCCCCACTCGCATGTCAACCACATGAACGAGTCGATCATCTCGTTTGTATCTAATACAAACCGGGCCGCATCCACAGTGTATCCAGGATTAGGTCTCCAACCCTATCCATATACTGTAGACCGTTTGGGTCATTTACTCGAACGTGATCCTCCCTATGTGTCCACTACACACCGTTCAAGTTCTAGCTCTCTCATAAATTCAAAGACCCTGGAGCTTAGTTTATTGGAAAAGTTTATAAATATTGCGAGACACAAAGTGATGAAATGAATAAATCTTATTAATTTCAAACAGTAATTTACAAACACGAGATTAGGACAAAAATCCCAACAAACTCTTACTTGGACTAAGCTAGTGGAGAAAATACATTTCTGAAATGTACATAAATTACACTGAAGTAATACAATAAACTAGGGCATTGAATACCCGTTTTTACACATCTCCCATTTGCCCTAGTCAGGAAGCTCTCGAAGACCTAGACTCTCTAGGTGACCCTCAAACACTTTAGCCGTGAGGGGCTTTGTAAATGGATCGTGCACGTTGAGCTCCGACGCTATCTGCGTGACCGTCACGTCTCCGCGGTGCACAATCTCCGTGTCGGATGATACTTGCGCTCAATGTGTTTGCCTCTTTTAAGGCTCTGAGGCTCACGTGAGGTTACTACTGCACCACTGTTATCACAGAATAGTGTGATCGGCAAGTTCATATTTGGAACAACTTCCAAATCCGTCATGAACTTCCTAAGCCAAATACTTTCCTTTGCGCCTTCACAAGCCGCAACATACCCGCTTCCATAGTGGAATCAGCCGATGCATCCTCGCTTTGATGTTTCGCCAAACTACAGACTCCTCCATTCGGAATGAAGGTTGACCCCCGGTGGATTTCCTATAATCCTTATCGGTCCGAAAATCGTAAATCCGTGTATCCCGTGAAGGATCAAATCCCCACCGCCATACACTAAAGTCGTAGTTCCTCGTTCTCCTAAGTTACTTGAGGATTTCCTTTATGGTCATCCAGCTGATCTAATCCGAGATTGGGTGATATCTACCGACAATTCCTAATCGCATAACGGATGTCGGGCCTAGTACACAACATGGCATACATCAGGCTCCCTACAGCCGAAGCATATGGAATCCGTCTCATATCCTCAACATCTTGAGGAGTCTTAGGACACTGATCCTTATACAAGTGAACCCCATGCTTGAAAGGCAGCAAACCCTTCTTGGAGTTCTGCATCTTATATCTAGACAACATCTTGTCAATATAAGACGCCTGAGACAAGGCTAGCGTTCTGTTCTTCCAGTTCCGGATAATCTGGATACCTAGAACGTACTGAGCTTCTCCCAAATCTTTCATTTGGAATTGCGAAGCTAGCCACTTCTTAACGTCAGTAAGAAATTCTACCTCATTCCCAATGAGAAGAATATCGTCCACATACAACACCAAAAATGCGACAGTTTTGTAACGATTTTCTTGTAAACACAAGGCTCGTCGACATTTTGATCAAAGCCATAAGATTTGATCGCCTCATCAAATTTTATATTCCAATACCTCGAAGTCTGTTTCAGTCCATAAATGGACCTATGAAGCCGGCAAACCTTTTCCTCTTGGCCTTGGGCCATGAATCCTTTGGGCTGGTCCATGTAGATGGTCTCATCAAGTTTGCAATTCAGAAAGGCTGTCTTGACGTCCATCTACCATACCTCGTAGTCATAATACGCGGCAATGGCCAGAAGGATCCTGATCGACTTTACCATGGCAACAGGTGAAAAGGTCTCCTCATAGTCAATCCCTTCAACCTGGGTAAAACCCTTTGCCACTAGTCGGGCTTTGAAGGTCTGCACCTTCCCATCTACGCCACGTTTACGCTTGTAGATCCATTTGCAACCAATAGGTTTTACCCCATCCGGTTGATCCAAAAGCTCCCATACAGAATTGAAGTACATAGACTCGATTTCCTGGTCCATAGCTTTAATCCACTCGTCTTTGTCAACATCAACCATTGCCTTATCATAGGTCAATGGATCCTCACAGTTATCATCAGGAGCGACAACTGAGGTTTCAGCTAAACCCATGTAGCGATCACGCTGTCTCACAATCCTCCCACTACGTCGAGGCATTCCCAACTTTTGGGAACGGATTTGACTAGACGTGCTAGGATCAACAACACTTGTTGACGTACTAGCCCCATCAGCAACTCTTGCTGATGTACTGTCCATTTCATTTAACACAACTTTACTCCTTGGTAAATGATGCCTGGCGTGGTCTTCCTCTAGGAAAGTGACGTTTGTCGACACAAGCACCCTATTTTCATAGGATCGTAAAACATACCACCCCTAGTCTCTTTAGGGTAACCTACGAATAGGCACAATTTCGAACGGAGTTCTAACTTTTTCGGGTTTGACACCAACACGTGGGCCGGCATCCCCAAATTCTGAAGTGATGTAAACTGCCTTTACGTCCACTCAGAGCTCGAAAGGTGTTTCACAAACACTCTTCGACGGAACGTTGTTCAAAATATAGACCGCAGTCTCCACTCCGTATCCCCAAAAAGAATCAGGGAGACGAGCATAGCTCATCATCGACCGAACCATGTCCAACAAGGTTTTGTTTCTCCTCTCCGATACACCATTCTACTATGGCATACCAGGCGCTGAGAGTTAGGACGTAATTCCGTGTTCTATCGTATAGTCCTGGAATTCAGTGTCCATGTACTCTCCACCTCGATCCGATCGAAGTGTTTTAAGCGATTTACCTAAGAGATTCTCAAACTCAGTCTTGTACTCCTTGAACTTTTCAAGAGTTTCAGACTTCTTGTGCATGAGGTAAATATACCCATATCTGGAGTAATCGTCTATGAAAGACACGAAGTACTCATAACCGCCCCGAGCTTTAACATTCATCGGACCACAGAGGTCAGAATGTACTAACTCAAGAGGCTCTTTGGCTCTATATCCTTTTCCACTAAAAGGACGTTTGGTCATCTTGCCTTCAAGGCATGACTCACACACCGGTAAAGAGCTTTCTTCCAACTCGTTTAGAAGTCCACTCTTCACTAATTTCTCAATCCCATTGAGATTAATGTGGCCTAACCGTAGATGCCAAAGATGGACATTTTCTTTAGGAGAAACTTTCGCTTTCTTAGTTCGTGTTTCTGCAGTTTTAAGCAATTCAGTATTCAAAACACTTTTGACCGAATTAGGTTTCAAAACATATAGATTATGCTCAAGTGAAGCAGAACAAATAAGATTGCCTTGGAAAGAAATAAACGCTTTACTAGATTCAAAGGAAACAGATATACATTGTTCAATTAGGTAGGAAATAGAAACTAGGTTTCTAGTAAACCCTAGAACTATGTACAAATTGTCCAACAAAATGTAGTTCCTGCAAAAATGTAGCTTCACCGTGTCGATCGCTGCAGCAGAGACAAGCTCCCCGGATCCAACCCGTAGAGTCACCTCACCCTCTCGCATGCACGCCAGAATCAATCCTGAAAAGAAAAACAAACGTGGTTAGTGGCGCCCGAATCCAATATCCAGCAGAGTCACTACTCTCCACTAAACAAGTTTCAGTCAAAGTAAATCACATTTACCTTGATTCTTACTCTCGACCAGGAATTTGGGACAGTTCCTCTTCCAGTGTCCGCCTCCATTGCAGTGGAAACACTTTCCTTTCTCTACAACATCCTTGACCTTCTTGCCCTTGTGGGCGGCAACTCGGTCAGTTTTACCCCTCTTCATCCTCTTCTTCCCTTTCGGGCGTGAAAGAGCAACAGTTTTGTCCTGCAGGTCGAACCCCCGTGATAAGACACAGTGAGGCAACATTTGCCTTAGATTCCTTGACCCAGCCAAGGACCGGAAATCTGTAGAGCTCATTGAGGAGGGTAGTCAGAGTGTAGCTAATTTTGTTCAAAACAGCATTGCTACGAAAATGAAGGAAACTCTTCGGAAGAGTCTCCAGTATAAAACTGACTTGGCTCGACTCGTCGATCGAAGCCCCGTTCATCTCAGCCAGATTAAAGTGGGTCATCATATCTAGAACATGTTCACGCATGCACGACCCTTCCTTCATCCGCAGTGCGTTGAAGACGTATTTGAGCGAGTCATGCCGGACCTGAAAGGACTGTTGTCCAAACATTTCCTGCAAGGACTCCATGATCTCCTTGGCGGAGACCATCAACTCATGCTTCTTTGCCAATACATTAGACATGCTGGCAATAATGTAGACCTTGGCCTTTTCATTGGCCCTGATCCACCGATCGTATGCATTGTGAACACTTCGCGACGCTGTCGAGCCCGGCATCTGAGGACACTCCTCAGATAACACGAACTTTATGCCGTCAGTTACCAAAATTGTGTTAATGTTGTTTTTCCAACTTTGGTAATTATCTCCCACTAATTTATTGGAGGCGAGTAGAGCTATTATTGCGCTAGACATGTTTTAAGCTGAAAAATTAAGAAAAACTTTGTGTTAGTCTCGCAAAAAACTTTTGAAATCCCATAAAGTTTTAGCAAAATTGTTTCATGATCCCTAAGTCATTCAAAATTTTGCAATGATACCCTAAAGGTTTAGAATGACCGCCACCGAAGGGTGAACAGAACAATCCTCCTCTAGGACGAGACTTTCTCGATCAGACCCTAATCCCAGAATAACTCTTATTCCATTAGGCATCCAATTACCATTATTTGATCGAATTCATTAACACTTAACGAATTCGCGAGTGTCACCCTCAATCTTTAAGTTTCCAAGCATCCGCCCAAACAATAGCCACCGAAAGGTGAACCAAGAAGGAAAACCAACCAGAAATCAGATCCCTTTCGGGAATTCACGGTGTTCCGACTCCCATGATCGTGCCCTCCGGAAGGGATTGTCCAGTCCAGGCCAAACTAGCAGGTGGATCATAGGCGTCTCACGGTGTGAATCGAAAGAAGAGACCGTGGGTCTCATTTTCACAAGTCCCGCTCCCACTCACTATAAGTACTCTCTCCATCCACGATGATATTGACCTATACAAATGCCAATCGAAGGGAGACGCTCCCATTTGCGCCACGAGGCCGAGTATAGATCTCACGGTGCGGACTTTAAGGAGATTTGTGATTGGAAATTCAAATGTATCTTATACACTTTATTTCCTTCCACTCAGCACTTTAATTTTAATAGGGATTGACCTAGATAAACCAGCTAAAATTTACCTAAGTCTACCAATATAACTCTTATATGGTATTAACCTAAGTCTATAATCACATTATAACTTAGGTCTATGTGAGTAAATTAAAACATTTTTAATTAGCGGCACTCACGATAAGTATAATCTAAGAATCTCAGGACCGAATTCACTCCCAGGTCGGTTTCTAGGTAGGGGTGTTCTGCAAGCGTCAACTTAAATACCCCAGCCTTAGACAAAACCTTCCTTAGACAGAGTTACTAATCAGTCTCCATTCATAGACTAAACTTTGATTTCCTAATTTCTAATCTCATTAGAAAATAGAAAACCTAAGTTTAATTATTCAAGTTCTAAATTCTTTAAAACTAATAATTAACTTAGGTTGCATGCATTTCTATGTTATAGTGCTTGATCATTCATCACATGAATAACTATATACTATAACATAATATTATTCATCACATGAATATAAATGCATGAGCATACTTTAATCTAAAAAATATAACACTTATATTAATTAAATTAAACATGCATTTAATTATATTATAATTCTTATAATATAACCTACCATGCAAACTATATATTATAACTCTTATAATATAAATGATGCATGAAATGTTTAACCTAAGGTGGGATTTTAAATCTATATGACCTACAATATGCACATAGAATTTAATTAAATCATACAACTCATGCATAAAATAATTAAATAGAAAAAATGGACCAGTTTTGGCACCTAGGGGCAATTATTTAATTAAATAACATTAATATAACACTTATATTAATATTATTTAACAAAATAATTAAATAATAAATAAAAAACATTTTACAAAAATAAAATTAAAATACAATTTAATTTCGGATGAAAAAACGCCCCACTATGAAGCAACTGCCCCACGTTTGCGAAGTGCTTCCCGCGAACTGCCCCTCAACGCGTGCAGCGTTGCAACGCCGTGGACAGCGTTGCAACGCTGTCGCTTCCAACGTCGACCCGCGTTCTCAACGCCAGCGGCATTGCAACGCTGTCCTGCAGCGCGCCTTGCTCCCGCTGGCACAACGTTGAGACGCCAAGGAGCAGCGTCTCAATGCCGTCGCCTGTACAGCAAACTCCTTTGCTGTTCGTGCTTCGAAAAATGCCCGTTTTCGCTCCGATTTCTTCACAGCAACACTTTCTACGAACGACACGGACTTACAGACTCGATTTATTTTCTAAATTGCCCCAAAATACGGGCCCTTTACATTTGATCTCATCAAACAGAAAATAAATCTAAAAGTGCCAAAAACCGAAACATCCAAAATTGCAAACCAGCATTCATCTCATGAATTCAATGTAAATTACCCACCTATTTTAACAAAAACAGTGCATAATGAAGAACAATCGACCTGGCTCTGATACCAATTGAAAGGAATGAAAATCTCCGTGCAGCGGAAGACGATCGAATCGTCATGGTATCATTATGCTACTCAAGTTTTGTTAAAACGATCTAACTATTTGATCTAGGCTAAACTTGCAAAATGGAAAGGAAAAACAGTAAGATGAAGTAACTTACTTGTTGAAGACCCTCTTCAAGAACTTCTTTCCCAAAAATCACGAACCCTTCGCGAAGAACCCGATCTCAACGAACTCGTTCTCTTTTCACGATCAAGAACCGAACACAACCACTAAGAGCTTCTCAGTTGTTCTTCCTTTGGAAAGAAGGAAGTTTGTGGGAACTTCTTGATTTTGGAGAGGGAGGAGAGTTGAGAGAAAGGTTGAGAGAATTCTCTTCTTCTCTTTAATGAAAATAAAAAAAATGAGAGAGAGAGCTTACAATCCCTTCTTGCAAAGGGTTTAAATAGTGGAATTAATAGAGTTAAAATCTCCACATAATTACCACTTTACCACAACCATAGGTTATGCAAATCTCATTTGCATAACCACATAATATAAGATATCTCATATCTCATATTGCAAATCTCATTTGTAATAAATGTTGATTAATTAAATTGAATCACATTCAATTTAATTTCTCTCAATTAATTTCTTCAATTAGCCCTAATTCAACAATTAGGCTAACCTATAGTTTATTATGAATCTCATTCACATTAAACTATATATATTATCATTCATATCTCATATAAATGACATAAATGCCCTTTAAGTGAAATTGAACACTTCAATTTCATACCAAAACATAAACTCTTCTTTTAACCCAGATTGAGCCAACTGAGGGACCTAATGGAGCTACAGTGACGGGCTCCAATGATCCGAGATTAACCTGTCAAACTCTTTGACCTGGTTAATCAACATTCATTAGCTAAGGTAACACTCCACTATAGCCCGTAGCTGCACTCCCGCCGGTCACGAGAATATTACGTGTCCACCGATATAACCAATGCCCATGAGTCGACCCTTCACGGGTTGTTCAGAGACACTACTGGGGGTCAAATTACCGCTTTACCCCCATGTCTACCTCTTGTTCCTTAAGTCCCCACTTTGCTCCTCTAATGAAAAACATATTGTGATGGTTCAACCATACACAACACCCTTCTCGGGCGGTGAGAAGGTGAGCGCCCGTTGTCCAAGCCATGGAGACAGCAGTTAAGGGAACAACCCCTCTAGTTTCCCCAAAGGCGGGAACGAGTGAATTCCATCTCGCGTATTTAAGTTCCCAGCTACATACTTGGTCCTGTCCCTGAGAAGATAAGCATATTGGGCGAGTAACTGTGACCACCCTCACCCGTATTAGTCAAAAGACAGACACCCGTAGACAGGAATGCGTAACACGCTCAGGATTCAGGTCGAGTCACTAATGGTCATCTCACGAAGTTATTAGTCCTTCATCACAACGTTGTTACATCGTGAGGTCTAATAATTCACGCAGTTCGGTCTTGTACAATCTCATTGCACAGGATGGCCCCACTCGCATGTCAACCACATGAACGAGTCAGATCACCTCGTTTGTATCTAATATAAAGCGGGCCGCATCCACAGTGTATCCAGGATTAGGTCTTCAACCCTATCCATATACTATAGACCGTTCGGGTCATTTACTCGAACGTGATCCTTCCTGTGTGTCCACTACACACCGTTCAAGTTCTAGTTCTCTCATAAATTCAAAGACCGTGGAGCTTAGTTTATTGGAAAAGGTTATAAATATTGCGAGACACAAAGTGATGAAATGAATAAATCTTATTAATTTCAAACAGTAATTTGCAAACACGATATTAGGACAAAAATCCCAACACCGTATCCATGGTGTTACCAGAATAAGGTTTCCAACCTTATTCTTATACCATAGACCATTTAGGTTATATTCTTGAACTCAACCCAAATAGTGTCCACTACACTGATGTTCAAGATAAATGTTATAACCTTGAAGCTTAGTTTATTGGATTTATAAAGCAAGACTGTAATTCTATCAAAACAAATAACTCTTTATTTAATTGATCAAAATTACACAAGTTTAGAGCATAAATCCCAACAATATCAAGCTCTCAATTTTTAGCAGAATCACAAAAATTTTAATATAAATCTCATTGATAGCACACAAAATGTGTTATCCTTAGGTTTAATAATTGCTAGTTTTATAATGATTTCAGGGCCTTTACGTGTTTAATTCATTCAATTTCGGGTTAAGAGCTTAAACAGAGCTATTGGAGACAAATTGGATCACTCGGGATCAAAACGAGCCTATTTGGAGCTAAAAAGAACATCAATTGGAAGTGAAAGGACCAAACCAAGCTAATGGACCCGAACTGATGGCGCGGTAACGCCGTCCATAGCATTGCAACGCCGAGCGTCTTTGTGAAGTCAGATTGAAGACTACAGGAGTAAGCGTTGCAACACTATCTCGATAAGAAGGCATGCACGAGGAGTCGCACGGAGGCGCGCGCAGCGCCGCCTTGCCTGCAGCTGCCGCAACGCCAGATCGATAAGGGCGCGCGCGTTAGGGTAGCGGCGTTACCAAACGCCGCCATAAGCGTTGCAAACGCCATCGATCGCTTTCCTTATTTACCACGTGTTTAGGGTACAGCGTTGCAACGCTGTCCCTAGCATTGCAACGCTGCACGAATTTCCACTATAAATAGAACATTATGCATTTGTGCAAAGGGGAGCCGAATTTGATAGATTTTCACCCTAATTTCTAAATACACTTTGTAAGAAGAGAGAAAAGAGCGTTTTTGGAGCCAAAGCACTCGTGCAGGTTCGAGATCGAAGATGGGAGCTCGGAGACGAAGGACCGACATCGACACATAAGTTTAATTTCTCTTTCTTTCAATTTGTAATAGCGTTCTAAGACGTTTTCTACTTGTTTAGTTTGATTTTCATGTGATTTAGAGTAGCTAAACATTGTAGTTAGGATTTGATTTACTTGTTATGACTTTTTTGCTATGTAATGAAGCATGTTTTGTCCTTATTTTTGGCAATTCGTTCCTTACTTCTTAATTCGTTGGTTTAAGTGGACTCGAGAGATAAAACTTAAATTAGAACAAAATTGTCAAAACCTTGAGAAATCTGGCATGAGAATGACCTAGAAATCTTAGGGAAACACATAAAGAAGTTGCTTAATGCCATGCATGTTGTAGGTTCATATGGAGACTATGGAGTTTATTGCATGTGTGAGGCTCACTAAGAATCGAGACATTTTCTTGAGTATTTTACTTCTTGTTTATAAATTCATCTCATTGGTTCATTGCATGTGTTCATTGAGTCATTGACTAGTATACTCACTTCCCTAAAATCTATCAATTCGTGTCTCCACGTGTTTGTTTCTCTTTAAGTCTTGTTTCACCACTTATCCATGTTATGTTTCTTTAGCTAAAATTGAGAATTAGTATCTTAGTAATTAATTAATCTAGAAACCCATTGCCGAGGACGATACTTGGATTCATAAATCACTATACTAAAACTTGACCTATACACTGCGGTATTGCATTATCAAAATTATACGCAACAAGTTTTTGGCGCCGTTGCCGGGGAATGGCGATTATTTAGAGTAATTAATATTAGGAGAAAATTTGAAATTTTAGACTAAAGTGTGTTTGTGTTTTTTTCCTTATTTGTTTTGTGTGCTATTCGTTTCCTTATTTGTTTTATTTTAGTTTTGTGTTTTTGAGTCTTTGTCCCCTGTTTTGGTTGTGCTGTTATTGTGTTGAATTTTTGTTGTGAAATTCTGATTTTTCAAGTATGACTTTGCATGATTTTTCTCCACCATTCTATTGTCCCTCCCAGGACCCTAGGAGTGTGCATCAAAATTTCTCTGAATGCCATGTGTCTAACTTTTATAATTCTACGCCTGAAATTTATGAAATTCATATGATGGTAGTTATTTAGGCACTTGGAACCATAATTTTTCGTACCTTGACCAACCTAATGAAAAATCTTCTCTTGTGGACCAATGAATGGAATATACCTTAGAATTGAAAATTAAAAATTTGGTTCATAATGAATTTGAAAGGTTGAATAGGTTAGAAGCTAAAGTGGTAGAACTTTGGGAAATAGTACAAGATAGAACTCAATATCTTAATCAGCTAGTAATTTCCCTAAAGGCCTTACAGGAACAATTTATTATCTTGACCACTCAGGAGGTGCCACCTAGGAGAATTTGTTTAGATGATAATGAGGATAGTTTGGGGGAGACTGAGGCACACCATAATTAGGTTAGTGAGGAAGGCAGTGGTGATATGCTTAGTTTCACAGGGGAGATCCAGGTGATAGAGTTAGGGGTTGAGAAGTCTTCTTTCCTCTTATCCCCAGAAATCTCCTTTAATTTTGATAACCATTTGTCCTACACTCACAAGTCTTATTTTGAGTTTTGTTCTTTTGTGTTATTAAACAAAAATACCAAAAATAATTTTCTGTCAGGTGCCCATGAGAAAGAAGATAACCTTTTAGACTTAGAAGGCTATATCAATTCAAGCAAGAAGGGCCTGAAAAAATATGAGCAATTTTATGTGCCCTGATAAGTAACCGTCTAGCTAAAGATGTTAAAGAAAGCGCTTCTTGGGAGGCAACCCAAGTTTTATGTTTCATGGCTTTATTTTTTTGTATTTATGTTCTATTTTATTTTCTAGTTTTGTTGTTTTTATCTAATTTCTTTCCTTTTTTACCTCAGGTGTATGCCCAAGGGGAGAGCTGCAAACTTGCACCCTTTCGATCCTGAAATCGAGAGGACCTGTAGGAGAATCCTAAGGGAAGGAAGAGCAGAACCTCAGGAAATGGCTGATCAGGAGCTCATCAATAACCCTAAACCTATCAGGGAGTATTTCCAACCTGTGTTTAATTCTGAGCAGGCTGGAATAGTCCATGCCCCTATAAATGCTAATAATTTTGAACTTAAGACAGGGCTGATACAGATGGTTAGGGAAGGTGCTTTCAGAGGCTTGGCCACAGAAGATCCCAACTCTTATCTTCAAATTTTTTTAGAAATCTGTGGTACATTTAAAATGAATGGTATCTCTGCTGATACTATTCACTTACGTCTCTTTCCTTTCTCTTTGCAGGGTAGAGCCAAGGAATGGCTAGGATCTCTTCTCTCAGGTAGTATCACTTCCTGGGAAGAGTTGGCCCAAGCCTTCATGACCAAATTCTTTCCATCTGTGAAGGCTGCAAAGTTAAGGACTGAGATTGGAACATTCAGGCAGCAGGAGGGAGAGCAGTTATTTGAGGCATTGGAAAGGTACAAGGACATGCTCAGGAGGTGCCCACAGCATTGCTATCCATATTGGCTTCAGGTACAACTGTTTTATAATGGACTGGAAGGTAAGACCAGGACCATTCTGGATGCCACTACTGGAGGGGCTTTCATGGCGAAGACATGCGAGCACGCACCCCACCTCGAGGAAGTGTCAATCGCGCCACTACAGCTGGCCTTCGACAATGATGCAGATCTAAGCCGATGGGCGGATCAGATCAACTTGATGAGGCAACCTCTCTTAGATTTCATATGGCATCTCTCACTCATGCTCTGAATAATTTTGCAGGATCACCACAGACAGGGATGTCCTCTCAATGCTCCCAGCCTAATGGAGAATCCACTATGGAGCAATTGCACTATCTGGACAACAGAAGGAGCACCTATGGAGGAAATCAGACTCAGAATAACCTACCGACACATTACAATCCAGGTTTGAGGAATCATGAGAATTTCTCTTATGCTAACAACAAAAATGTGTTGAATCCTCCTACAGGGCATGCTTCTACATTAGAGAGGAAACCATCTCTAGAAGACACATTGCACTCCTCATAGCTGAATCCAGAAGTCGGTCTAACAAGCTGGAGAATGCAGTCACCAGTTTATCTGGTATAGTGACCAGTCATGGAGCTGCAATAAAGAATATAGTGACCCAGATTGGCCAAATGAACACATCACTTCAGGCACTGCAAGCAAGGAAAGAAACACCTTGAGGGAGTACAGTCTAGCTAAAGACGTTAAACAAAGCGCTTATTGGGAGGCAACCCAAGCTTTACTTACTTTTGTTTTTCTGTCTTTATCTTGCTTTAGTTTGTTGTTTTTCAATTCTTAGTTAGTTGTTGATTTGCTTTCTAGGTTGTGACGATGCATTTCTTCGCTGAAATTCATGCTCCCGTTCTAAGAAACTCCAACACACATGCTCTGGCTATCCAAGAAACTCAGAAAGATCTCCATTACCCAGGACAGTATTGTTCACTCTTACCCTTATACTTAATTTGTGTTTAGTTCTGCAAACATTGGGGATAATGTTTAGTTTAAGATTGAGGGTGGGATGTGTTTATTCGTTGTGACTGTCCTGAGGATGTTCTGAGTTGTTGATTGATCTTTTACATGAGTATGATCATGATAGCCTAGGATGAGCTTTAATTGAAATATTTGTGATTCTGCTGAAACTTGAGAGCATGACATGAATTCGAGTTAATTTAAAATTTTTCTTGAGTTTTCCTGCACTATTATGCACATAGTCTGTGTTCCTGTAGTTTTGAAATGCTTAGAACAAAGTTATTAGGTTTAGAAGTTTGATGTCACCTCGATAGGTCTGAGAACTGATTTGAGAGTTAAACTGCAGGATAGGGTGAATAACAATATGAAAAGCATGATCTGTATAATATGTGAAATAGTTGTTTTTGTTGTTTGTTTGCTAAAAAAAAAAAAAATCGTGAGGGCAAAAAGAGCTACCTTCACTGTGATCAGTTAGGCCACTCATTGAGCGAGTGCTCTGGGTAAGGGTCCCTGCAGTGGATGTGTGAAAGCTAATGTCCTTACACAAAAAAAAGAAGAAAATAGAAAAAAAATAATGATAAAAAGTGAGTAAGTGCTGAGAGAGTTATTTAATTCTTGAATGTGGGGAGACTCAAAGATTAGTAATTATGACCAGTGTAGGGGGAAGTTGAATGGAGAGCCTAATAAAGTTGATCCGGGCTTAGTAAAAATGAAGGGAACATAGGTTAATCACACACACACGTAGGAACACTTAGGAAAAGTTTTAAATTGCTTGCTAAAGTGTTATGTTTGAGTGTTTCCTGTGATTACCAGGTTTTCTCTGAAATCTTTGAGGCTTGAATAAAATGTATGTTTAAGAACAATCTAATGTTTAACTCGGTTTTCGCTCGGGACTAGCAAAAGTTTAAGTTTGGGGGTGTTTGATAGCACACAAAATGTGTTATCCTTAGGTTTAATAATTGCTAGTTTTATAATGATTTCAGGGCCTTTACGTGTTTAATTCATTCAATTTCAGGTTAAGAGCTTAAACGGAGCTATTGGAGACATATTGGATCACTCGGGATCAAAACGGGGCTATTTGGATTTAAAAAGAACATCAATTGGAAGTGAAAGGACCAAACCAAGCTAATGGACCCGAAGTGATGGCGTTGCTGCTAACGCATTCCATAGCGTTACAACGCCGAGCGTCTTTGTGAAGTCAGATTGAAGACTACAGGCGATAGCGTTGCAACGCTGCCTTAGGGTGCAACGCTATCTCGATAAGAACGCATGCACGAGGAGCCACACAGAGGGCGTTGCAACGCCAGATCGATAAGGGTGCGCGCGTTAGGGTAGCGGTGTTGCAACGCTGCCCTTAGCGTTGCAACGCCATCGGCTGTTTCCTTATTTACCACGCGTTTAGGGTACAACGTTGCAACACTGTCCCTAGCGTTGCAACGCTGCACCAATTTCCACTATAAATAGAACATTATGCATTTGTGCAAAGGGGAGCCGAATTTTGTAGATTTTCACCCTAATTTAAAAATACACTTTGTAAGAAGAGAGAAAAGAGCGTTTTTGGAGCCAAAGCACTCGTGGAGGTTCGAGATCGAAGACGGGAGCTCGGAGACGAAGGACCGGTATCGACACATAAGATTAATTTCTCTTTCTTTCAATTTGTAATAGCGTTCTAAGACGTTTTCTACTTGTTTAGTTTGATTTTCATGTGATTTAGAGTAGCTAAACATTGTAGTTAGGATTTGATTTACTTGTTATGACTTTCTTGCTATGTAATGAAGCATGTTTTGTCCTTATTTTTGGCAATTCGTTCCTTACTTCTTAATTCGTTGGTTTAAGTGGACTCGAGAGATAAAGCTTAAATTAGATCAAAATTGTCAAAACCTTGAGAAATCTGGCATGAGAATGACCAAGAAATCTTAGGGAAACACATAAAGAAGTTGCTTAATGCCATGCATGTTGTAGGTTCATATGGAGACTATGGAGTTTATTGCATGTGTGAGGCTCACTAAGAATCGAGAGATTTTCTTGAGTATTTTACTTCTTATTTATAAATTCATCTCATTGGTTCATTGCATGTGTTAATTGAGTCATTGACTGATATACTCATTTCCCTAAAATCTATCAATTCGTGTCTCCACATGTTTGTTTGTCTTTAATTCTTGTTTCATCACTTATCCATGTTATGTTTCTTTAGCTAAAATTGAAAATTAGTATCTTAGTAATTAATTAATCTAGAAACCCATTCCCGAGGACGATACTTGGATTCATAAATCACTATACTAAAACTTGACCCGTACACTACGGTATTGCATTATCAAAATTATTCGCAACAAGTTTTAGGCAGCGTCGCAACGCTATCGCCTGTAGTCTTCAATACAGCTTCACAGCACGCTCGGCGTTGCAACGCTATGGACTGCGTTGCAACGCCATCACTTCGGGTCCATTAGCTTGGTTTGGTCCTTTCACTTCCAATTGATGTTCTTTTTAGCTCCAAAGAGCCTCGTTTTGATCCCGAGTGATCCAATTTGTCTCCAATAGCTCCGTTTAAGCTCTTAACCTGAAATTGAATGAATTAAACACGTAAAGGCCCTGAAATCATTATAAAACTAGCAATTATTAAACCTAAGGATAACACATTTTGTGTGCTATCACTCATCCTAGGCCATCCTAGTCATACTCATGCATAAGATCAATCAACAATTCAGTATATACTCAGGACAGTCACAACCGATAAACAACATCCCACCCCCAAAGTTAAACTAAACATTGTCCCCAATGTTTGCAAAATAAGCTCAAAGCAAGTATAAGGGTAAGAGTGAACGATACTGTTCTGAGTTATGGAGATTATTATTATTTTCTGAGTTCTTTGGAAAGCCAAGACACGTGAGTTGAAGTTCCACTGAACGGGAGCATGGGTTTCAACAAGGGGTGTCATCAACATCAACCTAATAATGTAAAACAAAGAAACTAAAAAGCAAAAACAAACAACTAAAAAGAGATAACATAAAAAACTAAAACTTAAAACTTAAAGCTTGGGTTGCTCTCCAAGAAGCGCATTGTTTAACGTCTTTAGCTAGACTGAAACTTCTTCAAGGTGTGTTCTTTAAATCGTGTATCTCATTGTCCTTCAAATCCTTTCCTATTTCCTTTGCTACCCTGTCTAAGGAATAACTCAAAAGAATGTCAGTTCCTAAGTCAAAAGGTAAGGCATTAGTCAATTCAATCTTTAAACAAGAGTTTATTTCAGACTCATCATTCTAAGGGGTAAAGATTTGAAATTTAACCTCCTCTTGCCCTACGTTCAACTTTACGGTGCCCTCATGCAAGCTTATGTCTACCTTACTGATGGCCAGGAATGGTCTTCCCAAGATAAGGGGGATCTTTGCATCCTTTTCCATGTCCAGGACAAGGAAGTCCACGGAAAATACAAACTTATCTACTTTGACCAAGATGTCCTCCACTATTCCTCGTGGATATGTGTAGACCTATCTGCCAGTTGTAAAGAAATTGTGGTGGGTTTTACCTCCTCCAAACTTAATCTTTTAAACACAGAGTAAGGCATTAAGTTTATACTAGCACCCAAATCAGATAAAACATTAAAACTAAAGTTGCATATAGAGCAGGGTACATTAAAACTCCCTGGATCCTTTAGCTTTTGTGGCAACTTTTGTTGTATGATGGCACTACATTCCTCAGATAGATTGATAGTTTCGTACTCCTTCAACTTCTGCTTCTTTTACAGGATCTGCTTCATGAACTTTGCATAGTTGGGTACCTGTTCCAAGGCATCAGAAAAAGGGATACTCACATTCAAATTTCTTAAAAAATCTAAAAATTTCTGAAACTGCAAATCATCATTTTTCTTTGCAAAACATTATGGATAAGGAATAAAATTAAAATGAGAAGGGTGGGAATCCTTAGTCTATTTCTCCTGTTTGTTGTCACTGGCAGGTTGTGACTTTTCCTTTACCATCATAGGAGCCTTTTCCTTTTCTGTCTCTTCCCTTATGATGCTCCTTCCACTTCTCAGTGTGATTGCATTGCAGGTTTCCCTTGGATTTACCTTTGTGTCACTGGGGAACTTACCTTTCTGCAATGTACGAACACTCATCTGGCTGATTTGAGTCTCTATATTCTTCAAGGCAGCTCCATGACTTGTCACTACACCAGTTAGACTGGTGACTGTATTCTCCAGTTGGTTAGACCTATTTCTGGATTAAGCAATAAAGGAGTGCACTATTTCTTACAGAGATGGCTTCCTCTCAGATGTAGAAGCATAGTTTGTAAGAGGATTCAAAACACTTTTATTGATAGCATAAGAGAAATTTTCGTGATACCTCAAACCTGGATTATAATGTGTTGGGAGAGTATTCTGAGACTGATTTCCCCCATAGGTATTGCCTCTATTGTTCAGGTAATGTAAACCCGAGATCTTTCTTTGGAATTTCCTTATAAACAAACAAAAGAAAAGAAGAAATGAATGTTTAAGACTTGGTTTCCCTTGCTTTAAAAAGAAAAGAAATGAAGTGAAAGACAAAAGGAAAACAAGGAAGGAAAAGTCTAAACCATTTTGGTTTGGTTTGCTCTAAGAATAATGAAGAAAAGAAAATGAAAGGAATGGTTATTATATTATGTTTTGTTTAGGAAAGAAAAGAAAAGAAAAGAAAAGAAAAGAAAAGGAAAGGAAAAGGAAAAACAAAGAAAGAAGGTGGAAGGTGGGACCCCCACCTTGGTTTTTCTTTTTAAATAACCAAGTTCCTTCGAATTTCTTCTCATTTTCATCAAAGAGGAGCTGAGGGTTCGTGGGAGAAGCTTAAAGGAAGAGGAAGAAGGTGATTTTGGAGCTGGAATTGCAGAAGAGAGGGAGAGAACTCAAGCAAATTAGTATAACAGCAAGGTAGTCACTCTCCCATGTTCTGATGTTTTGATCATCTCGAGCTCCACAGGAAGTGGTAAGAGTCGAGCTTTTGTTTCGTGAAAGTTAACTCATATTGGAACAAAATTCGTGAAGGGAGCTCGAGCAAATTTGGATCTTAAGCTACTGTTTTGTGAAGAGGAAGACAGAAGACAGAATTTGCTGTCAAATCCGAGAAGTCTCTGATATTTTGGTTGTACTGATCTGTAGAGTTGAAATCAGAAGCTCTAATAGGTATGGTTGGAAAGCTTATTGAATTTCCTACAATTAACGTGAAGAAATCGTGAATAGCAAATGATTGGAAGATGTTGTAAATATCAGGTCAAGTTTCGGGTTGCAGCAGGAAATCGAATCTGGAATAGCAGAAGTTGGTTCCTGGGAAAGAAGACTTCGAGGTATTTTCGAACCAATCTGTTAAGAATCTCAACTTCATGTCCTGATATGATTTTTCGAGGATTCAAAAAGGAAGAAATTGGTATAAAGTACATTATTTTTGGATAAGTAATGAAGAAGTTATGGCTGTCTGAAAACAGGGCATAAAATCTGAAAATGCTGGAAATTTTGAAAGTGTGTTTTCTTGTAAGTTTAAGGTTAAAAAGCATGAGCTTGAGGTTCTAATGGTTGAATTTGGTTTGTTTGACAGGCCAAGAGCAAATAGGTCGAGTGTACGGGCCAAGGTTCTAGTTTAACACTGTGAGTGACAAAACGAACTTCAAAAATGTTCTATATGCTTGAATTAAGTTTTAAGAAATACAAGTTTTGCTTGAATGAAAAGGGTTTAGATGTTTATTGTTTTCCTTGAACACTTGTTTATGAGAATTCATGATTTCTTAGAAATGTTTTAAAGTGTTCATGATGAGCCTAAATGTCTTGATGAAATTTATACACGAGCATATGTTTATTGAATTTTTCGAAGTTTATGGAAATGTTATGATTTCGAGCAAGTATGTTTTTAAAGATTTCCAGTTTTATGAGCAGGCTGAGTAAGCTTGAGTTTTAAGAAAGAAAAGATGAGCAGGCATGTTTTAATGTTTTCATATGATTTTCTGAGATATTGAGCCCGAGGCTTTATGGTACCGTGCGCACACAGGTCTTATTCTGTTGTCGACGTTGAGTGTACTCCGTGAAAAATAGCGCTGTCGTGAGTGCTGGGCGGGCCCCACTACGACAAAGACGATGGGAGTGCTTGGTGGGCCCCACTACATCGTAGAATAAACGTTGGTTGTACTGGGCGTGCCCTACACAACGTAGATTGTGACATGTTTTAAAAAGAGTTTATATCATTTACATGACTTACTAGATTTTAACGATATACTTGCTGGTTTTCATGAAAAGCTATTATGATTACACAGTTACTTTTAACATTTGATTACAAATGCATATGCTCATTGATGGCCAGGTGATATGATTCACGAGTTAATAGCTTTCTTTTAAACTCAAGTCACTCACTGAGCTTCATAGCTCATTCTTTCAGTGTTTTTCCCACTTTTCAGGTAGTGATCGAGCTCCCGGTGCCTGAAAACCTGCCATAGTCTGCTGGAAGCTTCACAAGTTTGATCTGTTGTACGTGGGTGGAGTTGTATAGAAATTCTATATGTATAGAAGAAGGACTATAAAGTTATGGTTATGTGTACATTTTAGGTTGTGGTTGTGTGATCCATGGTTGGGTATGTTTTTGGTTGTGATGTTCATATCTCTTCCAGTTTTCCAGAGAGTCATAAGTAGGGTTACCCCTTACGTAGGTTACGCAATTGTCAATATTCCGTTGTGTTATGTTTAAGTGTTTCTTATACAAGTTTAGTATACTTATCAGGTAAAACAGGGTCAACAGGTATCGTTAGAGAGGTGAACGATGTCTGTTGGCATCACGCCGTCTGCCGGGCTAAGTTAGCAGGTAATTCGAGAGGGGGTGTGACAACTTGGTATCAGAGCAGTTAGCTCCATGGGAATGAGACAGAGCAAGTTAGGTCTAGAAGAAACTGAAAAGTAAATAGCAAGTTATTGAGTTAGTTTAGATCGAACTAGTAGAGTATGGTCCAAGTAAGGATAATGGTAAGTCCAGTCAGGACTAGAATGTAAATACAAGTCCAGAATTGTGCATTTGAAAGTATTCGTTACATGTCTAGTATGTTGATATGTAATAGAAGTCATGCCACCACGTACTAGCAGACGATGCAGGCAGGATCAGGACGGGACGCAGGATCCTACCTAAGATCAATCCCAGTGGGGATCTAGTGCCCTGAGAGTCCAGATAGGGGGCCAGAATTAAGCAACATGCTAATTCCTCAAAGGAAGTAGGTAAGCCAGAGGGAGCAGGGCTAAGTAATCCAAACAAGACATATAGAATAGATCACCTAAAAGAATTAGGAGCCATAGTGTTTGAGGGTTCCAAAGATCCAGCTGAAGCTGAGGTTTGGCTGAATAAGCTTGATAAATGTTTTGATGTGATGAGTTGCTCTGAGGAGCGAAATGTTAAGTTGGCCACATTCTTGCTGCTAAAGAAGGCAGAAAAATGATGGAAAACGATGTTAGCCAGTTGTAGTGATGCACGTACTTTACACTGGCAAACTTTCAAAAGTATATTTGAAGATAAATATTACCCTAGCACGTACCGAGAGGCAAAGAGGGATGAATTTTTAGAACTGAAACAAGGGACACTTTCAGTGGTTGAGTATGAGAGAAGGTATACCGAGTTGTCGCGGTATGTTGATGTGATTGTGGCATCTGAGAGTGACAGTGTCGAAAGTTTAAAAGAGAATTATGTCCTGAGATATGTACCCGATTCTGACTATTTCTAAGTGGAGAGATTTTTCTCAGCTAATAGAGCCTGCTCTACGTGTTGAGCAGAGTATAACAGAGATAAAATTAGTAGTGGAGCCTAGTTATCGGCCTTCGACAACAAACAGTTTCTGAGGTCGTGAACAGAGGAGGTTCACACCTAAAGTAAATGTTCTAAGTCGTCAGGACTTAAAGAATCAATGAGATCACTGTCTTGTTTGTGTTGATGTGTGTTACCAGTGCGGACAACCAGGACATGTCAAGAGGGATTGTCCACGCCTATGGACAACCGCATTGCAGGGACTAGGGAGTTGAGTCCCGCATGGTTGAGCAACCAAGAGTTTCGATGAGGCGCAAGAGAGGGCACCAGCGGTGTCAGACTAAAGAAAATTGTAGGGAGACCTAGCCAACACGGAAAGGTCAATGCTATGACTCAGTAAGAAGCAGAAGATGCATCATATGTCATTACTGGTACGATTAGTATTTGTAATGTACCTGCACCTGTTTTAATAGAACCAGGTGTTACACATTTCTTTGTTTTTAGTATGTTCTTGACTAAGTTGAATGGGAAGCTAGAACCTTTATGTAAAAGGTTAGTTATATATACTCTAGTTGGTAATGTGTTACTAGTCAATGCAGTATTGCGGGACTGTGAGGTATTAGTTGAAGGTCTCAATATGTTAGTGGATTTTCTTCCACTAGAGTTGCAGGTGTGAGATGCAATCTTAGGGATGGATTTCTTATTTACTCAATATGCTTCCAGAGATTGCCATATAAAGGAAGTTGTTTTCAAGAAACCAGGATTAGCTGAAGTGGTTTTATGGGATGAAAGAAAGATTATCCTTACGAGTTTGATTTTAGCATTAAAAGTTGAGAAGTTATTGAGAAAAGGTTGCACGGCGTTCTTGCACATGTAGTAGAGGTGCAGGAGGAAAAGCTAAAACCAGACAATGTTCTTGTTATGAACGAATTTCTTGATGTTTTTCCAGTAGAACTGTCAGGGTTGCCACCTGATAAGGAGGTTGAGTTCACTATTGAATTGCTACCAGATACAACACCTATTTCGCAAGAGCCATATAGAATGGCTCCAAGTGAACTCAAGGAGCTAAAGATGTAATTACAAGAATTAGTTGATAAGGGATACATCAGACCTAGTGTATCGCCTTGGGGAGCTCTAGTGTTATTTGTGAAGAAGAAAGATGGTACCCTTAGTTTATGCATTTATTATACACAGTTAAACAAAGTCACGATACGTAACAAGTATCCTTTACCCTGAATAGATGACTTGTTCGACCAGTTAAGAGGTGCATCGGTGTTTTGTAAGATTGATTTAAGATCAGGATATCATCGGTTAAAGGTCAGAGAATCAGACAATCCTAAGACATTATTCAATATGAGGTACGAGCATGATGAGTGTTTAGTAATGCCATTCGGTTTATCAATGCACTAGCAGTTTTCATGGACCTCATGGACAGGTTTTCCACCAGTATTTAGATAACTTTGTGATAGTATTCACTAATGATATACTAGTTTACTCAGTTGACAGGAAAGCTCATGAGGAACATTTGAGGATTATTCTGCAAACACTATGAGATAAACAGTTATATGCTAAATTCACCAAATGTGAGTTTTGGTTGAATCAGGTAGTGTTTGAGGTAAGTTGTTTCAACAAAAGGAGTTAGTGTGGATCCGAATAAAGTGAAAGCTATGGTCAACTTAGAGAGACCAGCTAATGCGACAGAGGTACGTAGTTTTCTAAGCTTGGCAGGATACTGCAGATGATTTGTTGAGAACTTCTCACGATTAGTATTACCCTTAACAGTTTTAACAAGGAAGAATGTTAAGATTGAATGGCCTGATAAATGTGAACAAAATTTTTCGGGAGCTGAAAAGAGATTAGTTACAACACCTATACTAGCACTTCCTTTAACAGGAAAAGAGTATGTGATTTACTGTGACGCTGCGAGGCAAGGTTTAGGGTGTGTGCTCATGCAAGAAGGAAAGTAATAGCTTATGCGTCAAGGCAATTGAAAAAAAGCACAAATGTAATTACCCTACCCATGATCTTGAGCTAGCAGCAGTTGTTTTAGCATTGAAGATTTGGAGACATTATTTGTTTGGTGAGAGGTGTCAAATCTTTACAGATCATAAGAGTCTAAAATATATCTTTGATCAGAAGGAGTTGAATATGAGATAGAGAACATGGTTAGAACTGATTAAAGATTATGATTGTACCATAGAATACCATCCTGGTAAGGTGAATGTGGTAGCAGATGCATTGAGCAGGAAGTCAAGACTTCCTAGGGATGCTTTGTGTGGTATTCGAGCAACATTTTTATGTACTCTAAGGGATTCTAAGGCGCTTGTAATGCGAGAGAGAATTCAGAGGTCTTTAGTTTAATTTGGATCGTGTCTTTACTCATGAATGAGATTTGTGAGAAGACAATCAGAGAATAGTAACTTGCAGAAATTGTTTGAAATGTCCAAACAGGGCCCAGAGGCATAATTCAAAATGAGAACAGATGGAACCATAGTTCAGCAGAGAAGATTATGTGTCCCGAGTATTAGTGAGCTTAAAGATGTTATTTTAGAGAAAGCTCACAATTCAGCTTACGCTATGCATCCAGGAAGCCCCAAGATGTATAAAACCTTGAATGGGACTTATTGGTGGCCTAGGATGAAGTGGGAGATAGTTGATTATGTTGATAGATGTTTAATCTGTCAGCAAGTTAAACCAGTTAGACAGAGACCAGGAGGACTCCTTAATCCACTACCCGTGTCGGAGTGGAAATGAAGCATATCACTATAGATTTCCTGTTGTTTGTACATCATACTCCAAGTGGACATGATGGTATATGGTAATCGTCGATAGACTCACTAAAACAGCAAGGTTTATACCGATTAAAATCGATGTCTACCCTTGATCAGCTTGTTAAGCTATACGTCGATAGGATTGTGAGTCAATACGGAGTGCCAGTGTCCATAGTTTCAGATAGAGATCCAAGATTTACTTCTAAGTTTTGGCCTAGCTTACAGAAGGCTATGGGAACAAAGTTGAATTTTAGTACAACGCTCCATCCTCAAGATAAATGGTCACAAAAAGGACCATCCGGACCTAGAAGACATGTTGAGAGCATGTATCCTTCAAGTTAAGGGAAGTTGGGATACACACCTATCACTTATGGAATTCGTTTACAATAACAATTATCAGTCTAGTTTTGACATGGCACCATTTGAGGCTCTGGATAAAAGACCGTGTAGAACGCTCGTATATTGGAATGAACTAGGAGAGCGGAAGCTAATCGGTCCTGAGTTGGTGCAAATTACGACAGATAATATTAAGGTAATCAAGGAGAGTTTGAAGGTAGCTCAAGACCGTCAGAAGAGTTATGCAGATAAGCGACGAAAGGACTTAGAATTCTAAGTCGAAAATCAAGTTTTCTTGAAATTATCTCTGTGGAGAGGTGTTTTTCGTTTTGGAAAGAAAGGTAAGCTAAGACCCAGATATATTGATCCTTATCAAGTAACGGGACAAGTTGGGCCAGCAGCCTACAGACTGGAGTTGCCAACGGAACTATCTCGAGTACATGATGTTTTCCATGTGTCCATGTTAAGAAAGTATATTCCAGATCCGACACATGTGATGCAAGCACAACCAGTTGAACTCAAAGAAGACATGAGTTACATAGAGGATGCAGTTCAGATCCTCGACAGGAAAGAACAAGTTTTAAGAAACAAGACAATCCCACTCGTGAAGGTTCGTTGGAGACATCACGGAGTGGAGGAGGCAACCTGGGAGTTAGAGGACTAAATGAGGAGGAAGTACCCGACGATTTTCACTTAAAGACTGCTAAATTTCGAGGACGAAATTTCTTAAGGGGGAGGTAAGTTGTAAACCCGAGATCTTTCTTTGGAATTTCCTTATAAAAGAAAACAAAAGAAAAGAAGAAAAGAATGTTTAAGACTTGGTTTCCCTTGCTTTAAAAAGAAAAGAAATGAAGTGAAAGACAAAAGGAAAACAAGGAAGGAAAAGTCTAAACCATTTTGATTTGGTTTGCTCTAAGAATAATGAAGAAAAGAAAATGAAAGGAATGGTTATTATATTATGTTTTGTTTAGGAAAGAAAAGAAAAGAAAAGAAGAGAAAAGAAAAAGGAAAAACAAAGAAAGAAGGTGGAAGGTGGGACCCCCACCTTGGTTTTTCTTTTTAAATAACCAAGTTCCTTCGAATTTCTTCTCATTTTCATCAAAGAGGAGCTGAGGGTTCGTGGGAGAAGCTTAAAGGAAGAGGAAGAAGGTGATTTTGGAGCTGGAATTGCAGAAGAGAGGGAGAGAACTCAAGCAAATTAGTATAACAGCAAGGTAGTCACTCTCCCATGTTCTGATGTTTTTTTCATCTCGAGCTCCAAACGAAGAGGTAAGAGTCAAGGTTTTGTTTCGTGAAAGTTAACTCATATTGGAACAAAATTCGTGAAGGAAGCTCGAGCAAATTCGGATCTTAAGCTACTGTTTTGTGAAGAGGAAGACAGAAGACAGAATTTGCTGTCAAATCCGAGAAGTGTCTGATGTTTGGGTTGTACTGATCTGTAGAATTGGAATCAGAATCTCTAATAGGTATGGTTGGAAAGCGTATTGACTTTCCTACAATTCTCATGAAGAAATCGTGAATAGAAAATGATTGGAAGATGTTGTAAATATCAGGTCAAGTTTCGGGTTGCAGCAGGAAATCGAATCTGGAATAGCAGAAGTTGGTTCCTGGGAAGGAAGACTTCGAGGTATTTTCGAACCAATCTATTAAGAATCTCAACTTCATGTCTGCATATGATTTTTAGAGGATTCAAAAAGGAAGAATTTGGTATAAAGTACATTATTTTTGGATAAGTAATGAAGAAGTTATGGTTGTCTGAAAACATGGCATAAAATCTAAAAATGCTGGAAATTTTGAAAGTTTGTTTTCTTGTAAGTTTAAGGTTAAAAAGCATGAGCTTGAGGCTCTAATGGTTGAATTTGGTTTGTTTGACAAGCCAAGAGCAAATAGGTCGAGTGTACGGGCCAAGGTTCTAGTTTAACACTGTGAGTGACAAAACGAACTTCAAAAATGTTCTATATGCTTGAATTAAGTTTTAAGAAATACAAGTTTTGCTTGAATGAAAAGGGTTTAGATGTTTATTGTTTTCCTTGAACACTTGTTTATGAGAATTCATGATTTCTTAGAAATGTTTTAAAGTGTTCATGATGAGCCTAAATGTCTTGATGATATTTATACACGAGCATATGTTTATTGAATTTTCTTAAGTTTATGGAAATGTTATGATTTCGAGCAAGTATGTTTTGGCAAGTATGTTTTTAAAGATTTCCAGTTTTATGAGCAAGCTGAGTAAGCTTGAGTTTTAAGAAAGAAAAGATAAGCAGGCATGTTTTAATGTTTTCATATGATTTTCTGAGATATTGAGCCCGAGGCTTTATGGTACCGTGTGCACACAGGTCTTATTCTGTTGTCGACGTTGAGTGTACTCCGTGACAACGATCTTCGTCGTGAGTCTTTGGCGGGCCCCTACTTACAAAGACGATGGGAGTCTTTGGCGGGCCCCACTACATCGTAGAATAAACGTTGGTTGTACTGGGCGTGCCCTACACAACGTAGATTGTGACATGTTTTACAAAGAGTTTATATCATTTACATGCCTTACGAGATTTTAACGATATACTTGCTGGTTTTCATGAAAAGCTATTATGATTACACAGTTACTTTTAACATTTGATTACAGATGCATATGCTCATAGATGGCCAGGTGATATGATTTACGAGTTAATAGCTTTCTTTTAAACTCAAGTCACTCACTGAGCTTCATAGCTCATTGTTTCAGTGTTTTTCCCACTTTTTAGGTAGAGATCGAGCTCCCGATGCCTGAAAACCTGTCATAGTCTGCTGGAAGCTTCACAAGTTTGATATGTTGTACGTGGGTGGAGTTGTATAGAAAGTCTATATGTATAGAAGAAGGACTATAAAGTTATGGTTATGTGTACATTTTAGGTTGTGGTTGTGTGATCCATGGTTGGGTATGTTTTTGGTTGTGATGTTCATATCTCTTCCAGTTTTCCAGAGAGTCATAAGTAGGGTTACCCCTTACGTAGGTTACGCAATTGTCAATATTCCGCTGTGTTATGTTTAAGTGTTTCTTATACAAGTTTAGTATGCTTATCAGGTAAAACAGGGTCAACAGGTATCGTTAGAGAGGTGATCGATGTCTGTTGGCTTCACGCCGTCTGCCGGGCTAAGTTAGCAGGTAATTCGGGAGGGGGTGTGACAGGTAATGTGCTTGCTCCATGTTAGATTCTCCATCAAGCTGGGAGCATTAAGAGGGTACCACAGTTTGGGATGTTCCTGCAAATTTGTTTAAGGCGTGAGTGAAAGATGTCATATGAGACTTAAGAGCAGTTACCTCATCCAATTGATAAAGTCCAGCTACTGGTTTGGATCTGCCATTATCTGTGGGCCACTGGCAGCTGGTAGTTGTCACTTCCTATAGGAGGGCCCGCGCTTCACGCACAGTCTTTGTCATGAATGCCCCTCCAGTAATGGCATCCAGAATGGTCCTGGTTTGACCTGCAAGTCCATTATAGAATACTTGTACCTAGAGCCAATCTGGGTATTCATGTTGTGGGCAACTCCTTAGCATGTCTTTATAACGATCACAAGCCTCAAATAGCTGCTCCCGCTCGTGTTGCCTGAATGTTCCTATCTCTGTCCTTAACTTTGCAGCCTTCACAGGTGGAAAGAATTTAGTCATGAAGGCTTGGGCTAACTCCTTCCAAGAAGTGATGCTCCATGGTGGGAGACACCCTAGTCATTCCTTATCCCTACCCTGAAAAGAGAAAGGAAAAAGACGTAAGCGAATACTATGAACAGAAATCTCTTCCAATTTAGCTGTTCCACAGATCTCTTGAAAATTTTGCAAATGTGAATTAGTGTCCTCTGTGGCTTGCCCTCTGAAGGCATTCTCCCTAACCATCTAGATAAGCCATGTTTTCAGTTCAAAGTTATTAGCATTTATAGGGGCATGGACTATTCCAACCTTCTAAGAATTAAACATAGGCTGGAAATACTGCCTGATGGGTTTAAGGTTATTTACTATCTCCTGATCTGCCATTGTCTGGATTTCAGCTCTACCTTGCCTTAAGAGTCTCCTACAAGTCCTTTCAATCTCAGGATCAAAAGGGTGTAAGTCTGCAACTCTATCCTTGGGCATACACCTTGAGGCACAAAAAGAACTAAGAATGAGACAAAAAACTAGAAAAGGAAAGAAAATAAGAAAAACACGAAAAAGGAAAATAACACAAATAAGGAAAAAGAACAAAACATAAAAGGAAACAAACACTTTAGTCTAAAATTTCAAAATTTTTCCTAATATTAATTAATCTAAATAATCGTCATTCTCCGGCAACGATGCCAAAAACTTGTTGCGTAAAATGTTATTGCAATACCGCAAGTGTACGGGTCAAGTTTTAGTATAGTGATTTAGAGTTCCAAGTATCGTCCTCGGGAATGAGTTTCTAGATTAATTAATTACTAAGATGCTTATTCTCAATTTTATCTAAACCAACAAAACATGGAGAGATAGGAAACAAAAGATAAAAAGATAAACAAACAATTGGAGACACGAATATGATAGAATTGGAGGAAATTGATTTCACAAGTTAAAACCTTATTTAACACATGCAATGAATTAATACCATGAATTTATAAACAAGAAGTTAAAATACTCAAGAAAATCTCTTGATCAATAGTGAGCCTCGCACACACGATAAATTCAAAAGTTTCCTTATGAATTTTAAAAGCATGCACGACATTAAGCAACTTTTTTATATGTTTCCCTAAGAACTCTAGGTCATTCTCATGCCAGATTTCTAAGGATTTTGACAACTTTGCTCTAATATGAGTTTATTTCTCTCGAGTCCACTTAAACCATTAAGATCAAAGAATTGAAGAACAAATTGTCAAAAATAAGTATCAAAACAAAGTTCAATACATAAGTAAATAAGTCTAAAACATGCTAATCAAATTCCAACTACAGCGTTTAGCTACTCAAAATCACCATAAAAACAAGCTAAAGTCATAGGAAAAGTCTTTAAACTCAATTACAAACTAAAAAAAGAGAAATAAACTTATGTGTTGATGTCGGTCCCTCGTTTCCGAGCTCCCGTCACGATCTTGAGCCTCCACAAACACTTTGGCTCCCAAGGAAAATGTTTCCACTGCAATGAAGACAAGCACTGGAAACGAAACTGTCTGAAGTACATTGTCGAAAAGAAGAAAGAAGGTAAATATGATTTACTTTGCTTAGAATCTTGTTTAGTGGATGGTGATAACACTGCCTGCATATTAGATTCGGGCGCCACTAATCATGCCTGTTCTTCTTTTCAGGGAATTAGTTCTTGGCAGCAGCTACAAGAAGGGGAGATAACACTCCGTGTTGGAAATGGGGAAGTTTTCTCAGCTGTAACAGTGGGCACCATGAAGCTGTTGTTTGGCAAGAAACATATGTTGTTAAACAATGTATTAGTGATACCAAGGTTTACTATAAAACCAATTTCAATTTCTTGCCTAGTAGAACAACGTATTTCAATATCCTTTTTTTCTAATAAAGTGTTAATGATACGAATCATCATGCTATGTAAAACGAGAGAAAAAGCTTCAAAATGGAGTTGAAATAAATGTTGTCCAACGTCATTTATGACGAACTGAAGATGCATTTAATGAACTCATGTGCAATAAATGTATCTTTAAAGATAACTCAAGCTTCATTTATGCAACAAGGGTTTCAATTTAAATCAAGTGAAGTTTCATTTATGCATGGAAGGTTACAAAGACTTTCAAGATTAGTACAAGACTTCAATCTCGGATTTATGGCAAATTTGATGTAAATTTCAGTTTTAAACTCTTGTTTTCAATGTTTTAGGTTACAAAATAGTTAGTGGACATTATGGTATTGATGAGGATGGAAGTTACAACTCTTAAACTACCATAGGTTATCTTTAGGTTTAATTTTGAAGGCTATAAATAGCCACATGTAATCCAAGGAGAAAAAGAAAAGATTGAAAAATGTAATCAAAAGAGGCCTTGAGCTTTTTTTATAGCCTTTGAGCTATTTCTTTGCAATTCTATGTAGATTAGGTTGCATGCTAGAATCATTCAAGCTTGACTTGATCAATCTTGCTTGTGGAGTGATTCGAATCTCATACAAGTTCTCTTGCCTTGAGATGCTTGATCACAAGGTAATCCGATTTTACTTTCCTTGAGTTTGTTTTCAAAATTGGTTTTGGGGTCTTTGAGATTGAGTTATCTAAAGGTCTTGTTTCTTTAAGCAAGGTTGTTAGATCCAATTGTCAAGGGTTACTTAACATTTTGACATTAGAATCTTTGGCTTATGTGATTTCATTTTGATTTGAGATTTTTATGAACAAGATTGCTGGATTTTTCAATCCTTCTTAAAATTTCTCATCATTTGGTATCAGAGCCTTCAAAATATCTAAATGATGAGAAATCTAAAAGGAATTTAAAATATCTAATCTACCTTGTTAACAACAAACAAGACTATTAGATCTAAAATTCAAAAACTTCAAATCGAAATGAAATCAAAGAAGCCAAAGATTCTAATGTCAAAATGTTAAGTAACCCTTGACAATTGGATCTAACGACCTTACTTAAAGAAACAAGATCTTTAGATAACTCAATCTCAAAGACCCCAAAACCAATTTTGAAAACAAACTCAAGGAAAGTAAAATCGGATTACCTTGTGATCAAGCATCTCAAGGCAAGAGAACTTGTATGAGATTCGAATCACTCCACAAGCAAGATTGATCAAGTCAAGCTTGAATGATTCTAGCATGCAACCTAATCTACATAGAATTGCAAAGAAATAGCTCAAAGGCTATAAAAAAGCTCAAGGCCTCTTTTGATTACATTTTTCAATCTTTTCTTTTTCTCCTTGGATTACATGTGGCTATTTATAACCTTCCAAATTAAACCTAAAGATAACCTATGGTAGTTTAAGAGTTGTAACTTACATCCTCATCAATACCATAATGTCCACTAACTATTTTGTAACCTAAAACATTGAAAACAAGAGTTTAAAACTGAAATTTACATCAAATTTGCCATAAATCCGAGATTGAAGTCTTGTACTAATCTTGAAAGTCTTTGTAACCTTCCATGCATAAATGAAGCTTCACTTGATTTAAATTGAAACCCTTGTTGCATAAATGAAGCTTGAGTTATCTTTAAAGATACATTTATTGCACATGAGTTCATTAAATGCATCTTCAGTTCGTCATAAATGACGTTGGACAACATTTATTTCAACTCCATTTTGAAGCTTTTTCTCTCGTTTTGCATAGCATGATGATTCGTATCAGTTTATTTTTAAGAATGGTGTTGAAATGTGTGCAGTTTCATTAGAAAATGGGTTGTATGTTTTAAGGCCTAATTCAGTCAAAATAGTTTTGAATACTTAATTATTTAAAACTGCAAATACACAAACTAAGAAACGTAAAATTTCCCCAAAAGAAAATGCTCAACTTTGGCACCTTAGGTTAGGTCACATTAATCTTAATAGGATTGAGAGATTGGTACGAACTGGACGTTTAAATGAGTTAGAAGAAAATACCTTAAAAGTATGTGAGTCCTGCCTAGAGGGTAAAATGACTAAAAGACCTTTTAGTGGCAAAGGTTATAGAGCCAAAGAACCTCTAGAGCTTATATATTCAGACCTTTGTGGTTCAATGAATGTTAAAGCTATAGGAGGGTATGAATATTTCATCTCTTTTATAGATGATTATTCAAGATACGAGCATATTTACCTAATGCATCACAAATCTGAAGCACTTGAAAAGTTCAAGGAATTCAAGGCTGAGGTTGAAAATCAATTAGGTAAAATTGTTAAAACACTTCGATCTGATCGAGGTGGAGAGTATATGGTTTTGGAATTCCATGGCTATATGATAGAATATGAAATTATATCCCAACTCTCAACCCCTTGCGCACCTCAACAAAACGACGTTTCAGAAAGGAGAAATAGAATCCTGTTGGACATGGTTCGATTAATGATGAGTTTCGCTCATCTCCCTAACTCGTTCTGGGGATATGCAGTAGAGACTACAATTTATATTTTGAACAATGTTCCATCAAAGAGTGTTTCAGAAACACCATTTGAACTCTGGAAAGGACGTAAAGGTAGTTTATGTCATTTAAGAATTTGGAGATGTCCAACACATGTGCTTGTGAAAAATTCAAAGAAATTGGAATCACGTTCAAAATTATGCCTATTTGTAGACTACCCGAAAGAAACGAAAGGTGAGTTATTCTATGATCCTAAGGAAGATAAGGTACTTGTGTCAACAAATGCAACTTTCTTAGAGGAAGACAACGTGAGGGATTATCAACCAAGACGTAAAGTTGTGTTAAGTGAACTAGATGGAACAACAACAAAAGTTGTTGATAGTACATCAACAAGGATTGTTAATACTAGTTTGTCAAGTCCACCTCAAGAGTTTAGGGTGCCTCGACGTAGTAGCAGAGTTATAACACAACCTGACCATTACATGGGTTTAACTGAAACACAAGTTGTCATATCAAATGATGACTGTGAGGATCCATTGACTTATAACCAAGCAATGGTTGACAAAGATAATGATAAATGGGTCATAGTCATGGACCAAGAAATGGAGTCTATGCACTTCAATTCTGTTTGGGATCTTGTAGATAAACCTGATGGGATAAAACCTATGGGTTGTAAGTGGATCTACAAGAGAAAACGTGGTGTAGATGGAAAGGTGCAAACCTTCAAAGCTAGACTAGTAGCAAAGGGTTATACCCAGGTAGAAGGGGTTGATTATGAGGAAACCTTTTCACCTGTTGCTATGGTAAAGTCTATTCGTAGACTACTTGTCATTTCCACATATTATGATGATGAGATATGGCAGATGGATGTCAAAACAACATTCTTGAATGGCACAAGTCGAGCCTTAAAGGTTTGCACCTTAACGGCTTGATCTCGCTTTCTCTTGTAGATCCACTTGCAACCGATATGTCTTTCACCATCTTGTTGATCTACAAGTTCCCAGACTGAGTTGAAGTACATTGACTCCATTTCGAAGTCCATTGCTTTAATCCACTGGTCCGTGTCTATGTCATTCATTGTTTGTTTATAGGTCAATGGATCCTCAACGCCATCATCAGGTATGACGACCTGGGTTTCAGTCAAATCATGTAATAGTTGGGTTATCTAACATCCCTCCCACTACGTCGAGACATTCTCAACTCTTGAGAAGGACCAGCTTGATCAATAACTTTTGTTGATTTATCTGCAGCTTCCCAGGAAATTTTGCTCAAGAAAATTCTGCTACGAGGCCGATGATCTCTTATGTGGTCTTCCTCTTAGAACGTGGCATTTGTCGACACAAGCACCTTATCCTCCTGAGGATCCTAAAATAGATCATCTTTCGTTTCCTTAGAGTATCCTACGAATAGGCATAATTTTGAATGATGTTCCAGTTTCTTTGGACTGGACACCAACACATGTGTCGGACATCCCCAAATCCTGAAGAGACGTAAACTACCTTTACGCCCTTTCCATAACTCATAGGGTGTTTCTGAAACACTCTTAGAGGGAAGCATGTTAAAAAATATGCAACAGCTTCTATTTCATATCCCCAAAACGAAATAGGCAGCTGAGCGTAGCTCATCATGGATCGAACCATGTCTAACAGGGTTCTGTTTCTCCTTTCACATACACAGTTCTTCTGTGGTGTACCGAGTGCTTAGAGTTGGGATACGATTCTGAAGGGAATGAAACTCCCAGCGCAGCGGAAGACGATCGAATCGTCGCGGTGATGTTGTGAAACTTAAATTCGTTAAAATTATCTAACACTTAGATTTAGGCTAAACATGCATAAAATGAAAGGAATACAACAAGTTTTTGTTACTTTCTTGTTGAAGATGTTCTTCAAGGCTTCCTTTTCGTTCACGAACTCTTCGTGCTTCCTCGATCTCAACGAACTCTTCTCACGAACATAGACCAAACACCACCACTTGGCTTCTCAGTTGTTCTTCATTTCGAATAAGGGAGATGGTGGGATCTTAAGTTTTGGTTTTGGGACGAGAAATCTTGAGAGAGAATTGAGAGAGAGAGGAGAGCTTCTTTTGGTGAGAATTCAAAAAATGAGCTTCCAACCTTGCAACCCTTCTTGCAAAAAGAGTTTAAATAATGGAGATAGGTGGAGTTGAAATCTCCACCTATTTACCATTTTACCACAACTATAGGTTATGCAAATCATATTTGCATAACCATATATTATAAGATATCTCATATCTCATTTTACAAATCACATTTTTATAATTGTGGATTTATTAAATTGAATAACATCCAATTTATTATCTCTCAACCTAATTTCTCCAAATTAGCCCTAATTCAATAATTAGGCTAACCTATAGTTTATTATGAATCTCATTCACATTAACCTATATATTTTATCATTCATATCTCATATAAATTACATAAATGTCCTTTAGTGAACTTGAACACTTCAATTCACACAAAAACAGTAAACCTTCATTTAATCTAGTTTGAGCCAACCGAGGGACCTTATGGACCTACAGTGACGAGCTCCAATGATCTGAGATTAACCTATCAACCTCTTTGACCCGGTTAATCAACATTCATTAGCTACGGTAACACTCCACTAAAGCCCGTAGCTGCACTCCCGTCAGTGCAAGATATTACGTGTCCATTGATATAACTGATGCAGAAATATCAGTGCCCTAAACTAATGCAAATTAGGATGAGACTCTGACTCTTCTTTGACGTGCAAGTACACACGGTCAGTGCAACAAGTGATAAGAAAAGTATCGATCCCACAAGGACTAGTAGAATCTAAACCAATGAGTGTCCTAGAAATGTTTCTCCTTAATTTTTGGTGCAATGCAATGGCATGCAAATTTTTGTTAAGAATAAGTGAATGCAATAATAGGAATTTGATTTTTGTTGTTTGAATGAGTTAAATAAAATTAAGACTAATGCAAAAATCAAGGTATGTGAAAACATTAAAAACATAAACTAAACGAGAGAAAACTGGGGCTTTTAGATTAAGAGAAAGACTAGGGTTAAGTTGAAGTTTCATGTATAATTAGAATAACAAATATGTGGTTGATGCCTTGAATTCACCTACACATGTGGTCAAGTGAATTTTTCCAAAAATCACTAAATTTTAAGACCAACAATTTACCAATTGAGACCTAAATTTTTCCAAAAATCACTAAATATTATACTTCTAGGTGGGTTAATTATCCCTAATTAACTCAAGATCCTAGAATGAAATTTTAATTTCCTAATTCACTAGCTTTTCCAAGTTCTTGAATTTTAAGAGAAGTTAAAGTGGCCAAATTTTAACCCTCATGCAACGTTACAAACATTAAAATCTCATAAATCCAACTATGGCATCGACCATTAATTGATTACAATTTATACATTGAAGACCAACCTAACCCTTGCCTAGGAGAATTTAGCTCATGATTTGAGTCAAATTACACATCTTTAAGTTGAGCATGCTTTCACTAATCAAGAGATTTATATATAGATAGCAACACAAAACAACCACACAATTTGTTTAAATAGTGAGCAATTTGACTTCCGACTGCAAAAAAAACCCCAACAAAACAAAGGTCAAATTTGAAAGAATGATAAGCAATAGCACTTCAAAGTAAGGAATAGTTACACAAATAGGTAGCTTGTTTGTTTTGCTTCAAAGAATTGCCTAGCAAAACACCTCAACTTTGGTCTAAGGCGGTACTTTGCTTCAAAGAACCGCCTCGCTTGACCTCAACACTCGATCTTCCAATTGCTTCAAAGAAATGGCTTATCGGGTTATGCTCTTCACGCGACTTACCACGTGATTGCTTCAAAGAATAATGGGCGACTCCACGCAATTGCTTCAAAGAATAGTCGGACGACTCGCGCACGCTCTGCCGAATGCAACGTGCACGCACGAATGCTTTCAAAGAAAAGTCGGGCGACTCCTCGCACCTACACACGCAACAAACGCTCCTCTGTTCCTTCTTCGCGATTGCTTCAGCAAATCGATGGGCCAACTCTCCCGATGTTGTCCCTCGCAATTGCTACAACAAATCTCAGCGCCTTCCTCCGATCAAGCTTCAAAGACAGTTTGAGATGGCTCTCCCGATGCCCTCGCGAATCCTCTCTTTTGAATTTGCTATAGAAATTCTCACCCCAACTCCTCTCCTTCGGCTTTGTTGTAGCAACAAAAGACTCCTCTCGGTCGCCTCCCACGATTGCTTCAGCAATCTTCGTTTTCGATTGTCTCTCCTCGGCAAACTCACACGGCAGCTCCCCTTATTTTTTCCTTTTATTTTCTTCTTTTCCTATTCTCACAAGGAGATGTTGCCCTAGTTTGATAATTATGAAAATGCCATTTAGGGTATAAAGACCATTTTGCCCTTCGGGTAAAATGTCTAAAATGCCCTTATGGATTTTTGTAATATTTTTTCCTTTTACACATCTCCTGCACATAGAAAAATCCCCATACATCATTATCAATCATAAATCAAACTAAATATGTAAAAGTTAAGAAAAATCTCAAATTGCGGTCTTTAATTACTTGCTAGCTAATTTCTCCAAATTTCTTAAATTAAAGCACAAAATCATCAAAATTAATTCTTTTAGAACCTAATGCTTAAATTCAAGATTTTCAACTAACATTCATAATTTAGGGATAAAATAACATGAAGCTCAATGAATTCTATGCAATTCAAGTTGATTAAACACTGAAATTCTAGTAAAATAACTCTCCTATGGCTAGTTATCAATAACCAATGCCTATGAGTCGACCATTCACAGGTTGTTCGTAGACACTGCTGGGTCAAATTATCGTTTTACCCCTGTGTCTACTTCTTGCTTCTTAAGTCCCCACTGCTCCTCTAATGAACAACAACGTTGTAATGGTCCAACCATACACAACAACCATCTCGTGCCAGTGAGAGGGTGAGCGCCCGTTGTCAAAGCCCTGGAGACAACACTTAAGGGAACAACCCCTCTAGTTTCCCTAAAGGCGGGAACGAGTGAATTCCATCTCGCGTAGTTAAGTTCCCAGCTCCCTACTTGGTCCTGTCCCTAAGAAGATAGGCATATTGGGCGAGTAACTGTGACCACTCTCACCCGTACTAGTCAAAGGACAGACCCCCCGTAGATAGGAGTCCGTAACACGCTTAGGATTCAGGTCGAGTCACTAATGGTCATCTACGAAGTTATTAGTCCTTACTGTCAATGGTGATACATCAGTAGGTCTAATAATTCACGGTCCGGTCTTGTACAATCTCATTGTACCGGATGCCCCCACTCGCATGTCAACGACATGAACGAGTCAGATCACCTCATTTGTATCTTAATACAAAGCGGGTCGCATCCACATTATATCCAGGATTAGGTCTCCAACCCCATCCATATACTGTAGACCGTTCGGGTCATTAACTCGAACGTGATCCTCCCTGTGTGTCCACTACACACCATTCAAGTTCTAGTTCTCTCATGTATTCAATGACCCTGGAGCTTAGTTTAGTGGACAAAGTTTGTAATAAATGCGAGACACGAAAGCTGAAATAAATAACTCTTTATTAATTTCAAATAGTAATTTACAAACTAAACGAGATTAGGACAAACATCCCAACAAACTCCCACTTGGACTAAGCTAGTGGAGCAAATACATTTCTAAAATGTACATAAATTACAATGAAGTAATACAATAAACTAGGGCATTGAATACCCGTTTACATATCTCCCACTTGCCTTAGTCAGGAAGTACTCGAAGACCTAGACTCTCTAGGTGACCCTCAAACACCTTAGCCGTGAGGGGCTTAGTAAATGGATCAGCTACGTTGTGCTCCGACGCTATCTGCGTGACTGTCACGTCGCCATGGTGCACAATCTCCCGTATAAGGTGATACTTCCGTTTAATGTGTCTGCCTCTCTTATGGCTCCGAGGCTCTCTAGAGTTGGCTACAGCACCACTGTTATCACAAAACAGCGTGATCAGTAAGTTCATAATTGGAACAACTTCAAAATCTATCATGAACTTCCTAAGCCAAACAGCTTCCTTTGCAGCTTCACAAGGCGCAACGTACTCCGCTTCCATAGTGGAATCACCGATGCATCCCTGCTTGATGCTTCGCCATACTACAACTCCTCCATTCAGAATGAAGGTTGACCCCGAAGTGGATTTTCTAGAATCCTTAGCAGTCTGAAAGTCAAAACCTGTGTATCCCGTAAGGATCAAATCCCCACCGCCATACACTAAGTTGTAGTTCTCGTTTTCCTAAGATACTTGAGGATTGCCTTTACAGCTGTCCAGTGATCTAATCCTGGATTGGATTGATAACTACTAACAATCCCTACTGCATAACAGATGACGGGCCTAGTACACAACATGGTATACATCAGGCTCCCTACAGCTGAAACATAGGGAATCCGCCTCATATCCTCAAACTCTTGAGGAGTCTTAGGACACTTATCCTTAGACAGGTGAACCCCGTGCCTGAAAGGAAGCAAGCCCTTCTTGGAGTTCTGCATCTTATATCTAGACAACATCTTGTCAATATAAGACGCTTGAGACATGGCTAGCGTTCTGTTCTTCTGGTTCCGAACAATCTGGATACCTAGAACATATTGTGCTTCTCCCAAATCTTTCATTTTCAATTGCGAAACTAGCCCTTTTTTACGTCAATAATAAATCCTACCTCATTCCCAATGAGAAGGATATCATCCACGTATAATATTAGAAATGCGACAGTTTTGTCGATGATTTTCTTGTAGACACAAGGCTCGTCAACATTCTGATCAAAGCCATAAGATTTGATTGCCTCATCAAACCTTATATTCAAAGACCTCGAGGCCTGTTTCAGTCTATAAATAGACCTATGAAGCCGGTAAATCTTTTTCTCTTTGCCTTGGGTTATGAATCCCTTGGGCTGGTCCATGTAGATGGTTTTGACAAGGTTGCCATTCAGAAAGGCGGTCTTGACATCCATCTGCCATACCTCGTAGTCATAATACGAGACAATGGCCAGAAGGATCCTGATCGACTTTACCATGGCAACAGGTGAAAATGTTTCCTCATAGTGGTTGCGTTAAATTATTTTGCAATACCACAGTGTACGGGTAAAGTTTTAGTATAGTGATTTAAGAGTCCAAGTATCGTCCTCAGGAATGAGTTTCTAGATTAACTAATTACTAAGATACTAATTCTCAACTTCAGCTAAAGAAATATAACATGGATAGGTGATTGAAAGTAGAAACGAACAATAGACTAACATTTGGAGACACGAATTGATAGACTCAAAGGAAATTGACTTCACAAGCTAATTACTTAATTAACACGTGCAATTAACTAATGTGATGCTTTCATAAACAAGAAGTATAATACACAAGAAAACATCTCGATTCTTAGTGAGCCTCGTTCAATGTAAGAGATCGATGTTTTGGGCAGTTTTAATTATAAATCGAGTCTGTAAGTCCGTGCCGATCGAGGCAAGGTGGTTGTTGAAAAGATCGGAGCGAAAATGAGCAAGGAATGGAGATTCCACATGTTGTCTGTGTGCAGCGTTGCAACGTTGTTCATAGGCGTTGCAACGCTACGCTTGCAAAAGGAAGCGTGCATCAGAGGCAGCGTTGCAACGCCGAAGGCGTTTCGCAACACGCTTCAACGGGCAAAAACGAACAACATACAACATTGCAACGCCGAAGGCATTTCAGCGAGTTATCCAACGGGCGAAAATTCATTTTTATTGTATATAATAAATATAAAATGTTTTATATTTATTTATATTTAATTTATTTAATTTTAATTAATATAATTAGATAATATTAATTAAAATTATATTTAAGGTGCCAAAATTGGTCTAATTTTTCTATTTAAATTATGCAATTGTTGTGTAATTATTGCCATGCATAATGTATGCTTTTAATTTAGAAATCCCACCTTAGGTTAAGCATTACCATGCATCATTTATAATATAAAGAGTTATATTATATAGTTTGCATGATTAATTAATATAAAGTTTTTATATTAATTTATGGACAACATTTACATGCATTATATATCATGAGATGATTATGCTATGTATGTCTTATTATTCATGAGATGAATGATCAAGCACTATAACATAGTATGCATGTCACCTAAGGTTAATTATTAGTTTTAAAATGTTTAGAACTTGAAAATAATATACCTTAGGTTATCTAGTTCTAATTAGATTAGAATTAGGAACCAAGTGATTTATAAACAATGATTAAAAGAGGAACTTTGTCTAAGGAAAGTTCTGTCTAGGATGGGGTATTTATGCTGACGGAAATCTAATGCCCCTACCTGGGGGGACCTGGGAGTGAAATTTGATCAGAGGGTTTATAAATCATAGTAGCGTCAGCGGGTTTATTAAGGGGTTAATAAACTAGAAATCCTAGGCTTAATATAAAGAGTTATATTAGCAAACTTAGGATAAAATCAATATAAGAGTTATATTGATAACTTTAGGCAAAACCATTAGTCGGGTTTAGCCTAAGTAAGATTCCTATAGATCTAAAGTATCCAGTGGGTGAAAAAATGTATATGATACATATTTTTCAACCTACGTATCTTCGGGAAGTTCACACCGGGAGACTCATACTTGGCCTCGTGGCGCAAATGGGAGCGTCCCCCTTCGGATGGTGTTTGTATGAGTCAATATCAAGGTGAATGGAGAGGGTACTTATAGTGAGTGGGAGCAGGTTTAGTGAAAACAAAATCTATACTCTTAAGTCAGTTTACACCGTAAGATCACTATGGTCAACCTGCTAGTTTGGCCTAGACAAGACAATCCCTTCGGAGGGCTTGCTCATAGGGGATCGAACACAGTAGACACCCGAAAGGGATAAAGATTTCCTTAGTCTGTTTTTCAATCTAGTCCTCCCTTCGGTGGATTTTATTGGATGGGGACTCTAGGATCTAAAGATAGAGGGTTACACTCACAAGGTACATAAGATGTGTATGTATCCTGACCGAAAAATGGTAACTAAAGCCTATAGGAATAAGAGTTATTCTGGCATTAGGTTTTGGTCAAGAATGTCTTGATCTACAAGAGGAGTGTTTTTTATTTCCCTTCGGTGTCATACATTCTAAGCCTTTGGAGTATCATTGCAAATTATAAATGACCTAGGAATCATTTGATAATTAGCTAAAACATGATTGGATTAGAGTTATAGCAAGAAACTCATACAAGTTTGTTTGTAAATTTTTCAGCAAAAATGTCTAGCTCTATTATTTCCTTATTGGGTGCGGAAAAGTTAACCGGAGAGAATATGATGACGTGGAAAAACAAACTGAACACTATATTGGTAGTGGATGATCTGAAGTTTGTACTAACTGATGAGTGTCCTCAAGTGCCAGGCTCGAATGCGTCACGAACTGTTTGTGATTCATATGATCAATAGATCAAGCCCAATGATAAGGCCAAGGACTACATGCTGGCAAGTATGTCACACCCCCTCCCGAACCACCTGCTAACTTAGCCTGGAAAGAGGCATGAAGCCAACAGGCATTGTTTACCTCTTAACAATACCTGATGACCCTGTTCTACCTGATAAACATACTATGCTCGTATATGGTAAACTTTAACATAACACAACGAAAACTTGATAACTACTAAACATACATAGGGAGAAACATGTCTTAAGTCTCTCATTTGAAAACTTAAACGAGCAATAGCATCACAACCCAGAACATGACAACCACTGCTTATACAACCTCTTATGTACAAACAACTATAACTACATAACGACTTGCTATACAACACCAGCCACGTACAAAATATCAAACTTATGAAACTTCCAGCAGACTATGGCAGGATGTCAGGTACCAGGAGCTCGATCTCTACCGGAAAAGGTTTGAAAACATTGAAAGAATGAGCTAAAAAGCTCAGTGAGTGTCTATCTTAAAAACATTATAAGCTCACGGGTGAATCATAATAATGGCAGATTATAAGTAGAAAATAGCTTAACATCTGTTTGTAAACACAAAAAAACCATGCTTCCAATTTACAAGTTTAAGTCACCACTTATGCATAGCACACAACTCGAAATGTACTATCATATTGAGGGTAGATAGATCAATAATATAGAATCTCATAACAATAAAACACATGACATGATACCACATTCGAACCATAGAGGTGGTAGAGTTACATTTATACCAATAAGGTTCATACCTCTCTCTCTCTCTCACGTGCACGTGGAATACCTTTAGCGCTTTGGTTTCCCTAATACCTTCTCTATGTCCTTCAAAGATAAGGTAAAACCATTTACTACCCGAATACCTTCTCATTGTCCTTCAGTATCGGGATATCATGATTCATTCCCCCCCCCTAAGTACCTTCTCGAATGTCATTCAGTATTAGGGGTTAACCACAAACAAGAGCATAATTTGTTTACCATGGAAATCATGTCTTTATAATACATACTTTCATAATTTAGGTTCCATACTTGGATTTATGGTTACAAATTAATTCAAAACATGCTTATGTTCCATCATGAACTTATGTTAGAAAACTCCATGAAACTATACATAATTAGTTCAAACAGGATGTAATGATCAACACTTATGTTTTTGAAGAAAAACATAGGTCAAGCATAGTTCTAAAGTAGAGTCACTCACAGTATTAGAATTAGAACCTTGGCTTGTAAACTTGTCCTATTTTCTCTTCGCCTATCAAACAAACCAACTCAACCTTTAGAACCTCGAGCTCATGATTTTTAACCTTAAAACTACAAGAAAACACACTTTCCAATTTCCAGCATTTTCAGATTTTCTGCCCTGTATTCAGACAGCCATAACGTCTTCATTACTTATCCAACAATAATGTAATTAATACCAAACTCTTCCTTTTTGAACCCTCTAAAAATCATATGAAGACATGAAATTGAAATTCTAAACGGATTTGTTCAGAAATACCTCGAAAGCTACTTTTCTAAAAATAGACTTCTGTTGTTTCCAGATTCGGATTTCCTACTGCACAACAAATTTAACCTGATATTTAAAACAACGTCTAGACATTTTCTACTCACGATTTCTTCACGAAAGTTGTAGGAAATTCAATAAGCTTTCGAACCATAGAAATTAGAGCTTCTGATTCCAACTCTACAGATCAGTACAACCAAAACATCGGAGGCTTTCTGGATTTGACAGCAAATTCTGTCTTCTGCCTTTCTCTTCACAAAACAGTAAGTTAACTTCAGTATTAGCTCGCGCTTCCTTCACGAACATTGTTCCAATTTGAGTTAAATTTCATGAATCAAAAACTCAACTCTTACCTCTTCTTGTTGAGCTCGAAAAGATTAAAATATCAGAACTGGGATGAAATGGTTTCCTTGCTGCTACTTTGAGTTCTTCTCCTTTCTTCTGCAACTTCAACCCCAAAACCAGATTCTTCTTCTTCCTTGAACTTCAACTCACAAGGCCTCATCTTTCTTTAAAATAACTTAAAGAAAAGCAATCGGTGGAGGCAAATCTTTGTCTTTTTCCCTTTTGCTTTTTCTTTTCTTTTTTTTTTTTTTAATCTCTCCTTTATCTCTTTCTTTATTTTCTTTACAAAACAAAACAAAACTTAATATTTAATCATTTTTTTCATTTCCTTTTCTTCATTGCTTTTAAAGTAAACCAAACGTAATATATTGACCTTTTCTTTCTTGTTTTCTAAAAAATGATCTCGGGTTTACAAAGTATGTATGACATATTAGCCAAGAAGCATGAGGACATGATAACCACCAAGGAAATCATGGATTCTGTGCAGGGTATGTTTGGACAACAGTCCACATAGGTCCGACACAATGCCATAAAGTACATATTCAACTAGAGGATGCAAGAGGGTACATCTGTTTGGGATCATGTCCTGGATATGATGGTGCACTTTAACATCGCGGAGTCGAATGGTGCTTCAATCGATGAATCGAGCCAGGTCAACTTCATTCCGAAACCCTTCCGGATAGTTTCCTCTGATTTTAGAAGTAATGTTGTTATGAACATGCTTACTTTTAATCTTACCTCCTTCAAATGAACTCCGCACCTTTCAATTTTTATGAAAATTCCGGGATCGAAAGGTGAGGCAAATGTTGCCAATAGGGTGTTATCACAGAGGTTCGACCTCTGGATACAAAAACATGGCTTCATCTTCTTCTAACCTGAAGGGGAAGAAGAAGAACATGAAAAAGGTTGGAAAAGGGAAACGAAACAACAAAGTCTGCCGCCCGTAGGAAAAAGAAAGTCAAAGAAGTTGCTGACAAAGGAAAGTGTTTCCACTGCAACGAAGACGAGCATTGGAAACGAGGCTGTCAAGTACATTGCAGAAAAGAAGAAGGAAGGTAAATATGATTTACTTTTCTTAGAAGCTTGTTTAGTGGATAATGATAAAACTGCTTGGATAATTGATTCAGGCGCCACTAATCATGTTTGCTCTTCTTTTGTGGAATTGATTCTGCAAAGACTCTGAAAAGGAGAGATAACGCTCCGGGTTGGAAATGGAAAAGTCGTCTCAGCTGTAGCAGTAGGCACGATGAAGCTTTATTTTAGCAAGAAATATATGTTGTTGGAAAATATATTAGTGATACCAGGGTTTACTAGAAACCTTATTTCAATTTCTTGCCTTATGAAATAATGTATTTCTGTTTCTTTCTCAATGAATAAAGTGTTTATTTTAAAGGTATGGAAATATGTTCAGCTTCATTAGAAAATGGGTTGTATGTTTTAAGGCCTAATTCAATCAAAATGGTTTTGAACACTGGATTATTTAAAACTGCAAACGCACAAACTAAGAAACGTAACATTTCTCCTAAAGAAAATGCTCATCTTTGGCATCTTAGATTGGGTCACATTAATCTCAATAGGATTGAAAGATTGGAAAAGAATGGACTTCTAAATGAGTTAGAAGAAAATACTTTACCTGTATGTGAATCCTGCCTAGAAGGCAAAATGACTAAAAGACCTTTTAGTGGAAAAGGTTATAGAGCCAAAAAACCTCTTGAGCTTATACATTCAGACCTTTGTGGTCCGATGAGTTGTAATGCCAGAGGAGGTTATGAATATTTCAACTCTTTTGAAGATGATTATTCAAGATTTGGGCGTATTTACCTAATACAACATAAGTCTGAAGCACTTGAAAAGTTCAAGGAATTCAAGACTGAGGTTGAAAATCAATTGGGTAAAACAATTAAAACGCTTCGATCAGATCGAGGTGGAGAGTACATCGATTTAAAATTCAAGAACTATATGATAGAACATGGAATTACATCCCAACTCTCGGCTCCCGGTACACCACAACAAAATGGTGTATCGGAAAGGAGAAATAGAACCTTGTTGGCGTTCATTTTGGGGTTACGCAGTAGAGACTGCGGTATACATTTTGAATAATGTGCCCAAAAAAAGTATTTTTGAAACACCTTTTGAACTCTGAAAAGGACGTAAAGGTAGTTTATGTCATTTCAGATTTGGGGTTGTCCAGCACATGTGCTTGTGAAAAATCCAAAGAAGTTGGATTCACGTTCAAAATTGTACCTATTCGTAAGCTACCAAAAAGAAACAAGAGGTGGTTTATTCTATGATCCTAAGGAAGATAAGGTTTTCGTGTCAACAAATGCCACTTTCTTAGAGGAGGACCACATAAGGGACCACAAACCATGAAGTAAAATTGTGTTGAGTGAGTTAGACAGAACAATAGCAAAGGTTGCTAATAATACTAGTACGTCAACAAGAGTTGTTAATACTAGCTTGTCTAGTCAAGAGAGTCCATCTCAAGAGTTGAGTATGTCTCGACGTAGTGGGAGGGTTATAACACAACCTGGCCATTACATGGGTTTATCTGAAACCCAAGTTGTTATACCAGATGACAACTGCGAGGATCCATTGACTTATAATCAAGCGATGGTTGACAAAGACAAAGACAAATGGGTCATAGCAATGGACCAAGAAATGGAGTCTATGCACTTCAATTCTGTTTGGGATCTTGTAGATAAGCCTGATGGGGTAAAACCTATAGGTTGTAAGTTGATCTACAAGAGAAAGCGTGGTGTAGATGGGAAGGTGCAAACCTTTAAAGCTAGACTAGTAGCAAAGGGTTATATCCAGGTTGAAGGGGTTGACTATGAGGAAACCTTTTCACCTGTAGCTATGGTAAAATCTATCCGTATCCTACATGCCATTGCCGCATATTATGACTATGAGGTATGACAAATGGATGTCAAGACAACCTTTTTGAATGAGAATCTTGAGGAAAACATCTACATGGACCAACCCAAAGGGTTCATTGAACCAGGACAAGAGCAAAAGGTTTGTTGGCTTAAAAGGTCGATTTATGGAGTGAAACAAGTCTCTAGGTTCTGGAATATAAGATTTGATGAGGCAATCAAATCTTATGGTTTTGACTAGAATGATGATGAACCTTGTGTCTACAAGAAGATCATCAATAGTTCTGTCGCATTCCTAGTTCTATATGTGGATGATATCCTACTCATTGGGAATGATGTAGGATATCTTACTGACATTAAAAATTGGCTTGCTACGCAATTCCAAATGAAAGATTTGGGTGATGCACAGTTTGTTCTTGGGATCCAGATTGTCCGGAACCGCAAGAATAAAACACTAGCCTTGTCTCAAACATCTTACATAGACAAAGGGTTGTAAAGGTTTAAGATGCAAGACTCCAAAAAGGGCTTATTGCCTTTTAGACATGGAGTCCATTTGTCTAAGGAACAGTGTCCTAAGACACCTCAAAGAGTTGAGGATATGAGACGGATTCCTTATGTATCAGTTGTTGGGAGCCTGATGTACGCCATGTTGTGTACTGGGCCTAACATCTGTTTTGCAGTTTGAATGGTCAGTAGGTATCAATCCAATCCAGGACTTGAACACTGGACATCGGCTAAAACAATCTTTAAGTATCAACGGAGAACAAGGAACTACATGCTTGTGTATGGGGCTAAGGATTTGATCCTTACAGGATACACGGATTCTGACTTTCAGACTGATAAGAATTCTCAAAAATCTACATCAGGGTCAGTTTTTACTCTTAACGGAGGAGCTGTAGTATGGCGAAGCGTTAAGCAAGGATGCATCGTTGATTCCACCATGGAGGTCGAATATGTAGCAGCTTGTCAAGCAGCTAAAGAGGTCGTTTGGTTAAGGAAATTCATGCTAAATTTGGAAGTTGTTCCAAATATGACTTTGCTCATCACGCTGTATTGCGATAAAAGTGGTGCAATGACAAATTCGAGGGAACCCCGTGAAAGAGTCTAGATTAAGAAAGCGGAAGCAATTTTTGATCTTGAACACTCTAACTTGATCAATTTTGTAAAATAAAATGCATGCTCAAATCTGAAAAAATAGAGTGATAGAAAACTCAACTTTGAAGATCAAATTCTCTTCACCCGGTGGATGGTTTTCAACACGAATACTTCGTGGACAACCGTTAGAGTCTTCCCTACTATCCTCGATCCTTAGAACGGATTGTGGGATCCAAGGTTGAGAGAATTTGGAAGAAAATACCTCAAAGGTCACTAATTCGGAAATTTAGAATTTTCTGCAAAATTCTAACAAATTACCTCAAATCACCATTATATAGAGCTTCAACAAGCTTCATTAGAGTGACAACTCAAGGGTGATGAGGATGCTTTGAGATGGAGGTGACCAATTTTGGCTAATTTGAAGATGAGAGGGATTGGGCAAGTGGGCAAGTTGGATTTCATGGAAAATCCATGAAAATCCATTAAATCTCATTTAATTATAATTCAAAAAATCAATATTAAATTGATTTTTAATTAAAATTTATTTAATTAATTAAATTATTAAATAATTAATTTAATTAATTAATTTTAAATTTAATTTAATATCAAATATTAAATTAAATAAATTACCCGATCCCGATCGATTTTCGGAACATGAATCTTTATTCATGCTATAAACTGATCTATTATTTAAATCATATTTAAATATATACACCTCGTTTTAATCGTAGTTTAATTTATAATTAAGCCATGATTCGTTAAATATATCACATATAATTAACGCTTTCTCCCAAACTCGAATTTGAACAATTCAAACTCTTTTCTCTCAAAATGCTACAAGGCTTAGTCCGAGCTAGTAAGGAGGACCTAATGGACCTACAGATCATGAGCTCCAACGGTACGAGATTAACCAACCAAACTCTTTAGCCTAGCTAATCAACATTCGTTAACCACCGGGGCACTCCACTAAAGCCCAGTGGCTGCACTCTTCTCACTGTAGATATATTTCTGTCCATTCGATACAACCATGATTAGTAAGTCGATCCTTCACAGGTCGTTCGTAATTACAGTTGGGTCAAAATTACTGTTTTACCCCTGTAATTACCTCTTGTTCCTTAAGTACCACTGATCCTCTAATGAACAATTGGTTTGTGGTCCAACTAGCAAACCGAATCCCTCTCGGGCCAATGAGAGGGGTGGGCCCTTTGTTCAAGACCTGAAGTAAGCACTTAAGGGAACAACCTCTCTACTAATCCATAAAGTGTGTAGGAGTGAATTCCATCTTGTAGAACTATGTTCCTAGCTATCTACCCAGACATATCCCTGAAATGGGAGGCTTATTGAGTCGGCAGTCTCAGGCCACTCTAACCCATGCAAATCTAAGGATAATCTGAATAAACAGAAGATCATAGAACGCTCAAGATTAAGATCGAGTTACCTAGGTCATCGTATAAATATAGTCAGTTAAGACAGTAAACGGAGTTATAAAGTCTAAGTGACTATTTCGCGGTCCAGTCATATGCAAACTTATTGCATAGGATGCCCCCACTCGCATGTCTCCACATGAACAATTTAGGATCACATCGTTTGTACTCTATAAAGTGGGCCGCGTCCATAGTGTCTCCAGGATAAGGTACCCATCCCTATCCTTATACTATAGACTGTTCTGGCTATAACTTGAACTTGAAACACTTTTATGTCACACATAAAGTTCAAGTATTCATCCTATAGCCAAGGGTTCTTTATTGGAATAGGGTTACACAATACATAATATTCAATAACACCTTTCCTAAATAAATTTCAATAACAACTTTATTGCGAAATAGAATATACATTCAGTTTACAAAACCACGAGTTTTAGGACATAAAACCCAACAAACTCCCACTTGGACTAAAACGTATGTGGGGTAAAACATGCTGAGCAAAGAAAAAATGCCTTACTGTACAACCTATAGTCCTAGACTCTCTAGGTGTCACTCAAACACTTTAGCCGTGAGAAGCTTTGTAAACGGATCAGCAATGTTGTGCTCCGAAGCGATCTGCGTGACGATCACGTCTCCTCGTTGCACAATCTCCCTGATGAGATGATATTTGCGCTCTATGTGCTTTCCGCGCTTATGGCTTCTAGGTTCTTTAGAATTTGCCACTGCACCACTATTATCACAATAAAGGGTGATAGGCAAATTCATATTTGGAACAACTTCCAAATCAGTCAAGAACTTCCTAAGTCATACAACCTCCTTCGCTGCTTCGCAAGTTGCAACGTACTCAGCCTCAATGGTAGAGTCAGAAATACAGCCTTGCTTTATACTCCTCCATACTATAGCTCCTCCGTTAAGAGCGAACACTGATCCCGATGTGGATTTTCTCGAATCTACAATGATGAAAATCAGAGTCAGTGTATCCTGCAAGGATCAAATCCTTTGCGCCATACACAAGCATATAGTCCCTCGTTCTCCTAAGATACTTGAGGATGTTCTTAACGGCAGTCCAGTGATCATATCCTCGATTAGACTGATACCTGCTGACTATTCCCACTGCATAGCATATGTCGGGTCGAGTACATAGCATGACATACATCAGACTACCGGCAGCAGATGCATAGGGAATGTGTCTCTTACCCTCAACTTCTTGAGGTGTCTTAGGACACTGTTCCGTAGATAAATGAATTCCATGCCTGAAAGGTAATGCACCCTTCTTGGAATTCTGCCTCTTATATCTAACCAACATCTTGTCGATATAAGATGCCTGAGACAGTGCTAGCGTTTTGTTCTTGCGATTTCGAACAATTTGGATTCCAAGAACAAACCGAGCCTCTCCCAAATCTTTCATTTAGATTAGGGTCGCTAGCCATTGCTTAACGCCAGTCAGGAACCCTGCATCATTCCCAATGAGCAAGATATTGTCTACGTATAGAACTAAGAAAGCTACAGTGGTATTGACTATCTTCTTGTAAACACAAGGCTCGTCAATATTTTGTTCAAAGCCATAAGATTTGATCGCAGTATCAAATCTTATATTCCAGGATCTAGATGCTTGTTTCAATCCATAGATGGATCGTTTAAGCTTGCAAACATTTTGCTCTTGACCCTGAACTATGAACCCCTTTGGTTGATCCATATAGATACTCTCATCAAGATTGCCATTAAGAAAGGTTGTCTTGACATCCATTTGCCAAATTTCATAATCATAAAACGTGGCAATGGACAAGAGTATTCTAATGGACTTAAGCATGGCAACAGGGGAGAATGCTTCTTCATAGTCCACCCCTTCCCTTTGAGTATAACCCTTTGCCACAAGTCGAGCCTTAAAGGTTTGCACCTTACCGGCTTGATCTCGTTTCCCTCTTGTGGTCCCCCTTGCAACCAATAGGTCTTTCACCATCTGGTTGATCTACAAGTTCCCAGACTGAATTGAAGTACATTGACTCCATTTCAAGGTCCATGGCTTTAATCCACTGGTCTCTATCTATATCATTCATTACCTGTTTATAGGTCAATGGATCCTCAATGCCATCATTAGGTATGATTGTTAGGATTTATGCCCCAAACTTGTGTAATTTTGATCAAATAAATAAAGGGTTATTTGTTTTGATAGAATTACAGTCTTGCTTTATAAATCCAATAAACTAAGCTCCAAGGTTATAACATATATCTTGAACATCAGTGTAGTGGACACTATTTTGATTGTGTTCAAGAATATAACCTAAATGGTCTATGGTATAAGAATAAGGTTGGAAACCTCATTCTTGAAACACCATGGATGCGACCCACTTTGTAATTAGTACAAATGAGGTAATCCAACTCATTCATGTAGTTGACATGCAAGTGGGGGCATCCTGTATGAAGAGTTCATACAAGACCAGACTGCAAATTATTAGTCTAACCAGTGTAACACCGTTAACAGGATAATGTTGGGATTTCTATCCTAATCTCGTGTTTGTAAAATATTGTTTTTGAAATTAATAAGAGTTATTCATTTCTTTACTTTGTGTCTCGCAATATTTTAAACCTTTCCAATAAACTAAGCTCCAGGGTCATTGAATATATAAGAGAACTAGAACTTGAACGGTGTGTAGTTGACACACAAGGAGGATCACGTTCGAGTTAATGACCCGAACGGTCTATAGTATAAGGATGAGGTTGGAGACCTAATCCTGGATACACTGTGGATGCGACCCACTTTGTTTTAGATACAAACGAGGTGATCTGACTCGTTCATGTGGTTGACATGCGAGTGGGGGGCATCATGTACAATGAGATTGTACAAGATCGAACCGCGTGAATTATTAGACTTCTTCGATATAACACCGCTGTGATGAAAGACTAATAAATTCATAGATGACCATTAGTGACTCGACACGAATCTCGAGCGCGTATTACGGACTCCTGTCATGCGGGGTCCGTCCTTTGACTAGTACGGCGGGTGGGTGGTCTCGATTCATTTGCCCAATATGCCTATCTTCTCGTGGGACGTAAACCAAGTAGAGAGTCAGAACCTAACTACGCGAGATGGAATTCACTGCTTCCCGCCTATAGGGAATCTAGAGGGTTGTTCCCTTAAGTCTTTGTCTCGTGGCTTGGACAACAGCGCCCACCTTCTCACCGCCCGAGAAGGATGTTGTGTATGGTTGGACAATCACAATATGTTGTTCATTAGAGGAGCAGTGGGGACTTAAGGAACAAGAAGTAGACACAGGGGTAAAATGATAATTTGACCCAGCCATGTCTACGAACAACCTGTGAAGGGTCGACTCATGGGCATTGGTTATATTAGTGACACGTAATATTCTACTCTGATGGGAGTACAGCTACAGGCTATAGTGGAATGTTACTGTAGCTAATGAACATTGGTTGACTGGGTCAAAGAGTTTGACTGGTTAACCTCATATCATTGGAGCCTGTCACTGTAGGTCCATTAGGTCCCTTGGTTGGCTCAATATTGGATAAAAGAAGGGTTAATGTTTTGGTATAAAATTGAAGTGTTCAATTTCACTTTAAGAGTATTTATATCATTTATATGAGATATGAATGATATAATATATAGTTTAATGTGAATGTGATTCATAATAAACTATATGTTAGCCTAATTGTTGAATCAATGGCTAAATGGAGAAATTAATTGAGAGAAATTAAATTGGATATGATTCAATTTAATTAATACACAATTATTGAGATATGAGATATCTTATATTATGTGATTATGTAAATGAGATTTACATAACCTATAGTGGTGGTAAAGTGGTAATAATGTGAAGTTTTGAACTCCATCATTCTACTATTTAAACCCCTTTGCAAAAGGGTTTTGGTAATCTAAGATAAGCCAAATTCTCATTTTGGTTTTTGATCTAAGAATCCAAAAAGTGAATTCTATCCACTCTCTCATTTCTCCTCCCTTTCCAAAACACAAAGAACTTCCCACCAACTTCCCTTCTCCAAAAGAGAACAACCAAGAAGATCATTTGGTAGTGTTTGGGATCTGATCATGGGAAGAGTTCGTGCGAAGAGTTCGTGATCTACGGGAGAGATTGCTGAATTTGTCTACAACAAGTAAGTGTTTTTCTTCTTGCTGTAAAATTTCAGCATGTTTAGCCTAGATCTAATAGTTAGATCAATATTAATATAAGCATGTTGCATGATGATACCACGAAGATTCGATCGTCTTCCGCTGTGCGGGGATTCTCATTCCCTACAGATAAGACTACTAATTTATAGAACTCCTGCTTATAGGGGTTTGTCCTTAGACTAGTATGGGTGAGAGTGGCCTGTAGCTAACTCAATAAGCCTACCTTCTAAGGGACAGAACCTCGTAGGTAGCTGTGAACTTATTTGTGCAAGATGGAATTCCCTCATTCCTACACTAAGGAATTAAATAGGTTGTTCCCTTAAGAACTAACTCCATGTCTTGAACAACGGGGCCCCGCTCTTTATGAGGGTACGAGTCTATGGTAGGACCGTAGACTTGTTGTTCATTAGAGGATCAGTGGTGCTTAAGGAACAAAGAGGTAATCACAGGAGTAAAATGGTAATTTGACCCAGTCGTGATTACGAACAACCTGTGAAGGGTCGACTCATAGGTAATGACTATATCAGTGAACACAATATTATCTATAGTGAGGAGAGTGCAGCTACAAGTCTATAGTGGAGTGACTTGTAGTTAATGAATATTGATTAACTTGATCAAAAAGTTTGATCAGTCAATCTCATATCATTGGAGCTCATGAACTGTAGGTCCATTAGGTCCCTCCGTTGGCTCAACATGGTAATGTTGAGGGTATAAAGTTAGGAATGAAATTGAAGTGTTCAATTTCATATATGAGATATCATATCAATTATATGTGATATAATTGATATAATATATAGTTTTAATGTGAATTGGATTCACATATTAACTATATATTGAAGAGAGAATGAAAGAGGGATAGTATGGTAATTTCCATCCCTATCTCCTTATATATAGTTGCATAAGATGCAACTAGATCAAGCTAACCAAAGTGAAACCTAAGCCTTTGTTGTGTTGTTGAAAAAGTTCCAAAACACAAACCTCTCTCTCACAAGATCTCATCTTACCTAAAGGGAACCCACATTCCTCCCTCACCTAGAGAACAACGGAGAAGATCCAGTGGTCGTGTCTTCGTCCGTTCGTGTTCCTGTTGCTAAGATCGTGATCGAGGGAGAAATGAGCGCTTGAAGAAAAGTTCTTCAAAGGTATATTTCTTGTTGTCCATCTACTTTTATATGCTTAATCTAGTTAGTTTCGTTCTTGAATGAAATTGTTGTAACTTAATCAAGAGTGCGCGATTAACAATCGCTTCCGCTGCGGGATTCGATTCCCTTCAATGACGACTTGCGTTTCAGTCAAACCTATGTAACGGTCGGGTTGTCTAACATCCCTCCCACTACGTCGAGGCATTCTCAACTCTTGAGAAGGACCAGCTTGATCAACAACTTTTTGTTCATTTATCTGTAGCTTCCCTGAAAATTTCACTTAAGACAATCCTGCTACGAGGTCGATGATCTCTCATGTGGTCTTCCTCTGAGAACCTAGCATTTGTCGACACAAGTACCTTGTCCTCTTGAGGATCATAAAACAGATCACCTTTCGTTTCTTTGGAGTATCCTACGAATAGGCATAATTTTGAACGATGTTCCAATTTCTTTGGATTGGACACCAGCACATGTGTCGGACATCCCCAAATCCTGAAGTGACGTAAATTCCCTTTACGTCATTTTCATAACTCATAGGGTATTTCTGAAACACTCTTAGAGGGAACCATGTTCAAAATATATACAGCAGCTTCTACTGCATATCCCCAAAACGAACTAGGCAGTTGAGCGTAGCTCATCATAGATCGAACCATGTCTAACAGGGTTCTATTTCTCCTCTTAGATACACCATTCTGCTGAGGTGTACCGGGCGCTGAGAGTTGGGATACGATTCCATAGTCTATCATATAGTCTTGGAATCTCAAATCCATATACTCTCCACCTCGATCTGATCGAAGTGTTTTAATCGTTTTACCTAATGTGTTCTTAACTTCTACCTTATACTCCTTGAACATTTCAAGGGTTGCGGACATATGATTCATTAGGTAAAGATAGCCATACCTAGAATAATCATCAATAAAACTGATGAAGTATTCATACCCTTCTCGTGCCTTGACATTCATAGGACCACAGAGATCCGAATGTACGAGTTCCAAGGGCTCTTTGGCTCCATAACCTTTTTTAGAAAAAGGTCTTTTAGTCATTTTTCCTTCGAGACAGGACTCACATGGTGGTAAAGAGTTATCCTCTAACTGCCTTAGAAGACCACTCTTGACCAATCTCCCAATCCTATTAAGATTAATGTGGTCTAGTCTCAAGTGCCAAAGATAGGTACTAGGAGAAAGTTTCTGCCTTTTATTTTGAGTATCAACTGTTTTAAACATCTCGGTGTTCAAAATAGCTTTTACTTCTGTTGGTCTTAACACATATAAGTTGTTTTGGAGTTTAGCAGAACATGTTTGTACACCTCTTTTGCAAATGAATGCTTCATTATGATCAAAAGATACTTTATACATATGTTCAAGCAAACTAGAGATAGATACAAGATTTCTTTTGATTTCAGGAACCAAAAGTACATTTTCTAATAAAATGAATCTATCTCTAAACAACAACTTCTCTGCTCCTACTGGTTTGGCTGAGACAACCTCTCTTGTTCCAACCCTTAGAGTTATCTCCCCATCAGCAAGCTGCTGCCAGGAACTAGTTTCCTGAAAAGAAGAACAAACATGGTTAGTGGCTCATGAATCAAATATACAGACGGAATCATCATGTTCCACTAAACATATTTCAACAACAAGTAAATCATATTTACCTTGTTTTTCCGTCTCAGCTTTCTTTTCAGCAAGGTACTTTGGGTAGTTCCTCTTCCGGTGCCCGCCACCACCACAATTGAAACATTTTCCTGTGGCTTTAACCTTGCGTGTGGGAGCTTATCCCTTCCCTTGGTCCTTCTTCTTCTTCTTCTGAATACCCTTATTCTTGGTAAAAGAAGGACCAGACTTGGTCCCTGAGGATGATCCTTTTAGGAACTTCTTCGAAGTGACAACATTTGCCTCCTTCTATTTTCTTTTTGATTTCATCAGAGATTCAAAAGTCTGAAGCTCATTGAGGAGAGTAGTCAGGTTATACTATATTTTATTCATTACCGCATTGGTGCGGAATGGCAGGAAGCTCTTCAGAAGAGATTCCATAATAAAGGTTACCTGACTTTTATCATCTATGACAACCCCATTTACTTTAGTCACGTTGAAGTGGACCATCATGTCAAGGACATGTTCCCTAATAGAGGCTCCCTCCTTCATACGGGAGTTGTAAACGTATTTGAGAGCATCATAATGAACTGATGAGGACGGTTGTCCGAACATCGCCTATAATGATCCCATGATCTCCTTAGAGGTGACCATGCTCTCATGCTTCTTAGACAGCACATCAGATATGCTGGCTAAGATGTAGACTCGGGCCTTCTCATTAGCACTAATCCATCTGTCAAATGCATCCCGAACAATTCGGTTTGCTGTCGAGTTGGGAGGGGGAGGACATTCCTCCGTTAAGACGAACCTCAGATCATCAAGAACAAGAATCGTATTCAAGTTTGATTTCCAGGTTCCATAATTGTCGCCGCTAAGTTTATTGAAGGCGAGTTACTGAATAAAAGAGTTCGGCATGCTGAAATGTATTATATTAGTGAATTGTTTGTAACCTATCCAATTAGGAATTTAGCAAAAGTAATAATGTACCCATAAACTCATTGTTATTTTTGCAACTATACTTCAGTGAGTCAGAGCAACTGCTACCGAGGGGCAGTCAATCACTCCTTCACTTATTCCTATAGCATTCTAGTTATCGCTACTTTGGCCAAGAATTTACTAACACTTAGCAATTCTTGTAAGTGTGACCCACCATTTTCAGACCTCAGAGGTCGGCCCCAACAATGCTACCGAACTGGAGAGACAAAGCTGGGAATGGTCCTAAGAGACCTTATCCATTTCTGGAGTTTGAGTTGTTCCGAATCCCATGTTACGTCCTTCCGAATGGATGGTGCTACTTGCAACAACTTTCTTTGGCGCAACATGGGAATCTCACACCCAACCTAATGGAGGAGACCGTAGGATGTGTTGACACACTTCCTTCTCCCACTTACTATAAATACTTTCTCCATTCACCTTGTTCTTGATTTACGCAAACACCATCCGAATGGGGATGCCCTATTGACATCACGAGGTCGAGCATAAATCTCACGATGTGAACTTCGCGGAGAGCGTAAGAGAAAATTGATATATCATATATATCTTTTCACTCCCACTAAGTATTTTAAACAGTTTGGGTATACTTTTACTTAGGCATATTATGGCTAAAACAATATGACCTAAGTCTACCAATATAACAATTATACTGGAATTACCTAAGTCTATTAACCTTTTAATAAACCTAGGTCTATGAGTTTAATTTATTAACTTTTAATAAACGCCACGCACAAAAGATAATTTATAAACCTATGGATTAAATACACTCCCAGGTCAGTTCCCAGGTAGGGGTGTTCCGTTTCCGTCAGCTTAAGTACCCCAACCTAGCCAAAACCTTCCTTAGTCAGAGTCATTCTTTAATCAAAGTTTATAAATTATTGGTTTCCTAATTCTAATCTTATTAGAACTAGATAACCTTATGTCTAATTAATTTCCAGTTCTAAAACCATTTTAAAACTAATTAATTAACCTTAAGTTACATGCATTTCTATGTTATAAATTTCTTCATCATTCATCACATGAATAAACATACATTTATAACAAATCCATCACATGAAAAATGCATAGCAATTATATGTTTAATTTTAATTAATATAACTCTTATATTAATTATAATCAAAACATATAATATTTATTTCATAAATTAATATAACACTTATATTAATTCTTATGAAACCCAATAAACATGCATACAATATATTATAACACTTATAACATACTTTCAATGCATGGAGCATGCTTCCTATGGTGGGATTTTAAAATCTATATGACATACTTTATGCATATATAATCAGGGATTTTAATTAACACATACATTCACAATGCATAATTAATTAAACACACTAAAGTGGACTGGTTTTGGCATCTAATGCAAGCAAACTACTAAATTATTACAATAATAATCTAGGATTAACATCGAGTCACTTCGAACACTTCGAATTATGGTCGAACCGGCTTGCAAATGTGTGAACTGGACCTTCAAAAGGTTGAACTGGGTTGTAAAAGAGCGAACCGGGCCTCCAAATGATGAAACATACCTCCAAAAATGGAAAAACCGACCTCGAAATAGTTAAAATCGGCCTAAAAACACTCGAATCGGACCAAAATCGAGCCGAACTAGTCCAAAATGACTTGAACCGATCAAAGTCACTTGGATCGGTCAAAGTCAACGGTCAAAAGGTCAACTTCATCTCTTTCAAATGGAAATCACGGGTTGGAGTTGTTGGTACAGTAATCTGAAAAACAAAAAAAAAAAACAGCAGCTACTCTGTTCTGAATTCCAGTGACCTTTGAGGCTTCTTTCTTCAAATTTAAAGCCTTCCCGAACTCCGATTAACCCAAAACTTTTATAGACTATTCTTCACACATAAATGTTCAAACACACTTGAGCAATTTAAAAATAAAGTATGAATTGATGCTCAATTTAAATGCCAAAACTAGAAGAACACTTTAGACGCCCAAAAGAAATTGTATTTCAAAAAATACCCATCACAAGACACAATTGATCAAATTGAGTGCTCAAAATTGCTCTGATACCAATTGAAAGAGTCTAGATTAAGAAAGAGGAAGCAATTTTGGATCTTGAACACTCTAAGTTGATCAAATTGGTAAAATAAAATGCATGCTCAAAGTTGAAAAAACAGAGGGATAGAAAACTCAACTTTGAAGATCAAATTCTCTTCACCCAGTGGATGGTTTTCAACACGAACACTTCATGTACAACCGTTAGAGTCTTCCCTATTATCCTCGGGCCTTAGAACGGATTGTGGGATCCTAGGTTGAGAGAATTTAGAAGAAAAGACCTCAAAGGTCACTAATTCGGGAATTTAGAATTTTCTGCAAAATTCTATCAAATTACCTCAAATCACCGTTATATAAAGCTTCAACAAGCTTTATTAGAGTGACAACTCAAGGGTGATGAGGATGCTTTGAGTTGGAGGTGGCCAATTTTGGCTAATTTGAAGATGAGAGGGATTGGGCAAGTGGGCAAGTTGGATTTCATGGAAAATCCATGAAAATCCATTAAATCTCATTTAATTTTAATTCAAAAAATCAATATTAAATTGATTTTTTTATTATAATTAATTAATTAATTAAATTATTAATTTATTAATTTAATTAATTAATTTTTAATTTAATTTAATATCAAATATTAAATTAAATAAATTACCCGATCCCGATCGATTTTCGGAACATGAATCTTTATTCATGCTATAAACCGATCTAATATTTAAATCATATTTAAATATATACACCTCCTTTTAATCATAGTTTAATTTATAGTTAAGCTATGATTCGTTAAATATATCACATATAATAAGTAAATAAGTCTTAACAAGTAAATCAAATCTTAACTACAACATTTAACTACTCTAAATCACATGAAAACCAAGGTAAACATGTAGGAAACGTCTTAAAACTGTATTACAATCTGAAAGAAAAGGAAATTTTGATCAAATAAATAAAGGGCTATTTGTTTTGATAAAATTATATTCTTGCTTTATAAATCCAATAAACTAAGCTCCAAGGTTATAATATATCTTAAACATCAGTGTAGTGGACACTATTTGGATTGTGTTCAAGAATATAACCTAAATGGTTTATGGTATAAGAATAAGGTTGGAAACCTCATACTGGTAACACCATGGATGCGACCCACTTTGTAATTAGTACAAATGAGGTAATCGAACTCATTCATGTGGTTGACATCCTGTATGAAGAGTTCATACAAGACCGGACTGCAAATTATTAGTCTAACCAAAGGTAACAACAGTTAATGTGGATAAGACTGATAATTTATAGATGTTTATTAGTGTCTCGACCTGAATCCTAAGCATATTAAGAACTCCTGCTTATAGGAGTTTGTTCTTAGACTAGTATGGGTGAGAGTGGTCTGTAGCCGACTCAATAAGCCTACCTTCTCATGGACAAAATCTCGTAGGTAGCTGGGAACTTAACTGTGCAAGATGGAATTCACTCATTCTACACTAAGGAATTAGATAGGTTGTTCCTTTAAGAACTGACTCCAGGTCTTGAACAACGGGCCCCCGCCCTCTATAAGGGTATAAGTCTATGGTAGGACCTTAGACTTGTTGTTCATTAGAGGATCAGTGGTGCTTAAGAAACAAAGAGGTAATCACAGGGGTAAAACGATAATTTGACCCAGTCGTGATTACGAACAACCTATGAATGGTCGACTCATGGGTAATGATTATATTAGTGGACACAATATAATCTACAGTGAGGAGAGTGCAGCTACAAGTCTATAGTGAAGTGACTTGTAGTTAATGAATATTGATTCACTGGATCAAAGAGTTTGATCAGTTAATCTCACATTATTGGAGCTCATGAACTGTAGGTCCATTAGGTCCCTTCGTTGGCTCAACATGGTTATATTGAGGGTATAAAGTTAGGAATGAAATTGAAGTGTTCAATTTCATATATGAGATGTCATATCAGTTATATGTGATATAATTGATATAACATATAGTTTTAATGTGAATTAGATTCACATATTAACTATCTACTAAAGAGAGAATGAAATAGGGATAGAATGGTAATTTCCATCCTTATCTCCTTGTATATATAGTTGCATGAGATGCAACAAGGTTAAGGTGAAGGAACCTAAGCTTTTGCTAACCCAAGTGTGTGTCATTTGTTGTGTTGTTGGAAAAGTTCCAAAACATAATCTCTCTCACAACAACATCTCATCTCACCTAAAGGGAACTCACATTCCTCCCTCACCTAGAGAACAATTGAGAAGATCCGGTGGTAGTGTCTTCATCTGTTCGGGTTCCAGTTGTTCAGATCGTGATCGTGGAGAAAGGAGCACTCGAAGAAAAGTTCTTCAAAGATAATATCCCGCTGTCCATATTGTTCATTTATGCTTAATCTAGGTAGAATCGTTCTTGAATGTAATCCATGTAATGTAATTTAGAACGCGTGATTAACAATCGCTTCCGCTGCGGGATTAGATTCCCTTCAGTTGCAACGTCCAACGGCAGCGTTGCTGACGCTACCTTCATAGGCCTTCAACGCACCAAAGCCACATGCTCGGCGTTGCAACGCTATGGACAACGTTGCAACGCCATCACTTTGGGTCTTTATGCTTGGATTGATCCTTTCTCTTTCAATTGATGTTATTTTTAGCTCCAAATAGCCTCGTTTCGATCCCAAGTGATCCAAAATGTCTCCAAATGTCCTATTTGAGCTCTACCTGAAATTCAATGATTTAAACATATTAAAGCCCTGAAATTATCATAAAACTAGCAATTATTAAACCTAAGGATAACACATTTTGTGTGCTATCAAACACCCCCAAACTTAAACTTTTGCTAGTCCCGAGCAAAAACAACTTTGAACATTAGATTGTTCTTATACATACATTTGATTCAAGGCTCAAAGATTTAAGGGAAATCTAGTAATCACAGGAAACATTCAAACATAACACTTCAGCAAGCAATTTAAAACTTTTCTTAAGTGTTCCTACGTGTGTGTGATTAGCCTATGTTCCATTCATTTTTACTAAGCCCGGATCAACATTATTAGACTCTCCATTCAACTTCCCACTACACTGGTCATAATTACTAATCTTTGAGCCTTCCCACATTCAATAATTAAACAACTATACTCAGCACTTACTCACTTTTTATCACTTTTTCTATTTTCTTCTTTTTTTTTTTTGTGCAAGGGCACTAGCTTTCACACATCCACTGCAGGGACTCTTACCAAGAGCATTTGCTGAATGAGTGGCCTAACTGATCACAGTGAAGGTAGCTCTTTTTGCCCTCACTAATATTTTTCTTTAACAGACAAACAACAAAAACTAACTATTTCACAAATTATATAGGTCATGCACTTCATATTGTCATTCACCCTATCCTGCAGTTTAACTCTCAAATCAGTTCTTAGACTTATCGATGTGACATCAAACTTCTAAGCCTAATAACTTTATTCTAAGCATTTCAATACTACAGGAACACAGGCTATGTCCATAATAGTGCAGGAGAAACTCAAGAAAATGTTTTAAATTAAGTCAAATTCATGTCATGCTCTCAAGTTTCATCAGATTCACAAAGATTTCCAATTAATTCTCATCCTAGGCTATCATAATCATACTTATGCAAAGATCAATTAGCAATTCAGCACATACTCAGGATAGTCACAACAAATAAACAACATCCCACCCCCAAACTTAAACTAAACATTGTCCCCAATGTTTGTAGAAATAAGCACAAATTAAGTAGAAAGGTAAGAGTGAACAATCCTGTCCTGGGTGATGGAGATCTTTCTGAGTTCCTTGGATAGCCAAAACATGTGTGTTGGAGTTCCTAAGAACGGGAGCATGGATTTCAACGAGGGATGACATCAACATAACCTACAACGCAAAATAAACAAACTAGTAAATAAGCTAAGAACTGAAAAACAACTAAAACAAACTAAAGACAGAAAAACAAAAAACAAGTAAAGCTTGGGTTGTCTCCCAAGAAGCGCTTTGTTTAACGTCTTTTAGCTAGACTGTACTCCCTCAAGGTATTTCTGTTCTATGCTGCAACGCTCGGAGTAATGTGTTCATTTGGCCAATATGGGTCTCAATATTCTTTATTGCAGCTCCATGACTAGTCACTATACCAGATAAACTGGTGACTGCATTCTCCAGCTGGTTGGACCGACTTTTGGTTTCAGCTATGAAGGAGTGCAATGTCTCTTCCAGAGATGGTTTCCTCTCTGATGTAGAAGCATACCCTGTAGGAGGATTCAACACATTTTTATTGTTAGAATAAGAGAAATTTTCATGATACCTCAAACATGGATTACAATGTGTTGGGAGGTTATTCTGAGTCTGGTTTCCTCCATAGTTGTTGCTTCTATTGTTCAGGTAGTGTAGTTGCTCCATAGTGGATTCTCCATTGGACTGGGAGCATTAAGAGGGCATCCCTGTGTTGTGGTGATCCTGCAAAATTATTCATAGCATGAGTGAGAGATGCCATATGAGATTTAAGAGAAGTTACCTCATCAAGTTGATACATTCCAGCTACTGGCTTAGATCTGTCATTGTCTGTAGGCCACTGGTAGCTGGCAGTTGACACTTTCTTGAGGAGGGAACGTGCTTCTGGCATAGTCTTCGCCATGAAAGCCCCTCCAGCAGTGGCATCCAGAATTGCCCTTTTCTTACCTTCAAGTCCATTATAAAACAGTTGTACCTCGAGCCAATCTGGGTAGTCATGCTGTGGGCACCTCCTGAGCATGTCCTTGTACCTTTCCCAAGCCTCAAATAGTTGTTCTCCCTCCTGCTGCCTGAATGTTCCTATCTCCATCCTTAACTTTGCAGCCTTCACAGGTGGAAAGAATTTGGTCATGAAGGCTTGGGTCAACTACTCTCAGGAAGTGATACTGCCCGAGGGAAGGGACCATAGCCATTCCTTAGCTCTACCCTGCAAAGAGAAAGGAAAGAGACGTAAGCGAATATTATCAGCAGAGATACCATTCATTCTAACTGTACCACAGATTTCTAAGAAATTTTGCAGATGTGAGTTAGGATCTTCTGTGGCTAATCTTCTAAAAGCACCTTCCCTAACCATCTGTATATGTCCTGTCTTAAGTTCAAAATTAGCATTTATAAGGGCATAAACTATTCCAGCCTGCTCAGAATCAAACACAGCTTGGAAATACTCCCTGATGGGTTTAGGGTTATTGATGAGCTCCTGATCAGCCATAGTCTGAGGTTATGTTTTTTCTTCCCTTAGCAGTCTCCTCCAGGTCCTTTCGATCTCAGAATCAAAATGGTGCAAGTTTGTAGCTTTCCCCATGGACATACACCTGGAGGTACAAAAAGAAAGAAATTAGATAAAAACACAAAACTAGAAAATGAAATAAAACATAAAAACAGAAAAACAGAAAACATAAGACATAAAACTTGGGTTGCTTCCCAAGAAGCGCTTTCATTAACGTCTTTAGCTAGACGGTGACTTATCAGGGCACATAAAAATGCTCATATTTCTTTGGGCCCTTCTTGCTTGCATCGATATAGCCTTTTAAGTCTAAAAGGCTATCCTGTTTCTCCTACGCACCAGACAGATAACTATTTTTTGTATTTTTGTTTATCAAAATAAAAGAACAAAAATCAAAACAAGACTCGTGAGTGTAAAACAATTGGCTATGAAGATTAAAGGAAACTACTGGAGATAAAAGAGGGAAGGACTTCTCAGCCTCGACCTCTATCACCTGAATCTACCCTGTGGGAATAATTGTATCAGCAATGTCTACCTCACTATTCTGTTTGTGGTGTGTCTCAGTCTCCCCCAAACTATCTTCACTATTGTATGAACAAGTCCTCCTAGGTGGCACTTCCTCAGTGGTAAGGATAAGAAATTGTTCTTGTAAGGCCTTAAGGGAAATCACTAGTTGATTAAGATATTTAGCTCTATCCTTTACTATTTCCCAAAGTCCTACCACCTCAGCTTCTAACCCATTCAACCTCTCTAATTCATTATAAACCAAATTTTTAATTTTCAACTCTAAGGTATATTCCATTAATTGGTCCACAAGAGAATATTTTTCTAATGGTTGGTCAGGGTACAAAACATTAGGGTCCCAAGTGCCTAAATAACTACCATGATAAGAATTTTTATCAATTGTAGGTACATAATGGTAAAAATTAGACAAATGGAATTTAGGGAAATCATGATGCACATACCTAGGGTCCTGAGAGAAACAATAGAATGGTGAAAAATCAAAATCATGCAAAGTCATGCTTGAAAAATCAGTAATCCAGACTTTTACACAATAGCAACACAACAAAAACAGGGGACAAAGACTCAAAAACAACACACAAAACTAATATAAAACAAATAAGGAAACAATCAAACACACAAAAATAAATAAGGAAAGACACACAAACAAACTTTAGTCTAAAATCTCAAATTTTCTCCTAATATTAATTAATCTAAATAATCGTCATTCCCCGGCAACGACGCCAAAAACTTGTTGCGTAAAATTATTTTGCAATACCGCAGTGTACGGGTCAAGTTTTAGTATAGTGATTTAAGAGTCCAAGTATCGTCCTCGGGAATGGGTTTCTAGATTAATTAATTACTAAGATACTAATTCTCAATTTCAGCTAAAGAAACATAACATGGATAGGTGAGTGAAAGTAGAAACTAACAACAGACTAACATGTGGAGACACAAATTGATAGACTCAAAGGAAATGGACTTCACAAGCTAATTACTGAATTAACACATGCAATGAACTAATGTGATGCTTTTATAAACAAGAAGTATAATACTCAAGAAAACATCTTGATTCTTAGTGAGCCTCGCACATGCAATAAACTCCATAATCTCCATATGAACCTACGACATGCACGACATTAAGCAACTTCTTTATGTGTTTCCCTTAAGTTTCTTAGTCATTCTCATGCCAGACTCCTAAGGGCTTTGACAACTTTGTTATAATTCAAGTTTTATCTCTCGAGTCCACTTAAACCAACAAAATTAAGAGTTAAAGAATGAATTGCAAAAAATAAGAACAAAACATGCTTCAATACATAGAAAATAAGTCTTAACAAGTAAATCAAATCCTAACTAAAACATTTAGCTACTCTAAATCATATGAAAACCAAGCTAAACATGTAGGAAACGTCTTAAAACGGTATTTCAATATAAAAGAAAAGGAAATTAAACTTATGTATCGATGTCGGTCTTTCGTCTCCGAGCTCCCATCTTGATCTCGAACCTCCACGGATGCTTTGGCTCTAAAAAATGCTCTTTTCTCTCTTCTTACAAAGAGTATTTCAAAAATAGGGCCAAAAGTCTTCCAAATTCGGCTCTCTTTGCAAGAGAATGTAAGGATGTATTTATAGGCTTCAACGGTACAGCGTTGCAACGCTAGGGACAGCGTTGCAACGCTGTACCCTAACCACGTGGTATATATGGAAACAGTCGGCAACATTGCAACGCCGCTACCCTAACGCACGCGTTCCTATCGATCCGGCGTTGCGACGCTTGAAGGCAGCGTTGCAACGCTCTCGGCATGGGTCTTCTACTCATTTTTCTTATCGCGATAGCGTTGCAAAGCCCAACGGCAGCGTTGCAACACTACCTGCATAGGCCTTCAACGCACCAAAGTCCCACGCTCGGCGTTGCAACGTTGTCCATCACTTCGGGTCTTCAAGCATGGATTGATCCTTTCTCTTTCAATTGATGTTATTTTTAGCTCCAAATAGCCTCGTTTCGATCCCGAGTGATCCAAAAGATCTCCAAATGTTCTTTTTGAGCTCTTTACCTGAAATTCAATGATTTAAACACAACAAAGCCCTGAAATTATCATAAACTAGCAATTATTAAGCCTAAGGATAACACATTTTGTGTGCTATCAATAGTCAACCTCTTCGACCTGGGTAAAACCCTTTGCCACTAGGCGTGCTTTGAAGGTCTGCACCTTCCCATCTACGCCACGTTTACGCTTGTAGATCCATTTGCAACCAATAGGTTTTACCCCATCTAGTTGATCCACAAGCTCCCAGACAGAATTGAAGTACATTGACTCCATTTTCTTGTCCATAGCTTTAATTCATTCGTCCTTGTCAACATCAACCATTGTTGTATCATAGGTCAATGGATGCTCATTGTCATCATCAGGATTGACGACTTGGGTTTCAGCTAAACCCATGTAACGTTCAGGCTGTCTAACAACCTTCCCACTACGTCGAGGCATTCCCAACTCTTGGAACTGACTTGACTTGACGTGCTAGGATAAACAACACTTGTTGACGTACTAGACCCATTGACAACTCTTATTGACGTACTGTCCATTTCGTTCAACACGATTTTGCTCCTAGGCAAATGATCCCTGATGTGGTCTTCCTCAAGGAAAGTGGTGTTTGTCGACACAAGCACCCTATTTTCCTTAGGATCGTAAAACATACCACCTCTAGTCTCTTTTGGGTAACCTACGAATAGGCACAATTTTGAACGGGGTTCCAATTTCTTCTGGTTTGACACAAACACGTGGGTCGGGCATCTTCAAATTCTGAAATGGTGTAAACTACCTTTACGTCCATTCTAGAGTTCGAAAAGTGTTTCACTAACACTCTTCGACGGAACATTTTTCAAAATATAAACCACAGTCTCCATTGCGTAACTCCAAAAGGAATCAGGGAGACGAGCATAGCTCATCATCGATCGAACCATGTCCAACAGGGATTCTGTTTTTCCTCTCCGATACACCATTCTGCTGTGGCATACCAGGTGCTGAGAGTTAGGACGTAATTCCAGGTTCTATCATATAGTCCTGGAGTTCTGTGTCCATATACTCTCCACCTCGATCCGATCGAAGTATTTTTATCGTTTTACCTAACAGGTTCTCAACCTCAGTCTTGTACTCCTTGAACTTTTCAAGAGTTTCAGACTTCTTATGCATTAGGTAAAGATACCCATACCTCGAATAGTCATCTATGAAAGATACAAAGTATTCATAACCACCTCTTGCTTTAACACTCATTGAACCACAGAGGAAAGAATGTATAAGCTCAAGGGGCTCCTTGGCTCTATATCCTTTTCCACTAAAAGGACATTTGGTCATTTTGCCTTCGAGGCATGACTCACACACCGGTAAAGAGTTTTCTTCCAACAGACTTAAAAGTCTACTATTTACTAGTCTCTCAATCCTATTGAGATTAATGTGGCCTAACCTTAGATGCCAAAGATGGGCATTTTCTTTTGGAGAAACTTTAACTCTTTTAGTTCGCGTTTCTGCAGTTTTAAATAACTCAGTGTTCAAAACGCTTTTGACCGAATTAGGCTTTAAAGCATACAAATTTGACTTAAGTGAAGCAGAACAAATGAGATTACCATTTCTGGAAATAAACACTTTATTACCATGAAAAGAAACGGAAATACATTGTTCTAATAAACAGGAAATAGAAACGAGGTTTCTAGTAAACTCTTGAACTATATACATGTTGTCTAACAAAATGTAATTTCTGCCAAAGAAAAGCTTCACTTTGTCGATAGCTGCAGCAGAGACTATCTCTCCGGATCCAACCCGTAGAGACTCCTCACCCTCTCCCAGCTTCTGTCAGGAATCAATTCCCTGAAAGAAGAACAAACGTGGTTAGTGGCGCCCGAATCCAATATCCAGGAAGAGTCACGACTCTCCACTAAACAAGTTTCAGTTACCAGTAAATCATATTTACCTTGATTCTTCCTCTCGGCAAGGAACTTGGGACAGTTTCTTTTCTAGTGGTCTTCCCCATTGCAGTGGAAACACTTTCCTTTTTGTGCAACTTCCTTGACCTTTTTGCCCTTTTGGGCGGCAACTCGGTCAGCTTTACCCTTCTTCATTTTCTTCATCTTCCCTTTCGGGTGAGAAGTAGCAACATGATTAGTCTTAGAGGTCGAACCCCTGTGATAAGACCTGTAGGCAACATTTGCCTCAGCTTCCGGTGTCTTGATCCTCATCAAGGACTGGAAGTTCTGTAGCTCGTTCAGAAGGGTAGTCAGAGTGTAGCTAATTTTGTTCATAACAACATTGCTACGAAACTGAAGGAAACTCTTCGGAAGAGTCTCCAAGATAAAGCTGACCTGGCTTGACTCGTCGATCGAAACCCCGTTCATCTCCGCTAGATTAAAGTGGGTCATCATGTCCAGAACATGTTCACGGACAGACGTCCCTTCTTTCATCCGTGCATTGAAAACGTGTTTGAGTGAATCGTGCCTGACTTGAAAGGACTGTTGTCCAAACATGTCTTGCAACGACTTCATGATCTCCTTAGCGATGATCATCAACTTGTGCTTCTTTGCCAAAACTTCAGATAAGCTGGCAATTATATAGACCTTGGCCTTTTTATTGGCCCTGATCCATCGATCGTATGCATCACGAACACTTCATGATGCAGACGAGCTCGACAAATGAGGACACTCCTCAGTAAGCACGAACTTCAGGTCGTTTGTTACAAGAATCGTGTTGATATTATTCTTCCACATTTGGAAGTTATCTCCCACTAATTTGTCAAAAGCGAGTAAAGCGATTATTGAGCTAGACATTTTAGCTGAAAAATTCAAAAATAATTTTGTGTCAGTCTCGCAAAAAACTTTTGAGTCCAACCAGGTTTTAGCAAAAATTAATCCTATGATCCCTAGGTCATTTAAAATTTGCAATGATATCCTAAAGGTTTAGAATGACCGCCACCGAAGGGTGAACAGAAACACTGCTCCTCTAGGACAAGACTTTCTCGACCAGACCCTAATCCCAGAATAACTCTTATTCCATTAGGCGTCCGGTTACAATTATTTGGTCGAATTCATTAACACTTAAACAATCTCGTGAGTGTCACCCTCAATCTTTAAGTTTCCAAGTATCCGTCCAAACAATAGCCACCGAAGGGTGAACTCCGAAGGAAAACAAACAAGGAAACTGTATCCCTTTCGAGAATTCACGGTGTTTCGACTCCCATGATTAAGGCCCTCCAAAGGGATTGTCTGGCCCAGGCCAACCTAGCAGACGGATCATAGGGGTCTCACGGTGTGAATCAAAAGAAGAGACCGTGGGTCCCATTTTCACAGGTTCCGCTCCCACTCACTATAACTACTCTCTCCATCCACTTTGATATTGACCCATACAAATACCACCCGGAGGGAGACGCTCTCATTTGCGCCACGAGGCCGAGTATGGATCTCACAGTGCGGACTTAACGAAGATTTGTGGTTGGAAAAATAAATGTATCTTATACACTTTATTTCCTCCCACTCAGCACTTTATAATTTTCGGGACTGACCTAGATAAACCGGCTAAAATTTACCTAAGTCTACCAATATAACTCTTATATGGTATAGCCTAAGTTTATAATCACATTATTACTTAGGTCTATGTGAGTAAATTAACCAACTTTTAATTAACGACACTCACGAAAAATATAATCTAAGAATCTCCGGACCGAATTCACTCCCAGGTCGGTTTCCAGGTAGGGGTGTTCTGCAAGCGTCAACTTAAATACCCCAGCCTTAATCAAAACCTTCCTTAAAGAGAGTTACTAATCAGTCACCATTCAAAGATTACATTTTGATTTCCTAATTCTAATCTTATTAGAACTAGAAAACCTAAGTCTAATTATTCAAGCTCTAAACACTTTAAAACTAATAATTAACTTAGGTTACTGAATTTCTATGTTATAGTGCTTGATCATTCATCACATGTATAACTATACTATAACATAATAATTCATCATATGAAATAAAATGCATGAGCATATTTTAATCTAAAAAATTTAACACTTATATTTAATTTAATTAAATCATGCATTTAATTATATTATAACACTTATAATATAACCTATCATGCAAACTATATATTATAACACTTATAATATAAATGATGCATGAAATGTTTAACCTAAGGTGGGATTTTAAATCTATATGACATGCACATAGAATTTAATTAAATCATACATCTCATGCATAAAAATAATTAAATAGCAAAAAATGGACCGGTTTTGGCACTTAGAGGCATTTATTTAATTAAATAACATTAATATAACAATTATATTAATATTATTTAATAAAATAAATTAAATAAAAATAAATAAATTTTACAAAAAAGAAATGAATTAAATAATTTACAAAAACAACCCCACGTTTGAAGCAACTCCCATGCTCCCACGACCTTCGCGCGCACCCCTCGCGAACTGCCCACTAACGCGCACAGCGTTGCAATGTCGTGGGCAACGTTGCAACGTTTTAGCGCTCAGCGTCACGCCAGCGTTCCCAACGCCAGCAGCGTTGCAACGCTGTCCTGCAGCACGCCTTGCTCCCGCGATGGTAGCGTTGAGACGCCGATGAACAGCGTCTCAACGCTGTCGACCGAACAGCAAGCTCCTCTTGCTGTTCTTCGTCGATTCTCGCCCGTTTCTGCTCTGATTTCTTAACAGCAACACTTGCCATGAACGACTCGGACTTACAGACTCGATTTACAAAATGCCCAAAATAACGGGCCCTTACATTGATCAAATCAACAAGAAATATAAATCTAAAAACAATGCCAAAACCGAAAGCATCCATTTTTTCAAACCAACATTCGTCTCATAAATTAAAGGCAATACCCACCTAATTTTAACGAAAAACAGTGCACAACAAGGACCAACGTATGACTCTGATACCAATTGAAGGAAATGAAACTCCCAGCGCAGCGGAAGACGATCGAATTGTCGCGGTGATGTTGTGCAACTTAAATTCGTTAAAATTATCTAACACTTAGATTTAGGCTAAACATGCATAAAATGAAAAGAATACATCAAGTTTTTGTTACTTACTTGTTGAAGACGTTCTTCAAGGCTTCCTTTTCGTTCACGAACTCTTCGTGCTTCATCGATCTCAACTAACTCTTCTCACGAACGTAGACCGAATCCCACCATTTGGCTTCTCGGTTGTTCTTCGTTTGGAAGAAGGAAGATGGTGTGATCTTAAGTTTTGGTTTTGGGAGGAGAAATCTTGAAAGAGAATTGAGAGAGAGAGGAGAGCTTCTTTTGGTGAGAATTCCAAAAATGAGCTTCCAACCTTGCAACCCTTCTTGCAAAAGGGGTTTAAATAATAGAGATAGGTGGAGTTGAAATCTCCACCTATTTACCATTTTACCACAACTATAGGTTATGCAAATCATATTTGCATAACCATATATTATAAGATATCTCATATCTCATTTTACAAATCAAATTTGTATAATTGTTGATTTATCAAATTGAATCGCATCCAATTTAATATCTCTCAACCTAATTTCTCCAAATTAGCTCTAATTCAATAATTAGGCTAACCTATAGTTTATTATGAATCTCATTCACATTAAACTATATATTATATCATTCATAGCTCATATAAACGACATAAATGCCCTTTGGTGAACTTGAACAGTTCAATTCACACCAAAACAGTAAACCTTATTTTAATCCAGTTTGAGCCAACCGAGTGACCTTATGGACTTACAGTGACGAGCTCCAATGATCCGAGATTAACCTATCAAACTCTTTGACCCGGTTAATCAACATTCATTAGCTACGGTAACACTCCACTAAAGCCCGAAGCTGCACTCCCGTCAGTGCAAGATATTACGTGTCCATTGATATAACCAATGCCTATGAGTCGACCCATCACAGTTTGTTCGTAGACACTGTTGGGTCAAATTATCGTTTTACCCTTGTGTCTACTTCTTGCTCCTTATTCCCCACTGCTTCTCTAATGAACAACAACGTTGTAATGGTCCAACCATACACAACAACCCTCTCATGCCAGTGAGAGGGTGGGCGCCCGTTGTCCAAGCCCTGGAGACAACACTTAAGGGAACACCCACTCTAGTTTCCCTAAAGGCGGGAACAAGTGAATTCCATCTCGCGTAGTTATGTTCCCAGCTCCCTACTTGGTCCTATCCCTAAGAAGATAGGCATATTGGGCGAGTAACTTTGACCACCCTCACCCGTACTAGTCAAAGGACAGACCCCCGCAGACAGGAGTGCGTAACACACTAAGGATTCAGGTCGAGTCACTAATGGTCATCTACGAAGTTATTAGTCCTTACTATCAATGGTGATACATCAGTAGGTCTAATAATTCACGATCCGGTCTTGTACAATCTCATTGTACAGGATGCCCCCACTCGCATGTCAACCACATGAACGAGTCAGATCACCTCGTTTGTATCATAATACAAAGCGGGTCACATCCACAGTGTATCCAGGATTAGGTTTCCAACTCCATCCATATACTGTAGACCGTTCGGGTCATTAACTCGAACGTGATCCTCCCTGTGTGTCCACTACACACTGTTCAAGTTCTAGTTCTCTCATGTATTCAATGACCCTGGAGCTTAGTTTATTGGACAAAGTTTGTAATAAATGCGAGACACAAAAGATGAAATAAATTACTCTTTATGAATTTCAAATAGTAATTTACAAACTGAACAAGATTAGGACAAACATCCCAACAGATTCCAATTTCTATCTGATGAAATACTCATACCCTTCTCGTGCCTCGACATTCATAGGACCACAGAGATCCGAATGCACGAGTTCCATGGGTTCTTTGGCTCTATAACCTTTTTCAGAAAAAGGTTGTTTCGTGAATTTTCCCTCAAGACATGACTCACGTGGTTATAAGGAGTTGTCCTCTAACTTACTTAGGAGACCACTCTTAACCAATCTCCCAATCCTATTGAGATTAATGTGACCTAGTCTCAAATGCCAAAGATAGGTACTTGGAGAAAGATTCTGCCTTTTATTTTGAGTATCAGCGGTTTTAAACATCTCGATGTTCAAAATAGCTTTTATCTCTAGTTGTCTTAACACATATAAGTTGTTTACAAGTTTATCGGAATATATTCGTACACCTCTTTTGCAAATGAACGCTTCATTATAATCAAAAGGTACTTTATACATCTGTTCAGGTAAACAAGAGATAGATACAAGATTTCTTTTAATTCCAGGAATCAAAAGTACATTGTCTAATAAAATGAATCTATCTCTAAATAACAACTTCATTGCTCACATTGCTCTAGTTGAGACACCTCTCCTGTTCCAACTATGAGAGTTATCTCACCATGAGCAAGCTTCTTCCATGAATTAGTTTCCTGAAAAGAAGAACACACATGGTTAGTGACTCTTGAATCTAATATCCAGGCGGAATCATCATGTTCCACTAAACATGTTTCAACAACAAGTAAATCATATTTACTTTGTTGTGTCTTCTCAGTTTTCCTCTCCATTATATGGGAGTTATAAACACCCTCGAGGGCATCATGACGGACCGACGAGGAAGATTGTCCAAACATCGTCTGTAATGAACATATGATCTCCTTAGCGGTGATCATCCCCTCATGTTTCTTTACTAGCACATCAGATATGCTGGTTAAGATGTAGACTCGGGCCTTATCATTATCCCTAATCCATCTATCATATGCATCCCGAACAATTCGAGTTGTAGTCGAGCTGGGAGGGGGAGGACATTCCTCCCTTAAAATGAACCTTAGATCATCGATGGCTAGAATCATATTCAAGTTCGATTTCCAGGTCGCGTAGTTATTGTCGTTTAATTTATCGGAGGTAAGTAGTTGGATTAAAGAGCTTGACATGCTGAAAAGAATGAATTCTATTAGTGAATTGCTTCTAACCCATCAAATTTAAGAATTTAGCAAAATTAATATTGTACCCATAAACTCATTATTGTTTTTGCAACGATACTTCAGCAATCTCCCACCATGTAGTATGCCGAAGTGTCAAGCAAGGATGCATCGCTGATTCCACCATGGAGGCCGAATATGTAGCAGCTTGTGAAGCAACTAAGGAGGTCGTTTGGTTAAGGAAATTCATGATAAATTTGGAAGTTGTTCCAAATATGACTTTGCCCATCACACTGTATTGCGATAACAGTGGTGCAGTGGCAAATTCAAGGGAACCCCGAAGTCACAAGAGGGGAAAGAACATAGAGCGGAAGTATCATCTCATTCAGGAGATCGTGCATAGAGGAGATGTGATTGTCATGAAGATAGCCTCAGAGCACAACATTGTTGATCCTTTTTCAAAGGCTCTAACGGCTAAAGTATTTGAGAGTCACCTAGAAGGTCTAGGTTTACAAGTCTTTCCCAACTAGGGCAAGTGGGAGTATTTTGTACAAAGAGGTTTAAATGCCCTAGTTTATTGTATTTACATTACTGTGATGTTTTAGTACTCCACAAGCTTTAGGTCAAGTGGGAGATTGTTGGGATTTATGCCCTAAACTTGTGTAATTTTGATCAATTAAATAAAGTGTTATTTGTTTTGAAAAAATTACAGTCTTGTTTTATAAATTCAATAAACTAAGCTCCAAGGTTATAACATTTATCTTGAACATCAGTGTAGTGGACACTATTTGGGTTGAGTTCAAGAATATAACCTAAATAGTCTATGGTATAAGAATAAGGTTGGAAACCTCATTCTGGTAACACCATGGATGTGACCCACTTTGTAATTAGTACAAATGAGGTAATCCAACTCATTCATGTAGTTGACATGCGAGTAGGGGCATCTTGTATGAAGAGTTCATACAAGACTGGATCGCAAATTATTAGTCTAACCAGTGTAGCACCGTTAACAAGATAAGACTAGTAATTTATAGATGGTCATTAGTGACTCGACCTGAATCCTGAGCAAGTTAAGAACTCTTGCTTATAAGGGTTTGTCCTTAGACTAGTATGTGTGAGAGTGGCCTGTAGCCGACTCAATAAGCCTACCTCCTCAGGGACAAAACCTCGTAGGTAGCTGGGAACTTAACTGTGCAAGATGGAATTCACTCATTCCTACACTAAGGAATTAGATAGGTTGTTCCCTTAAGAACTGACTCCAGGTTTTGAACAACGGGGCCCCGCCCTCTATGACGGTATGAGTCTAAGGTAGGACCTTAGACTTGTTGTTCATTAGAGGATCAGTGGTGCTTAAGGAGCAAAGAGTAATCACACGGGGTAAAACGATAATTTTACCCAACCGTGATTACTGAACAACTGTGTGAAGGGTCGACTCATGGGTAATGACTATATCGGTGGACACAATATTATCTACAAAGTGAGGAGAGTGCAACTACAAGTCTATAGTGGAGTGACTTGTAGTTAATGAATATTGATTAACTGGATCAAAGAGTTTGATCAGTTAATCTCACATCATTGGAGCTCATGAATTGTAAGTCCATTAGGTCCCTCCGTTGGCTCAATATGGTAATATTGAGGGTATAAAGTTAGGAATGAAATTGAAGTGTTCTATTTAATACATGAGGTGTTATATCAATTATATATGATATAATTGATATAATATATAGTTTTAATGTGAATTAGATTCATATATAAACTATATACTAAAGAGAGAATAAATGAGGGGTAGGATGGTCATTTCCATCCTATTTCCCTATATATATGGTTGCATGAGATGCAACTAAAAAAAAAAAAAGAGATTCCAAGCTTTTGTTGTGTTGTTGGAAAGGTTCCAAAACACAAACATCTCTCTCACAAAACACCTCACCTCTCCTAAAGGGAACCAACCTTCCTCCCTCACCTAGAGAACAACGGAGAAGATCTGGTGGTAGTGTCGTGTTTGTTCGAGTTCGTGTTGCTGAGATCTTGATCGTGAGAGAGAAGGAGTACTAGAAGAAAGGTTCTTCAAAGGTAACTTTCTTGCTGTCCATTATGTTCATATGCTTAATCTAGTCATATATGTTCTTGAATTAAATCGTTTTAACTAAATCACGAGCGCGCGATTCACAATCGCTTCCGCTGCGGGACTCGTATTCCCTTCATAGAAGGATTCGAATAGACTTTACCATAGTAACAGGTGAAAAGGTCTCCTCATAGTCAACCCCTTCAACCTGGGTATAACCCTTTGCTACTAGTCTAGCTTTAAAGGTTTGCACCTTCCCATCTACACCACGCTTCCTCTTGTAGATCCACTTACAACCTATAGGTTTTACCCCATCAGGCTTATCTACAAGATCTCAAACAGAATTGAAGTACATAGACTCCATTTCTTGGTCCATGGCTATGACCCATTTGTCTTTGTCTTTGTCAACCATTGCTTGATTCTAAGTCAATGGATCCTCGCACTTGTCATCTGGTATAACAACTTGGGTTTCAGCTAAACCCATGTAACGGTCAGGCTATATTACAACCCTCCTACTACGTCGAGGCATACTCAACTGTTGAGATGGACTCTCTTGACTAGACAAACTAGTATCAACAGCTCTTGTTGACGTATTAGTGTTCTTATTAGCAACCTTTGTTATTGTTCCGTCTAACTCACTCAACACAACTTTACTTTTTGGTTTGTGGTCCCTTAAGTGGTCCTCCTCTAAGAAAATGGCATTTGTCGACACAAAAACCTTATCTTTCTTAGGATCATAGAATAAACCACCTCTTGTTTCTTTTGGGTATCCTACGAATAGGCATAATTTTGAACGAAAATCCAACTTCTTTGGATTTATCACAAGCACATGTGCTGGACAACCCCATATTTGAAGTGACATAAACTACCTTTACGCCCTTTTCAGAGTTCAAAAGGTGTTTTAGAAACACTTTTGGAGGGCACATTATTCAAAATGTATACTGCAGTCTCCACTGCGTAACCCCAAAAGGAACTAGGGAGATGAGCATAACTCATCATTGATCGAACCATGTCCAACAAGGTTCTATTTCTCCTTTCCGATACATCGTTTTGCTGTCGTGTGCCGGGAGCTGAGAGATGGGATGTAATTCCATGTTCTATCATATAGTTCTGGAATTTTAAATACATGTACTCTCCACCTCGATCCGATCAAAGTGTTTTAATAGTTTTACCTAATTGATTTTCAACCTCAGTCCTGAATTCCTTGAACTTTTCAAGTGCTTCAGACTTGTGGTGCATTAGGTAAATATGCCCAAATCTAGAATAATCATCTATAAAAGAGATGAAATATTCATATCCTCCCCTGGCTTTAACATTCATCGGACCACAAATGTCTAAATGTATAAGCTCAAGAGTTTCTTTGGCTCTATAACCTTTTCCAATCATGTTTTAGCTAATTATCAAATGATTCCTAGGCCATTTATAATTTGCAATGATACTCCAAAGGTTTAGAATGTATGACACCGAAGGGTAATAAAAAACACTCCTCCTCTGGATCAAGACACTCTTGACCAAAACCTAATGCCAGAATAACTCTTATTCCTATATGTTTTAGTTACCATTTTTTGGTCTGGATACATAAACAACTTTTGTACCCCGTGAGTGTAACCCTTTGTCTTTAGATCCCAGAGTCTCCATCCAATAAAATCCACCGAAGGGAGGACTAGATTGAAAAATAGTTTAAGGAAATCTTTATCCCTTTCGGTGTCTCATCATGTTCGATCCCCTATGATCAAGCCCTCAGAAGGGATTGTGCAGTCCCGACCAAACTAGCAGGCTGACCATAGTGGTCTAACGGTGTAAACCGACAAAAGAGACCGTAGGTTTTGTTTTCACTAAACCTGCTCAACCTCACTATAAGTACCCTCTCCATTCACCTTGATATTGACCCATATAAACACCATCCGAAGGGGGACGCTCCCGTTTGCGCCACGAGGACAAGTATGAGTCTAACGGTGTGAACTTCCCAGAGGTAGCGTAGGTGGAAAAATATGTATCTCATACACTTTTTCCTCCCACTGAATACTTTAAAGTGTATAGGAATCTTACTTAGGCTAAAAACCCGGCTAATGGTTTTACCTAAATCTATCAATATAACTCTTATATCGATAATCAATATAACTCTTATATTGATTTTATCCTAAGTGTGTTAATATAACTCCTTATATTAAACCTAGGATTTCTAGTTTATTAACTCCTTAATAAACTCGCTGACGCTACTGTAATTTATAAACACTCTGATTAAATTTCACTCCCGTGTCGAGTTCCTGTAGGGTGTTCTGCTTTACATCGACTTAAATACCCCAGCCTAGACAGAACTTTCCTTAGACAGAGTTCCTCTTTTAATCATAGCTTATAAATTACTTGGTTCCTAATTCTAATCTAATTAGAACTAGATAACCTAAGGTCTATTATTTCCAAGTTCTAAATATTTTAAAACTAATAATTAACCTTAGGTGACATGCATACTATGTTATAGTGCTTGATCATTCATCACATGAATAATTAGACATTCATAGCACAATCATCTCATGATATATAATGCATGTCAATGTTGTCCATAAATTAATATAACAACTTTATATTAATTAATCATGCAAACTATATAATATAACTCCTTATATTATAAATGATGCATGAAAATGCTTAACCTAAGGTGGGATTTCTAAAATAAAAGCATACATTATGCATGGCAATAACTACACAACAATTGCATAATTTAAATAGCAAAATTAGACCAATTTTGGCACCCTAAATTTAATTTTAATTAATATATTCTAATTATATTAATTAAAATTAATTAATTAAAATTATAAATTAAATATAAACCATTTTTATATTTAATATATAATAAAAAATATTCTGCCGTTCTTTGCTTTGCGTGAAAGCGTCTCGCGCGTTACTGCTTGATAGTAGCGTTGCAACGTTGCTTCTTGTCTTCTTCAGCCAGTTGAAACGCGCCTCTCGTCAAGCGTTATAACGGTAAAGATCGCGTTGCAACGCTGCCTCTGATGCGCGCCTCCTTCCACAAGCGCAGCGTTGCAACGCCAATGAACAGCATTGCAACGCTACACACAGACAACACATGGAATTTGCTATTCCTTGCTCGTTTTCACTCCGATCTTCTCAGCAACCACTTTTCCTCGATCGACACGGACTTACAGACTCGATTTACACTTAAAATTGCCCAAAACATCGGGCCCTTACATTGAACAATTCAATAGAAATTGTAAATCTAAGTGCCAAAAATGAAACCATCTAATTTGCAAAATCGTTCATACATCTCATGCAAAAACAGTAAATTCCACCTCGTTCTTGAAAAATTCAGAACGCAATTCAAGAACACAATTCGGTTCTGATACCAATTGAAGGGAATACGAGTCCCGCAGCGGAAACGACTGTGAATCGCGCGCTCTTGATTCAGTTACAACGATTTTATTCAAGAACTAATACAACTAGATTAAGCATGTAAATATAATGGACAACAAAGAAAATTACCTTTGAAGAACTTTTCTTCAAGTGCTCCTCCTCTCTCACGATCAAGATCTCAGCAACACGAACTCGAACGAACACCGACACTACCACCGAATCTTCTCCGTGGTTCTCTAGGTGAGGGAGGAAGGTGGGTTCCCTTTAGGAGAGGTGAGGTGTTTTGTGAGAAAGATGTTTGTGTCTTGGAACCTTTCCAACAACACAACAAAAGCTTGGAATCACTTAACCTAGTTGCATCTCATGCAACCATATATATAGGGAAATAGGATGGAATTGACCATCCTACCCCTCCTTTATTCTCTCTTTAGTATATGGTTTATATGTGAATCTAATTCACATTAAAACTATATATTATATTAATTATATCATATATAATTGATATAACACCTCATGTATGAAATTGAACACTTCAATTTCATTCCTAACTTTATACCCTCAATATTACCATGTTGAGCTAACGGAGGGACCTAATGGACCTACAGTTCATGAGCTCCATGATGTGAGATTAACTGATCAAACTCTTTGATCCAGTTAATCAATAATCATTAACTACAAGTCACTCCACTATAGACTTGTAGCTGCACTCTCCTCACTGTAGATAATATTGTGTCCACTGATATAGTCATTACCCATGAGTCGACCCTTCACAGGTTGTTCTTAATTAAAGCTGGGTCATATTATCGTTTACCCCGTTGTTCAAGACCTGGAGTCAGTTCTTAAGGGAACTGTTGGGATTTGTGCCCTAAAACTCGTAGTTTGTAATTATGTTCTAATTAATGTAATAAAGTGTTATTATTTCAATAAAGTGTTATTGTTCGTTATCTACGAGTTTGCCTTCATTCAAACCCTAAATCCAATAAACTAAACACCCAAGGCTGTTAAATAAATCTCTAACTGAATGTAATGTACATAAAAAGGATCTCGGTTCGAGATACAGCCTAAAGGGTCTATAGTTAGGGGATAAGGTTTGGGTACCTTACCCTGGTACAACTATGGATGTGGCCCACTTTGTATTTGATACAAACACTGTGATCCTAACGTGTTCGTGTAGATGACATGTGAGTGGGGATATCCTATGTAATGAGATTACATAAGACCGGACCACGAAATAGTAATCTCTAGTTGTAACTCCGTTGACTAGTTAGGTTTCTATTTCACTAGGATGACCTAGGCAACTTGATCTCAATCTGAGCGATTTACGAACTCCTGTCATGAGGGATTGTCCTTTGACTAGTATGGGTGAGAGTTGCCAGATTTGCCGACTCAATATGCCTACCTTCTTGGGGACAAGACCGAGTGAGCGGCTGGGAACTTAACTTAGCAAGACGGAATTCACTCCTTCCCGCCTAGTAGGGTAAGTAGAGGAATGTTCCCTTAAGTGGTGTCTCCAGGACTTGAACAAAGGGCCCGACCCTCTCATTGGCCTGAGAGGGACTCTGTTTGTTGGTAGGACCACAAACAAATTGTTCATTAGAGGAGCACTGGTACTTAAGGTACAAGATGTAACCCAGGGGTAAAACGATAATTTGACCCAGCTGGTGTTATGAACATTCGTGAAGGATTGACTTGCTGTTATTGGTCAATATTCATGGACACAGAAATATATCTGCAGTGAGAAGAGTGCAGCTGTGGGAATTTAGTGGAGTGTTCCCGCAGTTAACGAATGTTGATTGGGAGGTTAATGAGATTAACCGAGCAATCTCGTATCGTTGGAGCTTCTGATCTGTAGGTCCATTAGGTCCACCTTCTAGCTCGTAAAGGGTTCTTAGATCATTTGAATTTGAAATGTTCAAGTTCATTAGGGAATATATTTTATGTATTTAAATACGATATAATATATAGTTTTCGAACTATATATTATAAATTTAATGTGAATATGAGTCATATTAAATTATATGAGAGAATTGAATATTTGAAAGAGTTCAAATATTATATTAAATGTGAATGTGATTCACATTTGAAAACTATAGGTTAAAATTTAATGTGCACTGGATGCACATCAAAACTATAGTTTAAAGGGGTGATATGATTAAATGAGATTTAATCCAAATTAAATATATGATATTTAATTTGTATTATTTAAATTAATAATTAAATTTGATTCAATTATTATTTAAATTAATAATTAAATTTGATTTAATTATTATTATTATTATTATTATCATTCAGACACGTTCCCACTACCCCTCCATCTTCTCTTTATCGGCAGTTTAATAGGGAGAAGAGGATGGTTGAATCGATGTATCTTTTGCTGGTTTTAGGCAATTAGAGAATTGTTGCAAAACTCTCTATCTCACACTCTCATTCCCTTCTTCTTCCAATTATTGGATCCTTCCCACCAAGGAAGATCTAAGAATTCAGAGATATAGAAGGTGCTCACTGTTGGTGGTGTTCTGTTGGAGAAAAACAGAGAACTTTGGAAGTTCCTGTGTTGCTGATTTTTTTTGGAGCAAGGAGTTGCTGTGCTGGAGAATTGGAAACTACAAAGGTAATTTATTCCTCTCCCTTCTTAGTTTAATTGTTAATCTTTAATCATGTTTGCATGTACTACTCCGTGCTTTAATTAGATTAAATGATGTATGCTTGTCCTGTATATTTTGTCAATGTACTGATTTTTGTTTCAATTAAAACCATCAAGCAAATTACGATCCCAAACACGTTTCCGCTGCTCAAGGAGATCCGATCTCCATCAGGAACAACCTATCTAATTCCTTAGTGTAGGAATGAGTGAATTTCATCTTGCACAGTTAAGTTTCCAGCTACCTACGAGGTTCTCTCCCTGAGAAGGTAGGCTTATTGAGTTGGCTACAGGCCACTCTCACCCATACTAGTCTAAGGACAAACCCCTATAAGCAGGAGTTCTTAACTTGCTCAGGATTCAGGTCGAGTCACTAATGACCATCTATAAATTACTAGTCTTATCCTGTTAACGGTGTTACACTGGTTAGACTAATAATTTGCGATCCTATCTTGTATGAACTCTTCCTACAGGATGCCCCCACTCGAATGTCAACTACATGAATGAGTTGAATTACCTCATTTGTACTAATTACAAAGTGGGTCGCATCCATGGTGTTACCAGAATGAGGTTTCCAACCTTATTCTTATACCATAGGCCATTTAAGTTATATTCTTGAACTCAACCCAAATAGTGTCCACTACACTGATGTTCAAGATAAATGTTATAACCTTGGAGCTTAGTTTATTGGATTTATAAAGAAAGACTGTAATTCTATCAAAACAAATAACTCTTTATTTAATTGATCAAAATTACACAATTTTAGGGCATAAATCCCAACAGGTTCATGGCTATGACCCATTTGTCTTTGTCTTTGTCAGCCATTGCTTGATTATAAGTCAATAGATCCTCACAATCGTCATCTTGTATGACAACTTGGGTTTCAAATAAACCCATGTAACGGTCAGGTTTGTGTTATAACCCTCCCACTACGTCGAGACACTCTCAACTCTTGAGATGGACAGTCTTGACTAGACAACCTTGAAGGGATTTGGAATTCTCGCAGCGGAAGACGTTGTGAAACATCGTTGATTTGTTGTGTAATTCTTATCTTAAAATCGAACTAAACTACTTTAATTCTTGGTTAAACATGCAAACAAGAAGAAGAAAACCAGTAAGGTAACAAGTTACGTACTTGTTGAAGAACTCTTCTTCAACGCTTCCCTCCTCCAGTCACGATCTCTCTCGAACCGACGAATTCCTCGGTCTCGATCCTCGAACCAAACGATAAGACACCTCTAAAGGGTCTTCTCGATCGTTCTATGGAGTTTGAGGGAGAGTAGGTGAGACTCCCTTTGGCTTTTGGGTGAGGAGAATTTGAGAGAATTGAGAGAGAGTTAAGAGAGAAAATACCTTGCTCTCTTTGGATAAAATTCCAAAAAAATGCAAGATGCTCACCAAAGGCTTCTTCCAAGGCCTTTAAATACATTGTGTGATGGAGTTAAAACCTCCACCAAATGACAATTTTACCACAACCATATGATATGCAAATCATATTTTCATATCACATAATATAAGGTATCTCATTCCTTATTATACAAATCTCATTTGCATAAATGTGGATTTTTAAATTGAATCACATTCAATTTAATTTCTCTCAATTCAATTTCTCCAATTAGCACAAATTAATCAATTAGGCTATACTATAGTTTATTATGAATCTCATTCACATTAAATTATACATTACGTCATCTATATCTCATATAAATGACATAAATACCCAGATAATGAATTTGAACACTTCAAATTCACACCAAACTGTAAACCTTTAATTTGTCCAATTTAAGCCAACCGAGTGATCTAATGGACCTACATATGACGAGCTCCAACGACCCGAGAGTAACCTGTCAAACTCTTTGACCCGATTATTCAACATTCATTAGCTACGGTAACACTCCACTAAAGCTTGTAGTTGCACTTTCATCACTGTAGGACAAGTTGTGTCCATCGATATAACCAATGCACATGAGTCGACTATTCAGAGGTTGTTCGTAGTCACAACTGGGACAAATTACCGTTTTACCCCTGTGTCTACCTCTTGCTCCTTAAGTCCTCACTGCTCCACTAATGAACAACAACGTTGTATGGTCCAACCATAAACAACAACCCTCTCGGGCCAGTGATAGGGTGGAGCCCTGTTGTTCAAGCCCTGGAGACAGCACTTAAGGGAACAACCCCTCTAGTTTTCCTAAATCGGGAACGAGTGAATTCCATCTTGCGTAGTCAAGTTTCCATCTCCCCGCGTGGTCCTGTGCCTGAGAAGATTGGCATATTGGACGAGTAATTGTGACCACCCTCACCCATACTAGTCAAAGGATAGACCTCCGCTGATTGGAGTCCATAACACGCTCAAGATTAAGGTCGAGTCACTAATGGTCATCTACGAATTTATTAGTCCGATACTGTTGACGGTGTTACATCAGTAACTCTACTAATTCACAGTCCGGTCTTGTACAATCTCATTGCACAGGATGCCCCCACTCACATGTCAACCACATGAACGAGTTGGATAACCTCGTTTGTATCTAATACAAAGCGGGTTGCATCCATAGTGTATCCAGGATTAGGTCTCCAACTCAATCCATATACTATAGACCGTTCGGGTCATTAACTCGAACGTGATCCTCCCCGTGTGCCCACTACACACCATTCAAGTTCTTAATTCTCTCATAATACAATGACCCTGGAGCTTAGTTTATTGGATTAAGTTTATGAAAAATGCGAGGCACAAAGTTCAAATAAATAACTTTTATTTATTTACAACTTGGAATCTTATAAACTACACGAGATGAGGACATACATCCTAACAAACTCCCACTTGGACTAAGCTAGTGGAGTACATAATACATTTCTTAAATGTACAGTATAGTAATACAATAAAAGTAATACAATAAACTAGGTCATTGAAGACCCCTTTACAATAATCCCACTTGCCCTAGTCAGGAAGTACTCGAAGACCTAGACTCTCTAGGTGACCCTCAAACACCTTAGCCGTGAGGGCCTTGGTAAATAGATCAGCAACGTTGTACTCCGAAGCTATCTGTGTGACTGTCACGTCTTCACGATGCACAATCTCCCGTATCGAGTGATACTTACGCTCTATATGCTTGTCCCTCTTATGACTCTGAGGTTCTCTCGAGTTGGCTACTGCACCACTGTTGTCACAAAACAGCGTGATCGACAAGTTCATATTTGGAACAACTTCCAAATCTAGCATGAACTTCCTAAGCCAAACAGCTTCCTTTGCAGCTTCACAAGCCGCAACATACTCGGCTTCCATCGTGGAATCAGCGATGCATCCTCGCTGATGCTTCGCCATACTACTACACTCCTCCATTCAGAATGAAGGTTGACCCCGAAGTGGATTTCCTAGAATCCTTATCGGTCTGAAAGTCAGAGTCTATGTATCCCGTAAGGATCAAACCCCCACTCCCATACACAAGGTTGTAGTTCCTCGTTCTCCTAAGATACTTGAGGATTGCCTTTACAACCGTCCAGTGATCTAATCTTGGATTGGATTGATACCTACTAACAATCCCAACTGCATAATAGATGTCAGGCCTAGTACACAACATGACATACATCACGCTCCCTACAACTGAAGCATAGGGGATTCGTCTCATATCCTCAACCTCTTGAGGAGTTTTAGGACATTGATCCTTAGATAAGTGCCCCCATGCCTGAAAGGAAACAATCATTTCTTGGAGTTCTACATCTTATACCTAGACAACATCTTGTCAATGTAAGATGCCTGAGACATGGCCAACGTTCTGTTCTTCCGGTTCTTGAATATCTGGATACCTAGAACATACTGTGCCTCTCCCAAATATTTCATTTGGAATTCTAAGGCCAACCATTCTTTAATGTCAGTAAGATATCCTACCTCATTCCCACTGAGAAGGATATCATCCACATACAATATTAGAAATTCGACACTACTGTTAACGATTTTCTTGTAGACATAAGGCTCGTCAACATTTTAATTAAAGCCATAAGATTTGATCGCCTCATCAAACCTTATATTCCAAGACCTCAAGACTTGTTTTAGTCCATAAATAGACCTTTGAAGCCGACAAACCTTTTACTCTTGGCCTTGAGCAATGAACCCCTTGGGCTGGTCCATGTAGATGGTCTCGTCAAGGTTGCCATTTGTCACACCCCTCCCGAACTACTCGCTACTTAGCCCGAAGGCGGCGTGAAACCAACGGACATTGTTTACCTCTTAACAATACTCTGCTGACTCTGTCTTCACTGATAAACATACTATGTTTGCATATGGAACATTTTAACATAACACAAAGAGAAATCGACAACTATTAAACATACACAAGGAGAGACCCTTTCACAAGTCTCTCTTGGAAACTAAAAGTCAAGTGCATCAAAACAACACAAGACAACTCATTGTATATACAACCGCTAATGTATAAGACTTCTATAACTACATAACGACTTGCTATACAACACCAAACCACGTACAAACTAACAACTTATGAACTTCCAGTGAGACTATGGCGGGATGTCGTACCAGAGCTCGATCTCTACACGAAAAGGTTTGAAAACATTGAAAGAATGAGCTAAAAAGCTCGGTGAGTGTCTATCTTTAAAACATTATAAGCTCACAGTGAATCATAATAATGGCAGATTATAAGTCCAAAATAGCTTAACATCCTGCTTGTAAACATTAACAAACCATGCTTCCAATTTACGGTTTTTAAGTCACCACTTGTGCATAGCACACAACTTGAAATGTACTAACTTTTCGAGGGTAGATAAATCAATAATATAAAAGCTCATAACAATAAAGCACATGACATGACTCCACATCAAACCATAGAGGTGGTAGAGTTACATTTATTCCAATAAGGTTCATACCTCTCTCTCTCTCTCTCTCGTGCACGTGGAATACCTTTAGTCGTTTGGTTTTCCTAATACCTTCTCTATGTCCTTCATATTAAAGGTAAAACCATTTACTACCCAAATACCTTCTCATTGTCCTTCATATTTAGGTAAAACCATTTACTTCCTGATACCTTCTCATTGTCCTTCAGTATCGGGATATCATGATTCATTACCCCCCTAAGTACCTTCTCGAATGTCCTTCAGTATTAGGGGTTAATCAAATCAAGGGCATAACTTGTTTACCATGGAAATCAAGTCTTTATAACACATACAACGATTTCTTGACAATTTCATATTATCATCTAAACATGTTCCCAAGTGGATTTACACAAAACATTCTCTAAAGGAAAGCATACTTTCATAATTTAGTTTCCATACTTTGATTTATAGTTACAACTAATTCAAAGCATGCTTAGGTTCCATCATGAACTTTATGTTAGAAAACTCCATGAAGCCATTCACAACTAGTTCAAACAAGATGTAATTATCAACACTTATGTTCATGAAGAAAAATATAGGTCAAACATAGTTCTAAGATAGAGTCACTCACAGTATTAGAATTGGAACCTTGGCTTGTAAACTTGACCTATTTGCTCTTGGCCTGTCAAACAAGCCAAATCAATCATTAGAACCTTGAGCTCATGATTTTTTACCTTAAAACTTGCAAGAAAACACACTTTCAAAATTCCAGCATTTTCAGATTTTCTGCCCTGTTTTCAGACAGCCATAACTTCTTCATTACTTATCCAAAAAGAATGTACTTTATACCAAACTCTTCCTTTTTGAACCCTCTAAAACTCTTATGAAGACATGAAAATGAGATTCCTAACGTATTGGTTAGAAATTACCTCAGTAGCTTAACCCCTAAAATGAATCTGCTGCTGTTCCAGATTTCACTTCCTGCTGCAACCCGAAACTTGACCTGAAGATGACAACATCTTCCAATCATTTTCTTCTCACGATTCCTTCACAAAACGTGTAGGAAATTGAATAAGCTTTCTAACCATACCAATTAGAGCTTCTAACTCCAAGTATACAGATCAGAACAACCAAAACATCAGAGACTTCCCAGATTTGACAGTAAATTCTGTCTTCTGTCTTCCTCTTCACAAAACAGTACGTTAACTTCAGTATTAGTTCGAGCTTCCTTCACAAACTTTGTTCCTAATTGCGTTAACTTTCATGTATCAAAAACTCAACTCTTACCTCTTCTTTTTGAGCTCGAAAAGACCAAAACATCAGAACTGGTCTGAGTTGATCTCCTTGCTGCAATAAAGAATCCCCTTGAGTTCTTCTCCTTTCTTCTGCAACTACAGCTCCAAGTTATGAAAAATGGCTTCCTTCTTCTTCCTTTCTCCTTCTCCCACGAAATTTCAGCTTGGTTTTGATAAATGAAGAAGAAAATGGAGAAGATAAAGTCATTTTATAAACCAAGGAGGCAAAGTTTGTCTTTTTCCCTTTTGCTTTTTCTTTTCTTTTTCCTTTTCTTTTCCTTTCCTTTATCCCTTTCTTTCTTTTCTTTTCTTTTATTTCCTAAACAAAACAAAACACAATATTATATCCATTCATTTCATTTCATTTTCTTCATTATTTTTAAAGCAAACCAAACCAAAATGGCTTGAGCTTTTCCTTCCTTGTTTTCCTTTTATCCTTCACTTCATTTCTTTTCTTTTTTTTTTAAAACACCAAAATAAGTGTGTAAAGAAACCCTAAGCATTTAGCCAACTTATCCCAAGTCTGTGAGACATATGATCTTCCATTCAATACATGATGCACCTAAAACTTCTCCAAATTGCTAATGATTTGAACTTACTTCAATGAACTTTTAATATGCTTATTTCAATGTTTACCTATCCCTTTATGAAGTTTAGACACATTGTAGCTCCAAATTCAATAGATTCCCAAATTCGATCACGACATCATTTAGTGCAACCTATACAATTTTGCATATTTCAAAACATCATGAACGAGTGCTCAATGATAAAAGAGAATAGGATTTAGGGCTTACACCATTCAGAAAGGCGGTCTTGACATCCATCTGTCATACCTCATAGTCATAATATGCGGCAATGGTCAGAAGGATTCTAATCGACTTTACTATGACAACAGGTGAAAAGGTTTCCTCATAGTCAACCCCTTCCAACATGGTAAAATTCTTTGCCACTAGTCGTGTTTTGAAGGTCTGCACCTTCCCATCTACGCCACATTTACGCTTGTAGATCCACTTGCAACCAATAGGTTTAAACCCATCCGGTTAGTACACAAGCTCCCAGATGGAATTGAAGTACATCGATTCCATTTCCTGGTCTATAGCTTTAATTCATTCGTCTTTGTCAATGTCAGCCATTGCTTGATCAATAGGTCAATGGATCCTCGCAGTCATCATCAGGAGTGTTGACTTGAGTTTCAGCTAAATCCATGTACCGTTCAGGCTGTCTCACAACCCTCCCACTATGTCGAGACATTCTCATGAGAACAGATTTGACTAAACGAGTGATGAAAAAAATATCGAGTGCCCTAAACTAATGCAAATTAGAATGAGACTCTGACACTTCTACGACGTGCAAGTATACACGGTTGAGAGCAGCAAGTGATAAGTTAAAGTATCTATCCCAGGAGGACTAGCTAGACCTAAACGAATGAGTGTCCTAGCAAATTTTCCTTATTTTAGTGCAATGAATGAGTGTGCAAATTACTGTTGTAAATAAATTAATTAATAAGAAAGATAAGATACGACACAAGAAAATAACTAAATTTAAATGCGGGGAGAGGAGAATGCACACAAGAGAACAGATGCAAGAGATGAGATTTGTAATGAAAAATAGGCTCGTATTAGGTTAGAGTTCTAATGTTCAATTGGAATAAAGTTTTAGTGATGCCTTGAATTTACCTACACATGCATTCAAATGATTCTTTCCAAAATCACTAAGTTTTAAAACCTACAATTTCCCAATTGTGATCTAAATTATGCTCATGATTTTAGGTTCTAGGTGGGTTAATTATCCCTAATCAACTCAATAATCCTAGAATGAAATTTTAGTTTTCTAATTTATTAGCTTTCCCAAGTTCGTGAATTCTAGAGAAATTAAAAAGGCCAATTTTAATTCTCATGCAACGTTAAATTCAATAAAATTTCATAAATTCAATCAATGGCATCAACAATAAATTTAATCCAAAATTACATTAAAAAAACCTAACCCTTGCCTAAGACAATTTAGTTCATGACAAAAATCAACTCACAAACTTCTAATAGATGCATGCTCTTATCGATCAAAGAATTCAAGAAAACAACGTTCACAAATTAAGCATAAATCAGTCACAATTCTAGCCAAAAAACAATCACGAATTCGGTCTAAAATAGTCAACAAAAATAGTCTTAAATATGTGTCCAATAGCAGAAAAACAGCATTAACAATTAGAGATTAGGAGAGGTAATGGCACGAAGCAAATCACCAAGAGATACCACCAAAGACAGCAGATCATAGCAGCAGATTTTAGTTTTTACAGGTTCCGTGCGACTGAAATATCTCATTAACCGAAGTTCGAAACAACGATCCGACCGTTCAAAAGGAAGCACTGGAAGTCTCTAACTAGCTGTAAATATTGCAGCACAATCCAACGGCTGAAACTCCGGGAAACGACAACTGTGTGAGTGTCGCCGGTGAAAAATCGAACTGCACTGATCTCCCAACGTGATGAAAATATCGGCGCACCAAATCGAGAAACGACGATCCACCCATGCAAAATAAATTCCTTTGAGTCTTGAATAAGCTGTCAAAATTTCAGCACAATCCAACAGTGGAAACGCTAGAAAACGACAATTTCATGAGCGTTGTCTGTGAAAAACTAAACTGTACGATTTTTGCTACAACAATGGCACATTGAAGCTTCGATTTTTTCTTCACTCGCACGATTGCTACAACAATGGCTCCTTCATGATTCATCTCTTCAATGCACACCTTTGTTGTAGCAATCGCCCCTTCTCTCTCGCTCTCTTCCCCTTTTGTTGCAACCCCTTCTCCCCTTTTGCACTTGTGAACCTTAGCCTCATTATATAAGATGTGTTGCCCTAACTCCACAAATTACAAAAATGCCCTTAGGGGTAGAAATACCATCTTACCCTTCGGATAAAATGTCTAAAATGCTCTTAGGGACTCCTGTAATTTTTATAATCTCCTGCACACAGAAAAATTTCAAATAAATTCAATGAAGTCAATTATAAATCAAACTAAATATGCAAGGATTTTTGGAGTTAAAAATCTCGTCTTTTGGTAATTAATTAACTGTTAGCTTATCTCAAATTTATTCAATTAAAGTATAAAAAACATCAAAATTAATTGTTTTCGAACCTAATGCTTAAATTCAAGATTTTAAAGCTATCACATACAATTTAGGGATAAAATATCATGAGACTCAATAAATTCTATGCAATTCAAGTACATTAATCACTAAAATTATAGTAAAATAACTCTCCCATGGCGAGTTGTCAAACCCCCAAACTTGAACTACTTATTGTCCTCAATGAGTTCTATTCCCTAAAGACTTTAAAGTCCTTTAAAGACTCAAATCATTCGGAGTAACTAAAGAAGGGTTGAATACTTATTCTCTAAGTTACAAGTGACCATTTATTCCATGCTTTCTAAGTGGCTCATCTGGGGTTTCCTAGCTACACTTATACATCAATAACCAAGAGCAAACCAACTAGGATTCCACACCTACCCTCAAGCTCAACCACTAGAATCCTACTCGTTCAAATCAAGCAACTAATAGTTAAAGATAAGTCACACTCCAAAACTCGCATGACTACAATTTTATGATCATTCCTTTTTATATATATATTTTTTTAAAAAAACAGATATGTGCATTATTCCCCTCCACTTCCATAAAATTCACAACTTAGGGCTAGGAATTTTTTTTATTTTTATTTTTACTTTCTTTTGTTTATTTTTTATTATTTTTTATTATTTTATGACTCTCCCGTAGTTCTTAGAATGACACACGTGGTTAGCGCGGCGCACCTAAGAAATGGGTACAGGCTTCTCGCTTGATACATTCGCTCCAAGAGGCCAGCATGGTTAGTGCTCAGACCCCCAAACATCGAGCACCAAGTAGCCTGAACTGACTCTAAATAATGAAATAAATAACATATTTTGGTCTAGCCCAATGGATTTTTAGGGAAATGAAAGGTTTGCACACTCTTTCTTTCCTTCACTTTTTTTTTCATTTTTTTTTAAAAAATGAAGAATTTACCTTTCCCCCCAAACTTATAGTACTCAATGTCCTCATTGAGTTAGGGAGGTCGGGTAACTCCCCCAAACTTGAAATGATCACAAAATTAGAGTTTACTAATTTTGGAGCATTGTTAAAGGATGTATGGGTTACCTAACTTGTCATGATTTCTACCTTTCAAACTTTTTGGCCTAGGAGTTGAATCCTAACTAGTTTGATTGACACACTAACCATAAGCGCACTAAAGAACCCTAATGACAAGTTTATCCTCGAGAAACACCAAATAAGATAGCACACTTTTGCCTCAAACACAAACAACAACCCTTATTTTCATTAACCCTAAGATTTGGCTTTAACTCTTAATTTTCATGGAGATGCATACCAAGTTTCTACAAAAGACAACATGTTTTTTACCATAAAAACACATGCAGAAACTCAATTTTCATAAAAGGTACAACAACTATCTTTCCTATTTTTACTTACTTACACATAAAGAATCAACTACCTACATCATGCATATCTAAGACCATGAATACCAACAATTGAAGTAGTCAAAATAGATCATCTTGAAGTTCTAAAGCAAGTAAATAACTTCATAAACAGAAAGGCATGCAACACCCTATAAACTCTAGCAGCACACAGTCTCATCAACAGAAAAATTTTCAATTAAGCTCAAACTCAGATTCAGAACAACACATCTCCCCCTCATGGTTAAAGCACACATTGCCCTTAATGTATAATCTACTCACTTAAGCATGCTTAAGGACAATTAATAAAGATGGAAGGGAGAACAATACTGCCCTGAATCGAGAAGACCTCTACTACACCCCATATCACTCATCAATCCCCAAGGGAGCTGCAAGATAGGCAAGGGTTATTTATTCGAAAACATGAATCAACTAAAAATGAAACAAAAGCAAAAAAATATATATATATATTAAAAACAAAACAAACGAAATAAACTTTGGGTTGCCTCCCAAGAAGCGCTTGTTTAACATCATTAGCTTGACGTAGTATACGTGGGCTCATCAAGGTACGTAAAAATTCTCCCATTTCTTCGGGTCTCTCTTTCTTGAATCTACAAAACAAATTAGAGCTAGCAAGAATACTAGCTTCTCGTGACAGCCCGAGTCAGATATATTTTTTGATTTTTTATATAATAAAAGAAAAGAAGAAAAAACAACAAAGTTAACATTTTTTTATTTTTTATTTGATAATAGAAAATAAGGAAAAACAGGAAAATAAATAGACTCACACAAAAACACTGACTCGAGAGAATAGAAAGAAAAACACTCACCAATAAGAGAAAAATCAGAAGATAGAACTGTCATAGACTCAAAAGCCTCAAATTCTACCTCCTAGTCTAACTCAACAACATAAGGCTCGACTTCTTCCACCCTCTCACTAACTCCATCCTGGTGTGTGCTACAATGTTCAAGTTCTTCTACATCTAAAGTATAATCCTCTAAATGCCCATACTCGGAAAAGTGTGAAGGACTAGAATTCTGAAGGTCTATCAGTGAGTCAGTGATTAAGTGACTCACTAAACTATCTAAACATGTGGATCCTCCTTCACTGTCTTCCCTATGGTGCTCAACCTCAGATGCGTCTAAATACATTTGTTCTCTAAGGGAGACAAGTGTATCCGTTAGGCGTTGAATTGACTCTCCTATTTGCCTATTTCTCTCATATGATGTTCTCATATATTCTAATAACAACGTTTTAAGGGAAGATTCATCTTCTACCTGGGTTTCTCGAATATAGGAAGGATATGGCTAAAAACCCCTAGGATATGGTTCATAGGCCCAATTACTCTCATTATTATCATACATGTGATCCCCATAAGTCATAGGGTTACTATGATAGTAATTAGGCATTTGGTACCCACAAGATCAATAACCCTCACTAGAAGACTCTAAATTGGCAAAAGGATGATCATAAGAAAAAGAACTATACTGTGTTTGCTCATTGGGCACAGAAGACCACCCAAAGTTATCATAAGCCATAATAAGGTAATGAATCAATTATAACAGATTAAACAAACACAATATGCACCAACACAACAAGAAACAATAACCAAGACTCAACAAAGATAAAAATACGAAACAAACATAACAAGACACACCCAACAAGAAAAACAAGGATAAGATGCTAAAATCAACTCAAACAAAGTAAGAATCAAAATTAGTCCCCGGCAACGGCGCCAAAAACTTGATGCAAAAATATCGAGTGCCCTAAACTAATGCAAATTAGAATGAGACTCCGACACTTATACGACGTGCAAGTATACACAGTCGAGAGCAGCAAGTGATAAGTTAAAGTATCGATCCCAGGAGGACTAGCTAGACCCAAATGAATGAGTGTCCTAGCAAATTTTCCTTATTTTAGTGCAATGAATGAGTGTGCAAATTACTGTTGTAAATAATTAAATTAATAAGAAAGATAAGATACGACACAAGAAAATAACTAAATTTAAATGCGGGGAGAGGAGAATGCAAACAAGAGAACAAATGCAAGAGATGAGATTTGTAATGAAAAATAGGCTCGGATTAGGTTAGAGTTATAATGTTCAATTGGAATAAATTTTTAGTGATGCCTTGAATTTACCTACACATGCATTCAAATAATTCTTTCCAAAATCACTAAGTTTTAAAACCTACAATTTCCTAATTGTGATCTAAATTATGCCCATGATTTAAGGTTCTAGGTGGGTTAATTATCCCTAATCAACTCAATAATCCTAGAATGAAATTTTAGTTTTCTAATTCATTAGCTTTCCCAAGTTCGTGAATTCAAGAGAAATTAAGAAGGCCAATTTTAATTCTCATGCAACGTTAAATTCAATAAAATTTCATAAATTCAATCAATGGCATCAACCATAAATTTAATCCAAATTTACATTAAACAACCTAACCCTTGCCTAAGACAATTTAGTTCATGACAAAAATCAACTCACAAACTTCTAATTGATGGATGCTCTTATCGATCAAAGAATTCAAGAAAACAACGTTCACAAATTAAGCATAAATCAGTCACAATTCTAGCCTAAAAACAATCACGAATTCGGTCTAAAATAGTCAACAAAAATAGTCTTAAATATGTGTCCAATAGCAGAAAAACAGCATTAACAATTAGAGATTAGGAGAGGTAATGGCACAAAGCAAATCACCAAGAGATACCACCAAAGACAGTAGATCATAGCAGCAGATTTTTGTTTTTACAGGTTCCGTGTCACAGACATATCTCATTAACCGAAGCTCGGAACAACAATCCAACCGTTCAAAAAGAAGCCCTGTGAGGCTCTAACAAGCTGTCAAAATTCCAGCACAATCCAACGGCTGAAACTTCGGAAAACGACAACTGTGTGAGCGCCGTCGGTGAAAAACTAAACTGCACTGATCTCCCAACGTGACAGAAATATATGACGCACCGAAGGTCAGAACGAGGATCCACCCGTTCAAAATAAATCCCTTTGAGTCTCGAATAAGCTGTCGAAATTTCAGCATAATCCAACGGTGGAAACGCCGGAAAACGACAACTTTGTGAGCGTTGTCTGTGAAAAACCGAACTGTACGATTTTTGCTACAACAATGACACATTGAAGCTTCGATTTTTTCTTCACTCACACGATTGCTACAACAATGGCTCCTTCATGATTCTTCTCTTCAATGCACACCTATGTTGTAGCAATCACCCTTCTCTCTCGCTCTTTTCTCCTTTTGTGGCAACTCCTTCTCCCCTTTTGCACTTGTGAACCTCTAGCCTCGTTATATAAAATGTGTTGCCCTAACTCCACAAATTACAAAAATGCCCTTAGGGGTAGAAAGACCATCTTACCATTCGGGTAAAATGTCTAAAATGTCCTTAGGGACTCCTGTAATTTTTATAATCTCCTGCACACAAAAAAATTCAAATAAATTCATGAAGTCAATTATAAATCAAACTAAATATGCAAGGATTTTTGGAGTTAAAAATCTCGTCTTTTGGTATTTAATTAACTGTTAGCTTATTTTCTCAAATTGATTCAATTAAAGTATAAAAAACATCAAAATTAATTCTTTTCGAACCTAATGCTTAAATTCAAGATTTTAAAGCTAACACACACAATTTACGGATAAAATAACATGAGACTCAATAAATTCTATGCAATTCAAGTACATTAATCACTAAAATTATAGTAAAATAACTCTCCCATGGCGAGTTATCAACGAGCTAGGATCAACAACACTTGATGACGTACTAGCCCCATCAACAACTCTTGCTGATGTATTGTCCATTTCGTTTAACACAATCTTACTCCTTGGTAAGTGATCCCTGATATGGTCTTCCTCAAGGAATGTGACGTTTGTCGACATAAGTACCCTATTATCCTTAGGGTCGTTAAACATACCACCCCTAGTCTCTTTTGGGTAACCTACAAAGAGGCACAACTTTAAATGGGATTCCAACTTCTTCGGGTTTGACACCAACACATGGGTTGGGAATCCCCAAATTCTGAAATGACGTAAACTTGGTTTACGACCATGCAAGAGTTCGAAAGGTGTTTCACAAACACTCTTCGATGCAACTGTGTTCAAAATTCAAACCACAGTCTCCACTGCATAACCCCAAAAAGAATCTGGGAGACGAGCATAGCTCATCATCGACCGAACCATGTCCAATAAGGTTCTATTTCTCCTCTCTGATACACCATTTTGCTATGGCATATCGAGTGCTGAGAGTTGGGACGTAATTCCATGTTCTATCATATAGTCCTGGAATTCAGTGTCCATATACTCTCCACCTCGATCCGATTGAAGTGTTTTTATAGTTTTACCGAATAGGTTCACAACCTTAGTCTTGAACTCCTTGAACTTTTCAAGTGTTTCAGACTTCCTATGCATTAGGTAAATGTACCCATACCTCGAATAGTCATCTATGAAAGATACAAATTATTCGTAACCTCCTCGTGCTTTAACATTCATCAGACCACAGAGGTCAGAATGTATAATCTCAAAGGGCTCCTTGGCTTTATATCCTTTTCCACTAAAAGGACGTTTGGTCATTTTGCCTTCAAGACATGACTCACAAATTGGTAAAGAGTTTTCTTCCAACTCGCTTAGAAGTCCACTCATCACTAGTCTCTCGATCTTATTGAGATTTATGTGGCCTAACCATAGATGCAAAGATAGGCACTTTCTTTTGGAGAAACTTTCAATCTCTTAGTTCACGTTTCTGTTGTTTTAAACAATTCGGTATTCAAAACAATTTTGATCGAATTAGGGTTCAAAACATATAAATTACTCTCAAGCGAAGCAGAACAAATCAAATTTCCATTTCGAGAAATAAACGCTTTATTACTCTTGAAAGAAACACAAATATTTTGTTTTAATAGGAAGGAAATAGAAACTAGGTTTCTAGTAAACCCAGGAACTATGTACAAATTATCCAATAATAAGTACTTCCCGCCAAAGAACAGCTTCACCGTACCTATTGCTGGAGCTGAGACAACTTCTCTAGATCCAACCCTGAGTGTTATCTCTCCCTCTTATAGCCGCTGCCAGGAACTTAATCCTTGAAAAGAAGAGCAAATATGATTAGTGGCGCCTGAATCCAATATCAAAGCAGAGTAATTACTGTCCACTAAGTAAGTTTCTGTGAATAATAAATCACATTTACCTGTCTTCTTCTTTTCATCAAGGAACTTGGGACAACTCCTATTCAGGTGATCGTCCCTGTTGCAGTAGAAACACTTTCTGGCAACATCCTTGATCTCTTTTCCCTTTAGGCCGGCAACGCGGTCAACCCTAACCTCTTTCAACTTCTTCTTCTTCCCTTTCGGGCCTGAAGAATCTACAAACTTTGTCCCAGAGGGCGAACCCCTGTGAAAACGTCTAAAGGCAACACTTGCCTCAGCTTCTTGTCCCTTAATTTACACTAATGACTGGAAGGTTTGTAGATCGTTGAATAGGATTGTTGGACCGGGCACCTGAGGACCTTCCTCAGTGAGCCCGAACTCTAGGTTGTCATTTACCAAAATCAGGTCAATATTGTTTTTCCACGAAAAAATACTATCGACTAACTTAACGGAAGCTAAAGGAGCGTTAAAAGCGTTTGACATTTTGTGTTAGTCTCGCAAAAACTTTTGAAAATCCAATAAGGTTTTAGCAAATTTTTATCTTATGATCCCTAGGTCATTTAAAAACTACAATGATACCCTAAAGGTTTAGAATGACTTCCACTGTAGGGTAGACAAAGCCACTCCTCCTCTAGGACGAGGCTTTCTCGACCAGACCCTAATACTAGAATAACTCTTATTTCAGTAGGCATCCAGTTACCATCTTTCGGTCTGAATCCATTAACTCTTAATGAATCCTGTGAGTGTCACCGCCCGTCATTGTAACATACAATGATGGACTATTTTTAATGACGGGCAATGCTCGTCATTAAAAATCATAATGACAGACACTTTTAATGACGGGCAATGCCCGTCATTATTTTGTTCGTAATTTAATAAAAAAAATGTTGGTTGCCTCAATGGCTCCAACAAAAAATATTAATATTTCTAAAATTTTGTACAAAAAAATCTCAATACTAATACAATTTTACACAAGTAATCTTACAAACTTAAACTTATTAATATTTCTCAAATTTTGTACAAAAAAAAACTCAATACTAATACAATTTTACACAAATAATCTTACAAACTTAAGCTTTTCAAATAAGCTTTTCAGTTACAAACTTAAACTTAATCTTACAAACTTAAGAATTTTCCAAAGGCCTAATAAGCTTTTAAAGAATTTCTTCCAGTCATTTGAAAGTATTGCAAGTACCAAATCTATTGTTTCCAATCATATAAGTTACACCACAGTCTGCAATTCATCATTCAGATTATGAGTTTCTAGACTTTCACTACAACATAGACACATGGATGATATATATACCGAGTAGAAAAGTCCAAGCATATCCCAGATATTAATAATATTCAATCAGTGACAAGAAAAAAGTACGCAAACTTGAGAATCTACAACAATTTCTACACGGCTAGGCTAATTGGTCAGATCACCAGAAATGTTCGAAAGTAAAAGTAGGACGAGGCAGTACCCCACTTTTGAATTCTTCAAGAGATTCACCTGAAATATCCTAGTCTAGAAACGTCTTCACAACTACCTCCTGCAAGAACAGATTGTGGTTATAAGATCTACACTGGACATGATAATAAAACGGAATACATAAGCAGAACCCTCCACACAGATGAGATCAATATTTAATTCAGACTAAACAAAGAAGGGAAAGATAATGAAAGAAGACATTATAATCAACAAGGTTGCATTTCACAGTTTTCATCAGAACATCCAGAAAAGATGGTGGACACTTTACCCAAAATGATGAAATAACATTGATATAAGAAAATGAAAACCAAACTGACCTTCTGCTGCCACATGCCTTGACAAACCACTGACTTCCAAAAGCTTCAAAAGATTAGACAAGGCACTCTGCTTCCCTTGGCTCTTTTTTGATTCCTTCCAAATACCATCACAATAGATTGCACTTTGATGTATTCTTTCAACTGTGAAACTTAAAGATTTCCATTCTTCTTGATAGGAAAGGGAAGGCAATTGAGATTCTGGTTGTTGAAATAATACTAATCAAATTTGAAAAAGTTGCAATATCCTTATATTGCTAAACATTAAATAGGAAACAAGATTCAACGATCAAAACTATAAATATTAATAAATAACCTTCAACATTCTTTAAACTCGAGAATGAAAGCTTGTATTCAAGAGTTGTATTCATACACAACCTTTGCAGCACACTTAGTACACTTTTTCTCCAGTCAGTAAACCAATTAAACCTAAAAACCATACAAGGCATGTTAGGATTCCAATATAAGGAGTTCTAAGTACTTGAGTCACAAGGAACAACAGGAAAACAAATAAGGTTAACTTTGTCTTACACTTTTGATTGAAGAGATTGTATTTTGGTTCCTTTTTTTCCTGCATCTTGATTGAAGAAAAGTAACACAGTTCTTTGTGAGATCCTATAATGAAAAGGGGAGGAGGTAGAAACAAAAGGAAAAATATAAGACAAATGTCAAGGCTTCTAATTCCATATGATCTCTATCATCCTCTCTAATAGTAGATGCAACCCAAAGGTCTCATTTACTCACCCTTCCAAATTCGAATTCCAGAATAAAAGAAACTTCTTACAAAATTAGTATCTGATCCATAAAGATTTAGATTGTACTCATTTCATCCCCATGAAGGTATCAAAGACCCTGGAAACATATAAAAGGCTAGTTGAACTGATTGTTTATCACTTACACTGTATTTCTTAATAAGCTTCCTGAGTTTCAACCTACTTCTCCCTAAGTTCTCCAGAGAACAATAATTTGCTGCCTCAACAATTTCAGAGACCTTCTCTTATGATTGAGAATCATTTACTCTAATTATTCCAAAATTATCTTAGAAACATAAATCATACTGAATTTTACTTGAGCAAAATATCGGATCCTTCAAGAATATCTTCAACAATCTTGAAAAATTACAAAAATTTTCTCATAATAGAAAACATGTAAAATCTCATATTTATTTCCAAACCAAAAAGTCAAGGTAAGAAAATAAGTTCATTACCAATGAAACCAAACTTTGAATGTTGACTCACTGGGACTCGAAGCATCAAGATCCACCATAACCTATCCAAAATTCCCAAATAAAAAATCAATATGTTTACAAAAAATTTTAAAAAACAAACAAAAAAAGCTACAAAAAAAATACCATAGTATAGAGGTGCTTAAAGATGAGACCTTGTATAAGAATAGTGGGGACCTCAATAGCAGTGGAGAGCTTGATTTTTAGAACCATAAGCGACGGAAAGATCGGCGGCTGAGTGAACATGTCCCACATATCTTCGATCACTTGCTAACAACAAATCTAGGGCTTAACGACTGAAACCTACAACAACGAGAAAACCCACACTCATAGTAGAAGAAACCCATGAAAGCGATGGTGGTGAACGAAAACCACGACGAGGAGGAAAGTAATCGCGACCACTGCGAACGGAGATGAATGAGAGATTGAGGTTGCATCTGCGATACAGAAGCAATGAGTGAATGCTAGGGCTATTACGTGAAAGTGAATGAGTAAAGTGGAATCAAAATTCAGTTTTAATAAATAAAAATAAAAAAAACCTATAATACAATGTCGGGCAATGCCCGACATTGTAGCCTCTTTTATTTTTAATTTTTTTTAATTTGCGCATTTTTTTCGTCCGTCATTATAGCCACCCGTGTTTTTTTCTGTCTGTCATTAAATGTATAATTTGTACTAGTGACATTATGGACGCGACCCACTTTGTAGAGTACAAACGATGTGATCCTAAATCGTTCAAGTGGAGACATGCGAGTGGGGGCACCCTATGCAATGAGTTTGCATAAGACTGGACCGCGAAATAGTCACTTAGACTTTATAACTTCGTTTACTATCTTAACTAACTATATTCATAAGATGACCTAGGTAACTCGATCTTAATCCTGAGTGTTCTATGAACTTCTGTTTATTCGGATTATCCTTAGATTTGCATGGGTGAGAGTGGCCCAAGACTGCCGACTCAATAAGCCTCCCATTTAAAGGATAAGTCTGGGTAGATAGTTGGAAACATAGTTCTGCAAGATGGAATTCACTCCTACCCGCTTTAGGGATTAGTAGAGAGGTTGTTCCCTCAAGTGCTGACTCTGGGTCTTGAACAAAGGGCCCACCCCTCTCATTGGCTCGAGAGAGATTCGGTTTGTTGATTGGACCACAAACCAATTGTTCATTAAAGGATCAGTGGGACTTAAGGAACAAAAGGTAATTACAGGGGTGAAACGGTAATTTTGACCCAGCTGTAATTTTGACCTGTGAAGGATGGACGTACTAATCATGGTTATATCGAGTGGACAGAAATATATCTACAGTGAGGAGAGTGCAACCACTGGGCTTAAGTGGAATGTCCCGGTGGTTAACGAATGTTTATTAGTTAGACTAAAGAGTTTGACCGGTTAATCTCGTATCGTTGGAGCTCATAATCTGTAGGTCCATTAGGTCCTCCTTACTAGCTCGGACTAAGTCTTGTAACATTTTGAGAAAAAAGAATTTGAATTGTTAAAATTCGAGTTTGGGAGAAAGCGTTAATTATATGTGATATATTTAACGAATCACAGCTTAATTATAAATTAAACTATGATTAAAAGGAGGTGTATATATTTAAATATGATTTAAATATTAGATAAGTTTATAGCATGAATGAAGATTCATGTTCGGAAAAACGATCGGGATCAGATAATTTATTTAATTTAATATTTGATATTAAATTAAATTAAAAATTATTTATTTAATTATTTGATTAATTAAATTAATTTTAATTAAAAATCAATTTAGTATTGATTTTTGAATTAAAATTAAAAGAAAATTAATAGATTTTCATGGATTTTCCATGAAAAATTGGCCAAAATTGGCCACCTACACCTTAACCCATCCTCATCACTGTTGAGATGTCACTCTAATGAAGCTTGTTAAAGCTTTATATAATGGTGATTTGACGTATTTTGATAGAATTTTACAAAAATTTAAAAAGTTCTCGGTTTGTGACCTTTGAGGACATTTCTTCCAAATTCTCTCAATCTAGGATCCCACAATCCGTTCCAAGGCCTAAGGATAGTAGGGAAGACACTAACGATGGTCCACAAAGTGTTCGTGTTGAAAATCATCTACTGGGTGAAGAGAATTTGATCTTCAAAGGTGTGTTTCTTAACTTCTAGATTTTCCAGCTTTGAGCATGCATTTTATTTTACAAAATTGATCAACTTAGAGTGTTCAAGATCCAAAATTGCTTCCGCTTTCTAGACTCT